>OX439483.1:47122133-47805658 GCA_949320155.1 Melangyna quadrimaculata
ATTTTTTAAGACAAGGCTTCAAAAATTATTTTTCAAAAAACTTGATTTTCATAAAGCAATGCTCAAAAATATAAGGTTTCGAAAAAACATTTTTACAAGCGTGACGCAAGCTACATTTTTTTTTTTTGGAATTTGAGGTAACAACAATATAGAAAGGTATAGATGAAAATACATGTGCCTTGAATGTTGCATTCTTTTAATGCGAAAATGTGTTAACTGTTACAAATTGGTATATTACTATAGTCTCGTACTCTTATCCAAGAAATCAATTAAGAGACTATAGTAATCAATTCCAAGAAATCAATTAACAAATTCCGAAATAAATTATGAAACGAAAACATTTTGGAATTCTACCACTGCCGTTGAAAAATTATTTGTTTTTTCCGTTTTCATTTCGGAGTTTAATGTTACACTAAGAAAAAGACAGGTTTTAATTATTCATTAGTATAAAAAAAAACATATTTTTGAAAATAAAGCATATTAGTTGTCAAAATTTAAAACAAAAAATCAGAAAAAAGTTTTTGGGCTGTGGGTTGCCAACAGTTCTGCCCTACAACCTTTTTATATATTCCAATAAGTAGAAAAGATATGAATATTGGTTTTAGTAAAAAAAAAACGTTGTAGAAATATTTGACAATATTTCAAAAAATTGAATATATTCAATGATTTCTTAACGCTTAGTTTTCTCCTCTTTGGAGTTATTTTTTAGTGAAAATTACTGTATTTTCCGTAGAGCAGGGCGAACATTACCACAACACCACTACCCCTCCCTTATATTTATTTTTGATTCTTTTTATTCTTATAGCTGTTATGAAAAATGTAATATTTTCGCAAAATTTCATTAGTGTAAGAATGTTTGCATAGGTGTTATAGTAAAAATCCGCAGCATTTCGATCTCCGCATTAAAAAAAAACACCCTATCAACACGTTTATATTTAAGACAATTGTGATTCCTTATATAGGGTGGCCCAACCGTAGTGCACGATGTAATTGTGAGTCACTTCTTAACGTTAAGTTTTTTGCCCAACTTAATTTGACATTTCTATTTTTCAGTTTTTGGCAAATTCAACCATGCAGAGGTACACAATTGAGCAGCACGTTAAGATTGTTAAAGCCTTTTACTAAAATGGACGTTTAAATCAAACTGCATTTCGTGATTTTTTTGGTCAACATAATTGACCAAATGTGTAGAATTGTACGCAAATTTCAGAAAAACGGATCTGTAGGAAATGTGAAAACACCTGTGCATGCTCGCCCAGTTCGTTCTACGGAAAACATTGCTGTTGTTTGTGATAGTGTGGCAGACGAGCCGTCAACCTCTACTCGTCGTCGGGCCCAACAATTGAAGATCTGACGATCATCTCTGATGCGAATTTTGAATAAGGATTTGAATTTACACGCTTATAAGGTTTAATTGACTCAAGAGCTGACCATTTCAAGCGTCGTCAATAAACCGAATGGTTGGCTGAACAGACACAAAAGTGAATGGTGACTTTACAAAGTAAATCATCTTCAGCGATGAGGCACACAGCACACTTTCACCTCAGTGGATTCGTTAACAAGCAGAATTACCGCATTGGGGCAAATGAGAATCCACGAGTGATTGTTGAAAAGCCGATGCATCCACAAAGAGTGACTGTTTGATGCGGTTTATGATGGGCTGGCGATGGTGGCGGCGGCGGCCGGCGTCATCGGGCCGTACTTCTTTGAAAATGAGGTCGGCCAAGCAGTTACCATGAATGGTGTTCGCCATCGCGAGATGATAACGGACTTCTTGTGGCCAGAAATTGAGGATATGGATCTGGACGATATGTGCTTCCAACAGTATGGTGCCACTTGCCACACAGCTAACGAAACAATGGCTCTTTTGCACGAGAAATTCATTCGCCGTGTAATCTCACGTCGGCGCTTGTCGTGGCGATGTTAATTGGCCGCCAGGATCATGTAATTTGACACCCTTGTACTCCTTTCTTTGGGGATATTTAAAAGAAAAAGTGTACGTCAATAAGCCAAGAAAAGTTCAAGAGCTAAAGAATGAGATAAATCGGCATATTAACAACATTGAAACTCAATTATGCCTCAGAGTCATTGAAAATATGGACCAACGGATAGAGGTATGCCACCGAAGCCTTGGCGAGCATTTGGCCGATATTTTGTTTTACACATAATTGCCATAGATCCTTCTTTAACAATAAAAAATATTGATATAATTCTTAGAAAACTTTTTATTTACTTATAATTAACATCGTGCGTTTTCTTTGGACCACCCTTTATAATGACAAAAAAAACACATATTCCAAGTTTCATTAAAATACCAGCAATTTCAAAGAGTTTTCGGTAATAATTTGCGATTTATTAAATTAAAAAAAAAAATATTTTTTGTGAAATGTTGGTACTATTTTTTTCCATCTATTGGAATCATGAACATTTTGTATTTTAGAAGAGTTCAGACTTCAGAACCTGGCAAACTTTTGTTCAGTTTTTTTTTTATTATGAATATTATATTAAATTTTTGTTTTAACTTTGTTCGCCTGTAACTTTTTAAATACCAATAATATCGGAAAATTGTTCTTAATATTAAAAATAGAAAATTCAATTTTGCACAGTTCTTGGTCGACACATTTATTTGTAGGGCTAATACTACCCAAGATATTTAACAAAAACTAAAATGAAAAAAGATCCAATATGGCAGCCAAACGGTTAATTTATGGTAGCTAGTTCGAAAAACGGTTATTATCTCCGATGAACTTAACTTATGAATGGAAAAATTAAATTTTGGTGATGGTAAAAACGGCAGTGTCAACCATATAACATTTTATAAATGCACTGGACCACTATTAGACAAGATGGGAGAGATACGATTAGCTCTGTTTCATATAACACGTAATTATGTTTGTGGGCAAAATGTAATTAGTGGTCTCGAGTTTTGGCACTTTTAGACTATAGGATATCACGAAAACCTGAGGCAATTCAGCAAAAAAAAAAAATTCTGATTTCGTTACGAGTTTTAAGGATACAAATTGATTGGGGGAGTGATAAAACATTAAACATACAGAAAAAACTATTTTTTGCACTGTTAGACTAGGATATATTTTTAGACTGGATTTTTAACAGAATGGTGCAGGTTAATTCATGAAGTTATTTTTTTTTTTAATAGTAATAATAATTTTTTTTTTAATAATAAAATTTTTAACTATATGCCTGTAAGACCTCAGGTCTTTTAAATGCAATACACGGCACTAGTTAGAAGGCATAGAAGGAAAGAAAAGATTTTGGCACAGTGGATTGAGAATTAGATGTTTATTATGTCATGACATTCCACGGGTGGCATCCAGTTGAAACTGGGGAATATAGAAAAGAATGCTACCTAGACTGGGGCTCCAACCCACACGTCCAGGTTAGCAGTCAAACAATATATCCACTGTGCCATTGCCACCCGAATTATTTAGAGGATGAATGCATAATAGCCCGGGAGCCCGTGACATATTTTAGTCAGTTACTCCACCACAGATAATTTTGCTGGGATATGGTTAATTTGGTGTCATAATGAAGCCTAGTGAAAGTCAGCTGGCTGAGCACGGGTGGGTGTGGTTACAGCAGCCCCGCAAACATGAAAAAAAAAGTTGGTGGCGACTCCACCACAGCTGAAATTTGGTTATTTGATAGTAAACACCTTATATTATGCAAAAACAAAAGTCAGCTAGCTGTATGTGGGTGGAAAGACCGTCAGCTGACGTAGTGAAGTTGCACGCATAGAACCACGTTAAGAAGCCATGCTCACAATTCACTACGTTAGCTGACGGTCTTTTCACCCACATACAGCCAGCTGACTTTTGTTTTTGCATAATATAAGGTGTTAACTATCAAATAACCAAATTTCAGCTGCTGTCGTGGAGTCGCAACCCAACTTTTTTTTTTACATGTTTGGGGGGCTGCTGTAGCGACACCCACCCATGGTCTGCCACCTGACTTTCACTAGGCTTCATTATAACGTCAAATTAACCATCTACCAAAAGATAAGCTGTGGTTCTATTGGTCACCAAAATCTGTCACGGGCTTCCGGACTATAAGGACTGCGCAAAATTGTAAGAATAATAATATTAATAATTATTCCTTCTTCGTGACCTTTTTTGAACAATGTTTAAATTCTAAGACCGGAAGCCTACTTAGAATTTAAACATAATAATATTAATCTCACAAAATGTATGGGTATGGTGTTAGCTCGTGTTAAAATTTTATTCCGTACCGAAAAACTGAAACTTAGGCCCATTTTTTCAATGCGAGATCATCCTAGTTTCAGAGTCAAACTTGGTATTTGAAATTTGGCGAGTTAACTCGAGTATAATCTCGTTACTGAAAACTTTGCCTTAGTGTAAACAAAAAGTAAAATAAAACTTCCCTTTAGTTCTCTTGATAATCGAGTTTTAAGATAAAGAAAGAGTCGATTTTTCAACTTAAAGTTTTCGTATAGGTATGTGGTACATCTAAGGAAAGATGGCACCCTTATGGATCACGAAAATGATAGTTTTAACCCTCTACGACCCTTAGTTCTCGAGTAATCGTCTTTAAATTTGTATTCGGTTAAAACTGTTAAACCTGCATTAACCGTGTTAAAATATAGCAACTTGATAACAACTTTTTAGTTCCTGGTGAATTTTACTTGAATTTTTCTCCGAGTTCGAAAAGAAGAGAAAATAATTCTGAACTTTATTTCTGAATTGAAAACGGAAGATTTAAAAGTTCAAGTGACCTCAACTCGATAAACAGATGTGTTTGCTAAGATATGGCAGTGGAGATATTCAGTTAGACTGTCATATCGTTCTAAGAAACACATTTTGGTCGATGTTTACCGACTCTTATAAAAATCACAGCAAAAATATACCTTCTTTGAATTTTAACATTCTAAGGGAATTTTGTAAAATTTGTGTCTTAGAAGGATATATGACAGTCTAATTGAAGAGCCCCACTGTCATATCTGGAAAAACACACATTCATTTATGGAGTTGAAGTCACTCGAACTCACTCACTCCACCTGAAAACAGAAATAATTTTAATAGGTACTTAAATTTCTTCCTCTTCATTATTAAAACGAAAGATGACCAATCGAAAATTGAACTAACTGCACTGCAAAATGGATTTCGGAATAGTCAACTTTGGAAAATTGTTTCCAAAATTCACATTCAAGAGTCTAACATCAATTTTCCATTTTACTAAGGGCTTGTTTCACAATATCTGAGTAAAGTTCCAATTAAGCTACTTCGAACTTATTCGTCAAGTAACTTCCTAAGTTACGTTTCATAATATCCGAACAGTCTTAATTAATTATTAAAGTTCTGAGTATTTTACTGGGAAGATGAAGTACTGATTAAAGAACTAAACTGGCAATTTAAATATTTTCAGCTGTTATTCTGACCAATAAAACAAATAAAAATAATGTTCTGGGCTTGACAGTTGTGTTAGGGACGAATTTCATAATTTTTTAAATGTTGTAATGCAATTTTTGAATCAAGTTGTGTTGTGTATACCTATGTTTTTATTATATATTACTCTCCAGAAACCCATACGTAACGTTACATAAGTGCAGCCAACAACCATTGTATTTGCATACGCAGAACTGCATACAATTTTAATTGATCTGAACGACAAAGAATGAACATCGGTATCATAATGAAAAGTATGAACTAGTATCAAGTTTTTAACTCTTTTCAAATGTTACTGTACGAACAAAGAAATAAATGACTGCTTCATTATCATAACAAAAAATGCAAGTTGTACTAAATAAATTAGTCAAAAATATTATGAACATTTATTTTTTTAGTATTTTTTTTTCTTTAATGTAAATTTCTCTTTTTATTTTTATTCTTTTTACCCATATAGTATCCACATATTTAGACATTATTTTTTTTTTTTTTTTGTTGGTTTCTAGCTGTTCCATAAAGATTTTCCTTGCCATTCTCTCATGTATACGCTGCAATAATTAAAAAAAGGAATTGCATTAAACCTTGCAGATTTACCTACTCTTTGTGCGAGTACCTACTCACATATGTATGCCTCCATCGACTACCCGTGCTATATTTCCATTTTTATAGTCGTATTAGTATTAGTGTGTGACTATCAATTGACAGTTTTGAACAATTTTATGAATATTTTAATCAGTCAAAACAATTTTCACTGGAAAACTGGAATTACTTACGAGTAGCTAATTGACACATACATTTATTATTTTGATAATTGTGCAACACAAAATTTGTTACTGGGAGGATTTACTTTACGGATAATTTAATTGTCGAGTTACTAATTATAACTTTACTCAGACATTGTGAAACAAACCCTAAGTCTGCCAATATAATAAAATCTCATTTGTTAAGAAAAAAAGATGAATACCTATCAATAAAATAAGAACCAACAATTTAAAATTTTTTATATACCCAATTCACCTTCCTTAGAAGCGCTTTGTAATCATCAATAAATAATAATAAAATATACCCCTTTAATATCCATGCACTAAAATGCATACAAAAATGTTAAAATAAAATAAAAATTAAAAAAAAAAAATATTTTACAAAAGACAGAAGCGAAGGAAGAATCACATTCCAAAGACATTTATAACCAATAACATACAATTGATTACATTTTTTCGATTTTTTTTTATTAAGGAACCATCAATGACCCCAATCAGGAAAAAATTATAAAAAAAAAATATCTTCACCACATGGGGCTTAAAAGGTGTCTGATATGCCCGAGACTTAATGGCGACCACTTTATGTTTGAAAATCAAAGGAACACCATCAGAATAACAAGAATACAAGAACTTCTAATGATGCATACATCTTGGTCAGTTTTTATTTTTCGGGAGTTTTTTTTTTTTCAGAATAAAAAAAACTTTGAAATCCTACAGAATATTGCTTTTTGTAAAGATAAAATTCGTCACAATAATACTTTTAGGCGTAGAACAAAAGTAACACGACTGGAGTATGAAATTGCATTCAAAAACATGGAAAATCAATAAATGTGCTATGATTTTCCACTAAACTGATACAATTCATTTTATTAATAAATATAAGTAAATAAAAAAAACGTCACAAATTTTATTTAAAATATGATCAAAAGTTTAACTTTATATTTTACTCAAAGATAAAAACAGTTTTATGTGAAAGCCCAAAGAATCCGAAGATTTTTGTTGGATAAAATAACAATTCAGGCTTTATTGTAGTATTAAATTATTCGTTTATTTTACTTTTTTTACCTCTCAAAATTAAAATTTCCATCAAAAAAGAATGAATGTGACAGGAATGTAAAATATCAAATATCAATCTTCTGAAGAATAATAAAAATTAAGTTATTTAAATATTAAAATTAAATCTGTTTTAAGTGGAGCGAATGAATATAATTCAATTAAAAAATATAAGTGACCGCAATTCCAGAAATAAATGTGTTTCGCCCAGATACCACAGTGGCACAGTTGGCTCTTCAATTAGTCTGTCATATCCTACTAAGGCACAAATTTTAGTATCGATGTTTACCAATTCTTATAAAAATCACGACAAGAAGATAATGACTGTGAATTGTATTATTCTAGGGGAATATGTTAAGTTCTCTTTTAGCAATTTTAAGAGCGAAATCTTTATAATTCATACTTATGAATACTGATTATCTTCTAAACAGTGGTTTTTATAATTAATAAGATGAAGATATCTGTGGCAAAACCCGCTTAAGTCTCAAAATGTAATTATTGGGAAAAGCATTTTAAAACTTTAATTTAAGTTCGGAAAAAATTGAGGCATTTAGGAGGCAAAAACTATACAGATTCTGATAGAGCGCTTCAACAGCAATCGTATAAACAATTTATCTTTTATTAAATTTGTTTATTAGCAATTTTATTGCAAAAAAAGTATCTAAAGTTGTTTTTCCAAAATTAATTCCTCCCCTTCTTACTTACCTATATCACTTAAGCTCTTATTGCAACCTGAACATTTTGGTTCATGTTCTCTTAAATAAGATAAGCTGTTTTTTATTATAATTATTTTTTTTTCAATCAATTTAAGCTATATTTTGTATTGAAACAAATAGTCTAGGAAAGATAGGAATTTTGATATGGGCAACCGGGGACAAATCAATTCGTGAAATTTTATTGCTGGTATCGACGCAAAATTTTATCCTCAACAACATATCCAAAGTCCTCCAAAATCCCTGAATTAACTTTTTGTGTAGACGCATTTTAAGAGTTGGAGAGGGGAGGGAGGCGGGAGTTTGTCAAGCTGGACAAATTTGTTGTAATACAGTCTAATCATATGACACATGTTTTTAGGGTGCTTTTCAACGCTGATTTTAAAGAGACCAAAAATGAAAAGATACATGTATCCTGTGGAAAGTTAATGTCATTTTTATGGAATGATCAATTTTTATAAAGTACAATAAGTAATATATTACCCAAAACCATTTTAAACTAATGGGATTTTAATGAAATTTGGTACAAAAGTTCAAAAGAGTCCCCAAAAATATCTGTGGTTAAAGGGTGTTTTTTTGAGGGAGAGATGTTAGTGCGTCTTTATTACCACAACATCTTTGAATAAATTTTGACACTGATGAAATTTTCTAAAAATATTAAATATTTCATGGTTTCCAAGTATCAAAAGAGTCCATTAAAAAAGCTTGGTCCAAAGAGTTTTTTAGAGAGTTTATGTTTGACCTGCCCTATACGGAGCAAAATGTTAGGTCCTACGAAAAATTGTATTTTCGGGTAATCGAGATAGCACATAATGACATATGATATATGATTTAAAGGTATTTTTTAACGCCAAATCTAATTAAAGAAAAAACAATATGATACAAGCACCCTAAAAAAAGTTAGATTAATTTTGAAATAGAAATTACTGTTTTTTCCGTTAAGCAGGTCAAACATTACACCCCCAAAAACACACTTGGACCTAAGGTATTTGTACGGCCTCTTTTGATCCTTGGGTGGCAATATAAATTTAATATTTTTAGCAAAGTTCATAAGTGTCAGAATTTGTTCATGGATGTTATGGTAATAATCACTCACTGTCATCTCTCCATCAAAAAAATATGTCAGAAGATAGGTCTTTAACAGGTCTTAAAAGTTTGTACTTAGAATTTTGTACGTCAGGTAGCTACACTGTTATTTTTGGTTCTAAAAAAAATTAAAAATAAAAGTCAAATATAAATATCAAGGGGTACGTTCAGAAGACATAAGGGACTTCATATTCAGTCAACTACATCCATTGAACGTAAAGTTGCCCAAAAATAACTCACATTTTTCGACACCTCGTAAATCAAACAAACAAATTTTTTTCAATACTTTACATAAATTTCGTTCAGAAAAAAAGAGAATCCCCGACATGAATAAAAAATTCCGTCGTTATGTACGAAAATTCGTGTTTAAATTTAATGAACGCAACCGCACAAACCAATTGTAAAAAGTTAAACTGATTTTTAATTTCACAAATGACAGTTTTGACAAGATCAAACTTGATTTAAAATTAAGGCAGATATTTCTTCACTAACTTCCCAGAGGTCACTTTCCAATAAAAGTCCCCTTCATTTGAAGTCAATTTTTTGAAAGCTGGCCAATCACAAACTAGAAACTTGCCTTACTTGCAAGCCCCCTTAGTCATCTGAACATACCCAAGTTCAATCAAATTGTTCAATAAAAGTTGTAAATTTAGATGTTTTGCAAAGGAACCACTATTATTTTTCGACGTTCGTCAAAAATGCTGTGATGTGATGCTTCTAACATAGTTTCTATTTTTTGTTTAGAAAAGCGAAAACGATAAAAACGGATCATTCGCAAAATTTGCAAATTTGCGATTTTTAAAAATAATTTACGGAAAATAGTGGACATAAGTTGGGCACGTCGCACTACAACCGTATTTAAAATAAAAATCAAAAATAGCTATGCTAACTTCACACACAAATAAGGATTTTTTAATTTTAACTATAGCTATTTACAACTTGAAAAATTGTTCATAGTCCAGGAAAATTAGCTTTTTACAAGCAAAAAATTAGTTCGAGGCTGAAATTTGGTCTGAACATTGGTAGTGGGACTCTTTATAGACTAAGAAAGTTCCTCTTTGGTCCGAGGACCGCTACCTCAGTTACAAAGGTCATGAAAATGGGTTTTTTGAAAATAACTTGAAAACGGTTCGGTTTAAAAAAAAAATGAACACTACAATTAGCACTAATAGTAGCTGAGAAAATTTCCCACAAGAATGCTTACTTACATTTTCCGTAACATTTACCGTTAAAAAGTTTTAGCAGTTCAAACAATCGCAAGTATCGTGAAATTAGCCCTTTTTTGCACTTTCTTCCACACCACCATAGAGGTCAAGTGCCCAGGTGCGTTTTTTTTATGTGGTATCCCCAGGAGGCTTATTTTGCTTTGTTATGCAAATAAAATTTAGTCAACATTAGATACTAATCAATGTTTGAAAGTTTGATTGTTCTGTTATGGCGTGGTAATATATGCCTCATCATTAATGTCCTCTTCATACGGATCAATTTGAATTGAATTTGTACATGTCTGTCCATGACATTGCCCACAAACTATTGAACATTTTAACTCCGCTTTTCGATAACAGTTAGAACCGCAACATTTACTACAATTACAAAAAAATTGTTGTAAGAAGTTCATCAGGTGCTGGTTGGAGCAGAGTGGTAATAGGCTCCAAAACATTATTTCTCAATACCCATCCCCAGCTTTCAGTATTAGTACTATCTCTTCCCAGCCAAATTTGAACTTGATAGTAAATAGTAATAATTGTACAGCCTTGTTGAGCCTGGACAATCGGACAAATGTGAAATAACTTAGTGCATTGATACGATCTTCTTTTCCAGGTGCTTTGTAAAATGCTTGAAGTAGCCGTATACCGTTTTCATAAATAATATTGGGAGGGCAATTGCCTCTGGAAAATAGTTCGGCATATTTTAAGAGATCGTCACTCTTTTCGAACAGCTTGAAGAATTTTAATTTGCCTTTGTTGTAAAGAGCAGAAGTTGAATCGCAACCAGTAAATGCATGCAAAAATAAGATGTGGGCTTGATATTTTGGGAAAGTGGCTAAACTTTGAGTACAATATAATTTAGATTCAATTTAAGCTTAACCTTGTTTTTGAAAGTAAATCTTTTTTATTGCTATTAAGTCAACATCCTCTCCTACAACAATGCTCTTGCGTATCTCAGCACAATCATGGCCGTTTCGATAATCAAAACGAGCCAGTTGAAGAAGATATCGATTATAAAAAGGTAACATACATAGAGCCCAATAATTCATAAAGGGCAGATTTTTTATTTTTTCGCATTCCAACCTCGTCAAAAAGTGACAAAGGATAAGGAGTCAGCTCGTACGTTAAAAATGTCTGCAGTTGGTCTTCAAAAAACTTTTCTAATTGGTTAAAAATATTTCGGACCCAAAAATTAAAATTAAATGAATTCGCGGGCAATACTTACGATTCTTTGATTAGCAGTAAGTTTTTAACGGTAAGTGCTATGGACAAGATAACAATAACCATATCTGTGGAAAATAACCTCAGCTACAAGTTGGTGCAACAATTTTTTTTTTCTAAACCAAACCGTTTTTGAGTTACTTAAAAAAAAAAAAAAACACACCTTCATGGCCGATTATTGTGACAAAAATTAAAATTATTTAATTTTACGACCCGAGTGATTCTTTGAACTGCTATAACTTTTTAACGGTAAGTGCTATGGACAAAATGTATATGAGCAATTTTGTGGGAAATCGCCTCAGCTACAAGTTTGTAGTATACATATTTTTTCTTAACCAAACCGTTTTCAAGTTATTTTCAAAAAAAAAAACATTTTCATGACCTTTGACCCCCTGTTACTGACCTAGCGGTCATCGGATTGATGAGGAACTCTATCAGTTTATAAAGAGTACCATTACCAATGATCACACCAGATTTCAGCCTCGAACTAATTTTTTCCGTTCTTTGCCATTTTGTTGTCTTTTCTTACTGGACTATAAAGGATCTTTTGTGTTTTGGAAATATAGGTAGTTACCTGCTGTTAATTAAATATTTCTCTGGCAGTGGAACTCGCATAAGGATCACTTTCAGACCATTTTCCAGGATTTTTAAAGTGCCACGTGTGAATATTCCTCCATCAGCATAAATTAATATTTTAAACAAGAAAATGTTTCTGTGAATTCCAAAATCCATTCTGACTACAAGATTAATCATAATCTTCCCACCTACCTACCTTACATACATAAATGCAGTTGACCAAAGTTAACCATCATCCTGAAACTGATGTTATTTGTTTAAAGGTTTCATCCATAGAATTCTATAATTGATAAATACTAACCTAACAAAAACTAGAGAATTAGTGAAACCATAGAAAATATCTTACCGTCAATAATCATCACTGAAAGGACTCACTTCAAGTAGGTATAGTTGTAGATGTTCGCATCGTACACAATTCTGATTCATTCATTCTATTATAATATTATTGTTCATTCAGAGTTTTGTTCAACTCATTGACAAATCCTTTTTTCTATTTTACAATACATGCTCTTAGCTGACTATGGGGTTCAGGAAAACTTACAATGGACATTCAGTCATTCTTTTTTGGATGAATGACATGACGATACCGACATGGACATCGACAGTTCGTCCACCCGCTGTTTTATTCAATTTCAAAATAGTGGAAGAGAGGTCCTTTCGAAGCAGTGTTTAAACAGTCATCAGAAACCATTACGAATTGAAAAATCCTCTATGTGTGCCATCAGTCGTATACCTACGACCAGACGACCAGTTTGCATAGTAACAGACAAGGACACTTTTGTATAGATATAAAGAAGAAGGAGGGCTTCCATTTGTGTCATCCATTCAAGGGAATTCAAATAAAAGTGAGAAACTATTAAAAAGTCTTTTGTCCAATCGGCTAGAGTATTTATTCTATCGTCTACCTATAAGCTACGTGTGCACCTTTTAAGGATTCCCATTCAGAAAAAAATGTCCTTTTTTGTTGTCTTCCTCTGTGGCAATGGCAACACACATGCTGCGTGTTATCCTCTCTCGAATAATAAACAAAAAATGTTAATTCTGAAACTAATTTATTCATACAAACGTATTTTTTTTAACATTTGTAAGAAACAATTTGATCGTTTGAGACGAATCGCCTTGTTCAAGGACGATATAAGATAAAATAAATCATCAATTGTTTCTCTCACTCTCTCAGTGAATCGATGCAAATCTCACAAAGTCAATTGTAAGTGATCATTCATAGAAATTCCAATAAAGTATCAATTACATGCGCCGCGCGCGTTTATCTGAACCAATTTTACACAAGGACATCATTCACATCGTATATCCCTCCGGCAAAGAAAATCCTTTGTTGCAAACAAAATTTCTATTTCTTTTCCACTTCAATTGGCAACTTGAAGATGATCTTTTTGATTTCTTCATAATCAAGGATGTTTGCGTCTTTTGAACGTTTTGCATCTCGTGAGGTATATCCTTTCTAGATAATGAAAATCGCTATAAAAGGATTTGCATATCCTTTTTCTCGAATATTATGATGGATGACTTTTCAATATGTAACAAAATATGATTCAATCGTAAGAACGTGCGAATATGAAAAAAAAGAAAGATTGTGTTCGAATTGAACCGTTACGAATTTTTAATAAGGATGTCATATATTGCAATAAATGACAATTGAATTGAATATTACATTTCTCGACATATGCTTGTGTGAATCAACGACTATATATCTGTCAGTATAATGAAATATCAAAGAAGTCATCCTTTATTTTCTTATAACGTATTGTTTTTTATTTTGTAAGGAAAAGCGGGAAACTAGATCAATTGTCCTTCAATATGAAGTAACGGTTATAAATGTTATAAATTTATTTTTGTGTTACGCCTCTAGATTTCTATTATTTCTCAAATTGTCAATTTCAATTTCAATTTAATAGAAAAGTGATCAGAATCAAATCGCGATCAACCCTTTTGATAAGTGTTATACCTACATCTGTTCTAGAAAAGAAGGCCATCTTTAAGGATGCTTTTTCATTTTTCTGTAAAAAGAAGGGTTTTTATTCTCAAACAAAATATTTTTTTTATTCATTTCCTTGTTCTAGTTTCGTGAGATTTTATCTTAAAGAATTTAAAGAAATTTGAAGGGTTTTTTATTCGAGTGTCCAACTGTCAATCCTTTTTGTTATTTTTTTATCAGATGGTCTGGGTACTCACATGACTCTTGTATTTTTTTTTTTTTTTGTTCAAATTAAATGTTCAATTTAGCAGCGAAACTGTTTGGCATAGTATGATCGAATGACAATTGAGATATGTGACATGATGACAGGCGGTAACTCAGGGAAAACTCGCCATTTTGAAAATGAACTATGTACAACATCTGTATGAAATCAAGGTTAATAATTCGAATGACTATATTTGTAAATAAATTATGTGTTTGTAAAAATAGTAGTATAAAATCTTACTAGGCTCAGTTTACAGGCCAAATAACAACATCGATTCATCAAAGATATAACACGAGTCATAGATGAATTATCTTTTATATCACCGTTTATTATTGTTGTTGGCGATTTCAACAGAAACATACTTAACGATTCCTCTCTTGTCCAAAATATGAGAACTTTTAATCTTTTTCCGGTCAATACATCATCGCCCACCCATTTTACTAGTCATAGCAGTACACTTCTCGATTTTTTTTCTTGTCAAACATCTGTACAAAGTTTTACACTTCAATCAGATCTCAGCTTCAGGTTTCTCGCGTCATTATCTAATCTATTTGTCATTTCAATGTCAGCCGTTGGTTTTAAATAGAACTATAAGTTTTCGCAATTTCAAACATATAAATCCGAGTCACTTGGAAGATGATTTAATGAGAATTGAATGGCTTCGGGTTTATGAAAATGACTGATGTTGATGACCAAGTATCTTTCATTCAAACCAACGTACAGAATTTATTTGAAACACACGTTCCATTAGTTACGAAAACTGTCACAAGAAAAAATATTCCATGGTTCAACAGCAACATACAAAAATTGATATTTGAACGTGGCCGGGCATATAAATGTTGGAAACGTTTTCGATTAGGTGTTTTTAACAATATTTTTAAAATGTTGAGAAATAAGGTGAAAAGTTAGATACGCGAAGCAAAGATAAAATATTTTGCCCCCCCCCCCCCCCCCCCCCGACTGAACCCGTCTCAAGCTGGACATGCACTCTGGAAAAACCTGCGAGACATTGGCGTGGGCAAGCAAAAAAATATTAACGTTGGTAATATTGACTGTGATGCACTCAATAGGAAATTCATTTCTCTTCCATGCCCAGAAGTCGTTGATGAAACAACGGATCTGTCTATTGAACACACTGTGTTTTCTGTTCCGTGTTTCAGGCTTTCACCAGTGGATGATGTCGACGGCTCAGAGAGTTGCATACAGATAAAATAAAATTCAGTTGGACTTGATGAAATTCATCCCGAATTCGTTATCGTTCGTTAGACATTTAACGCATCTTTTCAACACAATCCTTATGTCGAGTGTTTTTACTTCTGCTTGGAAACAAGCCAAAATTATACCCATTCCAAAAAATCAGAATGATTTTAGACCAATTGCCATTCTATCATTTCTGTCTAAGGTGCCAGTTATAGCTATCATTGGAAACCATCATTGAAAAAGTTAATTGTTGATTTTATTTTTTTTTGAAAGTTTAATCATTGAGTATTTTAATGCAGAAAGGTAGATTTACAACTTCAAAATTCATTTTGACCCATATCTTCCCCATAAAGTAATTTTTAATTTTTTCAATGATCATTGGTAAGGTAGTTCATCATTGAAAAATTAAAAGTCATTTTATGAGAAAAGTTGTGCCAAATTGAATTTTGTATTACTTAAAAATAAATATAAAGTCAATAAGCTTTACTTTGGCATCAAAATAATCATTTATTTTGTCTTCAAAATCTCTCAAAATTAACAATTAATATTTTCAAAGATGGTTTTCAATGATAATGAATGCCCAAATACGAAAATATTTAATCAACAAAAATTAGCTATGTGTAAATCAGTCAGGTTTTTGTCCTAAACACAGCTGTATAACAGCTTTAATAAATGTTGTTGAAAATATAAGGCAAACTGTTGACTCTGACAATGTTGTTTTTCTCGTTCTTTTAGACTTTTCTAAGGCATTTGACATGGTCAATCATTATGTCCTTTATCGTAAGCTAATAAAACAGCTTAATTTCAATGTTCATCCACTCACAGCTAGATAGGGCTGGCCACGAGACGAGAAAAGCCTCGGTCTCGCATGACGATACCGAGACGAGACGAGACGAGACTGCCTTTTAAGCAACCGAGACGAGACGACACACGACACTATATATTTGGACCGAAATTTGCATAGAGTCTAATAAATTAAAAAATCTAATTTCAGTTAAATATTTATTTTCTTCTGCACATATTCAAACAATAATCGAAAATATTTTGTTCCAATAATCAACAGGTTGTCCGGAAATCGTATTTTTCAGAGACGAGACCGAGACGAGACTTAATTATACGAGACCGACACGAGACCGAGACGAGACTGAACATTTTCGATTTTAACGAGACCGAGACGAGACTTACAAAAGTCTCGCAGAGTTTCTTCTCGTGGCCAGCCCTATAGCTAGATTGCAGATCTCAGGCAGTTGTGGCAAATGGCGACATGTCTGAAATTCTCATGTTGGACAGAGGAGTCCCTCAGGGTTCAATACTGGGACCACTATTGTTCTCCATGTACACGCAAATATAAACGACTTGCCTGTTTGCTTGCAAAACAGTCAAGTGGATATGTACGCTGGCGATGTTCAAATACGGAAAAACTTTGTACTGGGTTTGGTGGAAAATGCAGCAGTTGAGGTTAATGAGGATTTAACCAAAGTTCATAGTTGCTCACAGAAAAATGGACTGTGCATAAACCCTATTAAGTCTAAATGCTTGGTGATTTCAAAATATACATAAATGCCCAAAATATACTTAAATAATAAGAAAATTGAATCTGTCGATTCAGCAAGAAACCTAGGAATCACGTTTACGAAAACATTTTCTTGGAATCACCATATCTGACGACCTATTGGTAGGATTTACGGAGGGCTTCGTATGCTGTGGACTAACCATAAAATAACAACCTTAAAAACAAAAATCATTTCAGCCAAAACACTACTGATTCGTATTATGCTCTACGGCTGTGAAATTTTTAATAATTGTGATTATGAGCACAAGCGTAAGCTTAAGGTTGCATATAACAGCATAGCTAGGTATATCTTCGGTTTAAGAAAATATGATCACGTTTCTCAATTTTCGAAATCAATATATGGCGTTACTCTTGAAAATCTTTTTAGGCTTAGAACGTTAACACTATACTAAACAATGTTTTGCAAACTCATCAACCAACCTACCTTTATATCATATCTTATTATATATGTCATTCGCATTCTCTTAGAACTTTAAATATTCGGCCTATACAAAAAAAGACCGCACTAACGATTTTTGAAATTTTTTTTCATAAATTTATATTTATCAAACAAATCAATTGTCATACTTTTTTTTTGAGCTCTATCTATTTTAGCTATTAAAAAAACAAATTTATATTTATTTATAGTAATATAATTTATATTTGAAATTGTTTTTAAAACTTTTTTAATGATATCATAATGTTATAAAACCACATAATGAACATTGTCAATTTTAAGCTACGTTCAAGTTGTTAGCTACGAGAGCAAATTTGTGCAATCCAGTCTTGCCCATTTTTTTCATACGATTCACCGATAAGAAAATGTTCGTTTTTCACTTTTAACTCCTTGGGAATGTTTGGCAAAGTAACAAAGTACAAACAAAAAATACATAGGAGGTATAATCGAAGATGTACGATCAGAAATCGAACTAAACATTAGTAGAATTGTGCATTTAAAATAATAATAATAAACACCTATGGTGTTTGGTATAAACACATGATAACTCCATTAACGTATTTTCAAGGTAAAGGCATTAAAATTTGTATTAAAATGTTGGGAAATATCTTTCAAAATAAGGAAATCATCTTTTCTATACATACAGGGTGCCACGTAAAGAATGGATAACCCTGAAATGCCTCATAGTAGACATTATGGCCGTCCTGAAAACTGATAAAAAAGTACTTTCCCAAGCCTTACTTTACATTTTTGAATACCACGATTACAAGTGAATGAATTCCACCGTTTTTTTTCGTAGCAATATTTTACATTATTTGTGCCAAAACATTGGTAGAAGAAAATTATAATAACTGTTGGACTTCTTAGAGATTATTTTTTAGGAAATAATAACAAATAAACTAATTGCAACCAACAAAATATTTGATGGTTTTGTTAAAGCGCAATTGAAAAGGTATAACTCAAAACAACCTCAAAAATTCAACCGTTTTTTGAACTTTGTTGACATTTTTAGTAATGTCGCACTCGGCCCTGGAAGTTAAAAGCTTGGATTTATCATAAGAATAACATCATAAAAACAGGCAATCAATCACAAATCTACCATGTTCAACGCACTGCATTATTTTCACGTTTACTGTGCTAATTTTAAAAACTTTTGTTTTTGTTAAATTGCCTCTAGTATTGCAGATTTTTAGCAATAACTTGCTATTGACTCTAGATACATTAACAAGCTATACCAATTTGAAATTTGCATTTAACGCACATATTTTTAAAATGGTTGGCCACTTAGGTATTCATGCATTTTTTTTATACAGGAGATGATTTAACTTTTTCAAAAATTACTTTCTGTCACATTTTGCATTGAAAATCAAAGCTGAATAATTTTTTTCTCTATGAAGTCCAACAGTTACTATAATTTTCTTCCACTAATGTTCTGATATAGATAATGTAAAATATTGGTACAATAAAAAAACGCTGGAATTCATTCACTTGCAGTCGTGGTCACGGTTGCCACGTTGGTCATTTTTGACCAAATTTGGTAATTTTTTTATACTTGTCACTTGGTCATTTTGTTATCCATCTGGTCACTTTTTTTGAAGAAGAATTATGAAAAAAAAACTCGACTTTTAAATTTCATTTTCTCAAAATGAAGTGTAATTTTTTTTTCATCTCCATGTAATCGTTGCATGTATTAAATTGAACGCACTGCATAACTCATCCACGACCACTTCATTTGAAAATTTATTGACAGATGGAAAGTTTGAAATTTTTTTGGGATTAAGCGTCTCCGTCTATTTCGCTTGTTGGTTGTATTGGTTCTTGTTGAAAACAAAACATACAAAATGGATAGGCAAGTAATAATATATATTAATAAATCTTTCTTGTTAAATTAAAACAACATTGATAAAGGTTTGTTATTCTCGTTACCACACAGCTCAGCTGCTGCTGAAAGAAAGTTTTATGATTTAAGTTTAATTAAACCTTAGTTAAGAAACAGACTTAACTTTGACACCATATATAATATTATGTTGTCGAAAGAGCTTCAGGATAAAAAACATGTGACATAGCGTTTGGTCGGCAGAAACCTTTTTTTTAAATAAGTAGATATCATGGGGTATATTCATAGTCGCAGATAGACCCAGGTTCAACTAAACTACAGTTTAAGACAATTTTGGCTCAAGGAATACAGACCGATTTTAATTACAAATTGTTGGTTTTATATTTGCATTAGATAATAAACTTGGTATAATACTACACAAATAGCTTCAAGTATTTTGAAGTTATGAACTTAAAAAAATAAAATAAACGTCCGAAAATTCAACTAAACCTATGTTTAACTTAGAACCAGCTATAAAATGACTATGAATACGCCCCTATGTGTGTACATTTTAGTAGATTCAGTTTAACTAAACGCAATTTCGTATTGATTGATTTAAAAAAATATTGTGAATTTAACATAAAATGCTGTGAAAAAATGTGATTTAGTAAATAAACCTCTATGTTTATTTATTTATGTTTTTTAAGCTCAGACCACACACAACTGCAGCGGAACTACACTTCACGACGCGACGAGGCACGGCAAAACATTATTTGCATGAAACTGTAAGCGGAAACTGAACTTCATAAAATTTCATACAAATTATTGTGAATCGTAGTTCCGCTGCAGTGCAGTTCCACCTGCTAAGTTTAGGTGCGGTCTAAACTTTATTATGAAGAAGGGGTGATCACATTGCCCTTAAATTAATTTTGTGAATTATGTTGTACCTTTGTGTTTATTTATTTTTGTTAATTTCTAATTAATTATTTATGATAATACATAAATGAGAAAAATATGGCTAACTTTAATTTTCTGTGTCCTATGAAGTTTTCAGATTTTAATTATTTTGGTTTCTTTTTACTCGTTTTGGTCCTTTTTATTTTGAATTTTGGTCACAAGATTTATTTCCAAGTGGTAACCGTGGTCGTGGTATTCAAAAATGTAAAGTAAGGCAAAAAATAATGCACTGAACAAAAAAATGCATGTATCTTTTCTTGTGGTTGGGATAGAACTTTTTTATCAGTTTTCAGGACGGCCATAAAGTCTACTATGAGGCATTTCAGGGTTATCCATTCTTTACGGGGCACCCTGTATGTATTTGTACCAAATTTGAAGAAGCAAGATTTAAAGTGGGTGTCAAAAGGGAATTTTTGTGTGGAGTTATCATGTTTATACCTACCAAACACCACAGATACGTTAAACACACAAATTACATTTCATTTACACTTTTTTACTAAAAATGTTTTAACAAGAATGATACACTCTTGCTATAAGCTGGCTACTTATATGAAATAAAATAATGTATGCCATTAGACACAGCTTCTATTTATCTAACATCAACTAAATTATAATAGGTAATGCGTAGATATAGGTACTCACGGTCAAAGGCGGCCTTTCTATAAAGAAATATTAGATTTTTTTCGTCTGGTCATGCATTTATTTCGAATGGCCATACATGCTTTTTTATCACTATTGTGGGTACAATCAGATAATCATAATGAACATATTATATTCAATACGAATACAATGTGGAAATGTCCAACAGAAAAATGTACCTACAATGTTTGTAGCTTGAATTGTTATATAGTTCAAAAGACGAAAGAGAATGGTGCTTGGAAGGTTTACTTTTCCTTGGTATAGAAATATGCCTCATACAAAAATATGCCTAATAAGAAAAAGTGTCTTACTAAATGTCAGAAGCAATAATAGTGACCACAATCACAATTAATATTTTGTTATTGTTGCGGTATATTTCTTTGGACATAGATAATTTGCCGCTAGATACATTTGTATATAAGCACATAATCGGGTTTTATTTTCTTATTGACGGTATAACGTTGAATGAAATGCCTGCTTTTGTTATTTCATGGGCCTATATATACTGGCTACTTACCAGGGCATTATTGATTTCATAATGCCGGCTTTTTATTTGGAATTAAATTGTCACCGAAAAGAGCCGCCCGCAATACTTTTTGTTGTGTCACTCTTTTAGGTGTTGTTAAACTCTATTCAATCATATATTTCCTATTAATTGGATGAAAAGCAGTTCCAAACTGTCAAAAAAGCGTAAAAGTTATATGATTGTGGAACATTTTAAAGAGCGTTATAACTTAAATAAATATTAAAGACACTTGGGTAAATACATCTAAATTATTCAAATAAATCATAGGTATTTATTCTTTCTTATTTTATTTTATTTTACTTTATTTTATTTTGTTTTATTTTATTTTATTTTATTTTATTTTATTTTATTTTATTGTATTTTATTTTATTTTATTTTATTTTATTTTATTTTATTTTATTTTATTTTATTTTATTTTATTTTATTTGCTTCGATCAGAACTACAGAACTAAACATCATGTTTCCCATTATCTCAATTAAATAAGCGAAATCACTGCTAGGAATTGTCAGAGACACTACCAACACGACAAAAAAGAATGGTGGTGGAATGATAAAGCCAAAGCAGTAATGACTAGGAAAAAAACGGCTTTCAAAGCTTGGTCAACTTGCCCCCTCATAGCATAGATGAAAAAGCACGCCTTGGAGTGGTTTACAGACGTTGCAAGTAAGAAGCAAAGCAAATGTGTTCCTAACTTCAAGCAGAGAGTACGAATAGCATGTATTGGGAACTAAAGGAAATATCTTTACCGGTTGCTGATGCAAACCAAGCTATTCAGGAACTGCGACATGCCAACATGAACAAGGGCGCAACTATTTTCAAAATCGTCGCACAGAGAAGGAACAATGCTCAGGAAATTCGTTCACCAAAATTCTTTAACAACGCTCAAGGCCAACTCCTTGAGGATGACGACAAAATTCTTCACACATGGCAAGAGTATTGTGAAGGACTTTGAAATTAACAGTTTCCGAGGATATACTTCCCAATAGCTGCACCTAACAATGAAGAAGTCGCCGACATCACAGTCAAAGAAGTTAGTGATGCAGTGAAAAACTCCCAAAAGGGAAAAGCGATTGGGCTTGACGAGATACCCGCTGAGTTCTGGAAAAAGATGGGAGACATCGGGTCTAGATGGCTCATGATTCTCATCTCCAAACTTACCTTCTTCCAATCTACAAGGGGAAGGGTGATACACGAAATTGCGACAGCTACCGTTCGATCAAGCTGATGTCACACCCCATGAAGATCGTTGAGCGGATATTGGATGGCCGCCTACGAAAAATAATACGGCTATCTGACGACCAGTGCGGGTTTGTTTCATGTAAATCAACCACAGATGCTATTCAGAGTATAAGAATCAGAATGGGAAAATATAGGGATTCCTCGAGAGATTTGCATATTGTATTGGTTGATTTTGAAAAAGCATTCGACAGACAACCACAAGATCTGATATGGGTTGTACTTATGCAACGAGGAGTTCCGGAAGTCTACGTGCGGATGGTCATGGACATGTACGAGCAAGTTAAAACAAAGGTAAGATGCCCCGCAGGAATCACCGAAGAGTTCCCAATAAGAGTAGGTGTGCACGAGGGAAGCTTCTTGAGTCGTTTGCTCTTGGCTTTCTGCTTGAGAATAAGGTGACAGACCTCAAAGTGAATCAGTTACTCTTTGCGGACGATGGAGCCATCATAAGTGAAGATCCTGTGTCCTTGCAACGACCACTTGATGTATGGGTGGATGTTCTGGAGGGAAATGGATACCGCATTAGCGCGAAAAAGACCGAATACCTATGCTGTCCATTTTCTGATCCACACAGGCCTATTGCGGACATCTATTTGAATAGAACAGTGCTTCCCAAGTACAAAAAGTTTAAATATCTTGGATCAATGACCAATAGCGAAGGATCTTGTAATGACGACATCAAACATCGTGTAAGCGTAGAGTGGATGAAGTGGCGGAAAAACTCTGCCTGTGATAGAAAAATGCCCCCTAAGCTGAAAGGCAAGCTGTACACGGCAGTTGTTCGTCCAGCGCTTACATACGGTTCACAGTGTTGGACAATGTTCAAGAAATATGAGTGCAAATTGACGGCGGCTGAGATGAAGATGCTTCGCATGACAGCAGGAGTGACACATCGTGATCGAATAAGAAGCAAGAGAATCCGAGGAAGCCTAAACGTCAAAAATACCATCTTGGACAAAATACAGCATGACCAACTTAGCTGGTACTGTCATGTACAAAGAAGATGCCATGAGAACCCAGTTCAAAAGGCAATAGCACTAGGCGTTTCCACACTATTGCGGAAGAAAGGCAAGCGGAAAAACTCCTGGATGAAACAAATGCAACGACACCTGCATTTAGTTTGCCTCAGACATGGAACAATCCAAAACCGGGAGGCCTCTCGACGAAGCCTAAACGAGGAAGCCTAAACGTCAAAAATACCATCTTGGACAAAATACAGCATGACCAACTTAGCTGGTACTGTCATGTACAAAGAAGATGCCATGAGAACCCAGTTCAAAAGGCAATAGCACTAGGCGTTTCCACACTATTGCGGAAGAAAGGCAAGCGGAAAAACTCCTGGATGAAACAAATGCAACGACACCTGCATTTAGTTTGCCTCAGACATGGAACAATCCAAAACCGGGAGGCCTCTCGACGTTTTCTGAGGTCAACCCGACGAACCCTACAAGTGGAACCTTAGGCGAAGCAGTTGAGTGGGAGAGTTGTGGTCCCCCTCGAGATCATGACAATCGCCGGTTAAATGGTGAAGAAGACGAATATTTGTCTGCGGATCTTAGCACCTTAATATGAGGGATATTCACAGAAAAAAGGACCATTCGAAAGGCCACCAAATCATCATAAAAGTTGAATATGTTTCAGAAAATTTTTAGCCATATTTTTTTTTTGAATTAATTTTAGTTTAAGCTGGTAAAAGTATACCCACACAAAATCGTTCGAAATGAAAAGAAATTTTACACTCAATGTAGTCCAATAACTGTGAACCATAATCATGATTTTTGAAACGCTTCACGGAAGAAGTTTACCGGATGAGAGTTGGTAAATTTATAATGTGTCCATCGAGGTTGTCAACGAAATCAAATATCTAGGAATTTTGCTTACACGTAATTTGAACTTTATAAAGCTTGCAAAAGAAAAAGCATTGAAGTTAAACTAGCTTTAAGCTTAATGTGGCCAAAAAAATTGATCTTATTTCAAAATATCGTGTTTTTGACGCAGCAGTCAATACTTGTTTGTGTTATGTTGTTTGGATATTTGCTTCTCGAGGAGCTTAAAGTAATTCAAATGCATTTCTTCAAAAGCATTTCTTCAAACGCATTTTTTCAAACGCATTTTCCTATTGCCAAACTAAACACCAAATTACGCTATCTACGTGGAGTCGGTTTTAACACCGTTATATACTAAAAATTTAAAAATCAATTTAAATTTTATATTATAAAGGTAGTAGCCCGTAGCGTAATGGTAAGTGCGTTCGACTGTCACGCTGAAGGTATGGGTCCGCTTCCCAGCCTCGTCCACCTAAGAACTTAAAAGTTTTTTTCAGGGCTACTGCCTCTTGCGAGGAATTGACAAATCCTCCAAGAGTATCACTTGTCAAGAATAAGTGCTTCTCGTTTAGCCGTTCGGATTCGGCATAAAATTGTAGGTCCTTTCCATTCCTGTCGACAGGCGCACACAGGAATGGTTGCGAGTTGTTAGTCACTAGGCCCTGGTTCTTCATGAGCCGTTGTGCCACCCGATTTATTTATATTTTTATTATAAAGGTGATGAGAAGAAACGAAAGAAGTGTTCACAAACCTTTCATACTTAGACTGCTGCTTACTATAATGCTTTTCCTTTTGAAGAATGGAACCAGCTGCAGCTGACTTCTTCCTTAATGTTACCTTATCATAAATGGAGTCAAATGTCGTCTCATGGCAGACAATGTTAGCTGATGTTATTGCAAAAGTTGACGATCAAATCTACACTCAGCATATAGCTAGAGCTACGTCAACAACGTCCATCAGGAACATATACAGAAACCTCAGGCACTAATAATTGTCATACGAAGTCAATTATTTTAGTAACGAATTGTCGTCCGAAGTGCTGTGTTTTTACAGCACGGCTGTAACGAGCTGATCTAACTCAACTTTGTAGTTTATGCAACAGAAGAGAAACTGAAGCTGGAATCTTCATCGCAATCTGTCCGATACATCCGTCGCGTCGGTTACATTTGAACTATTTGTCTCCAAACAGACTTTACGAAATTTTAAATGGAGCGCTGGGAGGGTCTACCATATACTAGTATTGTAAACATGCATTAAGTGCTCGTAGGCTATTGATTTTGTCATATAGAAAGGAACTAAGACGTTACCGGGTTTTTATTGTAAAAATCATTGTATGGGTTATTGAAGATGAGAAAACCCCAGAGTTTTATTAAATGAGAGGGTGCAATTTTGAGGGTGGGGGGTAAATGCAACCCTTTTCGATTTTTATATATAATTTGAAAACCAAGCTAAATTTCGAAAAAATGCCTTTAACTTTTATTGTAGAGAATAAAGCCTATTGAATAAGCCTATTCAAAAAATTTTGAATACATTTTTAATGTGCTAAAAAAAAAACAAAATAATTGCAAATAAATGCAAAAAAAAAAAAATCATATTTTTTTTGGTTTATTTTACTTATTTGCTTTTAACTTTTTTTAACGGTAGTGATAGGTATAATATAAAAGAAAGATTATAAAATTTCCTTTAAAATGGCATAGTCAAAAATTAGACAAAATTAACAAATATACAGTCGCTGAAACTAAGTTTAATTACACTGAACAATACTGGATACTATTTGACATTTTTTGTGGCCTTTTATAGACACTGTATGTATTTCCCCATATCCCAAAAATTAAGTTCTAAGATTCTAAAAACTGAAAATTAGTTAGACAAAAAAAAAATTATATAAAAAAATGAAATAGAAAAATACAACAGAAAAAACAAAAGAGTTGACGTAAAAACTTGAGATAAAATTTTCGAAAAAAATTATTTCTAATGCCAATGCCTGAGCATTGTGCCTAAAACCTTAGAGCGCATCTTCGACTTCCATATTAGAGACATCCTGGATAGATGTCCACTTGAAAACTCTCAACACGCATACCTTAAAAGCAAATCCACTGAAACAGCCCTGCATGAGGTAGTGCGCACTATTGAGGAAACTATAAACTATAAAGAATATACTCTTACCACTATCTTAGATGTTAAAGGGGCTTTCAACAACGTGCTTACTGAATCCATTCTAGAGTCTTTAGTTGATTTTGGTGTAGAAGACTACATAAGGGAATGGATAATATCCATGCTCAGAGAGAGACGGATTCAAGC
Source organism: Melangyna quadrimaculata (assembly GCA_949320155.1). NCBI lineage: Eukaryota > Metazoa > Arthropoda > Insecta > Diptera > Syrphidae > Melangyna > Melangyna quadrimaculata. Next base: position 47,148,884 of record OX439483.1, read on the forward strand.
TACGTTAGGTAATACAAACTCGACCAAACATGTAAGTAGAGGTACACCCCAGGGTGGGGTTCTGCCCCCTCTTCTATGGCTTTTAGTCATGAATAAAATTCTTGTTAAGTTGGAAAGATGTGGAGTAAAGGCGGTGGCATATGCTGATGATTTGGTGATATTAGTGTCAGGGAAGTTTACTCCTGTGTTAAGTGAGATCACGGAAATGGCTTTAAGAAAGGTCAGCAACTGGGCCACGAGCTGAGGACTAGGAGTTAACCAAAGCAAAACTGAACTGATGCTATTTACTACCAAGACTAAGATACACCCCTTCACTCTACCCCGACTCAACGGCCAAACACTCTCACTCTCCTCTAAAGCTAAATATTTAGGTGTTATTCTCGACACAAATTAAATTGGAAGTTGAACATTGAAGAAAGGGTCAAGAAGGCCTGCATAGCATTCTATGCCTGTAGTAAAACTTTCAGTCGAAGATGATCCTGTGGACGTACACAGCCGTGGTACGACTGATCCTCACATACGGTTCGATTGTATGGTGGCCTGCACTTAACAAAAAATATAAGATCGATATACTTAGGAAGGTTCAAAGAACTGCTAGCATTGGCGCGACAGGGGCTATAAGATCCTGCCCGACTGATGCCTTAAGTGTTTTTCTGCACCTTCTACCACTTGAGTTACATATTAAACATCTAGTATCTTGCAGCGCTTTAAGACTTAAAGAATCAAACTCTTGGTTTGCCAAGCCCTATGGTCACAGCAATATCACAGACTTGATTCCAATGGAAATGTTTTCGACTCCCACTGACTACTGCACCCCTACAATGAGTATCAGTAAGGATTTCAAAGTTAAATTTCCATCCAGGAAGGATTGGAAAGATAACGTCGTGACGAAAGATTTCGGCACAACTATCTTTACTGATGGCTCAAAGATGGAGTATGACGTTGTTGCAGGAATCTTCTCTGCGTCTCTAAATGTATCTAGGTCCTTTCGGCTACCTGATCTTGCTAGCGTCTTTCAAGCTGAATTGCTGGCAATCAGGGAAACCGAAACCGTAATGAAGCTATTATTACAGACAGTCAAGCGGCTGTTAAAGCCATTAATTCAGCAACAGCATACTCCAAACTAGTCCAGCAATGCCGGAATGAGCTTGCGGGTCTGAACACTGACCTCAATGTCACTCTTATCTGGGTCTCGGGTCACAGGGCATTGAGGGCAATGATGCCTTGACCAGGCAAGGTTCAGCCCTTCATGGCTCACTTGTGGAAAGAGTCAACATTCCGGTTGGAGTTATGAATGGCAACATTCTCTCAATTTATTTTACTAAAGCAAACCGTAAGTGGAGCAGTTAATCAAACTGTATTATATCTAGATAGATTTGGCTCACCTATGACAAGATCCGAACAATTGATCTAATACGCAGACATAGCCAGGGTAGTTGCAACCTGTAGCGGACACTGGCCAATAGGAGAGAATGCAGCGAAGCTGGGCATACCTCACAATACTCACTGTCGGAGCTGTGAGGACCAGCAGGAAGAGGAAACAGTAGTTCATTTCCTCTGCAAATGCCCTGCTCTAGCCAAAGCTAGAAAACAGTCACTCGGAAGAGCATTCTTTGACGACATTAACGAACTTTCTGAAATGAAGATCAAAGGCTTGATTTCTTTTCTCAACGCGACGAAATGGCTCTAGGACAAATTTCGGCTACTTCTGCATTATACCTTCCGTCGATTTCTTATGATCACAAGATAGTGGACTAGGGTTCTGGTGGGGGTTTGTAGTGCACAGCGGCCGGATGATCATCCAATCAGATCAGTGGACGCTCCAGTGCCAGCCAACGAACTGCCTAGTTGGCTAACTGTGGGTGCGGGTGCTGATCTGGTTCAGTGAGTGATCCACTTTCTGATGATTGTGCTAAAAGCTACTACAAAATCCTATTCTAAACTAAATAAAAAGGGACGATATCCTGGGGATATGCCTATATTTTCTCTCTTCAATTCCATCCACAGGTTCAAACGAGTTATGGTATCAAAACGGCGCACTTCAGCGCTAATTGGGCTATGGGCTATGATCATTTCTACCTACCTACCTACTTATTGATTTAAAAATCATGAATTCAAGTGTACCTACTATCTTAAATTAATTTGTTCACGGTGGCTTCAAAGTTAGGGCCAGAACCATTCAATTTATTTGAAAAACAGATAACACTTTTATTTTCGTCAATTTTTGAAATGTACCTAAGATTAGAATTAAATTTGTGCAAATCATTATTCCACTAATCCATGAAAACTCATTCAATAAAACGAAAAAAAAAAACCATTCCTTATAAAAACAGATTGACCATCTCCGCCACAATACTCCGCATGACATGAAGTTTTCAAGAGCACATTGTGTTTCTTTTGATGGTGGATATGCTCGCGTCCATATTCCACTTATCTTGACCCTTAAACACACAAATAAAAGACTGTAACATCGATCAATCAAAGCAAATGTTATTTTTTACATTGACAATAGAAGATGACTTGCAAAACACGTCATTCATCCCACATCAGGCCGCATTCCAATCTCATTACTCAGGAAAGTTTGCATATACGAACGAAATATCTTCGATATTTTAGGCGGCGTCATTCTGTCTGGCCTGGATGGATGACCTGACCGACTGGACTCTCCGCAGCGGATGAATGGATTACCAAACCGACCACATGGTGTTTGAATTTTTGTATATTTTGGCAAAATCCCTTTTCTCAATCTCATTCTCATTCTAAGTTGAGATTTTTGCATTATCTTAAGGACACTTAAGAAAATGACAAAATCGAAAAAAAAAATTGTTTCTGACAAAAAGATGACATGGTATCCGCAACCACAAGAAAAGGGATAAGTACTTCTCAAGTATTTCTCATTTTTTTTTGTCCATTGACAATTTGGAAGAAAGAAGGAATTAGCAATTTGTTTTTTTATGCTGAATCCCTTGAAGAACCTCAACTTAACGGAAAACCAATTGATACTCTTGAGATCAATCACACAAAGATTGCTATCGCCGCAACAGGACAACAAAACTTGAAGGAATAAATTGTATATGTGCATTTTGTACTTATTTTTTTTTTTGCGACAATAAAAGAAAAAAACACACGCATGGGAAGAATTTTGCAATCGCATATATGACAATGGCAAGGATCGAAATGACAATTCCAGAATGGAATCCTCATATACATTACTGCAAACCAATCGAACAAGGACAATACAAGCTGAGATGAGATAAAAATTAATTCCTTCTTCGATGTGCTCAGCTCAGGTTCACTGCTGTTTTATTTTCTTCTTTTTTTTCTTCTTTTTTTAATGGTTTGCTCCTGATCCTGAGTCAAATCGAATCTATTTCTTCCTGGCCAAGTTCTCATTTATGTTTCGTTTTTCTTTTTGTTTACTTTTTGTTTTGTTTTGTAATCTTTGTGGCTCTGGCTGCATAGAGGTCCAGAGAAGTTCATATCAATCGCTATAATGGCAGTCCATCTGACAGTTGTATCTTTAAGGTTCAATGGAATCCCGATGGGATCGATCATATATATTCGCATTTGAATTTAATTCGATGGGATATGGGACGCGAACAATGGCGGCAAATCTTTGTATGACCATAATGGATTAAGTCCTTTGGCAAAATTCTATTTTTGCATGTTGTATGGATGCAATACTGGGGGTTGATTTGAATTGTGTGTGTGTGTATATTGTTATGTCGTTAGTTTTGTCTTGGCGCATAGAAGAACTAGATAAATAGAAGAAGGTATTATGCAATCGTTGTGCAAGTTTTTGTATAAAGATTAAGTATTTTTGATTCAAAAGGAATTAAACTCTTAAGAATTTAAGCGGGTGCCAGTAGATTCTGCAATTGTTGATTATTTTCTGTTGAATAAAAATTGAATCAGTGAATTTCTTTTGAGACGAAAATTGGCAATATTTTGCAAAAATATATTTATTTAAGGACATCAATAAAGAGACGGTTAGATTTAAATTTCATCTAGTCTTTAAAACCTCTATTTAAAAAAAAAAGTATCAAGTGCTTTATTATAGTATACACATTTGACAAATTATCTAAGACGTTATCAAAATTTCATCTCAAGAAATAAAATTTCTTATTAACAAAAATGTTACTACTTATTCCAAATAGAACTTCAATATTAAACCTAGTGACAAACATGACACGTAATCATACCCGAACAAATTTCATTGAGCTTTTCGTTTTGTGGTACGTTGTTCGACCACCGAAATTGATGATTAAACCATTTGTTTCTATCATTACTTTTCATTGATTTTTTTAGTTAATTTTTCACTGGTTTTTTGTTTGTTAAAATTTATTTTCTGTATTTGTAATTTGTGAAACTCTCGATTTCGTTGTCTTGTTGGAGAGCTCAGGAAAATTTCGTTTCGCAGCAGCAGTGTATACTAGGATTTAACTAAAAAGAAGTGGAGACTTTTTAAATGTGAATTTTCAACAGCAGTTTTTAAGACTTTAAACACTTTGATAATATCTTTAAAAAAAAAATATATGAACAAACTATAATTTAACACAAACAATAATAGCTTAAGTTGCTCTATAGATAACAACTTGAGGGCTTTTGGAACAAACCAACAAAGTTATATACTAAATCAAAATAATTAATAAGAATATGAAGAAATTTAAATATTAAAATATTGAAATTACTTCTGTTTTAAGGAATGGAAGGGACCTACAATTGTATGCCGAATCCGAACAGCTAGAGGAGAAGCACTTATTCGTGACAAGTGATACTCTTGGAGTATTTGTCAATTCCTCGCAAGAGGCAGTAGCCCTGAAAAAAACTTTTTAGTTTTTAGGTGGACGAGGCTGGGAAGCGATCCCAGACTTCCAGCGTGACAGTCGAACGCACTAACCATTACGCTACGGGCTACTACTATAAAAACCTGACCACGGGTAATTATTTTGTGGGTGCACGAATTTAAACAAATTCCCCTAGAATAATAAAATTCACAGTATCTTCGTGCTGTGATTTTTATAAGAGTCGGTAAACATCGACCAAAATTTGTGTCTTAGTAGGGTATAACAGACTGACCGAAGAGCCCACTGTTGTATCATGGGCGAAACACAATATTATTTCTGGAGTTGAGGTCACTTGGACTTTTTAATTGAATCAAAGTCATTAAGCTCTAAAATAATAATGAGAAGGTTCTCTCTTAATTGTATAACAGTATATCTAACAAGCATTTTATCTACGTCTGTGAAGTTGGCAGGGCGACTTTCACCTAGAGTAACTGGAAGAACGCAGTAATTTGCAGTTTTTGTTTGCATTTATTTTGCATTTCTATTCCTGATTTTGCAGTTCACCAAATAGTGGGTGTTACCGAGTCACATAGTATATCTCGCGAACCTAGCATGCTAGAAACTTGAAGTAAGGCACCGAATTTCCAGTTTATTTTGCATTTCATAAAATTATAGTTAAAAAATTTGAAGTCCTCAATTTAAAAAAAAATCATACTGCCCTGCTAACTTCACTGTGAAGTTAGCAGGTCATATAGTGTATCTTGAGAATTAAGCATGCTAAAAATTTGCAGTAAGGGTCCAAATTGGCAGTTTATTTCGCATTTCAAGAAATTCTAGTTTAAAATTTTGAATTCCTTTATTTGAAACAAATGTCATACTGCCCTGCCAAATTTACTGTGAAGTTAGTCTCTTAGCATGCTCGGTTCTCGAGATACACTCAAATTTTTATCAAATAAAGGACTTCAAAATTTGGACCTAAAATTTCTTGAAATGCAAAATAAACTTCAAATTTGGAGCCTTACTGCAAATTCTTAGCATGCTTAGTTCTCAAGTTACAGTTCACAGTGAAGTAAGCAGGTCACTCGGTTTAACCCACTATTTGGTAAACTGAAAAATTAGGAATAGAAATGCAAAATAAATGCCAAAAAAATGCAAATTACGGCGTTGGTCTAGTTACTCTAGGTTAAAGTTGCCCTGCCAACTTCACAGACGTATTTCATCTACCATAACAATATTAAATATTCGAAACCAATTTGCACTAGTATATCCTTTTAAATCCTCTCTAGTTTTCCTAAGCTCTCGTTCTGTATTCAAACATTATAAAGGTAGTCACAATCTATTAAATGTGAACAAAATAAATATAAAAATACTGTAGCAGGTCCGTCAAGCTGGAACCGCCACTACTGAAACTCAAAAATCTAATGATGCCATAATTAAGTTCCATTTTTGGGCTAATTTAGTACCCCAATCCCGATGGAGAACTTAAATACCTTGACCCTCAAACTTGTGGTGAACCCAGCATAACGTCAAGCTAGAAGCAAACCACCTTCAAACATAAAATTTCAAAAAACTAATGATGAGGGAATTTAGTTCCATTTTTGGGCTGGTGATTTGGCGGAATTCCAAGTTAAGTACTTCATAGTTTGACCTCTAAATTGAGTGCACAACATATCAAAAAGTCTCCACATTCTGTGTACGCGACATTTAAAACATACTTTAAAAAAAACATACTTATTAAACACATACATAGAACTTGGTAATTGGACAATAACAATATTTTTAAGAAGGTATTTTTCTTAAAAAGAGTTATAGAAACAAATAACTATTTATTAAATCCTTAATAAGATGTATCAACTATTTCCACTCGCTGTTTAAGTTCATGCAATAACTTTTTTAAAGACATTATAGCTATTATTTGTATCCTCAATATTTTGAGGATACTAATATATTATTTAAGAAAACTTTTCAAAAAGCGTACCTTGAATTTGATTGCAAATTTAGTTTTAGTCAAAATAAAAATGGAAATCAATTTTCATCGACTAGAATAAGCCACCTTTAATGAGCAAAGGATCTAGAAAAAACTCTCCAGAAAATTTAATTTTTTATTTGAAAATATCTTTTTTTAAGTAAAAGGAATTGTTGTTTTCGTTTTCAATAGAATCAATTTTAAAAACATAATTTTACTTATCAAAGACACATTAAGTTTATTTAAAAAAAAACTCTACAAAAAACTTAACGTTCGTTGTAAAAAAAATCTAATTCTGTTTTATATAAGGGAATTTTAAAGCTAAGATTATTTGATTTTAAACAAAAAATTATTGTTTAAAGAGACAAACAATTTAACTGAATAAAACTCTCCAAAAAGAAAAAAAATAATGTTAAAATGTCTGCTTGCAAGAATTTTTTTTTATTCATTTCAAAAAAAAAAAACAATAACTGAATTTATTCGACTTGAAAACACACCATTTGTTTGAATGATCTGTAGAAAACTCTACAATAGTATGATTTTAATTAAAAGATGTCTTCTTTCAAGCCAGTATAATTTTTTTCATTAAAAAGAACTTCGGATGTTTCAATTCAAGAAACATCAAATTGTTTTTAAGACACTTGTAATTAATTTAAGGAAACTCTCCAAAAAGAGCATTATTTTTGTTTGAAAATGCTTAACTTCAAATCATATCATGCTGTTTTTCTTCCATGAAATAATATTATGGTAAAGGAGACAGATAAAATAAGTTTCCTTAACCTCAAACCACATTGCATTTTTAAACTTTTTTATCGTTTTGTAGAGTTTTGTATTATAACTACTTTCCGAGGATCCAAGTCAACAAGCTTAAAAACAATCTTGTGTATAGCAGTGTATACTTAGATTTAACTAAAAGAAGTGGAGACTTTCTATATGTGAATTTTCAACAGCGTTAATGATTTAAAAACCTTGATATTCTTTAAAGAAAAATCTATGTACCACCTATAATTTAACATAAACAATAATAACTTTAGTTGCTCTATAGATAACAACTTAAGGGCTTTTGGAACAAACCAACAAAGTTATTCATTTAACTAAGCAAAAGTGATTTAGCTCTTAAATAATAATGAGAAGGTTCTCTCTTAATTGTATAACAAGCATTTCATCTACCATAACAATATTAAATAATTTTAATTGAATCAACATTGTCGTCGTCACAGAAGCCCTTTTCGTATAATATAAACTCTCATTATAAAGTGTCACATTATTAAATCCCATATAACATCTCATACAAAAACGAATCAAAAGAAAATCAGTATACATACTCGACTCGCACATACAAAAAGCCTTTAATTGTTACTTATCTGAATAGGACCCATACTAAAATGAGGACAATTACATTCAGGGGACCATTCAATTCCATTTCAATTGTTGTATCTTCTGTATATAATGTGCTACTAATATCAGCCTCACAGTAGATCTGATGTTGTATTACTTTTTCATTACCATCATTTAAATCAATGTGTATACACAAAACCGTGTACAGAGTATACTAAATATACAGGTGCACAATGCTCCTAACAAAGCCATCCATTCCCCATACACATTTTATAAACACACACACTCTAACTAAAAACGTATATATCTAGATGCTTTCAGGACCTATTCACTCGATTCTTACAAAACAATTTATTCTTTTTTCACTTCATCATTCATTAATGAAAAATACAACAAAAAATGAAAAAAAAAGAGTTTTATACAACAACAAAACTCGCAATGATGAATTTCGCATATTAGTAAAAGGAAAGTTAAAAATAAAAAGAAAGAAAGATCCTTCCGCCCATTCCCACTTCCCATCATCATCACAACAGAGTGAATTCAACATTCCCACACCCACATTTCATCCATTCTTTCTCATGCAATGGCAGCAGAAAGGATAGAAAGGCGCATTCATATACATTCAGGATTCATTTCGCTGCAAAAATATATCTATTCTATACTTTTGTGTGATTGTGAGTTGTGCGCGGAGAGGATACATATTCATGGCGCACATTGAAAAAGTCACAAATGAATGTGTGAAGTACGACTTGCATTTCATTTCACTCGATTGACGTAGACAATGAGGATATTCTTTGACGCCCCCACACGGCACAAGAGCCCATTATAATATGCCCGGGACGGGCCTGGGGTATACGAAAATCATACACTTCGAGAAAAATATAAAGTTTGTCTCTAAGACATGTGTTAATCATTTTTTCAATACCAAAAACGCAATTAAACATATATTGGGGTTGATTTGAGGAAACTCTCAAAAAAACATCAACCACTTATTTTTAATTCCTTGATTTAATTAAGTTTCTATAAAAGTTTCTGAGAAACAATTATGATTAAAAGAATTAGATTCAAACAACATCGATCCACTATGAAGACATAATAATTAGATTCGATGAAACTCTCCAAAAAGCATAACTTTTATTTAAATGTGTCCTTTCATAAGTAGTTTTGGCTTTGGTTCAAGACACAATTTCTGAGTAACTCAATTAAAAAAAAAAAAAAAACAAAAAACATTTTATTGCTTTGGGGAAAAAATTTGTTGACAGGAAAAAAATCTTCGAAAATTTATCTCATCATTTGAAGATGTCTTTTTCTAACCAATCTTTCGATTTCACAGAAATCATAAATAAAGTCCTTTAATTTAAGAAAAATCTTTTCATTTTAAGGATTTAATTACTTCCATGAAGAAACTCTCCAAAAAAAAAAACATCATTTTGGTTTGAAAAAAAGCAAGACTTGAATCAATTGGCACAATAATTAAATTTCTTTAATTAAAAAAGTGTTCGTCTGATTCGAAAATGTTTTTTTTTTAATTTGAGAAAAGTCACCAACAAATAATAGCATCGTTTTTAAGAGGTCTTTTTTTTAACTTCCGCTTCCAATTCATAAATAAGTTCCTTCAATTTTAGAAAAAGCGCTCTTCATTTTTTAGGCACAATTATTAGGTAAATTAACTCTCCAAAACCAAAATTTTTGATCTGAAGACTTTTTTCTTTTGTTTCAAAGAAATTGTATTTGATCAATGATTTGCAAAACATATATACCTTTGCATTCAAGACACAATTAATTTGATTTGAGGAAACTATCCAGCAAATGTTATTTGTATTTGTTTTGTTACAAAGGTTCGTTCTACTTTCTCCGTGTATATTTTACCCTCTCCCATTGCGAAGTCCAAATGTTCAAAACCAATTTGCATCGGTATCTCCTTTGAAATCCTACTTAAGTCTCCTAAACGCTCGTGCTGTATTTAAACATTATAAGGGTAGTCATAACTTATTTAGTGCGAGCAAGATAATATCTCTAAAAAAAAAAACATATTTTTTTTTAGACAGAAATAAAATATTTTAGAAAACTCTCCAAAACGAATACCTACTCTAACTTTGATTATAGTTTTAGCTTTTGTCAACAAAAAAAAATGTAATTTATTTTTCATTGACTTCAAAAACCCTCTTAATACAAGTAAATGGTCTAGAAGAAACTCTCCAAAAAAATGTAACTTCGATTTGAAGATCTCTTTTCAAGTAAAAGGGTACACATAATTTTACGTATTCATAAGAATCGATATGGAAAACATAAACTTACTTTAAAGACACATAAAATTTCTTCACAAAACTCTCCAAAAAAATATCACATTCGTTGTAACAAAAAAAATATACTTTTTTTGCTTTATTCAAAGGAATTTCGGCTAAATTTCAGAGGAATATATTTTTAACTAAGATTATTTGATTTTAAACTACAAATTATTGTTTTGCCGAAACAGGTAATTTAACTGAAAAAAACTCTCCAAAAGAAAATGTTTAATTTGCAAAAACTCTCCAAAAAAAATTTAATTTGATGATGTCTGCCTGCATGATGCCTTGGCTTTGGGTTCAACAAAATAATTATTAAATTTCTTCGATTTGAAAATCACACCCTTTTATTTGAATAATCTTGAGACAACTCTACAAATGTATGATTTTAGTTAAAATCTGTCTTCTTTCAAGCCAACTTACTTTTTATATAAGAAAGATTTTTCGATTCAAAAAACATCAAATTGTTTTTGAGACATATTTAATTTATTTAAGGATTCTCTTTAAAAAAAAGGATTATTTTGATTTGAAGCTGTTTTATTTCAAATAATATCACGGTTTTTCTTCCAATGAACAACGACCATGGTTAAAAGGAAAAATGAAGTTATTTTTTTTAACTTCAAACCAAATTGCATTTTTAAAATTCTTTTTATCGTTCTGTTGAGTTTTTTTTTTATTAAGTTCTTTTCAAGAATTTAAGTCAACGCTTAATGTTTTTCTCTAAGTGTACTGTGTACATATACATATTTTGTTTCATTAATAGCACGCGGTATGCACACGTTCTCCAAAGTGAAATTGTAGCCTTTCTAAATTTTGTAGGATATAATCATTGCATTAAAATTATCAAACACACAATATATTATATATGAATGAGGCCGGAAGGGGTTTGGTTGAGGCGACAAAATGAAGGTTTTTCAATGAAATAATTGTTGCAAAATTCAGAAGTTTCAAATGGCGGGAATTCACCATCATCCATGCATTGCATTATTTATTATATGCAGTTTTTTTGATGCGACGAGCGATCCACTAAGGAATAAATATATACCTACCTCCTTTTTCTTTCTTTCTTGAAATTTGAATGCGTTTATTGTGAAATGACAGTACAAAAGCTTTGCATTTGCCACTGTAATATATTATTATTTATAAAAGTGCTTAAGTGTGAACAATTACTTTACTTTACAATTACAATTACAGTTTTTTTCCTAATTGTTTGTATATGAAAATGCAAATAATGCGGCATGGAATATAGTTTTTTTTTATGGAAGAGAGAACTTATCATACATACATCACGGTCACACGTCATACTTTCATACAGCACATGTGGTAGTTTTAATGGACGCTATGTTACTGGAAAGATAAAAGAAACTGCAGTCCAAATAGGTTTCTTTGACTTCATTTTCTTGAAGTGCTTATGACCTCGATTGGGATCAGTACTGGATTATGGAATGAAAAGAGTGCACTTTTCTTTCGTAGAGCACTTAGACAATATTTATATGCTTACTGTTTGCTCACAATAAACACCAACAAAAAGGTTATTTCATTATAAAAACCTTTTTTTTTAAATTTATTTAAAAGTCTAGTTCGCTGCTAAGGCTAATGCGAAACTAAAAATTGTGAGTTAACGAAATCATAAACGAAAAATTGCATTGTACTTTTTGTTTTGGAGTACATTTTTCGAATTTGACTAGTGAAATTGATGATTATTTTATAATTTTTTGAAAAGTCTCCACTTTTTTTTTGCACATATTTAATTGTTTGGACCCTTAATTGTGTATGGAAAAATGGCATTTGCTTTTGATCATGATTTTTTCATTCATTTCAGAGAAATGAAACGATTTATTTTAATGTAGGAATACTTTAAACTCTCCATGAATTTTTTTTGTATTATTTTCTTACAAGAATTTTTTGAGTTTCAATAAAATGTTCGTTAAAAATTGTAACATTCTGGGGCAACTTTCAAAATCTCGATACTTCTCAGCTAAATTTTCTTATTTAAAGAGTGTGGAGACTTATCAAAATAATACGGTAAAATCATCAATTCCGCTGGGCGAATAGCGTACATTTTTCGATTATGATTTCGTCATGTCATTTTTGTATGGGATTTTTCGTTTCGCATGAGCAGCATACACATTCCTTGTTTGCTATGAAGGCATTCTCCAAATGATGGTTTAATTTAAATTATTCCAAGAACGCTCCTTTGTGAAATATTAATTCAACATGTTCTGCATATACAACATACACATATGATAAAAACCAGGCATGAATATATTATTAAGTGGCTGTTTTGTTGTGTTTTGAAGCTCAAATTCCAAACAATAAATACGGCGTTAGAGTGCAAAATTTTCGGTTTATTATAATCAAGGCAAAATCAATCATACCCTCATTTAAAGTCCTTTTGTAATACCCTTTAACACGAGTTCCCATTCATCTCTATACATATCTATACAATTGAAAACCTATATCGCATCATACATGCAATTATACAATTGAAACTCATTTCCTTATACCACAGTCAATGTTGGCTTATACAAGCACCATGGTAACCATATACACACAATTCAATATTTGTGTGCGATCAAAATCAAATTCAATTAAAATTGTTTATTAAGCAACGAAAATTGAATTGAATGTACAGCGGTTGTGTACCTAGGTATTGTATTATATCATGGTTGTGTTGTGTATATTTTCGACGATGTTGTTTTGTTGTTCTTGTTGTTGGCACTAAAACAACGCCCTTTTTGGTATATACCTATTCCTACCTATAACTAAACATGGATGTGTTGAAGGTCTTCTCTGTGATTTGTGCAGGAGAAAACACCTTTTGTTCTTGGGTTTTCTTAATTAACGTCAAACTGTTAACCGTTGCATAAATAAATATTCGCTATATAGCTAGCAAGTACCCACCTACTGTTAGATTGAGTTCAAAACATCCCAAGCGCTATACTAATTAACTGAAAGTTACATAGGATTTATCCTTTTTTTTTATTCATCACCATCAGCACCAGATTAAGCATCGCAGGAATCAGGGCTATAGCACCGAGTTTTGTCGTCAAAGGATTTGTTGTGTTTCAGAACATTGTGTGTTTTTTTTTTTTTTGTATTTTCTTTCATAAAAATGACGACTGGATGATGATGGTTTTTATTGAGCTTTGTCTAAAAGGATTACAACATTATTACTGTTTTTTGGGGGGTGTTTTGACCCTTTGCGGACTGGATGATCTATAGTCGTTATAGAGGGAACTCAACAAGTCTCCTGTCTGGGATTGATTTGTTATCAGGTTTTTTTTTTATTAAAAGTGTGTTTAAATTTTAAAACTTTATGAGAAAAAGGTTATAATCCAAAACATTTTCCTAAATAGGTATAATAATTATATGTAGGTACTTGTTTGTATTTTACGAAAAAATAAAGTTTGAATCTAAAGAAGATTTATAAGAAGAATTTGTTCAAAGGTTATATGTAAGGTTTATGTTCTAGACTTACACCACGGTTTTATATTTTATTGGTTCTTTAATAGGGAAACATTAATTAAAAAGCGGTGCTGCTGCCACCGCGAGAAGTTAATTACGTTGCCATTTTTTGATTTCCTATTAGACATTAGATATTAATTTGTCATTTGCTATGGAGTAAGTAAATTTGTGTTCTTTTTGAGAATTGATCCTAGTTGTTTGCTATTTGTTGCACAAACATACAAAAATGGTAGTTTTAGCACTAAAAACCTGTCAATTCGTAAAAAAATGTGCAGGCTTTTTACTTGCAATATTATGTAACTACAGTGGAACCTCCCTAAGGCGAACAGTGACGATGACAACATTTTTTTTCCGTTTAAGGATAAAATTGAAGAAATTATTTTGATGCTTTACTCTGAATTTCTGTAGTTTTGTTTGCAGTTTATTCTTAGTTCCCGTCATTTTTATTTTTGTAAATAAATTTTAAAATTCTAAAACGAAAAGAATTTAAAAGAAAAGAGACGGCCATAATAATTGTACCTATTGATAAAAAATAACCAAAAAATGCATATGTGCATAAATGCAGTTAAACCAAGAGCCCACAGCAGATTTGGTGTGCGAAAGTGAACCAAACAAAAATTATATGAGTCGAAAGGTGTGTTACGGCTGATAAAAGAAATGCAAGTCTCGCAGTCCCTGGTGGCGGCTGTAAGGTGGGAGGGGCAATTTTCTAAAAAAATGACTTAAAACAGGAAAAAAATATTAAAAAACAACGGTTACATGTACAAATGCCCTCTTCAGAGGACTTCAGGCCAGAGGTCCTTAATTTCATTTCCTTTTTAAATAAAGTTCTTTCAATGATAAGTTTTTGTGATATTAATGTTTGAACTCAAAATCTAAAAAAAAAAAGAATTAAAAAAATGGTAAAAAATATTTTTTTCGCAAAATTTCAGTATTATTTTTGTTTCCAAAATTCAATGCCCTTATCAATTTCTAGTTAAAAACTGAAAACCGGATGGTTCTAGGACTTTTACTTTTTAAGATATTACAAAGTAAATGAACCAGCTTTGGGGCCAGTTATAGCTATCATTGAAAACCATCATTGAAAAAGTTAACTGTTGATTTTGAGACCTTTCGAAAGTTTAATCATTGAATATTTTAATGCAGAAATATAGCTTATGACTTTAAAATTATTTCACCTTCAAAAAAAATTCATTTTGACCCATGTCTTCCCCATAACGTAACTTTTAATTCTTTCAATGATCATTGGTAAGGTAGTTCATCATTGAAAAATTAAAAGTAACGTTATGGGGAAGATATGGGTCAAAATGAATTTTTTTTTGAAGGAGAAATAATTTTGAAGTCGTAAGCTATATTTCTGCATTAAAATATTCAATGATTAAACTTTCGAAAGGTCTCAAAATCAACAGTTAACTTCTTCAATGATGGTTTTCAATGATAGCTATAACTGGCCCCTTTCTCATAAAAATAAGACAAATCCCGCTAAATTATCATTTCAGCAACCAGTTGAAATAGGAAAAACATGCGGAAAAAAATTCTTACATTTTTGAAACTTGGTGGGAATATCGGATTAACTATATAAATAAAGAACCAAAAGAGTACATACAAATATCTGTATCCCACGGGTGTTCTTTAGAGGGGGTAAGTGGGAGGTATGACTTATCGAAATTAAAAAAATTATATTGATACAATTTGGATATATTATACATGATTTTAGGGTATTTTTCAATTCTGAATCTTAAAATTAAGGCGATACAATCATCCTAAAAAAAAGTTATGGTCCATTTTATCCAGAGATGACTGTTTTTCAGTAAAACTGGTAAACTATTAAGAAAATACCTTGAAAAGAATGGTACATTGATAAAAATTTGTATACACATTTAATTTGACATGAGAATAAAGGATCAAAAATGTCCATAAAAATATCTATGACGATAGTGTTTCTTTTAAGGGAAAGAGAAGGTATGAAATTGTGATCATAACACCTATTCCAAAAAAGGGAAGAAATTTATTAAAAATGTTTCATTTGTCTATAGCCAAATTGAATATTTATACTTATTTTCAGTTTACCAGTTTTTAGTTTACCAGTTTTACTGAAAAACAGTCATCTCTGGATAAAATGGACCATAACTTTTTTCAGGATGATTGTATCGCTTTAATTTTGATGTCTTTAGATTCAGAATTGAAAAATGCACTTAAATCATGTACCATAATGTCCAAATTATGTATCATAATGTCCAGATAGATACCTCCCCCTTTCCCCCACCAAAAAACACCCGTGGGATACAGATATTTTTATGGACTCTTTAGATTCTTAATTCTTATGGTATGCGATACTCCCACCAAGTTTAAAAAATATATATTTTTTACCATTTGCTTAATTTCTTTTTCAAAACTTTGAGTTCAAACATTAATATTTCAAAAACTATTTATTGAAAGAACTTTATTTAAAAAGTAAATGAAATTAAGGACTTCTGGCCTTTCATGAAAATATAACAGGGCATTTGTACATGTTACCGTTGTTTTTAAATAATTTTTTTTCTGTTTTAAGTAAATATTTTAGAAAATTGCCCCTCCCACCTATCAGCCACCACCAGGGACTGCAAGACTTGCTTTTATTCTATTATCCTTAACACACCTTTCGACTCATATAATTTTTTTTTGGTTCACTTTCGCACCCCAAAATTTGCTGTGGGCTCTTAGACTAAGTGTGCATTTTTTGAATTAAAAAAAAAAAAAATATTAAAAAGTATTGCGGAAAAAAAGGGCAGAAAATCACAAAATACAAAAGTTTTTGTCCACCTAAGAGAATTAATTTTATCAATTTACAGCGTCGGATAAAGGTAGTGTCCTCATAAAGGAACATTAAGTGTCTGGAATTTAAATACTATATCCACGGTCGATAGAATTTCTTAATTTATATTGCAGAAGGCATCGCAGACAAGAAACGGGACGAAAAAAGTCAGTTGAAATTTAAAAATGTTATACCTAAATAAATACAAAAGATTGTGATAATAACAATGAAAGACTAAATGACAAAAGTATGGGCTATAAAATATAAGGTTTTTAAGCGAACCTTATCGGTTTTTTCTTGGAGATTTATAAAACGCAAAAAATCAACAAAACAAAGTCTCCAAAGTCTATTAAGGTTCGTTTAAAAAGCTTATATCTTGAGTTATACTAGTCGGATCACAAAGATTAAGGTATTTGGACCTAGGGAAAACGACAGAGCATCATGATATTTTTTGAAAAAAATAGTGAAAGTGATAATACCCCTGATAAGAAATTTAGAAAATCTCAACCACCTACCCCCACCAAAGGCTGAACATAAAACCTGCAAGACTTTTGATTTCAATATCACAAAATATGTACCTTTAAACCCTCATACTCAGATTCAAGTTAAGCATCCACTCCCAAAATTTGCTTTCGACTCTTATTTTGATGTAGTAAAATATCAGTGCTAATAGCACTTGTGTAGTTTATGCAAACATTTTATTATGATAAAAAAGTCCTGTAAAGTTAGCAAAAAAATTGTTTAAAATTAAATAAAAAAGAAAGTTCACGGTAGAAAACAAGGAGTTCTAGAGTTCCTCATACTTTTGTTCAATAGTTATGGCGAATAAAATGTTGATGTTTTTTGCTAACTTCACGCAGCAAGGACTTTTTCGAGAAAAAGAGTTCTGAGCATGTTTTTCAACTTAAAATCAAGAGTTCTAGACTTCCTGATGGGTTTTAGACAGAGTTCTGCAAAATTGGAAAAGTTAGGGCAAAACCAAAAATTTTCAAAATCAAAAAAAAAAAAAAAAATAAATAAAAAAAGGAGTTCTGATTAGAGATCCCGATAGCAAAATGTTCTGAGCATTTTATTTATAACTTTTTTTTCTTAAACTGAAGTAAAGTTATTCGCAAATTTAGGTGCCCTCTAACCAGAACTCATTTTTTGAATTTCGAAAATGTTTGGATCTAAGACAATTGACACCTAAATTTGCGAATAACTTTTGAAAAATAAGTTTTAGAAAAAAAAGTTGTTAATTAAACGTTCAGAACTCTTTATCTGCTATATCGGGAACTCTCATTTTTTAATTCAATCTTAAACAATTCTTTTGCTAACTTCCCAGGGCTGATAAAAAAGGACTAAAACTGTTCTTTCAAAGACCACAAAAAGCTATCAAAAAGCTTTCAAATTTGAAATTGATTGAGTTAAAAATTACAAACGTTTTAGAATATCAATTGAAAACCTTTAAAACCTTATTTTCTAATGATGATTTTGCCACCAAAATATTTATTGAAAATTTATATTTGCATTTTGTATCAGTTGAAAATTCCAAAAAAATATGTTTTTTTTTTTTGCATAAAACTGATGCTCGTGACATCTTAAGATCATTTTAAAAATGTGAAAACATTCGGGTAGTGTTTTTAGGACACAAAGAACTCATGTCTTGAAACAAGTAAATATTTTTAATTTGTACTCATATTGTATGAGCGGGGTACGAGTTGTCTATAAAAAGTGCCCTGGATAACCTTTAAAACCTACTTGGGCCAAAACCAGCGACAGTTTAGAATTTATGTCGGGATTGATTACAGAACTCGTTTGCCCCAAAACGCTGTTAAACTTGCAAAAGCATTACAAACTGTAATGAATTTTTTCAACACTAACTTCAACACCAGAGTGCCGATCCGCCGTCCATCGGCTGCACATACGTTTTTGTTAAGTCTCTGCGGAAGTTAAAGCCCCTTCGCTTACGTTCATCCCTGATTATATTTATTATTGTCTCGTCTTTAGTCTAAATAATTAAACAAATAAAAAAAACTGCTTTATACCGTCCTTTTCTTTAATCATAAAAAAAAAATCATTACACCCCCATTTGTGCTTGTGTTTAAAAAAAAAAAATCAAAACAAAAAGAAAATAATCATCAAAAAATAAATATCACCAAATCTACGTCGCGCAAAAAAAAAAAACAATAAACCGGTTTCAGTGTCTGTGAAAGTTAATGTGCAACCAACAGTCAAGTCCATCCCCTAAGCACATCAGTGCATTGCCATCAACATATACCTATATAAAAAAAAAAAGCTAAACGGGAAATTAAGTAACTAACAGCAGCAGCGAGTGGTATTCCTTCCAATTTCCTTCACCCATCATCTCTCGCAGCCAAATTGGTTTGACCATTGAAAGCACTGTGTGATGTGCATGGTATTGCTCCCTCACAGTGCTTGCATTGAACAAATTAATTATGACGTCAGATAGATAGTTGCTTGTTTTATCTAGTTAACCAGGGGCGGTTCAATTGCAGATTGTCACATGGGCATAACACTAGTGGCAAATTGTTATTGAAAAGCTCAAATTGGAATCTAGATTAGATCTTCTTAGGTAATTGTCTGACTTGCGTTTTAGCAAGTTATGAATATTTTAAATGGGTGGTAGATTTAGGGTGGATTTTAGTAACATTCGTGGGCTTAGACAGAATTTCTATTCTGCATACGTTCATACTGTGCAATACAGATCAGCTGTTTTGGCGATAGGTGAAAATTCTGATGATTCAGAACTTAACCTATATGGGTATAGCTTAGTGCCTTTATTCTTTGCTCATCATGGACTCGCCATTTATATAAGAAATGATGTTCCGTACCAACTTCAACCACAATATGGTTTGTGCTCAAACACAAATTTTAACTTCATGTGGTTCAAATTTTCGGTCAATTAGCACATCATTCATTCCTGTTTTATTTATCGGAGCCCGAACCTGGAAAGAAATTTATTTTTTAACGAATTCGATGCTCTGTCCGACTCCATCCAAAGAATTGTTGCCCTTTATCCTTACACTGAAATCGTCAATGTGGGCTCTTTCAATGTACACAATTCTAGTTGGCTTCGCTTTTCAGGCCAGACAACACCCGAAGGAAGGTATGTTGAGGTCTTCGCTGAGTTAAACCAACTAACTCAGCTTGTTGACGAGCCCACTCGAATACCGAATGTTGCAGGTCAATCCGCCAACACCCTAGACTTGTTTCTCAGATCTGATCCTAATAAATACTTAATTAGTGTATTATCGCCTATGGGCACATCAGACCATTGTGTCATATCTGCTAATTTCTCGTGCCAACAAAACACAGTTAAAGAGAAAACACCAACGAGAACCGTTTGGCAGTACGAGAAAGCCAACTGGGACGGTCTCAACGGTTTCTTCAGTAACTTTAACTGGTCACTATACTTCCTCGATAGTGACGTAAACTCCAGCGCAGATATGATCACAAACTTAATTCTTTGTGGAATGAGAAATTTTATCCCGAATAGGGTAAAATCTATCAAACCCAAAGAAAACTCATGGTTTGATTCGAGCTGTAAAGAGGTTATTAGGGTTAGAGAAGTAAGCTTCCGATGTTATAAAGCCAACCCTACTGAGGAAAACCGGAATAAGTTCAAACAAGCTAGAAAGACGAATTGACGAATCAAATTTTTGAATGATCAAAAATTAAGGCAAAAAATACGACAATGTCCCACAGGTAGTAAAAATTTTTGGTCATTTGCAAAGAATATACGAAATTCTACTTCTTCGTCGGTTGCAACGCTCGTCTTCAATGACACACTTTTGTCAGCTCGATAGATAAAGCCAATTTGCTTGCAGCACAGTTTGCTGTTAATTCGACGCTGCCAGAAAGTGTTATGACTCCTCCTGTACTCGAGAGCGTAAATGATTTTATGGGACAAATCTTCTTTCGCACTCGTGCAGTTGCCAGAGTTTGAAAGATCTTGATATACACAAATCCGCTGGCCAGGATAGTATCCCTCCCATTGTTCTGAAGAGGTGTTCTTCAACGCTAGCAAAACCACTGCGTAAGCTTTTCCATCTGTCCTACTCTATTGGTCTCTTTCCAAGTGGATGGAAAACAGCATTTGTCCAGCCTGTCCCTATAAAAGGCGTATCTTCTTCCCCCTCCAACTATCGACCGATTGCACTTACGTCCCTTCTTTCCAAAGTCATGGAAACATTGATTAATTTCCAGCTCAAGAAATATCTCGAAAATCGAAAAGCATTTGATAGAGTTTTGCACCAAGCTCTCTTATCGAAAATGCGTGCATTTGGTATCGACGAATCTCTACTTCGCTGGATTAGAAACTACCTTTCGGTCCGTTCAATTCAAGTTGTATTGGATGGTTTCAAGTCTGAAATCCATAAAATAAATGCTGGTGTGCCCCAGGGCTCCGTTTTGTCTCCGACTCTCTTCCTTATATTCATAAACGATCTTTTATGTGAAACTTCTAATCCATTAAACTGTTTCGTAGATGACAGTACCCTCAGCTTCTCATATTCGTTTACAGATTGACACCCATGTCCTTCGGATGTGGAACTTGAACGGCAGCGTATGATAAGCTCATTAAATTCTGATCTAAATAGCATTGTCCAATGGGGAAACAAAAACCACGTAGAATTTAAAACTTCAAAAACACAATGCTGCCTCCTGTCATTAAAGCGAAACCCACTTCCAATGCCGCTTTCCATGGACGGCACTTGCATCGAGGAAACCGAACAGCTCTCAGTTCTCGGTATGTGTGTCACAGACCACCTAATGTGGAATGACCACATATTTAACGTCGCCAAAAACGCTGCTAAGAGCTTAGGTTTTCTCCGAAGATGCAAGAAATTCTTTACCCCTTCTGATCTGGCTGTGATCTACAAAGCATTTATTCGTCCAAAGCTTGAGTATAATTCATATATATGGGCAGGTGCTCCTATAACTTATCTAAGCTTGTTGGACCGAATACAAAAAAGGGCCCTAAAAATGATAGGTGATCGAACATCAAGAATAGCACCCCTCGAACACCGCCGCAATGTCACCTGTCTCTCACTGTTCTATCGCTATTTTTATAAACAGTGTTCATGTGAAACAGCCAGTTGCATTCTTCCCCTTAAACAATTCAACCGTAATACTCGCGCTTTTAGGAATGCTCATCAGTTTACCATTGAGCCAAATTTCGGACGTACCGTTAAGTATAGGGATTCTTTCTTTGGTCGCATAACAAGAATGTGGAAAGCTTTACTTGAACCTATTTTTCTCCCCCATTTTGATATTCAGAACTTCAAAACCAATGTGCATCGGTATCTCCTTTTAAATCCTTCCTTATTTTCCTAAGGCTCGCACTGTCCTAGTCATAATTAAGGGTAGTAAGAACCCCTTTAGTGCGCGGCATGTTAAAAAAAAAAAAAAAACATTTCAAATGGATTTTTTCAAGTTTTAGTTTATATTCCTAAAATTTATGAAGGTTTTCCCAATTAAATTTTTGAATTGAAAATACTGTAAGTTGAATATTAAAGTAAAGAATCTCAAAACTCACTGTTTTTGTATCTGCTAGAAGATTTTTGTAATCGGTTTGACCAATTTATGCGCTTATGTGCAGAGGATGCATGTTGCACTGACTACGATTACAAACAAAATCGCCGCATCTGGGGCTCGGAAAACCCGCACGTTACAAATATAGAGTAACCATTTGGTGCGGATTGTAGAGCGGTGGCATCATTGGATCATTTTTCTTCGTAAATGTGTCTGGGAACAACGTTTCGGTCAAAGGTGGGCATGTGACAGAGTCATGTTAACCGAATTTTTTCTTACTGATGAAATTGAAGACATCGATTTGGACGGCCTCTGGTTTATGGAAGATGGCGCGCTATGCCACACAGCCCATGCCACAATCGATCTTTTGCGTACTTAATTCCCAAATCGTGTTATCAGCCGTCATGGCGATTTAAATTGGCCACCTCGAAGCTGCAGTTTGACCCCTTTTAACTTTTTTTGTGGGGGGGCCTTGAAGGACCGATGTTATTCCAACAGTCCGGAAACTTAGGGCCAATATCATCCAAGCAATCCGTGAGCTACATCTCTAAACCATCAACAATCGCTACTGCGAAGCCAGCCCAGGTAGCCTCTTGAACGGCGTTGTGTTCCATAATTAATGGAAATGTACTAAATGTTACCAATAAAGCCATAATACGTGCAAAAAATTTAATTTTGTTCATATAATTGCATTTTTGCATTTGCATTTTATAAAAGAAACTTCTATTTGGCCCACCCTTAACCGTAAAAATAAAAGCATTTATGGTGTTAAACTAAAATTCCATTCAAAATATTTTTTTATGAATCCATATTTTATTGTTATAAAAGAGGCAAAGTTACCAGAATCCTATCCCTGCTTAAGGGATTGTAATCCTTGAGGTCGAAAAACTGAATGGGGCCTATAGCTTCTAAGTAACCAAGTACCTAGTTCTCAAAGGCTATGTTCTCGAATATCGAGGTTTTATCGAATTCAGGGCCCTCATCACGTAACTTTTCAGGTGACTATCGTCCAGACGATAGCTAGAAATGATATCGTCAATAGCTTGCTTCACGTAATTTGTCTACTCTCGTGTCGTCTATCGTTCTTGTTTGTGTAGTTTGAGAACCTCTGAAAAAATGACTGAAATATAAAACATCAAAAAATTTTCTGTCATCAATAGGAAATTCGTTTTGTTTGCTGTTTGACTTTGTGGCAATTTTAAAATTATAAGTCTTTGATGTCTTATCGCTTAGCAATCGTGTTTATTTAATTTTCATTTTATTTAAAATGTTGCGTCGGAACATTTTACTATGTATGATAAATGTTAGTTTTTTGAGTGATGTCATTACAAGAGCTGATTGCAAAGCAGAAAAGGAAAAGCGGTCTACCTACTAAACAGATGTCTCATCCAACGTTGAAAAGCCTATTGTGTATAATTCATTTAATTAAATTGCGTTTAAGCTGTAGACCATAGCGTTTCAGAGATATTCGGCCTTAAAAACGCCGAGAACCTTTTCAACGATGCATGATACATTTCTGCTGAGTGGGTTGACCAAGACGAGTTCTACAGATTCACGGCATATAATAAAATAAAGTATACAAAATAAGCTTTCCAACAATGTATGACATACTGCTGAGTTGGTATAGGTACTAGTTAACAATGAGAATTGCATTAGTGATGTTTGTTGTGGTTTTAAAGCCGCACAACTCTCGAACCCCACAGTTTATAACTACTGGCCATATAATGAAATGAAGCCACATAACCCTTTGAACGACAACTTATGACATATTATTTGACTTGAGTCAGTAGACCAGTAAGGAATTGCATTATTGGTCTATTTACCGTTTTGTAAATCTCCACGTTTTAACAGTCATATAACACAATGAAGAAGAAGTACATGCAATAACCTCTCCGACGATGTATGAAAAGCACTTTTTGGTAGGTAAACTCGCTTTCGATATCACGACACCTGCACCTATAAACCCTCATAAATACATATATCCAGTCCCAAAATTTGCTGTCAGCTCGTAAAATGTAAGAAATTACATCTAAAACTAACAAAACACACCAAGACGATAGCTTAATAAGTATCGAGCAGTCGATATCGTCGAGACGATAGCAAATGATAGCTTTTTTAATTACATGAAGCAAAACTCAAATCGTCAATTCGATATCGTTTGAACGATAGACGTTTTGTATTCTTACGTGAAGCATAGCTATCGATAACGATATCGAAAACGATATCGTCAGAGTTACGTGATGGGAGCCCAGTATTTTTAAGTAATATGAATTTATACCTATATACTACTCCCTGCAACCGTTTGGTTATATGACGTGTTTTGCGCAACTATTACGAATTGATTTACGCACACTTTTCATAAAATCATAACAATTAAAGTGTGTCAACCATTTCCCACACCTCAAACAGCTATATTCATACAAATTTGAACTATTTTTTCCGATTGTTAAATATAATCGCTAACCATTAAAATGTCTTTCCTGCAACATAACTTTTCAAATCTTTTCAAATGCACGTTTAAAAATAGCTTCATAAGAAAGAAAAAAAAAAAAAAACTTTCAAAAAAAGGATTGCAAGTAAGTGACACCCTTTTCAGTACGTTTCCTTTTTTTTTTTTTGCAAAACGTAAAAAAAAAATTAAACATCATTTGGCACTTAACCGCAATTTCTTGATTCTAAGTTTTTTTTATCACCAACCAACCAACTTGCAAAAATAAGAATCAAAAGCGTATCACACACAAGAAAGGAAAAAAAAAATATAACATCCGCCTTCAATGAATTGACATTTGCAATGAAGACAGAAAAAACCTCCCAACTTCACCCAATGGCACGCAGTAAATCAAAAAGTTAATGAATTTATTGGATTCAAATCTCAACAAAACATTTTATTGATCCTCGCATAGTTAAATCAATGCTACAAAAAAAATACAACCCTTTCATTTCGAATATACCTCGGGGGCAGTTTCACCACCCCTTTGTGAGATTTTCATGACATTTCAAAACGAAATCACAATTTAAAGCGATAAAGAGTTATACCAACTAAAGAAAAGGGGTGGTTATAGTGGTGTTATCACATTAGCCCATAAAAGATGATACAATAATTTTGAAAATGCCTAAACGTGTCCTTGGGAACATTAACTTTGCAAAAAAAAAAACATCATCATCGTTTTGCAAAAATAATTGATTAAGTATTTCGTTTTAAAATGAAAGTAACGCCCCGAATTGAAAAATCGATTTAAATAAAATATCGTTTTAAAAATAAAAAAAAAACTATACAAGGATATGGTTCAATTGGTTTTATTAGCACTATACGTGACATTTAAAAAAACTAAAACACACACGCAAAATATTGAAGGGGTGAAAGGATTCGAAATGAAAAAAGATAAAAGAGACAAAGTCAAATGACTCAATTATGCCCAAATGAAACCATCATCATCTGCCATATCAGGAAGCAATAAATTTAAATCGAATATTGGACGAAGAATGAAACAAATTTGAATGAGAATCCTTTTTGGCTTGTTAGTTTTTTTTTTTTTGTGTTATTTCTATTTTCTGTTAGTGGAACAATAGAAAAACTTTTGTAGCAGATTTACAAAATGAAATCGATGAATAAAATTTAATGACCGTTGCGAAATATTTATTTGCAAATATGTTTGCTGAATATTAAAACATCTGCGAGATAGTATAAATCTTATATTTGTTAGGAGAAGGAATTTTGTAGTTGTATAACATGGTTGGGTTAAGGTAAAGTGTAACAAATAAGCACACAAGACAATTAGGTTAACATGATAATTTATTCATGCTTGACACAAAAAAGTGTAGTAAAACATGTATGGCATGATTTTTAATTCATTATGATGGATTGACTTGATGATTTTTCAATCTATTCGATATTTATGTAGTTAGGTACATATAATTTATTATTATTTATATTATTATTGTTATTGATTGTTTTTAATTATTATTATAAAAGTTGCGTCACTTGATTGAATCCATTCCAAAAATTGCTAAGCCAAATTTAACATCGCCGATTTTATTCAAACAAAAGTTTAAAATATTAAAGAAAGGATAGAAACCTATATTTTATTTTAAATTTCAAGTTGAAATGGGCTCTGGAAACAGTAGCAGAAAGAGGATAAAAAGATGCTTTTTTAAAGGAACTGGTATTCTCAGGCCGAGAAATAGCTAGAAGACTGAATAGAAGTCAGACCGCTGTCAACAACTATATAGCAGACAGCGAAAACTATGGAAAACATCGAAAACGAAGCACAGCTCAAGCAGCAACAATCGGAGAAAAGCGACTGATTCTGCGGCTAGCTGAAAATTCCACACTATCAGCGCCTTAAATAAGGTCAAAAAGTGGGGTATCAGCCAGTTTTTCGACGGTTTTTACGGTAATCAAAACCAGTGGAAACATCAAACAGATGTAAATCAAAAAGAAACCGGTTCTACGGCAGCTACACAACCGACTACAGATGAATTTCGCCAGGGAGCATGTTGCCCGGAGGAACGCACGGAAATGGGTTGTCTTTTCAGATGAAAATAAGTTTATTTTTGACGGACCCGATGGTTACAACTTTAATTCTCACGATTTAAGCAAAAAAAGAAAAACTTATTTTGTCAAGATATCACAGCCGTACATCAGGTGTAATGGTGTGGGGAGTTATCACCTATTATTGAACAATTGAATTGGAGTTTATAACAACAATGAACGGAAATATTTACAAATGCCTGCTGGAACGGGCATTTCCATAGCTAAGGAATATATTTGAACCTCTACCTTGGATATTCCAACAAGACAACGCCCCTATCCATACTTCCAGAGTAGCCAGAAACTGGATTCAACCGGAAAACGTTAAATTTTTACCATGACCACCCTATTGAACGGACTTAAACATCATCGAAAGGGAAAACTTTTGGGCCTGGCTAAAGTGTATGAAGCTGGTAGACACTTTGAAGATAAGGACGTCTTGGTCGAAGCTAACTGCGATTCCTGCAGCCGGATTTCAGTGGATAGTATGATTCAATTCCAAACCGTCTAATAGAGCTTATTTTGAAAAATGGAGGGCATACTCGTTATTAATTGACAAAATCATAATAAATTAATGTTTATACACACAAAAAAAGTAACCATTTTTATATTTTTGTTCTTTTTTTATAAGATTTTTCAAATCTACTCACCAGGTATCAAACATTTCCAGGAAAAATATTTCCTACAGGTAATTATCGAGAAAAAACTTTTGTGGAAATAGTAGCCTCAAAGAGGTGACAAGGAGTGTATCTTGAATAATTTTAATAAAATACTTAAAGAACCATTAACAAAAATATAAAAGTTTCAAATAATAAACAAAAAATATAACGGTACATTTCATAAAGCTAAAAAAATTTTAAATGATGCACTAAAGCATAAGACTGTATACTGTTTTAGTAAGTGTTAAAAAATTTAAAATGTAAACTGCATTTTTGCAGTTTTTACAAAATAAAAAGTATAACGGCTCATCCAAAAAACTTAAGAACTACATCAAACTACGCAAAATTACATTAAACATAAGAATAAAGATTTTTTATTTGTAAAAAGTGTATTAACTTTGGTAATTTTATTAAACGTTGAAGAAATAAAAATTTTGCAATTTTTTTGTACAGTTCTTACCGCTCAAATTAAACAGTTAACGAATTTCTATAAGAAAAAGTAGAAATTTATTTTGTTTATTATTCAATTTCGCATTGTTTAAAGTATTTGGACATACATAAAATATTTACCTTTTTGAAAATTTTTTGAATTTATTCAAGACACAACCATGAAAAAAAATGATTTTGGTTAAAAAAATATATATATAACGGTACATTTTTTCAATTTCTAAACTATTTTAAACTATGCAGGTTCTTAATATTGCATTTTGCATATTAACTTGTCTTATAAAGTCGCATTAAAGGAGAATGGGCAATTTTGTATGGAAATTGGGTGCGAGCGGCCAAGAATGGTTTTATTATTTTCGGATGTGGTTTGGTCCGACAAGTACGGTGTAGAAGTTTTTTCGTTGTGGTAAACTTCAAACTGGTATAAAATGCATTTTTGTGTTTAACACTTTAATAGAGTTTTACTTAGTAGAGTGGCTAATGTGCATGGAAAAATAGAAAATGAAAGTGAAATAACAGCTAAAGACATGAGTTTCGGAGATATGTGTTAGACAAAGCACATACATCATTAAATATAAGTACAATTTGCATACTTTGTATACCTAATAATCTAGGTATATTAAGGACATGTTTTTAAAGTATAGTGCCTACTCATACTCTATAATCGGACTTAATTCCGCTGCTGGTAATCAAATATCATCGGTTTGGTTTCTTGAGCAGCCTAAATACCAAACCACGCACATAATATGCGCGCATCATCCGACTTTGCGCCTTCCACTCAGACAGTAACAGTAATAGTGTGCAATGGCTGCTCTCACATTCCTTTTGTCGGCCAATCCAAATGACGAATAACAATTCCTAGAAAATAGAGCTTAACATGTCTAGGCTGCATTCGGATACGCAGCAACCAAATGTCTTTCTCTTGGGTATATTGCTTACTTACTCGTTCTTCTAACATGTGGTTTAAAGCTCTATTCAAATAGTCTTGCAGAACTTTTATAGGTTCCGAAGCCATTGAGAACCATTCTGACCTGCGTCATCAACCAAAAAAAGCATGTTTTAGCCTTACATTCGTGTAAGGAGGGATATGTCATTTGGTACTCCATTCTTATAGAAATCCCTAGAAAAATCCAATAGAAAAAGTGCATTTTCTCACCGAAACAGCCTAATTAAGCATGTCCTACCTCCGCCACCGGTTTTCTTAATGATTTGACTAAAAGTATCGGTTGGTTTCCTCTTTTTAAAAACCTGCGATGAAATAAGTAATCTCTTATTGTTGCCTGCTGAACTCGTATATGGGGCCAGTAAAATAACCGCGGGCTATCTTGACCTGGTACGTATTGTGTCACTCGACA
Organism: Melangyna quadrimaculata; assembly: GCA_949320155.1. Lineage (NCBI taxonomy): Eukaryota > Metazoa > Arthropoda > Insecta > Diptera > Syrphidae > Melangyna > Melangyna quadrimaculata. The sequence continues at coordinate 47,178,049 of OX439483.1, forward strand.
TTTTGAAATAAGGATAACGCATAAGATAGTTTTTGAAAATGCCATCACCCCAAAATATGCATTTGAAAAATGCATTTGCAAATGTCTTCATATCTCTTTTCCTTAATGCACTGCAACGAAATGCCCATACTGAAAGTTACTCCCTTGTAGCAGACCTTTCATTTGACACTAATATCATTCGTGGCCGCTCGCACCCAAAAATGCCCATTCTCCTTTGTCAAATTTGTATACAAATTTAAGAAAAAAAATTTTTTTTTTTCAATTGTTTCAAAGGGTTTTTTGTTAAAATAGAGTATTTAAGGGAAGCAAATTAAACAAAGTGCAATATTAATTTGTTAATTATTGTATTTTCCGTAATTTTTGGTTTTACCAAAGTTTGTCATACGCACTTTTTGGAAAATTTTTAATCTAATCCATCAAGAAACGTGGTACAAAATATTTGAGGGCTAACAAATAAAAACAACGGTATATTTCACAAATTTTCAAAACATCTCAAATGATGATCAATTCAACTCAGTTTAAAATAATAGGCGTGTACCATCAACTGAGCGCTCCGAGCGCTCTAGGATTTTTTAAGTGAGACAAAAAATCTCAACTGAGCACTGAGTATTTTTGCGGAGATTTCTTGGATTCACTATTCAATTTTCTTTCTCAGTTGAAACAGCTGTTTGTTTGACAAACAAGTTATAATTTTTTGAGGATGTGCAAATAAGAAAGTGGTAAATAAATACAAAATAAAGACGGAATGTTGGTGAAAACTCAAACTAATTGAATTAGCCATAATCATTTTCATTAATTTCAATAAGTTTTTTGCTTTAACAATTAAATATTTAACGAAAAGTTGAAATCTTCTTTCCAAACTTGTATGAGAATAATAACACATGTTTTTTTTTTATGAAAGAGAGCGGAGAATGTTGTCCCACCAAATGATTCTGCCTCCGTTATTCTGACATTAAGCGCTCAATGAGCGCTCAGTTTGTGGTACACGTCTAATGTCAGACTTTTTCTCATAAAGAACCGATAAGTGGGAAAAATTGAAAAATGTTCATTTTTTTGTCTGTCAAGTAGGTAAGCATTACCCCTTCAAAATGTCAAGAATCTACTAATTGGATTAATTGTCGTGAATTTATCGTAAATTTGTCGTGAAAGAAAAAAATTTGTACCACTTTTATTTTGTGAGAAAAAAACCCTAAAATCGCGTTTTTTTTTTGATAAATCTAGTAGTACATACTAAAACTATTTTCCTAGAAGATTTGATGATATAAAAGGAGAATGGGCAAATTTGTATGAAAATTGGGTGCAAGCGGCCAAGAATGGTTTTATTGTCTTTGGATGTTTGGAGGACCCAACGGTCCTACAAGTACAGTGTAGAAGTTTTTTCGTTGTGGTGTACTTCAAACTGGAATAAAATGCATTTTTGTGTTTAACACTTCAATAGAGTTTTACTTAGTAGAGTGGCTAATGTAAATGGAAAAATAGAAAAGGAAAGTAGAGTAACAATTAAAGACATCGGTCTCAAAAACATTTATTATAAACGAATCACATAAGTCATTAAATATTAGTGCAATTACCATATTTTTTTTAGTAATCTATTTTAAAAACATGATTATCTATAGTATATAGTGCCTACTCATGCTCTATAATCGCACTTAATTCCGCTGCTGATAAGCGAATATCATCGGTTTGGTTTCTTGCCCAGCCTAAATACCAAACTACGCACATTATATGTGCGCAGCATCCGACTGTACGCCTTCCACTCAGACAGGAACAGTAATAATGTGCGATGCGATTGCTTCTCCACCATTCCTTTGTCGGTCAATCACAATATACGAATAATAAAGCTTAGACCGTACATGTCTGGACTGTATTCGGACACGCAATAACCAAATGTCTTGCCCGTCGATATATTGCGTAAGACCTCTTAATTGCTGTTCTCGATACACTTCAATATTGTACAATCCCTGCACTAGGTGCTCAGCATAATAACTGCGGGCTATCTTCACTTGGTATGTACCCAGAGCAAATAGAACAAGATCATCTTCTGATAGATTTGGAAATTCGTCAAAATAGGGATGGACACCAGTGATACTTAGGAAAGTTGCTCTTTGTCTGTTCATATTAGTACGAGAAACATAATCCGCCAGGTGGTTTGGTCGATTTAACCGCTCGTTTATAATTTCTACAAATGTGGCTGCATGTACGTTGTCATGAATTGGCTCCTGAGAAGCGTTGATTATTGAAGCTGCTATTTTAAAGTCTTCAAACATGTGATTTAAAGCTCTATTAAAATATTCTTGGCGGAACAATTTAAAGTCACGCTTAAATCGACCATTTATAACTTCTACTACCCACCGGCATATGGTGACCAGTCTGGACCTATTTGCTTGTTCAGTTGTCAGCTGTTCTGCACCGCGGTCCTTACTTTCAGGCATATAAGCTGAATAATTGAATCGTGTTAAATGAGGAAGGACGTCTCTAAGCCCACTATCAAGTATAAAAGTATCACCTTGTCGAAAGAACCAATGAAATGTACCTAAAAGAATGTTTTTTTTGTTTTAAATACAAATTCTATATACTACTCAAAATCAATCAGCCAAAGTAGAAGACTTAGCACTATTTATTTGGCCTTTCAAAATATACCTTCATCGTCATATATCATTCTTTGCAAAATATTTGCATCTGAGTCAGTAGCCGCATATGGTCCACAGACATCTAAAATATAACCATCGCAGCTAACCATAAGAAATGGTTTTAATAAGTTCGAAAACTTATGCAAACTGAATGTTTTTCTTTGGAAAGAATAATTAGAACTCTTCTGAATGTAGACGTATGTTCCGTCCATTATCACTATTGCTTTCCTGTCTTGGGTTGGTATCCTATTTTTAAAAGGATACGATGAGATAGGAAATCTTATACTACTGTTGCCTTTTTCACTAGTATAAAATTTTTTTGCCTTCACGAAAAATTTGAGACAAATTCACGACAATTAATCCAATTATTAGATTCTTGAAATTTTAAAGTGATAATGCTAACTTGACAGACATAAATTTAAAACGAGTTTACCATCGTACTATCTCATAACATCACACTTTACTTAAATCAGTGGCGTAGCATGAGGGGCGCAGGGGGCACAGGCCCCGTGCAAATCGGTCGTCAAGAAATTTAAAAGAAAACTTACCCACCCGCTCGCTTTTTCATTTTTTATAATTAATCCATTATTCTTCAAATTAAATAATTTGTTGAGTTTGGGACCAACGCAGTAATTTGCAGTTTTTTTGCAAATCTATTCCCGATTTTCCAGTTCACCAAATAGTGGATGTAATCTGCTAACTTCATAGTTAAGGTAGCAGAGAACCAAGCATGCCAACCAAGAGATTGGGATTAATGCTCCAAATTTGCAGTTCTTGTTTATTATTTCAGGAAATGCTTGATCCAAATTTTGAAGTCCTTATTTTTAAGAAATTAAAAAAAAAATTGACTCCTATAAAATTAGCAGGTCAAGTTGAAATTGTTTTCAAATAAATCACTTCAAGATCTGGAATTAGTATTTCCTGAAATGCAAAAAGAACTGCCTTACTTCAAATCTCTAGCATGCTTTGTTCTTCCTCCAGATACACTATATGACCTGCTAACTTCACTGTGAAGTTAGCAGGTCAGTCGATTACACCCATTATGAACTGCAAAATCGGGAACAGACATGTTAAGACAATGCGAAAAAACTGCAAATTACTGCGTTGGTATACTGTTACTCTGGTTGAAAGTCGTTTTGCCTACTTTACAGACGTGCACCCTTGCTTTCACGGTAACAAATTCGCCCTTTTGCGATTTTTTCCATATTTTGTTATTAATTTCTTATTTGATTGACGCTGCCAAAAAAAAGGAGGGTAGCAAAAATGGGCTCCGTCCCGGGCGGCAAAAAGACACGCTGCGCCATTGACTGACATTAAAATCTATTTTGTTTAGTATCGTACTGAATTCATATGACACCTCTTAACGTTTCTAAATGTCAAAATTAAATATGTTGGCGAATTTTGCACGAGCGGCACTTTTTTTAACGTGTTTTCTACAAGTTCAAGAATATTTAAAATTTACAAAATTCTACTCAACTGTTTTACAATTAGAAAAATATGAAGAAGTAGTATGCTTAAGTCTTCATATTAGGCTGTTTAAAATTTTGGCCAATATGTTTTCACTAACTTATAGAAGTACCTACCGAATTGCAAAATTTTGACAAAATCAAAAAGCCAATAACAAGATATTTTTTTATTTTTCAATAGTTTCAAACTATTTTATTTATATATTTAGTTATCCATCAAGTACATTAACTTTCTTAGATTAAGCATATGTGATTTTTAAAAATAGTGGGTATGATATAGAGATATATACAAGATACTTATAATAAATTAAGACAAGAAGGTAAAATAATTTATTTAAAAATTTGTTTATAATACATTACATGTTATTCAATATGATATTTTTACAAACATTGCGACTCATATTAAAATCGATTACGTAATCATACTTGTTATATTTAATAGAAGCCATAGTTATTGGGTCATTAAAACCGTAGTTAGTCCTATGTGAGGGGATACAAAATAAATCACCTCCTCTAGGCCTTAAACGTCGATCAGGGACATACAAACTAAACTTGGAAAGCAATTGTGAACATTGAATGTGCCCATATAAAACATCACAGGCAGAAAGAATAACAAAAAATATACACGTCTTATACTTAGTGGCTTAAGATTGATCCAAGCACATCTGGCACCATAAGGTGGTCTATAGGACCAATTCAATTATTTTAAAGCAAATTTAGTGAACCTTCTGGAGAAGTCTGAAATTGTAATTTTTAGGAATGGTGGTAGAAGAGCAGCAGTTGTAAAATGGTATTTCAACAAAGGTGAGATAAAGATAACAAACCAATACAAATATCTTGGCGTTATCTTCTCTTACAACATGTCCTGGTCATATCACTTAACAAAAAGACTTACATCATCGAAAAACTTGATCAACTCGACATGGTCGAAATTTGTAAGGAACAAATTTGTTACTCACTCTGCTAAATATAAAGTGCATAAGGCAGCAACACAGTAGTAGCCCGTAGCGTAATGGTTAGTGCGTTCGACTGTCACGCTGGAGGTCTGGGATCGCTTCCCAGCCTCGTCCACCTAAAAACTAAAAAGTTTTTTTTCAGGGCTACTGCCTCTTGCGAGGAATTGACAAATCCTCCAAGAGTATTACTTGTCACGAATAAGTGCTTCTCGTCTAGCCGTTCGGATTCGGCATAAAATTGTAGGTCCCTTCCATTCCTGTCGAAAGGCGCACACAGGAATGGTTGCGAGTTGTTAGTCACTAGGCCCTGGTTCTTCATGAGCCGTTGTGCCACCCGATTTATTTATTTATTAAGGCAGCAACAAAGTCAATAATGCACTACTGTGCGGAATTGTGGGGATACAAAGAACACGTACAAACTCAAAAACTACAACGTTTCTTCGTCAAAAGATGCTTTGGTTTGCCGGATAATTCGCCTAACTGTGCAATACACATCAAAGCGGGTCTTCCAAAGGCTTTCCTAAGTACATTAAAGATACATCTGTTATACATACGAAAAGTGATGTCTATGCCAACTTACCGCTTACCACGTATCTTGAGTTATTTATTTAATGTGTTAAAGACTAACGTTAAAATTTACAATATTTTCTTAGATATGTAGGGGAGGGTGAGGCAAGAAGCACCACTTTAGCTATAGACGCTCCTAATTTGTTTTCTATTCATAAAATAAAAGCAAATATTTTTTAAAATAATACTTTAACCTTTGAACTCCATCATAATAAACAATTAAAATAGTTAAACAAGTATATATAGAGATATACACAGAGAAAAAACAACTTAAAATCAAAGCAGAAAACTTTGAGTCTAATATTTTTCGGAACGATTTGGCGCCAACGCCGAAAATTCTTAAATCAAAGTGAAGCAACTTTATTTCAAAGTGATTCCATACTTAAAAACGAACTAGATTTTACTACGTTTACATGTTGATTTAAAGTGGAATCATAGGTAAATCAAATTCATCCATCTTTTAAAACAACATTTATCTACTTCGAATCAACGTAGATTGAACTTCGCTTGGTTAGGTATTGATTCAAAATGGCTACCCATTCCACGCTTCTTTGTTTACATTTATGTTAGACAAAGACAAATGTATATTCATGATCGACGTATTTCATTTTTTTGGTGAATCATTTATTTGTGACGCCTTAAAGTGAATCGTTTAATGCTATGAGTATTTCATAGTAATAAATATAGGAAAAGTTATTAAATATTGTTTTTCGATTATATGACAGTGAATATTAAGTGCGCGTTTAATTTGTTCCCAAATGTAAGGGAGCTACCTCGAAAAACAACTACGCGCTCGCGAAATTCTTTATATTAAGCTTACAAATACAAAAAAATTGAGGGTTACTTAACTATGCAATACTTTGAAACTACGTTGATGACACTTTAAATGCCATAAAAGAGGATCACAAAGTAAGATGTGGATTTCAATGTTAAAATAAATACGTTTCACTTTGAAACAAGGATGAGCGCACTTTAAAAGTGGATATCAATTTAAAAATGATAACGTTTCACTTTACAACAATGTTGAACGAAATGTATATGCACAAAAGTTGATTTCGATGTATAAATAAACACGTTTTACTTTGAAACTAGGTTGAATATCTTATAATTACGTCGCATATAATGAAAATGCTCCACTTCATTTAAAAAACTTTAGATCAAATACGCTCGTATTTAACTTTATAAAGCATTTTTTCCCTCAGTGTACTATTCAAATGCAAATATGAAAGTCTGGCAAGTCGGGGTCGGGGTTTGTACGTAATGCTGCATTGAAAATGCATTTGTTTCATAAAGCCCAGTTACCAAGGGTAAGAACTTCAAAATTGTATTTAATTAAAGAGCTGAGCGCCCTAGATATGAATATGGGGTTCAAGACCTTTTCTGTATGGTATCCATATGCAAAAAAGGAAACTGCGTTTTTCGGAACACGCTCGTCAGGACATGTTGTGTCGCTCTATCAATATGCGTTGTTCTATTGATTTATATTGCTTACAAAAACTCGTGCTGTGCTGTGTAGCGTCACTCGTGTCGAACGCGTCTCAATATGCGCCTAGCCTGAAGGCCATGGAGCAAAACAGACTTATCTTAGGTAGTTGTTGTTTTGCTTTGAAATTGGATACAGTACGACGTGGGGCAAAACGGACAGGTAGTCCGTTTTGCCCCCCGAAGTACTGGTTCCATTTACCCCACAAGGAGTTTTTTAAAAGAAATGTTTTTATTTTTTTTAATATTATTTATTTACCTTTATGTCCAGTATTTTTAAAGTACACAAACGATCACAAACAATATAAAATGTACTTAGTTTTGGAAAAGTTCAACCTGTCGTCTTGGATCGGTTTTGCAAAGTGCTTGCTTTCTTAACAGATGGGCCGTTTTCAAACTTTCTTCATTTAAACCACAACTAACTTCAGTTTTTCAATGAAACTAAGGGATGTGTTGGCAAAATAGGTTTTTCATAAGTTCTCGTCATTAAATATATAAGATGGAGCTAAGAACCACGCCGAAAATTGATTTGGTTTTCTGTCCCGTGGTCATTCTTGCCCCACTCTCCCCTACATTTATATTATGTTATACTACTATTGAAAAAGTAAATTTTAAATTTCATTTTTTTAAAATTGTCATTTACTGAAAAAATCATGAAGTAATATTTATTAAACACTGAAATCAATTGATTTAACGGACTATTCAGACCATAGTTCGTTTCACTGAATATTGGACATAAAGGTATTTGTCTTCTTATGATATTCTGGCTGAAATTAAAATTTAAGCGACCCAAAGCTGATGGTGATACAATCGAACCATTAATTAATTTAATAATAAAACACAGCTGTTAGTATTCTCTATGCTTCGAGAGGAGTGGAAGATTCAATAGCCTAAGTCTTTGAACATAGGGGGGTAGTGACACTCTGGGGGACCAAGGGAGAAAGCGAAGACAAAAACGCATAAATCTTCTCTGAATACCTTTCATTCTATTAATGTGAATAGAATAGTATGGTGACCATACAACATATCCGTATTCAAGGACAGGCCTAACAAACGATATAAATAGAAGTTTCAAGACGTATGGATAGTGGAAATCACGGGAGAATCATTTAATGAATCCCAGAGTTCTATTGGCCTTTTTTAAAAGGGAATCATAGTGGTCAGTGAACACAAGTTTTGGGTCGAGGATAATCCTCAAGTCAGAAAAAACAGATGGTCCAGTTAAAGGTCTTGTGTCAAACATGTAGTCATACGTAATTATTATCTTTTTGCGTGTAAAACTCATTGTTTTACATTTGTCTATATTTAAAAATAAGCTGTTTTTATTGCACCAATCATCGAGAAAAATATTTATTGGGCCCAGGAATGGTCAGGCCTTTTCCATGAGACGGAGTTTGATTTCAGTCCCAAAACTCCAGTGTCAGAATGGAATTAAATTCCGGATTTCTGCTGACAAAGCTAGCAGAAAAGCATTGGGGCAATTTTACCAGCAATGCAATGCAGTCACAGTTTCACGAAGATTATTGCAACCTTTTATATACAGAAGTCCCTAATTACTTTGAAGATAATAACGTCCGTGGCATGATCAGCTTAATCCTCAAAGCAAGGTGCGGGCTTTTGAACCTAAATGCCAAAGCTTTTCGCAACGACTCTGTTGGCCTATGCACTCTATGCAATCAGGATGCGACGGAAAATACTTACCACTTCATTGGTGTGTGCCCCATATTTAGAGGATACCGACAAAAATATCTTGGAAACGTTACTGTAGACCGGCCAACATTCCTCAACATTTTAAATGGATCTTGCTACCCAAACCTCTTCAAATTTTTAAAAGACGCGCTTAAATATCGCAGTTTAATAATAAACGAATTTAGTTAAAACTTGCTTAGCTTTGCTAGAATAAATTAATTAATATTTTTTGAACCTGACAGACGACTTAAGAACAAGTTATTGTAATACTTAATTTTGAATACCAGCTTAATCATGTTTTTGTTAAAATTTTAAACGGAAAATAAAATTATATTATCTGTCTATCTATCTAGTGAACCTTCTTTGAACTTTCTCAATACGTAGTTGAGCATTAGCGTAATACGGATTTCACACAACAGAACAGTACTCTAGAGATGAACGTACCAATGCAATATAAATTGACTTGAGAGTATAAGGGTCTTGAAAAGCATTAGCATTACGAAATAAGAAACCTAACATTGAGATTGCCTTAGATATTATATAGAACTCCTGGATCTTAAATTGTTCGTCAAAAACCACGCCTAGATCTTTTTGCCTGGATACTCTCTTTAGGCTCATATTGGCAATATTGTAGTCAAATATGATAGGGTTAAAAATGTTGAATATAGTTAAGACAGAACACTCACTAATATTAAAGTATAGTCCATTGCGGTCACACCAAACAGAAATATTATTTAAATAATATTGTAGTTTAATAGCATCGGATTAGGTCTTTATTTCCTTGAATATTTTAAGATCTTCAGCATATAACAAGCAGTTGGAATGAACAACATATGTTGGCAAATCATTTATGAATAACAAAAACAAGAGTGGACCAAGATGGCTCCCTTGTGGAACACCGGAAGTATTTGTGATCTGTGAAGAAATTTCGGATCCAAGTCTTACAAATTGCTTTCCTCCAATCAAGTAGCTTCCAAGTCACAACAACAATTTCGAGTGAAATTCGGGAATATCTCAAAGTAAGTAAGAAACCGGTGATTTGCACAAAAAAACAAAAAGATTTATTTCAGTTCTTTGATTGTTTTTGGCAAAATCTTATGCAGTGTTATAAAAACTTTTCTAGGGATTACATGAGCGAAGTTTTATAAAAATCACTACAGCCGTTTTTTTAGAGAACTTGATTAAACCGACATTTTCGAATAACCGTTCTATCCAGATAAGCTAAAACAAAAAATTGAATCTCCACTCCTAGAACATACAATGTTTCACACCAAATTTGAAGCAAATTCACCGATTTGCTTAGACTCTAGCTCGATATATAAATCGGGGCGCACAGACAAACAAACCGACGGACGTCTTTTGTCGAAAATCAGTTTTTGAACTTCTACACTATCGTTATGTTAGTTTTGATTATAACCTCGAATTTTGTTTTTGACACAAAACCAATAATTGCCCTATATAGCAAGTACAAATGAAAACTCGGGACAAAATCAAGTCATTTAGTAAATCGGGACAGATATATCGGGACAGGGTTCAAATATCGGGGATGTCCTCCCAAAATCGGTACGCCTGGCAGGCCTATCTATAAGCAACTTCTCAGACCGAACATCACATACAGCTTTCCTACATGGTTTACTATTTCCATCAAAACCAGATCAAAAATAAGAAAGCTTGGAATGTTTGAGGAGAGGAAAATCCTTCGGATCTGCAAGGGACTATAATTCAACCAACGACGACGAAAGCATAACAGCAACAAAGCGACTCTACAAAACTTCCGGAATAACACCCCTGGATAAAATACATGATCCATGTTGGCCATTTTTCGTTATGCTTTTCATTCTGCAGCAGGCTCTGTTCGACCAGAGAAATTGATGATTATAATACCAGATTGTTTCAGAAGTCTTCACTCTCTATGCGCACAGAATAAATTACCTGAACATTAATTGTGTGCGGAAAAATGTAAATTTTTTTTACCTAATGAAACATTCGCAAGGTTTTTCTAATTTTATTTTTTTGGTGGGCCAAATACAAGTTTCTTTTAAAAAAATTATAAGTAAGAGCAAACATTCCCATTAATTATGGAACACAACGTGTCGTTCAAGTGGCTGCCTCGGATGGCTTCGCAGTAGCGCCTTAAATACTTGAATCGCTTCCGGATTGTTGGCACAAAATCGGTCCTTCACGGTTTCCCACAAAAAAAGTCCAAAAATGGTTAATTCGCAGCTCCGATGCGGCCAATTCGACATCGCCAAGACAGCTAATATGACGATTTGGTGCGCAAAAGATCGATTGAGGCATGACTCTGTGGCATCGAAACAATGTCTTCAATTTCAGTAAGAAAACGTCGTTTAACATGGCTCTGTAACGCCCACCGTTTACCGAAACGTTGTTCCCAGCTTCATTTTCGTAGAAAAATGGTACAATGATACAACCACTCAACAATCCGGACCAAACTGTCACTTAGTCGATGCATTGGCTTCTCTGCAATCAAGTGCGTGTTTTCTGATCCCCGATGCGTCAATTTTGTTAAAATTGCAGGCGCGCGTTTCGTGCTTCCTTTCGACCAAAACTTCTTTTTAAAAAAAAAAACGCACTGTTTGGGCTAGGTACATAGCACTCAATTTGGAAATAAGTTTTCGATATTTTCCAACGTTGTTCAAGAATAAAGCGATTCATTTCGTTCCGCGGAGGTATGATACTGACTTTCTGTCAAGGCTTCGAACGGGAAACAGGTGTCAGTGTCAAAATAACCTATGATTCAAAAATTTAGACGATTTAACTGTAATTACAATGTAGTAGTATAGGTATACCAACTCTTGAGAGAAGTAGTTGACTAACTCCTATAAATTTGTCTTGTTAGGATCTTATGGTATTACAAGAAGAATTTTCGCCTGTGAAATATCTAGGGCAAATGGACTTACCTTCACTTCTGAAAATTTTACAGAAATAAGATACTTCTGTAACCATCAAAGAACCTTTCAAAAATAAATCAAAAATCACTTACAAAAAAGTTATTACAAAAAATATCCAATTGAAGCAGAAACTCCCAAAAACACCAACTTTTCAATTATAAATTTCCAAAGCTAAACCTCACCTTACAGAACCAAACATAATAAAACAGCTTCCAAAGAAACCAATCTCCAACAGAAACCTCTCTCTATTCGACATTCGACAACTTCTATAACTGAAATCAATAAAAGAATACAAAAAAAAAATATTCTTACAACAACAATATATAACAAAGCCACAAAAAAAAACTTAAGTTTTCATCTATTATTTCAATTGAATTCTAAAAGTTTTCGCACGCCTTATGTTTGGTTGTGTTGTGTTTGTGCTCTGTGTGTTTCTTCTCTCCATTCACATCTATTCAGAGTGAAAACTTTGTTCCATTCTTTCCATCAGTTGAAAATACAAAAAACCAAGGGAAAGCAAAAAAAAAACTCTCCAATTCAATTTTTCTTCCTCTCTCCCTAGAGCGCGCTATATAGAGGTAACTGTAGTTGATGTTGATGGTATAGAAACAAATAACAAACAACCAACAACGGTTATACAAACTCTCCTTTTTTTGCAGTTGGTTGGTATTATACCTGTGTGTTGTGCATTTGAGAGAAAAAGTTCACTTTCTTCCCTTCTTTCATCTGTCAATTGGATTTTTCTTTGTGTCCAATTAGAATTTTCTTTTCAAAATCTAAAGAGGAACCCACACTTCATTGAAACACGAACCAGCCATAGCCAGCAGTAGCAGCACCCAGCGCCAGCAGTAGTCAACTTTAAGCGGGAACCCTTTGTCACAGTATACTGAGTCAGAGTATACCTCTAACCCTCATACTCTACACACTTCACGCACATGCGATACAATTTCTCCAATAATTTGTTACACTTTATAAAAGATACTCCATTTCTAAATAAAATGATAATTTCCCCTTTTTTGCGTCGTCGTCGTCGATGGAAAATAGGGGATGCCGTCGTGGACAAAGCGACCCTTGGCATCTCTCTATATACAGACGACAACCCACTTGAGGGTGGGTGCGAGTGCCAAGGTTCCTCCTCGCAGTTAACACACTCAATCCAATTGGAAACGCCTCCCGTTAGGGCAGATACCACGAGCAACCACCTGCTGTGCACTTGTGCGCTCTGCAGAAGCAGAACCCGCTGCCGAACCGGTCTTCTTCCACTACCATCGTCAGCTACCACAATGGCCATCGGCTTGTTTCTGTGTGTGTATATTGGATCTCCCCCCACACGCGTGCCACATGCCGGTAGAAAGAAGAAAATACCCGTTTTTGGTGCACGTGAGCTGAGCATTCTTGCCAGAGAGTATCTGACAGATATATTTCGGCCTGGCGCGTTCAGTTCTTCTTGCATCCACATGGGGAGTCCGATCTGAGCCCTTCTTCTTCTTCCAGTGTTCGTCGTGTATCTTTCTATTTATTTGCGGTGTTAAGGAATTTTCTAGCTTCGCCCTAAGACAATGCCAATCACAAATCGAATACACTGTGAACCAATCAGACAACAATGAGCCGGATTATGGCAAAAGGAAGCTGAAACGGTTTTATTTTGTGTCTTGTTGCGGTAATCAACTTTAACCGCATCGTCAGCAGCGCTCTGCTACAGCAGCAACGGCAGCCGCAACCGCATTCAGCGGCAAATAAGTGCGTTTTGTTTTTGTTGTACCAAGCCAATTCGAAGAATTCGGGTGCGTTCTTAGATCGAGATTCACGTTTAAATTGTTGTTTTGTTTTTGGGAAGCTGGTTTCATTTTTTATGTCCGATTGTGTATCTTGTATCTTTTATATTCGAGTTATGGAGTGTAGTGTGATGTTTGTTGGTGTGTGAAGTGTGATGAAGTGATTTGCTATAAATTTTTATAGATAATCTTTATGCCATAGATAATGTGTATTTGTAACTACCTATATCTCTGTGTACCTATCTATCTGTCATAGATTTTTTTTTTTGACGGCTTATGGAATTCGTGTTTACGTTGAGAATTAGGTGCATGACACTTGATTTTTTCATTCAGCTCGCTCGGAGTTTGGTTGATGCTTGTTAAGTGATTGATAAACAATAATTTTGGGTTTTTGAAAGCAGCAAATGAATGGTGGGTAAATATAATATTGTCATTATGGTTGCCTGGTGGGAAAAATGTTTGATTTTTAAGAGCTTATAGGAAAGTCTACTACCTATACCTTCCAAGAGTAGGATAATCTTGGAGTGCGAATTTCAGACAAACCATCAATCAAGTGAAAAACTAGAACCATCAATTTTTGTTAAGTGCATAAAGTTCGTTAGATAAATGTAAATTTCGCTTAGATAAATGTAAATATGAAAAATTAATTTTTCACAGAATTTTTTCATTTCGAAAACCAAACTGATTTTTGTCTTTAAAAATTTCTATTTAAAAGAAACTTTATTTGTAAAATTTGTAATTGCAATATTGTTAAAACAAGCAACTCACGGACGCATAGACAAATAGACCGACGCGACGGATTACTTGCTTATAGCCATATTATTGACTTTTTTCAAAACTATAGTTTTACGGCAAAACTAGTTCAATGAAGGTTTTGAAATCTCAAGTTTTTGACAAATCGGTATTACTTACGAAAGTTTTTGGGCCTTACCAATAATTAATGACTAAACAAGCGTTTAGATAAACGCCATGTTAAACTTTAGAGACGAGGTTAATTTGTGTGTTTACCAATAACCAAATTAAACACGTCTTTAACTATTCAGTGCTCTATTACATTATCTACTACATTTGTTGCCAAACAGCAGAGTTGGGAAAGAATGCAATCATTTTAGTATTGCAATCAATTGAATAAAAAGATTTATTTTAAAGTATTTTAACTTCACCCTAGTATTTTAACTTCACAATGTAATTCGCAGTCAATTTTAAAGTCTTTTGTATTGCAATCATTTTTAGCAGTTAAAAGACTTTAAGTTAAAAGAATGCAATACTAAAGACTTAATAAATTCTTTGAAGTCTTTTATAAGTCTTTTGCATTGATTGAATTCTTGCAGTCTTTTGATTACAATCAAATTACTGCAGTCTTTTGACTACTTTGAAGTCTTTTTCTCTTGGAGTCTTTTTATTTCTTGGAGTTTTTTTCTTATTTAAAGCTTACAAATACATACAAAAAAGACTTCATGGTAGTCAAAAGACTGCAGTAATTGGATTGCAATCAATGCAACTTACTGTTACTAACTTTTGATGGCGCTCACAGTCCAGGATGGGCTTCGGCCTCAACTAACAAGCCCCTCCAGCCAGCTCAGTCCCTAGCTAGCCTCTTCCAGTTGCGCACACCGAGTGCTTTGATGTCGTCATTCACTTGATTGCGCCACCTGTTACGGGTTCTTCCTCTGCTGCGTACCCCATCGGGGTTGGATTCGAGGACTCGTCGGGCAGGCGCGTTGCTGTCCATACGCTCTACGTGCCCCAGCCATCTCATCCGCTGTATTTTCAGCTTTTTGACCAGGTCAACGTCGCTATATAGCCCGTATAGCTCGTCTTCTCCTCCATACTCCTTCGATACACACCGGACCGAAAATCACACGAAGAATCTTCCTCTCAAAGCACCCTACCAGATTTTAATCAGAATCTTTCAGTGTCCATGCTTCTGACCCATAAAGCAGGACCGGGATGATTAGGGTCTTGTATAAAGTCTCCTTGGTTCTCTGAGAGAGGGCCTTACTACTTAAATGCCTTCTTAGACCGAAGAAACAGCGGTTGGCAAGAGTAATTCTTCGCTTGATCTCTGCACTGGTGTCATTCTGCGATGTAATAGTGGAGCCCAGGTAGACAAAGTCTTTGACAACTTCGAAGTTATATCTGTCCATCGTGATATTTTGCCCGAGTCGACGATGTTGAGATTCCTCTCTCGATGACAGCATATACTTCGTCTTGTCCTCATTAACCGCCAATCCCATTCTGGCCGCCTCCGATTCAATGCTCGCAAATGCCCCTGCCACAGCTCGCTTCGTTCTGCCGACAATGTCTATGTCATCCGCATATGCAAGCAATTGAACGGACTTTTGATAGATTGTACCGCTGGTGTTGACATGTGCGTTGCGTACAATGGCTTCAAGAACGATGATGAATAGGTTGCATGATAACGCGTCGCCTTGCCTCAATCCTTTCTCAACATCAAAGGAGTCGGTGGTGTTCTAACCAATCAATGCAAACGACTTATAAAAGACTTCAAAGAATTCAATAAGTCTTTAGTATTGCATTCTTTTAACTTAAAGTATTTTAACTGCTCAAAATGATTGCAATATAAAAGGCTTCAAAATTGACTGCGAATTAATCTTTAGAGCAAAAATACTTAGAAAAAGTATTTAACTGCATTCGTAGAGATAAGTCAAATGACTGGGATTTCAAAGAATGAAATACCAAAGTATTGCATTCTTTCCCAACTCTGCCAAACAGACAGCTTCTGTGAATGGAAATCAAATCAAGAATCGATGCGATTGCCTATCTTAGATACCTTCCTATCCATATAAGTTTCTGATCAAGCAAAACCGGATAGGTTAATTGAAAGTGTTTCAAGCAAAATACAACTCGATGACGGCAAACAAATTTAGGCTTTGCATTTTGTAGTCGGCTTTTTTAACAATTTCGCTTGGGATACAAACGTATACCAACATTTTTCGGATATAGGACAGCCATCCAACAGCAAAAAACTGTTTTCTAATCAGCTGTTTTTTTACATGGGATTACAACAACAAAAACTTATCTGGATAGCTCTACATAGGTTTTTGATCGCGGCCAAGGACATCTTAGTTGTCATAAAAAAGTCGTAACAAATTTTAGGCTGCGTGCGATTTTTAGTGTTAGATTTCCGCATTTGAAATTTACAAATAAACAAATAAGAAGGAATAAATCTATTTGTTTATTTTGATTACCAATAACCAATAATATTAGTTTTATAGCTTTGCAACAAAATTCACGAACAAGCAATTTAATTCAATTGTTAGCGACAAACATAGAGGATAAGGGTAATTATTTTTCTCCTTTGCTTATCAGAATGACAGCACAAACGTGGCGTTTACACCTAATCACGAGTTTAAACATGCGTTTCTTTACTCTTAAATTTAAAGTGGCGTTTAGCGTAAGGCTGACTATTAAATTGATTAATGGTATGGTTCATTATTTAGAGTCCCACTTAAATATTTAACTGATCTCTAAATTTGATTATTGGTAAGGCCCTATGTATTTTTAACTCAATATTTAAAAAAAAAAACCTTTATAGCCGCATTTTTTAATTGTTTCAAAACTAGTTTTACGACAAAACTAGTTTAATAGAATTTTCGACTCTCAATTTTTGGACAAATCGGTATTATTAACTATAATTGGCTGTTATAGTACTATAGTTTTTCCGTAAAACTAGTTTTGAAACAAGTCAAAAGTATGGCTGTTAAAATCGCAATGAAAGCATTTCCCAAATTAAAAAATCTTATGAAGAATTGTTAGGTAGGTACCAGTGTTACGGGGTGTTTAAATTTGTAATGTGTTCTGGAGGCTGAAAAAATGAGTCATTTTGAAAATAAATGAGTACCAATAAAAAATGTGTTTAAGGTGTATGAAAAGACTTTTTTTTTATTTTTTAATAATAAAAATAAATACTTTTAAATCATAATAAAAATATTTAATTCATAAATATTATTAAACTAACTTATTTTACATAGATTTTTTTGATCAAAATGATATTAAAGCACTTGAACATAAAAATTGACTCAACCGTATTATATACAGTGTTTATTTGCTCTCTTAAAAAATGAGTCAAATCTAAAAAATATGAGTCCCTGAGTCCGAAGTAGTTTGAAGTGTATTCTATATTGGTATAATTAAACCAGGTTTTAATACTACAAATATATTTTAAACTAAAAATAAGGAAGCTGAAATGAAAAAAAAATCAGTATAGAAATTTAAGAATGTGTGAACAAAAATTAAGCCAAAAACAATTCGTTTTTTTTTAGTACAATAAAGGGCATTCAATTAAAAATAAAAATAGTATAAGGTAGATATACAACAAATATAAATCTCCCTTAAGGATTTCCCTCAAAGCTTAAGAGGGTTTTATTCCATCCAAAAATGGGGTTTTATTTATTTCGAGTGCCTCTAGTCGCTCGTTGTTGGCGCTTCTTATGTTCTCCGTACTTTTTGATATGTAAATATTTATATTTTGAATGAAAAAAAAAATAAATAAATAACATTTTTAAAAGAAACTACTTCGATACGTTATAAAGCTTGTTTACAATAATCACATAGAGTTTTCCAAGTCTTATAGCCATTCAAAATTCCCAAACATTCGTGTCTAGCCAAGCTGCTCTTCCCATGATAGTCTTCTTATCTCTTGTAAGATTGGACACACCCAGAATGTGAACTATGTCCTTCCGATCGTTGCGATTACAGAGACCCACAAATTCCAGAGAGATCTTCCTTGAGAGGAATAAAGTTAAGATAAGGATTTCTATTCAAGCACGCATAATTAAACTTATATCCAATAAGGAACAAAAAAATCAAGAATCGGATGCAGTTTTGCAAAGTTAGAACTAGTTAAAAAAAATCATAAAAACCGTTATAAGCCGAAAGGATGCGAAAACGAGAAAATTACCTCTTAGGTTTTTTAACTTAAAGTTAACTCAGGAGCGCATAGTTTTCCTCTGGGCCAGTGAAGATGGGATACCCTGTATAATAATTCCATCTTTGATGTGGTATAATTTTGAGATTCTTAAAAACCAATCTTTGAAAAGATTAAAATCAAAGTGTGGCCAAAACGACTTTTCAAAAATCGCTTCAAAATCAAAATTTGGCATCTGAAACTTAATTTGTCATTTTGTATTATTTATTCGCCTGATTTATGTAATTTGTTTGCCAATAGTCTGTGTTGAAATAATTGGATTAACTAATTAATACCTCCATAACAAGACGAGTTAAGTAAAAAAGTTGTATAACACTAATAAGTAATTCAATTACAAACAGCCCGATGATGGAATATAACTTTCGAAACGCGTAGCCAAAATTAAAAATCTAAATTAGTTGTGAAAAAATTTTGAAAACAAGTTTTTTTATTTTATAGTTTAAAATATTTAATTTATTCCATTGTTTCAACGAATTTTATTTTCAATTTACATTTTCACTATATTCTTGTTCCGTTGTTTGGCTCGTAAAGAAATAAAATTCACGGTGAACTGTATTCACTTTTATCCACAATTTCTTAAAGTAAGGATACGAAACTTAATTGACAACAACTAAGACCGGCTCCTGTTTTTCAATTGTTCACTTTACGATACACGCTTTACGATACATACTTAGGATGATGTGCAAAGATCAGAGCGTATTAAATTTTATAAAAAAATCAATAAAATATAAAAAGTACGTATACGCCCTAGTGTACCACTGATGTATCGTCGTTTATGAGAAAATAAAATACGGTATAATTTTGGTTTTTGTTTGTTTGAAAAATTAATCGGTTAAGTTGTTTTCATTATAGGCAGATATTTCAGTCATCGATCAGTTATGCAATCGGAACAATAGGAACAAAGTTTTGATTTATCTGAAAAATAAGTAGATACTGGCGCTGACGTTTAACTGACTATTGAAAAATTGTCCCTACATCAACATAAATTATATTCAATAACTATACTTTAACAGAAATAATTTTATTTCAAAAATTCTTGACCTTCGATATTCTTAATCAACATACTTAGGTATTTATAATTGTGAACATGAGTTTTTTGGTCTGTTATTATAGAAAAATGTCAATAACTCAACTAAAGCGCCACCTGTCTCATCCAGATTGTATTATTTATAGATTATATGTGTAAAAGTAAAAGTTGCTAAATAGATTCTAATGAGTGCAAATTTATTGAAACGTTTTTAGCCGCCGGTTAAAAATCCAATTGTTGGACCGGGAATGTTTCATGCAGTGTACTTAGCTTAAATTTAACAAATTCAAATCAACAAGATTTGAGTTCTCTAAATGTATGTATTGTAGGTCGTTCATTTATACACAGAGCAAAAAACTATTCAAAAATTATTATAATCATGTCGGTTACAAAATCCGCAAAATTTTATTCCCGGGGTGTTGGCTCGATCCGCAACGACTTTGGTGTGCATTTGAAATGTGAAAAGTTATATGGAATGCGGAATGGCATAATCTTTTTTGTTTAAACTACGTTCCCGACATTCCTGCAATTTTTTACAGTGGGTTCTCTAACTCTAAACTGACCAAAATTGTCGGAAGCCATCCGCAGACCATTCATCGGATTTTGTAATCGGGGCTGATGCAATACCTATTGAACTATTTTAGTAGAGACTCTTATAAAAACTCAAAATAATTAAGTACGCATATGTACATACATATATTTCATAGTCCGGGAGGCGACCGTAAGTTTACGTATCTCATCGCGGCTGTCAAAAAAATGGACACTAATCGATAGCTTTATGCTACACGATATCAAAACCGGTGGTCGGACAAAGTTTTCAGGTGCCATGGGCTTGAACATGATAATTTCCGGTGCCATTTTTGATGGCTTACCTATCCCATAGGTACAGTCACAAATGGAGTTTCAAATTTAATCTAGGACTGTCCTCTTTACAAGAAAACAATCCATAAATCAAACATCTAATCTAATTTAAATCTGTCCTCTTTTCGAAACCAGTGGTCGGACAGCTTTTTTCTGGTGATTACCAACCACCAGTCTGACAATTTCTTATATAAACAGGTGTTTTTTTGCACTTTGCGTCTTATATGTTTAAAACTATGAAAAACTTTATCAGAAAAGTGGTATAAAAAAATAGTCAAGACCGTTTTCTCTATGCTAATAAGATAAATTGTATAAAAAAAGGTCTGCCAAGGTAGGTCTTTCAAGAGTATTTTTGGAATTTTTATAGGCATACAAAAAAAATTGTTTTTAATAACATTTTTACCGATTACTAACCCAAACAAAAGTTTAAACTATTTTTCTTATGAAACAAGACGTCGGACAGACTTTTATTCGATTTTACCACCAGTCCGACCACTTTTATGAATGAAGATATTTTTTTTTTCACCTTGCGTTTTACATGTTAAAAAAATCTAAAACCATATCAAATTTTTACGAAAGTGGCATCAAAACACAGCTAAGACTTTCTTCTATACTTATTATATGATTTGGATAGTCGTCAGCCTGCCTACCCATTGCACTCAACAGCTTTTTGAATATTTTTACTAAAAACAACGAGTTTTTTTTTACCCATATCAAATGTTTTGGAAAAAGTTAACCAAAAAAAAGCTAAGGCATCCTAACATTCTTAACAAATAAATTGGACACACACAAGTCTAATTTAATCCTTCATTTAACATTTAAGCTATAACAATAAGTTTTTCTTACATGTCAATATTTTGAGCAATATCTAACCATCGTCTTATTTTTTCGACATCAACTGAAATCTAAGAATATCACCTATACTAAACAAATAGTCAGACAGACTTGTAATGGTAAGCATAACCACTTTAACAAAAAAAAATTGAGAAATTACATTGTTTTTATGGGACATTTTATTGATTTGATGCGGAGAAAACTTATTTAAATAAAAAAAAAAATAAATAAATAAATTGGGTGGCACAACGGCTCGTGAAGAACCAGGATCTAGTGACTAACAACTCGCAACCATTCCTGTGTGCGCCTGTCGACAGGAATGGAAGAGACCTACAATTTTATGCCAAATCCGAACGGCTAGACGAGAAGCACTTATTCGTGACAAGTGATACTCTTGGAGGATTTGCCAATTCCTCGCAAGAGGCAGTAACCCTGAAAAAAAAAACTTTTGTTTTTAGGTGGACGAGGCTGGGAAGAGAACCCCTCCAGTGTGACAGTCGAACGCACTAACCATTTCGCTACGGGCTACTACATTTAAATTTAAAACAAAAAAAAATTAAATTTTAAAAAGTTTTCTTATTACTAATTTTTGCATAGAATAATTATATTATAAAATGATATCTACAACAATAAATAACATTAAATAGAAATATTTTTAACGTTTTTTCCTAGACTTAACCCGCCACCGGTGACGTCAATTACACTTACATCATTGTCATTGGTGACGCCGGTCTCATGCACCGGGGTTTTCAACTTAAGATTTTTCAAATGATGTTATTGATAGTTAAGTTTTTGTTTTTTATATATGCTCTTTGACATTTAAACAAAGATATTTTATCAATCTTAGCTCATTTATTTCACTATTAATAATCCATACAAATTTTGGCGTAGAGCATTACAAAAAACAGTTTTGAAAACATATTTCTTTTTTAATTGGGAAAAAAATAAAATATCGCATATTCATGTAATAAAATCAGTACTGTTAGTCTTCATAAAATAAACAAAAACTGTAATTTTCGAAATATATATAATATTTATATGTAATTCAACTATGGACTATTTGACTTACATAATCGGTGACACCCGATCTCACGCACCGGGTTAGTACCAAAAATACTTAACGTGATCGTGTTTAGCCGTTTTAGCGTGAACCGAGGATGGGGGACGTTAAATGCGGCAGCTACTCGAAATCACGACAAAAATCGATGAAGGAGGATAAAGTTATTCAAATTTTTAAAAACACCCGGTCTCTCAGACATATAGATCACCGTTGGCGGGCTAAAACGTTAAAATTGGTCTTTTAAATTCATTAACCTACTTCTTATCTTTATCTTTCTTCAGTCGCACCACACGAATGTGGAATGCTTTACCTGACTCGACTTTCCCCTCCGATTTCGATGTGCAAACGTTCAAAACCAATGTGCATCGGTATCTCCTTCTAAATCCTCTCCTACTTATCTAATCGCTCGTGCTGTGCTAAAAACATTTTAAGGGTAGCCATAACCCCTTTTGCGCGCGTGGAATATAAAAAAAATATATATATATGTATGTGAAATCGTGCAACCTGTGGATTGCCCAGTACCAGTGGCGGATCCAGGGGGGTGGCTATAGGGCCTTAAGCCCCCCTCACAGACGATTCCTAAAATAATTTGAAAGAAAGCAATACATTAAAACGTGTAGAGTTTTATATTCCGTCTAAAATATTGTTAAGATTTTAAATTTGATGGACAAAATAACGTGGTTGGGGCTGAACTGAACTATTTGCATACATATGTAACTTTTTTTCTAAGCCCTAAGATTGGGGCTAGGGCCTGAAGCAAATTGGACAAAAACCAAGTTGGTGGCTATGAATAATGGACATGTTTCATACAACGACAATTTTTCCCTAAAAACAAAACCCAGACAATTGGGACGGAGAAACCAGCTTCGGAATAATAAGTTCTGAGAAAAAATAACCTTATTCCAGAGAATTTTGGGGGCTTAAGTCTAGGGACTTTAAAAGTCCGAATTTGGGCTAAGACTGGAAGAGATAAGTAAAAAGAGATAAAAAAGTGGTCGGGGCTTAACAATAAAGTGTCAAATACAACAACTGTTTACACTAAAAACAAAGCAAATTTAACAAAAGAAACGCAGTTGAGTCCAAAACAATTGGAGAACAACGGGGTTTCAAGTTGAATGTAAATGTTTAAGACAAGAGGCCTTGGCTGGATTTAGAGAATTTTGGGGCTTACTTTTTAAAAATTCAAAGGTCCAAGGCAAATCATCTTTGTACTAAGTAATTACATATAAATTCTCTTGTCAAGGAGCCAAATTCCAATAGCATAAGTTTTCTCTGTGCGCACTCAGATAATCTTGCAAAAGCAAATGAATATTTGCAATCCCTCTATACTCTAGAGTGACGTGCAGATATGTCGACATATTTTTTGGGCATCAATATAAAGTGTGGATATGCAGCGTATACTCGAAAATACATTCAAGCTTGCAGAATTGGGCCGCGGGTTATTTCTTAGAGCAGCTTTGTCTTTTGTCCTACAGTAAGTTTGAACAAAACAATTTCTCGTTAATTTGGCTAATTCAGGAAAAATAAGATCTCAGAGGCCTGGATACTGTCAAATCACATATATGAGCTTTTGCCAGTACGACCAGTTTATTTTTCTGAACTAGCCAATTATAAACAGTTTTCAAATCTTGTCAAAAACGTGAAGTTGAAAACATACCCACAGCTAATTTAAAATTATACCTACCTCCATAATGTATGTACCTAATCAATTTTTAAATAATATAAATAAACGAATTTGTACGTGTGGTTCCAGCATTGGCTAAAAATTATTAATTTTATTATGGTGCGCCTTTATATTTGCTTCTATCTACGCTACAGCAATTATGAATAATTGTTATTGTACTTTGTATTGAAAACATTTTAAAGCGCGACAGGAGCGGATATAAAGGCACAAAAAACACGGATATCATTAAAGAAAAAGTGGGAATGTCAAAATTCGTTGTCTGTTATATAACTACATAAATGTATCTCCATATATCTTTTTCACAAAAAAAAAAACATGAACCTTAAAGGCTAGACCGCACTCGACGGAACTGCACTGCAGCGGAACTTGTATGAAGTTCTGTTGCCGCTTAGTGCGATATAGCTCCTAAAATTTCATAAAAAATAATGTTTTGCCGTATCGCCGGCCGTCGTCGTAAAGTGTAGTTCCGCTGAAGTTGAGTTTATCTTGCCTTAAAGCTAAACTTATCTCTATTATTTGTTATAAATAATAAAATTGATCTTAAGGACAAACAAATTTTTTTACTTAAGGTCCCAAACTGGATATCCAAACTCCAAGCCCCCCCCCCCCACAGCCAAATCCTAGATCCGCTACTGCCCAGTACTACCCATAAAACAGAGTTCTGGTTAACTTTAATCAAACAAGATTCGCCAGCATAAGTCATTATCAAAATTCTTTGTTCCAACTTCCAAGTAAAGTTCCATCTTAACTCTCTCTGTCCCCCTCCTAGACTACGCTAATGCCCTTTGAATTGGTAAAAATCCACATATAGTAAATAATCAAATACTGCATACAAAAATTCCCTTATGAAATGCAATTTAAAATTTAAAAAAAATCAACTCTCCAAAATATGAGAGAACTTGAAGTGACCAAAATAGATTGAATGGTGAATGGTTTACTTACAGTCCATATACCTAGTCCAACATAGCATATTGAACGACATAATTTTTTTGTATTCCACATTCATCCTAACAAACTGCATTGTCCAGAAAATAATCGATTAAAAAATAACCCATAACCCGTTGAATGTGAATAACCCTCAAAAAAAAGCACACACAAAAAATCTACCCCCATCTCTCGATACTTTTGAAACTAAAAAACAAAAATCAAAAAATAATATCCATACCACACAAATTTTACTCGCAACTTCGTGTGTCATTTCACAGCCCCGAAACTTCTACTTTTTTGGGGCCAAAACAACGAATGCATGGCCAAAACGAACTGCAAAGCCAGCATAATGGGTATACCGACTACGACAACGGGTAGTCGACTCCATCTTTTCATCCCCCATCAACATTTCATACCTCTTAACCTATACACAATAAAAATACCTTCTCTACTTTGTAATTTGATATAATATCTACCTAGTACTCGCCTCGTATGTGTGCTTTGCTCCCCAATACTACAAATATCTGTCACCGTGTGCGCATATGTTGGGGGTCCATCCCCCATTCACAATACTACTGTATGGAAATCCTTCTCGCATCGAGTCTAAGTGTGTATGTGTGTGTGTTAGCCAAAGATTGCTTTTTAGCTGCCCTCCCAAGCCTGGTTGGTTAGTTCCATAACGGCTTCCATACGGCGGCTGTGGTATCCATCTACACACAACAACAAATTTAAAAAAGAAAACAAATAAAATATCCAAAATTCCCCGCATTGTCCAAAAAACGAGTTTAGAAAGAAGGAGAAAAACAGCAACAACAACGACAAAGAAATAACCAAAACATAAACCTCGTCGTTGTGCCATACATACAGTTATACAACATAAAATGGTAGTAAAATAAAATAATACGAAAAAAAGAAATATTCTCAACAAAAATAAAACAACAACAACTATACAAAAAAAAAAGAAGTAATAATTCCTTAAATGTGAATTGAAGAAACAAATAGAAATGTCAGTTTAGTTGAAGGTTTTTGCAAGTTTAGTTGTGGAAAAAAAACATTCCACGCCAGCACAACAACGCGTCGCGCGGCTATTATTAGCACTTTTTCGATGGAGAGTAGATCTTTTGCACCAAACAATAATAATAGAATTAATGAAAAGATGTTCTGAGAATTGCGTGCACCAAAAAAAAACAGGATACCAAATCGGATATTAACAATATCGTTGGTTAGAATTACACCTTCCGTTGGTAATTCTTCAGCCACTGGCCGCGCCGACGGTAAAATGAAAAAATATTTTTGTTCGAAATAAAAAAAAAGCTTTGTTTCAAATTGTTTTATCTTCTTTAACAATAAAAGAGTCAAGATACACTGGCGTGTGATAATCTGAAATAAAAAAAGTCAGTGATAATTTGTATTGTGATCCAACTTCTGAATGTGAAAAAATCCGCAAAAATAATATACGAAAGCTCTAGAATGTATAATTGTGTGAATTTGTGTTGTTTGAAGTGAATTTTTGAGAAAGTCTGCAATTTCTTCAATAAAGAATTTTGAGACTAGGAAATGACACATCGGTTAAGGTGAGTTATTTAATGCAAATTCGTCATAATTTTATTTAAATTGGTTACGAATCAATGAGTTGCAAGTGTGAATTTGTGCCGACACGACGCACCGCGCGCCGCAAGCAAATTAATATCTGAGTGTGTTTTATAATACAAATTCTATATACTACTGAAATACATCAGCCGAGAAGAAGACTTAGCATTATTTAATTGGACTTGTTGAATTATTGATTCAATATAGCTTTTAACGGCCTTTAGTCCATACAAATTGGCGTTTCGTCCCGGCGTTCTCACTTGGACTCTTCAGTTGACAGTGAGGGCCTTGTCAAGACGCAATTTTTATTAAGTTCAGTCCAGTTTACATCAATTTTACTGCGAAAATCAATTGTGAACTATATCAATTGTGAACTATAATTCAACAAGTCCAATTAAATAATGCTTAGTCTTCTAATGTATTCTGATGTATTTCGGTAGTATATAGAATTTGTATTATAAAACACACTCATATGTAAACAATGCCAGGCCACGGGTAACAAAATTTCTTGATTAGAAATTCTAATTGGGTTGGATATAGTTCACAATTGATTTTCGTAGTAAAATTGATGTAAGCTGGACTGAACTTAATAAAAATTGCATCTTGACAAGGCCCTCACTGTCAACTGAAGAGTCCAAGTGAGAACGCCGGGACGAAACGCCAATTTGTATGGACTAAAGGCCGTTAAAAGCTATATTGAAGCAAATTAATATCTCCACGGAGCTTCCATCGCATTTCTTCAATATTCTGAGATAAATTTTTATAATACATTCATATAGCTCCCTACTTTATTTCAAATAACTCGCAAAGGAATCAACTTGTAAGGTTGTAAAAACGTTTGTGATTTTCTCCAAAAGCATTAATTAAGCACGATTTGCTTAATTAAGGTTTAAAAAAATTTCAACCTGTTTTAAAATAATCGTCCGAATCAATTATCGTACGGAAGATTAAGCTGACCATACACAAGCTAGCCAAACGGTTGGAGCCAACTGGCTTCGGGCATTTTATACTGGATAAATGTCAAATAGTTAGGAGCTGAACTATTTGTATTTAAACCAGTGGGAAAACCACTCAATAGATTTATTGCGAGCTGCGCGACTCGTTCGTGTATCGCCAGTTTTAATTTTAGATCACCGAATTTTGTTATCAGTGATGGTGGACTTGACCATTTGCCAGTTGTGGACCTGGGCGGCAAAATTAATTAAAGCGCTTGGACGGTCTGCTAAGCAAATAAATCAACCAACAAAGTAGCAATTAAATACGATATAAATGAAAGCATGTACATATAGAATTTATGAAGTGACAGATATAGGAGAGGGTTTTGGGCGGCAAAGCCTAAAAGAATTGAACGAGAAAAAACTAAGCCAGTTCGTCTCAACATATTGAAAGAAAAAAAATAACTCATTCCGTAAAACTTTAGATACGCTAAGAGAATTTCCAAATTTGCAAGTCAATAAGAAAGTTTGTGATTGAAATGAGATTGCGGCTAAATTTTGTCAATAATAGGAACAAATGAGGGTCTAAGCAATGTAGGTAAAAGATTTCATTCCCTATACTCCTAACGGACTAAGCAACGTTCAGGGAATTTCCAGGGACTTACTTTTAAAACTTGCAAAGAGAAAAGGAACTTATATACAGTCTAAGAGCGCACAGCAATGTTTGGGTGTGAACGATAGCAAAAATTCCTTTTGTTTTAAGATAGGTCCATACGATTCATATGCAAAAATTAAAGTCTGGCATGTCGGGGTTGGGGCCTTTGTATGCAATACTGCATTTAAAATGCAGTGGAAAATGCAGTGCAGGAACTTCAAAATCATATACCATAAAAGAGGTGAGTGGCCTAGACATGGCTATGGAGTCCAAAATATTCTCCGAAGAGCCAAATGGCTGCAAGACGCATTCAAAGCTTCAAACTTTGAGTGCGTCTTGCAGACATTTGGACCCACAGAAAAGGTTTTGGACCCCATATTCATATCTAGGGCGCTCAGCTCTTAAATTAAATACAATGTTGAAGTTTCTACAATTGATACCTGGGCTTTAAGAAAAAAATGCATTTTCAATGCAGCTTTACGTAAAAAAGCCCCAACCCCGACATGCCAGACTTTCATATTTGCATATGAATAGTATGGAACTATCTTAAAAAAAGGGAATTTTTGCTATGGTTCACACCCAAAAATTGCTGTGGGCTCTCGGTCTAATACGTCGAGTGACTAAACGCTTACATACAAATACTTCAGAAAATGTTGCTTTGACGTGTCTATAATGCCCTCCTAGAATAAGAATCATAGAAACTTAAACATTTTATTTTTCAATTGGAAAAAATTATTTGAAATATTTTCCGATGACTATTCAAACTTAACATCTAGAATTCTACCAGACTAGAATAATGCCTAGTGTCTGTGTAGTTTGGGTAAACCCCTAATAGGTTTGGTTAGGTTAGTGTGCTGACAGTTGGTCTTGTTACCGTCACACTTAGATCAGTGTACCCAAGGAATTTAATCCCCATACAAATAAACCTATGATAAATCCTGACATAGCGTCGATGAAGTTCTAACAAGCTATGGCCTGAAAAGTGGTAGTTGTTGTCAAATTAATTGAAAGAGTGTCTTTCGCTACATAAACACCGGGTTTGAGGAGAGTTTGACGCACCAGTTTAAAGACCAGTAAGTTTTCAATAGGGAAAATCTAGACGAGTAAGACTTGTCAGATACTAACTTGGCAAGCTTTTGGTGGATTTTAGTACCAAAAATTTTGAAGAGGGCAACTTTTCAAACACTCGTGAGGCCCTCCCTAGTAAACAAAAACTTGTTGAACATGTTTCGGTACCCCATCATTTCTCTTGTAATTCAAAAATGAAAAATTTATAAGCACCATGCAATTTGAGTATCATACCGCAATTGTTTTCTCTCTTTCCTTTGTGTTCTTTTTCATATCACATCATATCATTTGTGTTCTTTTTCATATCACAGAGATCTGTAAAAACATATTCTAAGTTGTTCTACCTAAAAAGCAAGTTAGTACATACAGTCCTGTTCTATTCTGTATGTATTATTGTTATGCAATATGGACTGAAATATTAGACTATATGAAACTCATTCACTTTCGACATTGAATTCTTGTACAGCAGAAGATCACGGGATCAAGTCCCACATAAGCAAGATGGTCTAAAATGGCCAAAGCCCTTGTTTTAGCAAAAAGGAAATAATTTTTTTTTCATTACATTTATTAATGTAATGGAAAAAAATAATTTTTTCCATTACATTTTTAAAATGTAATGAAAAAAAAGTTCCATTATATTTTCAAATGTAATGGAAAAAAAAATTTGTTCCCATTACATTTTGAAACCTATATCTACCAATTACCTTTAAAAATTAACAAAATAGTGACTCTTTTTTATAACGAAGATGGTAAAATCTGTGTGCCTCCCTATATTCATTTATTTATTGAAACCGAATTTTGTTTCCATTATGAAAATGTAATGGTAATAAAAAACATTTTGAAAATGTAATGAAAAAAAAAATGTTTCCATTACATTTGAAAATGTAATGGAATTTTTTTCAACATTTTTTTTTCCATTACATTGATATGATGTAATGGAATAATTTTTTTTTCGATTACATTATAAAAATGTAATGGAAACATTTTTTTTTTTTAAATCTAATTACCCAATACATTTGTAATAGGTAATTAAGTTGTATCTAATTACATACTAAAAATGTAATGGGTAATTAGATTTTATCTAATTACATATTACAAATGTAATGGGTAATTAAAATGTAATTGTATTACAAATGTAATAAACTATTTACAACCCTGGTCCCTTGTCAGAATATATTTTAAACTCTCTAGTGCCTTGTCGAAAAATAGATTGTTTTTCTGCGCGAGTATGTAAATGCCAAATAATTTAACAACAAATAGTTCAAATCGTGTGAAGTGGTGGATATCGTAACAGAAAATGTTAGATTGCATTTACATATCGAAAACAGTAGATACCTACATAGCTCCTTACAAAATCAATTCCTTCTTTGGCATAAGAACAATGACAATTTTCTCAAAAAAGAGGTATATTTTTCAACGACTATCCGACTTTCGTACGTAGTTTTTACCTTATAAATTAAATTTAAAACAACATAATACAAGAATTTAGATTATTCCCATACATTTTTAGATCATTTGAAATCCTTGCTTTGATGTGACAAGGGATTTATAATTCAAAATTAAAAAAGCCCGACATTAAATCTTCCAAAGTTAAGAACTTCATTTATCATTGCTTTAATTTAGCTAATCTTTGAATATTTAAAACAATATAGCATATGCTATAGAATAATTAACGAACAAGAATTTTTTTTACAAAAAAAAAAATTTGTTGAAATCCATGTAGTTATTCTGAATTTAAGCATAATAATTGCCGTTACGTGCCCGACAATTTTGTAACAAACCCGACATGTACGAAATGAGAACTGGAAATGTATAGATATTTGCTG
The DNA here is from genome assembly GCA_949320155.1 of Melangyna quadrimaculata. Lineage (NCBI taxonomy): Eukaryota > Metazoa > Arthropoda > Insecta > Diptera > Syrphidae > Melangyna > Melangyna quadrimaculata. The sequence goes on from OX439483.1 coordinate 47,208,944, forward strand.
AAAACGTGGATTTCTTAGTCCAAATCGTAGTCTTCGTGTTTTTTAGCTTGTGTTTTATTCCCATCACACTGCAGTACATGAAATCTTTAAATAACTGGAATAGTACTGACATTCTCCCATGGGGTTTTTGCTGCGATTTTTATCTTTTTAATGGGTTGTTGGAAAAATCTGAATGTTTGCTAGGTTATACATTTGATAGCAATTGACTGGTAAAACTTTTAATTCTCTCTTTTTTGGGTTTTGTATCAATATCTTTTTAATGCGAAACCGTAGAGGTTTTGAAAGTGCGTGCATCGATTGATTAAGTTATTTTGCATCTCAATGAAACAGCACTTAATATGATACCTTATTTGTTGCTCTACGTGCTAAATTTATCAAAAATCGGATAAAATCCATCGAAATTGTCTGCTTTGTTCATTGTCAACTTTTTTTATCTGATGAATAAAAATAATTATTTCTAATCGGCTTTTTTTCCTTTAAAAAATCATTTTTACTGGTCAGATCTTTAAAACTAAGGTCTCTAAACAAAGCGGCTAAATTTCTGTATACAACCTAGAACGCAGCTGAGCCGAAACAAAAAATGTCTGTACTTTCCACATCAATAGCGAAAACCAAAACGAAAAGGCTACGAAAAATATTTATGTAGAGAGCAGATACAGGAAATTTAGTTTCCTTTTTCGTCCTTTAATTTTTGGTTATAAATCTCTGTTAGGGGTTTTAAAAAATGGTACGTGGTTTATTCTCTAACTTATTTCTTTTAAAAAAAAATTAATAGCAAATAAATTATAGTTTTCGTCCATTTTGTTTAATTATAACAATACTAATAATTTAATTATATGCTTGCAAGACTTCAGGTCTTTTAAATGCAATGCACGGCACTAGTTAGAAGGAATAGAAGGAAAGGAAAGATTTTTGTTGGCACAATGGATTGAGAATTAGATGTTTATTATCTCATGAAATTCCACATCCAGTTGAAACTGGGGAATATAGAAAAGAATGCTACCTAGACTGGGTCTCGAACCCACACGTCCATGTTATCAGTCAAACACCATATCCACTGTGCCAATGCCAACGGCAGCCAACAAAAACTTCAAACGTCAAATTTTAACCAGCATTAGGTAATGTTCTGGACAGTAAATTGTGTGCGGAAAATAGTGGAGATCTAAAGTGGTAATTTACTACGATTTTAAATTTTAGCTATCAAACTCCGTACTTCTGAACAAAACTAGAACATTTCACATTTTAAAAGCTACAATTTCTGGTAAAACAAAAAGTTTGAAAATTCAAATTTTGACCGTTAAAATCTTATTTTAGCGGAGTCTTGTATAACAAAAAATACCATGCGAGCTACAAAATCGCGGTTTACGGGGTTAATCTAGTTCAGAGAAACTTCAAATTTTGGCAAACAATTTTTTTCATTTTTTTTTTTAGATTTTAGAAGTTCCATTTTTTTGGTAATTTTTACCTGCGGAAACTTAAATATTAAAAAAACCGTTAGAGCTACAAATTTGTGGTTTGCACACCTTATCAGCATTTCAAAAGCATCTAATTCAGGAAAAAGACAAAAATTGAAAATATCATTTATTTAGATCTTGTCCATCAGCGTCAGCGGACCGGACCGAAAGTACACTTTTTAAACTTAAAATTCAAATAAAAAGTTACCCTTAAGAGATAAGAAATTAATTTTTGGGCAACAAATTAAAAATTCGAATGTTCGTCCGCTAACTTCAGGCTTATTTTTAGCGAGAATTTGAATATTTAAAAAAACTATTATAGGTACGGATTTTATTTTTTTCAGAACTGAAGACCATTTAAAAAGCTACAAATTTGGGTACAAAATAAAGGAACTTTTATACCAATGGCAAATAATATCGAATAATATCATGGTTGGCCAATGATTTGCTTAACAGTATGAAAATTCTACTTTTTTGTATTCCATTTAGCGAATTTAATGAATGGCAATAATTAAGTGTCTAGTGCCCACAATTGAGATATACAACGTTGGAAAGCTTAGTTCAAGAGCATCATTTTTGGATATGGGCACAGAACTGTAAACCATGGAGTTTAGTCAGAATATTACAAAATATAAAACAATTCGTCTATGTTTATTCGAATTTGCAAAGTGTTTTTCTTATTTGTTTGGTCGCTTATTTTATCCAACTCCCAATGTTAAGGATAAAAAAAAAATACTCGTACGTTGGTACACTCCACAGTACCTAATCATTTTCATAGGTCACGTTTCTGGGCACTAGGTAGACCGGTACCCCTATATTTTTGCCCATTCTCCTTTACTTCAAAGTTCCCATTATTTTAGATTTCGTCCACATCAGACTTATTTTAGCGGAATTTTCAATAACTTAAAAACTAAGCGAGCCACAAATTTTTGGATTGAGCAACAAATTAGCATTTAATTAGCTACAAAAACAGGTACCAACTTTTTTCGATTCCGCCACAAAGTGTCCGCCAAAATAAGGGACGTGTAAATTTATGCATATACTTGGCTTACAAGCAAAAAATATAGGTGTTTACACGTCAAAAAGGAAGATATAAGAAGAAAATTTAAAAAAAACGTATTCACGATAATAAATTTCGCACCAAATTTAAATTAAACCACCAACGCGTTTACGTACTGTGCGTAGTGAAGAAAATATTGCGGCCGTATCAGCTAGTGTGACAGAAGACCGCGAAATGTCGATTCGGCGCCGTTCCCAGCAGTTAGGCCTTTGTTACAGCATTACGTGGAAAATTTTGCGGAAGGATTTGGGCGTAAAGCCTTTTAAGATACAGCTGGTGCAAGAACTAAAGCCAGCCGACCTACCACAACGCCGAATTTTTGGTGAATGGGCTCTTGGAAAGCTGGCCGAGGATCCGCTTTTTTATCGAAAAATTGTGTTCAGCGATGAGGCTCATTTTTGGTTGAATGGGTACGTAAATAAGCAAAATTGCCGCATTTGGAGTGAAGATCAGCCAGAAGCATTGCAACAGCTACCAATGCATCCCGAAAAAGCCACTGTTTGGTGCGGTTTATGGGCCGGCGGCATTATTGGGCCATATTTCTTCAAAGATGATGCGAATCGCAGCGTTACTGTCAATGGTGAACGCTACCGAGCGATGATAACAAACTTTTTTTTGCCCGAAATGGAAGTTCTTGACTTGCATGATATGTGGTTTCAACAAGACGGTGCCACATGCCACACAGCACGCGAAACAATGGCGCAATTGCGAGGCGAGTTTGGTGAACAGTTAATTTCACGTTTCGGGCCGGTCAATTGGCCGCCTAGATCGTGCGATTTGACACCATTAGACTATTTTTTGTGGGGGTATGTCAAGGCTAATGTCTATAGGGACAAGCCCGCTTCGATTGACGCACTGGAAGCCAACATCCATGCATTCATTCGTGAGATACCGGCCGATATGTGTGAAAGAGTATGCCAAAATTGGACTCAGCGGATGGGCTACCTGAGACGCAGCCGCGGTCAACATTTGCATGAAATTATCTTTAAACATTAAATTGCAAGATTCAAACTATCGATTCAAATAAATATTTCATTCATTTTTTCGAATTTTGTGTGTTTTTTTTTTTTTAAAGTTCTAAACCTCTTAAAAAATCATCCATTATATTAATTTTTTGTTTAATTTAACCTGTTACTATTTAAGTGTTTTTTGAGATGTGACAAGTAATACTTTCATATTTCATTTGTTTTCCAAATAAAATATACCAATTTATAAAGTTACCACTTTTCATGGAATGCATCAAAAGCTTAACTTTTAGTTGCCTCAACTCCGAAAGTATAAATCTTACAAGCTAAATTTGTATGAAGATTTTTGTTTATATAAGCAAAATTTAAATATCAATCGTTCTCGAGATATTATAGTTAAAACGTTTAGTTTGAGTTCTGAAAATTCCTCTTTCTCTTCCCTTAACACGCGAAGCTGAAATAATTTGTTTTTCTTTATAAACACAGGGTATAGAGTGGAGAACATTTTTAATTTTTATTATTTTACATACAATTTTTTTTTGATTAATAAAGTTTATTGAAGAGCAGTTTTCTGCTAAAGTTGCATTTCAATCCTTTTCATTATTACAAATACTTGACTATCAAATGAATTATTAGCTTGATCTTTATATCATGAATTAAAAATACCCACACTGCAAATAAGCCATTAAAAATAAAAGTTTATAATGCGCATCGTATCGTATACCTTTAACCAAACATCAGAATAACCACAAAATTATAGCTCGTATCTAATTAGAATATTCTACGACTCTGTGACTCTTTTGTTCAACTTAACCCAGAAAAACTAATAAAATATTTTTATTTTGTACACTTTAATTTGTATTCTACAAAAGTTAGTTTTAGGTGGTTGCAGATAACATTAAAATAATTATAATCTAAACTCCATATTTTTTAAACCTTTTGTATTTTGTTTGAAGAGTTGAACTGAATGCACCCACTAATTGAAATAAGAGGACATGTCGGATAGTATAGATATTTTAGACAATGCGCAGGTGTGGATCGTAAAATTCAACTTCTTTAAATTTCTTTCGTTTTTTTATTTTATTTTTTTAGTGGAGATGAGTTGTAGATATAAAATATACAATGGAATTCCTTTTAGATACATTTTGTCTGCTTGAGCGACACCACACCAGCTCAATGATGATGACACTTGTTGTTGTTCAAAATGACGTGCGTAGTCAACAGCAGCAGCAGTGGCAGCAACCCCTCCAAAAATAATAATTGCAATCAGCAGGAAGCCAAAGATGGCCGCGGTTAGAGAGAATTGGGTTTTAAATATAAGGAAAAACACAAAAAAGGGACATGTTACGTACGGGTATCTTCCATTTTTTTTTTTTTTTGTGTTTTACTATTTTTGTGTATATGTGTGTAATACGGCTAGACAGAGAGACATAGACTCTTTGTTTTTTCTTTTATAATAAAGACAGATTTATAGGAAGGTATGCGTTTTTTGATCATGATTCATAACAATAAAGCTCATTGTCATTATTTGTGCACCGTTGTTGAATTCTAAGTTGCTCAAAACAAAATGATTAAAAGCTTAATAAAGTTATTAGTTTAGCCAGGGCAAGAAATAACACAAATCGATAAGTTAAAAAAAAAGTATTTCCTTCGTTTAGTATCCTTTTCTCGAATAGGCATTTTAATAATAATAATTTTAACTATATGCCTGTAAGACCTCAGGTCTTTTAAATGCAATGCGCAGGGCACTTGCTGGAAGGAATATAATTGAAAGGAAAGATTTTTGTCGGCACAATTGGCTTTATCGTTTAAAATTAAGAACGCCACAAATAAAAAACAACTTTTACTTTTAAATTCGGACAGGGACGGTTTTGTGTCAAAAAAAATCGAGGTAGGTGGAGAAGTCCAAAATAGTGTACGTCCATTGTGTACCTAAATTAATGAATTGATTTGCTCCAAGTTTGGAATTTTAATGTAATTTGATGAATTCGATTTTTTTCAAATAGCTCATCTTACGGAGCAGCTACCCATTCTCCATGAGTTAGATCAAAAAAAAAAAAGGTTTGAGTTTTTTTTTTAGAATTTCTGTACGTTTCGACAACTAGGAGTTGTTGAAAAGAATAAGATATCTCAATCAATTTGTCTAAGTCAAAGTTAAAGATAACACTGCCATTACAAATTAATTAAAACAAAAGAGGAAAACAACTTTAAAAATGGCGTAGAAAAAGTGTTGAACACTTATAATAAAAAAAATAAAAGTACGCATACGCCCCGGTGAACCATATTGTTTTGAGTTCAATTTTTGACGGCAATGGACCTCTTGTAAAAGTTAAAGAGATCATAAATATTTTACATTTCATAAAAAGGTGATTGTATTGGGCAGGCTTAGCCTTCAATTGCAAAACAAAACTTGCTTATTCTCCTGCAGAGGGGGAGAGAAATATTTGTTTTTGGTCAAAAGTCCACAAAAAAGTAGGTCAATATTACTTAATTTTACAAAAAAGTGGGTCATAAGTCCACACATTTGTTGAGTAATTTCACAATGAATATGCAGAAATATGTATGTTAAAGGCTGAACAATTGTTTCTACACTCAAATGCGAAAATTTTTTAAAATACATAATGTAGGTATGTATTTTAAAAAATTAATGTCTGTCAAGTTAGCATTACCACTTCAAAGCTTCAAGAATCTAATATTTGGATTTATTGTCGTGAATTTATCGTAAATTTGACGTGAAAGAAAAAATTCTTTACTTTTATTTTCTGGATAAAATAAAAAAAACCCAACCCTCTAAAATCGCATGTTTCACAAAATCTAGCACTACCATACCAAAACTCCTAGAAGATTAAAAAAAAAAACAATTATCCAAACAATTGTCGTAAGACGTCTTTAGATAAGTAGTGTACTCAAATAATTTGTCGTGCCCTTTTTTCTAAAAAAAAAATCACCTGTTTGTTAGGTATTGTATGGTAGTGCAAGAGTTTGTGAAAAATGTGATTTTAGAGGGTTAGGGTTTTTTTGTTTGATCTCAAAAAATAAAAGTGGTACAAAATGTTTTCACGAAAAATTTACGACAAATTCACGACAATTATTGGCATCTTTTTTTTTTTTGATTTAGAATTTTTTGAGGGTGGGTAGTATGCCCAGGGTTAGTTTTTAAAAAATAGACGCGAACAAATTTTTTCTTTCAAGACAAATTTACGACGAATTTACGACAATTAATCCAATTATTAGATTCTTGAAATTTTGAAGTGGTAATGCTATAACTTGACAGACATTCAAAATTTTAATTTCACTTTGGAAAAGTATTTTTTATAATGTTCAGGTGGCCTATCTTTAAAAACAAAATTTTAATTTTTTAAAATTTTTAAAATGTATACAAAGTATTTTTCGAAAATGCTTGAACGCGGAGCTGGCCATTCAAGGTTCTCTTTATTACACATAAACTTAAAGCACACAAACTGACAACATATATAGGCGACTATAGGCGACTCAGCATATCCTAAGCTGAGCGACGGAGTCACGCGGCAGGAATGGCGATATGTTTTAATAAATTTTGTTGAAATTTTGTTTGAAAAAAGAGCCCAAAATCGAGGAAAGAACGCCCAAATTATCTTTTGAGTTTAAAATAGTATATAAAGTTGACGGGACATTTACACACCCTTTTATTACGAAAATATTTGTACCCCCTCCCCCCAAATAATTTTTACTTAAAACCTTAGCCACATTTGTAAGCTAAATTTTGAAGTCTTAACTCTTCTCTGACAAGTAGAAATAAAGTTAGGATTTTCTAAAAGGAAAAAAAACTTTGTCGATTGTATGGAAGGCACCGTTCGTTGGCGTCAAATCTGGTTTTTCTGATTTTTTGCTGAGTTGTTTAGGATACTGGCCTAGTAAATAACCTAAGTTTCCGACCTCGAGCGGCGACCGCTTCATGGTCAAAAATAAAAAAAAAACGTTTTTTTTCAGTTATTGGTCGAAAACTTAGATTATTTACTAGGCTTATATCCTGAACAACTTAGCAAAAAATCAGGATTACCAGATTTGACACATACATGAGTTTAAAAGTTACTGTATGTATTTGTTTTTTTTTTTTTTTTTTTTATTTAAAAAAATTGTTTTCTAATCGGCTTTTTTTCTTTTAAAAATTTTTTTCTACTGGTCAGATTTTTAAAATTAAAATCTCAAAATTTAGCTTACAAATGTGGCTAAATTTTTAAGTAAAAGTTATTGGGGAGGGGCAAAAAGTTTTGTGATAAAAATGTACACAATTTTAGGTATAATCATTCTCTACAAATATGTTAGTAATTTTATATTTATTAATAAAACGGGGAACAAGTAGGGACAACATAATAAAATCAATCGACACTTTATTATTAGAAACTTTGTCGTGCTATATCTTGAAAGTTTTTTGATTTACATGAAATCTAAATGCACAAAAATGTAGGAAATTTAATGTTCTATAATAAGAGTATCTAATGTGATTTTTGCTTCTGATGGACATTGGATGAGATAAACTTAAAAAAATATTTTTAAAATCAAAAATTTGCTGGTTTTTCAACAATAACTTTTTATAGGAAAGAGATATCAAAAAAAAAGAAAAACTAAAATTGTAGAAAACATTTTAGCCTACAAAAGTAAACAAAAATAACTACTCTGCGACTAATAGCGGTTGAGAAAATCGAATAAATGCTTTTAAACGCCTTTTTCAAAACGGCGGATGACGTGTTGGAATTTTGTGGTTTTAGAATCCCCAAAAGGTACTCGTTAATATAAAACAGTAGAATTCTCAACCAAAATTTTGTAAGTATTTTAGCTAATTTCATTGGACTATTAGGAAACATTACCCTGTAACTATAAGTCCATTGGAAAGATTTTTTTCATTCCTTGTCCCCAAATTATTTTCGTTTTCATTTCATTTATTTAATTCAATCTTTTACTCCTGGGAAAAAATGATTTTCCAAATGAAAAATTCACTTCTCTCGAATGTATAAACTAGGTAAATTTAGGTTTGATACAAAAAAAGCCTCAAACCCAAAAGTCATGCAAAAAATGTATTTTTAGGCCCATGCAAATATATAAAATATTCAGGGATTCCTATATTCCAAGTCCTACGTGCAAAAACATCAATACCTATTGTTTCCTTACATTAGTTTTCTTTTTAAATGACTTTTCTAAGATCCCTTTATGTCTCCAAAAACCGTCAAAAGGTCAACAAAAACAACAACAAAAAAATTAAAAACCATTGAAATTATTCACTAGACTTGGCACGCGCCCTAAACGACTCAACATATTTTTTGTCAATGAACTGATTTGCTTTGTAAAAATCTTTCGAGGACTGACTGGCATATAGTCGTACATATAACAAATAAAGTCGCAGAGCAACACAAGTTGCGCACTCCATCAATTCATTATTCGGCACTTATGCGACAAAGTTCATTGTTTGCCTTTTTTCCGCTGCCATTGCGACGGCCACTTATAAAACCAACAACAACAAAATATTACCTAATTAAAAAAAAATTATTCTTTCCGATTTATGATTTTTAATTTCGGTCATTATTTTGCTTCGATGCACAAGCAAAAGCTACTTGCAGAGTGAACCTTTTCAAAAAAAAAAATATCATAAAGTAACAAAATAATTTCATTAAAAGACCAAGTGCGGTACAAAGCTGTTTTTTTGTATAAAATTTTGGTACAAAATATAAACTGCACTTGCATTCATCAGGCAATGAGAAAGGACAAGTATATATAAATATGTGGTTTTGACTAGGTACCTTATGCATGGCAATGACACAAGGACGGACGACTTGAAGTGAAATCATAAGGATTGTGACAGTTCCAGTTAGTGGCCGAGTACTGTCCGAACCCTTTTTCATCCAAAAAATACGGTAGAAGTGTATTTAAACACAAATTATGTACATATGCAATCCACCCTCATCCACCCTCATCAAAATAAAACAAACATCCCCAACAACCAACCACCTACTCAGTCATCCAGCAACAGACAGACAAACATAGAAAAACGTGTGTTTTGGGCATGGAGAAGAATAAGGTCCTGCAGAAGGACCGCATTAAAATAAACACTTCAAGTGCTTTCCGGGTAATGAATTTTCGTCCCAATTCGTTTCGGTGTGTCCCAGGAATTATTACACCCCATCATCGTCGTGGTCGGTCGTCATCATCATTAACGCCTATTAACTGGGACACCATCATCAACCAGCAGGACCTGATGCCCCCCTGTTCCTGTGTTTCTGTGTGGGATGTGTGGGTGGGGGAGGCCAGAGAATGGGACTCTTGGTGGCGGAAACTTTTTATCCACTGAATGGTGCTAGCTTAGCTACGAGGTATTGTCCTCTATTTTTGGAATCCTTTTTTAGTTCCGTTTTTAACTGGAATCTCTCTCTTTCACTTTCTATATACCTATCCTTCCTTCTCATTTTTCGTTTGGCATTGTTTTCTATGATGGTGGTTGTTATGCCACCAAACAAACTGTAAAAGCATAGATTTTAGAGAGACTAAAGGAGTTCCGTTGTTCCGTTGAGGACAGTTTTTGGGACTTTCTGTTTTGTTTTTTTTTTTTTTTTTTGTTTGTTGTTGTTCTTACTGCAAAGGACTTTTAACATTCTCAATCAATTAGTTAATTGGTATTTCAAAGGATGTTTTATCAGTGGATGGAGAGGTTTAATCTGCTTTTGGCGATGTTGGATTGGTGGTGGTTGGGTGTTAAATGCGTTTACTATTTGTATACGTCCCCGCATTTAAGTTAATCAGAAGCAGAGCCAAATTAAAAAAACGTACCACTTAATATCTCAAAGGATTGCTGAAGGATTATTCTTTTTGGTTTGATTGTTTTTTAAGAATTATATTTAAATGCATTGAAGAGAGTGGTGGTTTTGAGATTTATTTATTTACATACTATAAGTGGATCGAAATTTAATTTACCATAAGGATTTAATGAGATGAAAGTCTTCTAACTTTTGAGGCAGATTGTTCAACAACTAAACAACAATAAATAAGCTTTTCAGAAAATAAAATAACTAAAGATCGGAATGCCGTATAGAGGTCGTTAATAAGTAATTTTTTTTGATAATTGTACTGACAACAAGTTGTTCTAATTTTTCAACATAACTCCAAACAAAATTTCTCGATCCAAAAATATAATAAATATCCTCCCATATTACATTTTTTCGACTATATGTACTGCACCAAAATGTTTTCGACCATATCTCCAAATCTGTCAATTGTATACGAATAAAAGTGTCAGAATCTTTTTTGTGTGGAATTTCATGAGCTACAATGTTTAACTACAACTTAAAAAAAAAACAATGGTTTTCGACTAATTTAGGAAAAAATTCAATTCAGAATTGATATTAGCATTAACCATTAAGCCAATTTAGAACTTTATGTAACAATTTTGTAACAAAATTGAAATAATTTAGTCTAAAGTTTCTTTTTCATTTTTTTATAAAAATTTTGAGTTTATATGCGAATTGTTAAAAAAATTAGCCTAAAGTTTCTTTTTCATTTTTTTTATAAAAATTTTGAGTTTATATGCAAATTGTTCAAAAAATTTTGGCATAAATAATTTAATTTAAATTTAGGATTACTCTACAGATTTTTGGCTTTCAAAACCGGTATAGTACTTCCTTGTAAGTGTTGCTGTTGGGTTTTAATATTTTTTTTTCTATTTTAAGTTCTAAAATTTCCTAAAAGGGACGAGAAAGAACCTCCCCCCCCTATAGTAAACAATGCTTTTTTGACTCTTCTACAAAAAACCATTATTAATTTTTGGCGCCAAAGTTATCGTACTCGTGCAACTCAATACAACTTCCCTAAAAAAAGTTATATTCCTTGTTATAAAATGATGACTCAATTTTCAGTGAAACGAGCATAATTTTACCATGTTTCAATAGTATGGTGATGCACCTTGGCACATATGTATGTCTCATGTGTCGTAAGAAACAAGAATCAAGAGAGTCCATAAAAATATTTGGGGTGAAAAGGTGTTTTTTATCGAGTGAAAGGGAAACAAAAAGTGTAAACCTATGACCAGTAGCCCCAAACTCGAAATTAAAAATTTTTTTTTTGTTTTTTTTAACTTCAAACTAATTTTTTTCAAAAATTTATGTAATTAAGCATATTTTTTGCTTTCAAAATTTAATGTCAATTTTTAGTCAAACACTGAAAACCACATGGTTAGGTTATAGGGCTTTTACTTTTCAAGATATTAAAAAATAAAGAAACCAGCTTGATGATAATCATGGTCACAGCAATATCACAGACTTGATTCCAATGGAAATGTTTTCGACTCGCACTGACTACTGCACCCCTACAATGAGTATCAGTAAGGATTTCAAAGTTAAATTTCCATCCAGGAAGGATTGGAATGATAACGTCGTGACGAAAGATTTCGACACAACTATCTTTACTGATGGCTCAAAGATGGAGTGTGGCGTTGGTGCAGGAATCTTTTCTGCGTCTCTAAATGTATCTAGGTCCTTTCGGCTACCTGACCTTGCTAGCGTCTTTCAAGCTGAATTGCTGGCAATCAGGGAAGCTTGCAAGTTACTAAAAGCAGATCCAAACCAAAACCGCAATGCAGCTATTATTACAGACAGTCAAGCGGCTGTTAAAGCCATTAATTCAGGTACAGCATCCTCCAAACTAGTCCAGCAATGCCGGAATGAGCTTACGGGTCTGAGCACTGACCTCAATGTCACTCTTATCTGGGTCCCGGGTCACAGTGGCATTGAGGGCAATGAACGGACTGACGAGCTGGCCAGGCAAGGTTCAGCCCTTCATGGCTCACTTGTGGAAAGAGTCAACATTCCGCTTGGAGTTATGAAGGGCAACATTCTCTCAATTTATCTTACTAAAGCAAACCGTAGGTGGAGCAGTTTATCAAACTGTATTATATCTAGGAAGATTTGGCCCACCTATGACAAGAACCGAACAATTGATCTAATACGCAGACCCAGGCAAGACATAGCCAGGGTAGTTGCAACCTGTAGCGGACACTGGCCAATAGGAGAGCATGCAGCGAAGCTGGGCATACCTCACAATACTCACTGTCGGAGCTGTGAGGACCAGCAGGGAAAGGAAACAGTAGTTTATTTCCTCTGCAAATGCCCTGCTCTGGCCAAAGCTAGAAAACAGTCACTCGGAAGAGCATTCTTTGACGACATTAACGAACTTTCTGAAATGAAGATCAAAGGCTTGATTTCTTTTCTCAACGCGACGAAATGGCTCTAGGACAAATTTCGGCTACTTCTGCATTATACCTTCCGTCGATTCCCTATGATCACAAGATAGTGGACTAGGGTTCTGGTGGGGGTTTGTGGTGCACAGCGGCTGGATGATCATCCAATCAGATCAGTGGACGCTCCAGTGCCAGCCAACGAACTGCCTAGTGTGCTAACTGTGGATGGTGCGGGTGCGGGTACGGGTGCTGATCTGGTTGAGTGAGTGATCCACTTTCTGATGATTGTGCTAAAAGCTACAACAAAATCCTATTCTAAACTAAAAGGGACGATATCCTGAGGATATGCCCATATTTTCTCTCTTCAATTCCATCCACAGGTTCAAACGAGTTATGGTATCAAAACGGCGCACTTCAGCGCTAATTGTGCTATGGGCTAGACTGCCCGTGGCCGCCATTTCTACCTACCTACCCTGATGATAATCAACTGGTTGCTGAAATGATCATTTAGCAGTATTCTTCCTGGGTTTTATGAGAAAATTGTGTCATTTAATTTTTCATATCTTGAAAATTAAAAGCCCTAGATCCATGCGGTTTTCTGTCTTTGACTAAAAATTAATAAGAGCATTGAGTTTTGTTTTGAAAACAAAAAACAGTACTTAATAACGTAAGATTTTGAAAAAAATTAGTTTGAATTTTTTTTTTTTTTTTTTTTTCAAAATTTCGAGTTTGAAAATTAATTTTTTAAAAACTATTCACAACCGCAACTTATGTAATTTAAAATGAAAATTAAAGAAGAGATTTCTGGCTTTCCAAAAAGGTATGGCAGGGCATTGCAAATTTTACCGTTGTTCTTAAATAATTTTTTTTTCTGTTTTAAGTCAATTTAGAAAATTGCCCCTCCTGCCTAAACGAATGGAAATAGACCACCAATACAATTTTTTTTTTCTTGTCTACTCGTTACAGCTTTTTGGTGCACCTTATAACAATCACCCTGTATAGAGAATTTCGTTATAAAGAACCTAATTCATATAGGATATTTTTTAAGGCGAGCAAAATTAAATTCGCTATAGAGAGACTTACGTTATAAGAATGTTCGTTTAAAAGAAGTTTGACTGTATATATAGTTTGCCTACTGTTGAATTAAATTTAAAAATATATATGTAGGTATTTGTATTAAATAAAATTTACTAGCCAAGCCTACAACAAAGCCAAAGCAAAAAAAACATATTATTGTGATACGATAAATTATTTAAAGTTAAAATAAATGTTTTACTTACACCTACTTTTATTGGTAAATACCTTTGTACCTAGATGAATTTATATATATAGGTGATATACATATGAATGTATGATGTAGAATGTAGACATCTGCATTGATATGCACTACAAAACACTTACACTAACTTTCAACAGAACTTTTTTTATTCACAAAATAAAAATAGACAAAAGTTCTAACTAACTATAACTAACTAATTCTAATCTAAGAAAAAAAAAAAACAAAAAACTTATTAACACTGAAAAGGCCATAGGTTATCGAATATTTTTGCAACTGAACAAGAATTTAAAATTTAAATCAAATTTGTATAAGAGGATTTCTTTTTTTTCGAATTTCCATGATCAGAAATTATTTTTATAAAAAACACTTTATTTAAATTAAAACACTTACAGCCTTATGCATAAACGAATTATTTATAATGCCTCTGAACGCAAAAACCTTATTCATAAACTTATGCAACGTTGAATAGAGGCAACATAAGTTAAACGCGTTCGGAGGTTGTGTAGAGCCAACGTAAGGGTTGTTTAGTGTAGGAATGTCACTTTGACTCACACACAACAATAATGTAGATAGATATTAGGGGGCGCTTATTTTTGTAATCTTTGAGGTGTTGAAATCTGACTATCAAAATATTTTATAAATTAAAAACAACAATAAATAATGTTGTGTTTTGTTAATTTATTGTACATTTTTGTTACGATATTGTTTAATTAAAATTAAGAATATTTGTTTGTACACTTTATTTTATAGAATCTACTTACCTAATAAATGTAAAAGATTTTCCATCAAATCTTACAACTTTTGCAAATACAAATAAAATTATACAAAGATTCACCTTCATCCCTTTCACGGGAAAATACAAATGAATTTTAAGCATTACAAAATAAGCACCACCCTTTTATTTTTCTCCTCAACAAAAACATCACGATGTGAGTGAATGGAACAATTCATGGAATAAATCAAAAACGACGTTTTTTTTGTTTCAAATATTTTTTAATTTTATTTGCAAACACAAAAAAACAACAAAGTAACTGGCTAATTATAATAATATTAAAAGAAATTAATAAAAAACCAAAAAGAATCTAATCGCCAGCAGAATTACTTCTATTAATTTTTCACACAGCACACACACAGCTGGGTCTCCTTTGTCAATTTTGAAAGTAAAACGTAATAGATTTCTCCTTTATGGTACTAATTTTGACACAAGCTCATTGTAACTATAATGGGATGAAAAATATTTTATGCATAACAATTTATTCAACGTTGTATAGTGGCTACATAAATCCTTATGCAGCGCATAACTATTCATCTGTTCAGCGGATTCAAATGAATACGGCTGTTACTTTTTTAGGAAAAACTATTTATTTCAGAAGCACGAAGCACCACTATTTATTTCGAATTTGAATTTAACGAATATTTTACTGACGACGGCCAAATCGAGCAAAAAATTACAATTACCGCGCTGATGACTATGCACGGAGAACGACACGAACACGAATAACGATCGAGACACCGGCGACGTCATTATTGAAAATAAATTTAAATTCAAATTCAAAGTTATTTAAACAAAAAAAACTTTAGAACAACGAAATTCGATTTTTATTTTTATAACTCAATTTCTTTTTTCCAAATTTCTATGATCTAAAACTTATTTTATAACAGACAGATTACTTTATTTAAATTAAATTGAAGAACGTCCACCATTCTCGTATGGAACACCCATTACTTTTATTTTATTCATTTCAGGGGCACCACATTTAATTTCGAATTTGAATTTTAACGATTATTTTACTAACTGCCATAAATATCGAACACAAAAAATACAAATACCAATACTGACGATGCACGGAGAACGAAACGACACGAAATCGACATGATCACGAACAAGAACCATGATCGAGGAACGTCGCCATTGTTGAAAATGCATTAAAAATTAAAATTGAAATTTATTTTGTAAAAAAAACACATTAGAACAACAAAATTCAATATTTTTTTTTTTGAAAAATTATCTTCAGGAATTGAACAACATTTATTTCATAATTGTAAGCTCGAATATTATTAACTAATGGTAAAAATTAATATTTTTTTCACTGACGATCGCGGAATAAATCGACCAAAAATTTCACTTTACACAAACTAACGAGTATACTGGTATAGACCAGTCGGAATGAGCATTTGCCAAGGAAAAAATAGTACTGCACACTTTTCTTTCTGAACTCGTTAGAAGGGGTCAGTAGGAATCCTGGAGTGTTTTGTCGGGAAAATTGTTCCGCTGCGTAAGCCGCCATCTTGGATTTACTCAAGTACTAGTTTAATTTATTAGCAAAAAAAACTTTGAATATAAAAAAAAAATATTGAAAAACAATGGCAACACTTACAATTTCATGCAATATCTTTTTTTAAAGCCAGATATCCATTCTTTTATTTGGTGTTTAAAAAATTTGGTTTTAGTTGATGGTTTTTGAATAATAATTTTTCAAACTCAAAATTAATAAAAAAAAAAAATAAATTTTTTTTTTTTCAAAATTTTGAGTTTGAAAATTTAGGTTTTAGGTTTTAGTTAATAGTTTTTGGAAAATAAATTTTCAAACTCAAAATTTTTTTTTGTGAATATTACGTAAAAATTCAATGGCCTTTATAATTTCTAGCCGATTGTTGAAAACCGGGTGGGTTTAAGAACTTTATTGAAATTTACAAAATTGAAAATTACAAAAACTACTTAGGTATTTCTTAAAAATTTTTTTTTTAGTGTTTAAACTTGGGATTTTTGAAAATACGAGAATTTTCATATGCTTTTCTATCGGAGGCTATGTTTGATATACCCTAAACTCTTTTCCGCCCCACCGTAAACGTAGAGTACTAGGCGCGTTTTTTTTTGTTTGTGACGTTAATATTTAATCGGATTTTAATTTCTTTTTCGATGATGGTAGTTCCAAATTAAAATCATCAACTTCATTTTCAACCATGGCAAGTGTTTCGTCTTCCGTATTGTCAGTTCGTATTTGTAATTCCCCGGGATTGTTTGATTCAGCTGCATCCTCATTTAGTAGCAGCTCCCGAATGTGAACAACGTTTTCGCAATATTCGTTAGAGCAGTTTGCACATAAATCAACACTTAAGTCCCGCGGCACCCACACATATTCCCACACTTTTGTTTTGCATTTGCAGGAAATCATTTTGATCAATGATTTCGAAGCGACATCTGCAGTGGTGGTAATGGGCTCTCTCTAATCCAAGAAGAGTTTTCTTCCAGCGCCACGATGTGGCATCCAAATCGTTTTTAAGCCACATTTGCACTTGTAAATATGTCCTATATATATTTGTGTTGTTCCGCAGCGGCTAAGTAAGGTGGAAGGCTTGCAAGAAAGCAGAAGTTGGTTTTTACAACAGATTTAATAAAACACTTGAATCAAATGGTGTTTAGTGAAATCTCATCATACTAGTATATCGCTCACTGGGCGAAATTCGACCAAAACCTCACGCAAAACCTCATATTGACACCTGAAAAAAAAAATCTCTAGAGTCAAACAATTTGTTTGAAATTGGTTGGATACTTTTTGAGCAAATGGTACCACAAACAAATTTTAAAGCTATTTATGTACATAGTACATAAAAAAAATAAATTTAAAAACTAAAAACAAATTTTGTGTGATTTAATTTTCAAACTAATTGTTTGACTCTATAGAGAAAAGTTTCTTTCAAGTGTCAAGATGAATCTATGAGTGAGTGAGTTTTTGGTCGAATTTCGGCCAGTGGGCGATATACTGTACGTACATAAGCATAATTTATCTATAATATTTCATCTTTTCAAGAAAGGGAACCCCAGCAATGTAGCCAACTACCGCGGTCTGTCTTTTATGGACACTATTTACAAGCTGTTCACAACTGTTCTTTTGAACCGCCAAAATCGATGGGTCGAAGAAAACCAAATTTTGAAGGAATTCCAAGCTGCATACAGACAAAACTACTCAACCGTGGACCAAATTTTCAATTTCTCTTGCCTTATAAAGCAACAACTCAACAAAAGAAAGAAAATGTATGCGTTTTTCATAGATTTGAAAGCTGCGTTTGACAACATAAACAGAGACGCTTTGTTTCACAAATTAACACTATTGGGAATATCCACAAAAATGCTTGCAATCCTTAAGGCTCTCTATCACAACAACGTTGCAACAGTATGGAATGGATCATATATCAGTGACTTTTTTCCTATCAATCGAGGTGTTAAACAGGGATGCATTCTCAGTGCTCTGCTATTTATCCTGTTTTTGAATGACCTCGACTCTGATCTACCAGGAGTAGTAACTGTTGCAAACATACCAGTATGAGTCTTACTTTATGCAGACGATATTGTGCTACTATCCGACAATCCCGCTTCC
The DNA here is from genome assembly GCA_949320155.1 of Melangyna quadrimaculata. Classification (NCBI taxonomy): domain Eukaryota; kingdom Metazoa; phylum Arthropoda; class Insecta; order Diptera; family Syrphidae; genus Melangyna; species Melangyna quadrimaculata. The sequence goes on from OX439483.1 coordinate 47,227,280, forward strand.
TTGCAAGCAATGATAAATAGCTTCGCAAATTATTGTACAAAATGGAATCTGCTTGTGAACTTAGGAAAATCAGAAATAGTAATTTTTGGAAAATGTGGACGCCGGGCAGCTGAGGAAAGATGGACTTTTAACAGCGATGAAATCAAAATATCAAACAAATATAAGTACCTAGGAGTTACTCTGACTTACAATATGTCTTGGACAGAGCATCTTACGCAGAGACTTGCAATGTCAAAAAATTCAATAAATGCTACCTGGTCAAACTTCATCAGAAACAAAAACATAAAACACTCACCTAGGTATAAGATATATGAAGCTGCTTCAAAATCAGTTATGAGCTACTGTGCTCAAGTTTGGGGATATTCCGAGTATAACGAAGTAGAAAAATTGCAACGGTTTTTCCTTAAAAGATGTTTCTCCTTACCTAGTAACACACCAAACTATGTACTCAATCTAGAAACAGGACTTCCAAAGCCTTCCTTTCAACACTTGAACTCCATTTCAAATACATCCAAAGAGTAAGCACCCTTCCCTTAAACAGATTGCCGAGACAACTTTCAGATGTCATTGTGAGAAAGCAAATTTACTGGGCTAATGAATGGTCAGAACTCTTCAATGAAGTCAACATCGAGTTTAACTGGTCTACAAAGTCTCAGTGGAAAGCATTGCATACAGAAACTTGCACAAAACTCATGGAAGGACACTGGGTAGAACACACAAACAGAGCTCTTCAATCATGCTTCCACGATGAGTATTGTAACCTGAACTATGCCGAGGTGCCAAACTACTTCGAAGACAGTAACTCACGCGAGATGATAAGTATGGTGTTAAAGGCCAGGTGCGGATTGCTTAATCTCAATGCAAGAGCATTTAGAAGAGATTCGGTTGGCATTTGTACGATCTAAAACCTTGATGCTAGTAAAAATACATACCACTTTGTAGGAGTGTGCCCTTGTTTTCGGACATACAGAAGACAGTTCTTTGGAAGTGAAAGCCTTAACTGTGACCATTACCTCGAAATTCTCAACGGTCAAAGTTATACACAACTTTACAATTTCTTAAAAAACGCTCTAAGATATCGAAATCTAATCATAAATGAATATTCTTAAAAAAAAAACAAATCCATAGCTCAGCTTAAATAAATTTATTATAGTAAACACTTCAACCTGTCTGTCAGGCAACTTAAAAAGTTATTGTCATTGGGGCATATTCATAGTCGCAGATAGACCCAGGTTTAACTAAACTACAGTTTAAGACAATTTTGGCTGAATGAATACAGACCGATTTTAACTACAAATTGTTGGTTTTATATTTTTATAAGATAATTAACTTGGTATACTACACAAATAGCTTCAAATAATTTGGAATGATAAACTTAAAAAAATAGAATCAACATCCGAAAATTCAACCAAAGTTATGTTTAACTTAGACCCAGTTCTAAAATGACTATGAATACGCCCCATTTAATTTAATTTTATTATAATGAAATCCAACCATTTGTAAAAAAACTTTGTGGAAAATAAAATTTTGTATCTATCTATCTATCTATCACAAACATAATAGACCGATACATCAGTTAGAACCTACTGACGAGGGAGGGAAGGACGAAAAAAAGATAGTTTTTTTTTTCTTAGATTTTTTGTTCTTGTTCTTTGGATACTGTAAGAATGAAGCAATATGATGGTAGAAGTTTGGTGTCAGTGCAGTTTTTTTTCTATTTTTGTCGTTGTCGCGCCGAATTTTTACACGTTGGTATGTGAGAACTTTTAGGCTTTATTTGTGTACATGCAGGTAGATATTGTTCATCGTGATCTTCCCAATAAAATACGCAAAAGCCGTAGCATAATATTGTTTAAATCCCTTTACCAAGATGTTGAGTAACCCCCTCGCACTGAATATGAAACGTAGAATGAAAACGTACACAAAAAACATTTTTTTAACAAAAACTACTTAGGTTTTCGTAATTTTCTAAGGAGTTAAAGCACTTAAGTCCACCCAGTTTTCAGCCATCGGCTACAAATTATTAAGAGCATTGAATTTTAAAATCAAAAATATAACTTAGTCACGTAAAATTTACAAACCAAAAAGTTTAAAAAAATTATATTTTTTTTTTTTTTCAAAATTTTGAGTTTGAAAATTTATTTTTCAAAACTATTCACTAAAATAAAATTTTTTAAACTCCAAATAAAAGAATAGATATCTGGCTTTAAAAAAAGATATGAGATTGTGAGTGCTGCTATTGTTTTTCAATACATTTCTTATGTTTAAAGTTTTGTTTTGCTAATATTAGAAACTAGTGTGAGAAAATCCAAGATGGCGGCTTACGCAGTGGAGCAATTTTCCCGCAAAAAATACAAAGATGCCTAATGACCCCTTTAACAAGTTCTCAAAGAAAAGTGTGCCGTACTATTTTTACCATTTCAGGTAATTTTTGTGTAGATAGCAACTGGGCTAGTAGATTTGCAGCGAAAAAAAGATGCGAGTGGGTGGTGGCCATCGATATATGGTAAATGTGTATTAATTAATGTGAGAGAGCATCAAATCAGTGCGAATTGCGAATTCTTACATGGATGGATTGTAGAAATGTATAGGTAAGGTAAAATTTCTTTTGTTGGGTCCGTCTGTGGTAGATGGTTCGTTGCTGAGTTTGGGTTGACATTTGAAAAAAATGTAGTAGCCCGTAGCGTAATGGTTAGTGCGTTCGACTGTCACACTGGAGGTCTGAGATCGCTTCCCAGCCTCGTCCATCTAAAAACTAAAAAAGTTTTTTTCAGGGCTACTGCACACAGGAATGGTTGCGAGTTGTTAGTCACTAGGCCCTGGTTCTTCATGAGCCGTTGTGCCACGCGATTTATTTATTTATTTATTTTTTTGAAAAAAATGTGATTGATTGTGATGATTGGAGTGGTGCGTTTGGCGTATTTTTAATAATTATAATAGTTAACAAAAGTCAAAAATGGTCGTTCCTTTGACTCAGAATAGTTTAGATTTGTAACTACATGACGTCATCAAATCGTTCATAAATTCAGTTTATTATAGTGTCGAATAATTCGAATTCGTAACTATGTCCCCTTTCACATAGGGCCATCAGTTGCTGGAGATTTTGTTGACGATTTCATTTAATTGACTTGTACTTTTCACACAAAGAAACACAATTGCCAGAGATTTTCGTTTGTTTCCATATAAATTCTATTGGCAGAACGCACATTACGGACAGTTTGGGAAGGAATGTGATAAAAATCTCTTCAAACATTGACGGGGATTTTTTTCAATCCCCTTACTTCTTGCCCTTCTCGCCGACAAACTTCCAGTTGCTGGCAACTCAGTTTTCTTGTGTGAAAGGAGACTGAGCCTGATTATTGACACCTGGTAAGTTGCTTTCCACGCCACCTGCATCTCAGCGCGTGAAACTAAGAATGATGAAAGATTTTGTTCGATTTGACGTTCAATGTATATTTCACATAAGAGATAACGAAAAAAAGATTTCAATAACATTACTTTTTCTAATAACTTTTATATGAATGGGTAATTCATATTACAATTGTAATAGAATAATAAAACATGTAAGTTTGTAAATTAAGCGTAAAATATATCGAAACTGATAAATAAAATGCTTTACTTGTAGGTGAAAAATGTAAACAAACTACCCTTACAACGGGAACAATAAACACAAATACTTTGTTAGATAAAAAAATCAAGACAGATGCGTAGCTAGGATTATTAATAATTTATATGAAATGTTTTGTTTCAGAAAAAATAATTTTTATTATTTACTCCTTCTACTCCAGGTTTTCCATATTCGAAACAATAAAAAATTAATTACACTGGATTACCAAACGAAAACGAAATAAATATATAATTTTATTTTATTTGTGTCAAGTTGCCACCGATATCTAAATTTCTACATTAAAGATAGTAAAGACTTTTTGTTCAAATTCGCTCATCTTCTTTTGAAGTTAGAGCGCAGACCGTGACATCAGTTTTTTGCTTTTCGTTGTCAAAGCACAAAGGGGGTTTTCTCGGGTTTTTTACATCTCGCCCCAACTATCAACTGTCAAATTGAAAGGTGTGATTTTTCAGATTTTTGACATTGTCAACACTCAAAGTGTCAAGTCCGATTTTTTCGGACTTAGTAACCCGAATACACGATTCGTTTTTTCGGTTGTTTTGTCTTTCGTCATATTGACAGATTGGGTGAGGGGAGTAGAAAAGTAATGTAGAGGGAAGGAAGTAACGAAAGCAAGAATGAAAATTTCAAGACTTTTTCTGGTTGAACTTTGACGTTTCTGATTTGGCAACCACAATACGCTCCTCGATGTAAGCAAAAAACGATTTGAACAAAAATGATTGAATTGAGAAATTGTTTTTCGTCATTGGATACACGTAATATACGATTGTAGTATTTGAGGAATAAGCGATTAAAAAATATTTTTATTTATTACTACTGATTATTTTCTTACAAAACAACCCCAAATTCCATGAACGTCAAAATAACGAAAGGAAGTACGTGCGTATTTTCGCGAACCATTTTATCATGAATGTTCGTGCCTGTCAATAAGACCAAAGATGAAACGAACGAATAAACGAACCGTATAATTACGCTAAGTAACCAGTGGGAACCGAAAAAATCGCACTTGACAGTTGACAGTGGTGGCGAAATGTCAAAAATCCGAAAAATCACACCGTTCACTGTGACAGTTGATAGTTGTAGGCGAGATAGCAAACCATAAAAATTTTTTCAAATATTATGGGTACGTTCAATGCAAAAATATGACAGCTGCTGAAAATAAAGTATACTTAATTTTTGTCGTTGAACGCAAAATAATATGAAATGTCAGTTTTATATGGAGAGACTATATTTTGTATAGAAAAGCTGTCAGCTGAATTTTCAGTTGGAAATTTCTTTCGAGATTTGTTAACAAACAATGCTTCAACAAAAGGAACCCGGGCAACGATGGGTGTTTGTGCTAGTTTCATATACATTAAAAGCGCATGTTCTCGACCTTATTTCTCTTCTTGCTTTCGGTTTAATTTCACTTTGTAAAGATTGATAATGGCAAACCCTTTAAACCTTCACTCATCTTTAAAAACAAACCCACTATATGCTATTGATAAAGTAGCGCTACTCATAAGTTGTGTGAATTTTACATGAAACTTCATGAAGCCTCGTTATTACTAATGACAACAGTTAAAACTATAAAGTCGTTTAATACCTACTAATTTCAACAAAAAAAAATACCAAAGCATGCTACCGAAAGACTTTCAAGCTGCGTCATTAGGAACCTATTAAAATTTTAATCGAAATCAATGATTTAGACAATATTCAATATGGCTTTCTCTAAAATTCAAAATTTGATACTCAATAGATTTTGAATGCTCTATAATGCACATCTTCTTACAACAGGAACCAAAAAAGGGCCAAAAACTTAAAAAAAATAGATATCTTAAAAATACTACAACAAAAATATTAGATACATTCAACGTCTTCAGAATTCAGATTATCCAGAACCCAAGAACATGCTAAACATTAGTTTTAAGTAAAGGCGCATACCTATACATAGTTCTTAGCAACCAACACACAATAATATTCTAATAAACAAAAACCAGCACAAAGTTGCATTGTAAAATTTATTCTTTTTTAATATTTTCAAAATTTGTTTCTTATGCAAATTTGTAAAAAAAGACTCATAAACTGAGTCGAACGATTCCACTTTATCAAAAACAAAAAAAAGATCGAAAACAAAGAAAAAGAGTCTTTTTTGGTTCCAAGATGTCTGGTGCAGTCTCCTACTGCATCGCACATTCATTACAACATAACACATGTCCCTTTTTTGTTGTTGTCGAAATGACAATAATTTTATGCCACCTTATCCCCATAACCCTGAATGTGGGTTGAATAATAAATATCCCAAGAAAAAAAAATTATGAGAATATTCAATTCATTAAAAGGGATTAAAAGATTTTCGTTATTATTCCTGTCTCGTTCTCTGTTCTTCGTTATTTTGTTACTTGTATTTTTTTTTTATTTTTTTTTATTAACTTAATCCACACACCAGCCTAAATTCCATAAAGACAGATCGTAAAATTATGATCACCTACACCACCTGCTGAGCGCTTCAGCATCGCCATATCGGTCTGGCTATTGATCCCGATTTTGAGAGAGATGAACACAAATCCGCCGGATCTGGCAGAGCCTCCAAAATGGACAGAGGAGCATTAGTAGCAGCAGCTAAGATATCGTCCCAAACATAAGAGTCGTAGAATCGTTCGTTGCGTCGCGTGAGCCGTGAACTTAACCAAATTGTGAACATCTCTAAAATGCCCCCTGGTGGTCATAATTAAATACTTTCACACTCGAGAACAATCGCACGGGCACGACTTCTTTCAGAAGTGTTTATTTTTTTAATTAAAAAATAAAACCCGCACTGTGGGGCAATGAAGGAGCTAAACGGAGTACGGACCAACATTTTTGAAAAGCTGAAAGCACGAGCTGTGTGTGCAACTGCGTCGTTGCTGTTTCTAGTTCCAGAATTCATGGTTAAGTGATGAGGATAGAAGGGGGGAACATCAGGGATTCTGACGGTGGATATGTCCAGGTTAGTGCAAGACATCTCAAAACCAGCAGCAATTCGGGGAGGACATCTCTTCGGACGGACTGTGAAGCCAGTTTTGTGCGATGCAAACAATGTTATGCGTGGTTCCAGAAGCCTACACTTGAATACGATTCTGTTCGCAGCAGCAGCAGGAGGAGGATCATCACTCAATGGATTGTGTGTTCAGCAAATGGTTTATCTGCCATAAATACAAAAAAAATATAAGAACAAACAAAAAAAAAAAAAAAAACAGAACAAGACCTTGGTGCTGGTGCTGGTGCACAAGTAAAAGAGTTTGGCTTGGAATTCTTGCAAATAGGTACCGTGACAAATTTGTTTGCATGAAGTTTTATGGGTTCGAAATTTTACCCAAGCACTGCAAAGTGATCATTTATGTTTTGGTCATTCTTTAGATATAGACGTGTGTGACTCATCTGAATCTAAAGCAGGTCTTTTGTTTGGGGAAATACATTTTTAGATTTTATGGTGAAGCTCGTTGCATTTGCAAAATCGAGGCGGAGAAAAAAAAATTAGTACTTACTAATTAAAAGATGACACACAAGACGTTGTTTCCAACTTTTGGTTTGCATTAGAATAATTTTGCATTTGAGTGTAAATATGTTTGTTTATTCATTTAAGATATTCAAAATATTTGGAATGGGAATATTGTGTTTCCTTATTCAATAAAATACTCGGGATAAACCATTATTGTCGAATTTTTATTTATTCCGATAATTGGAATGGGTTTTTCATTCCTACTGAAGCGCGGAGTCAAAAGAATACCTAGAAAAAAATCTCAATGCTCATGCGGTCCTCCATCTTAGTACAAACTGCGCCCGAAGATGCTTGATTTCGGTGATCGGACGAGAACCTGTTTTTGTTTTGTTTTAAACTGATATTTTCCGTAACGTCATTCATCAAAAGGCAATGAATTCTTTATTTAATAAAAAAAAAACATAATTGTCGTTGCTTTTGAGAGGCGAAAACATGGTCGTCCTATTTATATTTATCGATACCAATACGGGGAAGCATTTTATATCATCTCCGCTGCTCCAAAAAGATGACGCCCACTTCTCCCAGAGGTAGTAAGTTTGCACGAAACATTTTTTATTCTATGATTTCAATTAAAACAGAGCTCGAGGTATTTTTATTTAATTATTTAGGTCTATTCGGCGCAATCTTTTATTCTGTTATTCTTTTATCAATTTCCATACAAATTTTCGAACTGTCAAAAAAACTTTTCTTTTTTATTAATTGGTATTCTGCATATCGAATTCTGTTATGAAATCTGTTCTAAACCATAACAGAATAAAAGACAGATTTGTTTGACTTTTATCAAAAAAGATTTCAATACATGAAGTAAAAACTTTTATTATTTATTTATTTATTTTTTCTTATCAATAACATATCTAAAATATACTATTAATAAATGCTAAATAAGAGCACTAGCAGCAAAAAACTATCGGCACTTTTGTAAGAAATAGAAATTATAATTTAATTTGAAGAATATATAATATTTTACTTATAATAACAATATTAGACTGAGTAGGTTCTTTTAATAAATCAATAATTTTTGATTTCGTATTAACTATAGATAATGTTTTGTTTGAGGATTGAAGGCAAGGGCCAAGCAGGTGACTGATGGTGATATGACTATGGCAATTGGGGCAAGACGGTGGTGATTCTTTTTTAAGGAGATATTGGTGCGTAAGACAGGTATGACCAAGTCGGAGACGGACAAAGTTCGTTATCATTTCCTTCGAGGTTTGGGTCGGATATATTGGGCGTATTTTGTTGGTGTTGACAGATGAGTAATGGTGGTGGTATTCATTTCATTCTGTGATTTCATTTTCTAGAATTTTATTTTGTATCGACCTTTGTAGGTCACGTTGGGAATTTTGGCCAAATGTGTAGACTGGAGCAGTATGAACGTCATTGGCCGCTTTGTCGGCCAGTTCGTTGCCCCTTATTCCAACATGTCCAGGAGTCCACAATAACTTGAGTTTGGAAGGTTTTGTGATTATAATATCCCTTATTTTGGAAATGATGATAGACGTATGGAAAGGGTTAAGGATGGCTTTAAGGACTGATAGGCTATCAGAACAGATTGCCCATTTGCCTGATGTATTGGAAAATTTTTTTATGGCTTCGTATATTCCTACAGCTTCCGCAGTAAAAATAGATGTAATGTCAGGTAGAATACCTTGTATAAGTGTATTTCCTTCTTTTGATACAACTGCAAATGTTGTGTTGTATTGGTTAGAAGAGCCGTCTGTGAATACAAATTTCCAACATTTATCCGAAAGATCAGATGCAGTTTCAGTGAACATTTGTCTGTAGATTTCTGCGTTGGTATTTTGTTTTTTAAGGTCGCATATGTTGAGTAGTATAGAGCTGGAGTCTAGTAACCATGGTGGCTGCGATGGTGAGTATTTGGGGTGACGTTTGAAGGGACAGATATAACAAAATAATATTAAAATGCATAATTAAAAACACAAATTATTATTGTTATTATTGTACTATTCGTACTAGAATGTCAGCTTATTAGGCTTGACCATTCTTTATTCCGTCAGTTTCATTGAATCCTTGAACAACAACAACAACTTAAAGGCGCTACCATGAGTTGTTTGGCTGGAGATATAGCTATTTCGTGCTTTGCCACTTTTGCACTCATCAGTCTCCTTTTTGTGGTACTTACTTACTTACTTAGATCCTCGGACCTATTACGTCCGTGATGTTTCCCTTACGGGACACAGGGCCTCCACTACACCTACGCGCCATCGTGTACGATTTCTTGAAATATATTTCAGCTCTCTCCAACTTTTCCCCAGTCGTGCCGATTCCTGTTCGACCGTTCTTCGCCATGTACTTCTAGGCCGGCCCACTTGTCTTCCCTCCTGTGTGAGCGGGTTTCACTGCATTGCTTGAGATGCAATGCACCAATCGCCTTTTCGAAGCGTATGGCCAATCCACTGCCACTTTCTTCTTCGTATAATAGAGTCTATGGGCTCCTGACCCGTTCTCGCATGAAGTTCGGCATTGGAGATACGGTTGGGCCAGAAAATCCTCAAGATGTTTCGTAGACATCTATTAACGAAGGTTTGCAGCTTTCTAGTGACAGTGTCAGTGACTTTCCAAGTGCTGCAGCCGTAAAGCAGAACGGATTCAACATTGGAGTGGAACAGTCGTAGCTTGGTCTTTAAGCTAAAAGAGTTGTTTCTCCATATTTTGGACAGCATTCCGAACGCAGCCTTTGCTTTTCTGATTTGGCTGTTTACGTCCACTTCAGTTCCGCCACCCGTAGAGACAATACTCCCAAGATATTGGAAATCCTCTACCATCTCTACCGGTTGTCCAGAAATATTTACTTGGATTGATGAGGAAGTTCCAAGGCTGATCCTTTTAGTTTTTGCCGAGTTGATCTTAAGCCCTACGATTTCTGCTTCGCTCTCCACCCTTGTTGTCATTTGATGGAGATCCATGATCCTATGAGATAGTAAGCATACGTCGTCTGCGTAGTCCAGATGTTTGAGGTGAGATTGCAGAGTCCACTGAATTCCTCCATTTCCATTTGACAAAGCTGCGTGCAGTACGTCACTTATCACCAACAGGAACAGTATTGGTGACAGTATACAGTCTTGCCTAACTCCACTTTGGATTTCAAACTCCTCTGACAGCCTACCTTTGTGCAAAACGTGACACTTGGATCCATCATATGTAGCCTTGATAATAGCAATCAATTTATCTGGGATGCCCCTCCTGTGCAAAGCAAGCCAAATAAATTCTCTATTGACACTGTCGAACGCCTTTTTAAAATCGATGAACAGCAGGTGAAGTGGTGATCAATATTCAACGCACTGTTCGATGATGATCCGCAAGGTGTTGATGTGATCCACACAGGAAGATCCAGTGCAGAAAACCTGCTTGTTCGGCGTCGAGTGTGTCTTCGAGGTGGTCTTTAATTCGGTCCAATGCTATCCTTGCTATTATCTTGGCTACTGCAGGCAGAACGCATATTCCTCTCCAGTTTTCGCACTGTCGCTCGCTCGATGTCGTTGGGGCTGCTCCTAAGAGCTCTGCAGGAATACCGTCAAGTCCAACCGCTTTGTTGTTCTTCAGTGCTTCAATTATGTCGGGTGGACGGAACTGTTGCCCATAATCATCTAAGTTGAAAGGATTGTTCTGCCTACTAGCAGAATCTTGGCTATCTTCGCCGTTAAGCAGTCTAAAGAAGTGTTCTTTCCAGATCTTCAGCACTGACTGTGTATCTACTACCATATTCCCAGTCTCATCTCGGCAGGCTTCCGTTCTTTCCTTGGGTGAATCGTTTCACCCTCTGATAACATTTTTGAACATCTCCCCTACCGCTACAACCCTCAATAGACTCGACCAACCACTCCTCGTGCTCTCTCTTTTTCCTCCCGAGAAGTCGGCGATCCTCTTTCCTTTTCAGCCCATAGAGCTCTCGGGCTACTCTCTCAGCAGCTCTTGTTCGAGTCTGCAGCATTGCCTGGTAGGCTTCGTCTTAAGCTGCATGCGCCAGCTGGCACTCTTCATCGAACCAGGGGTTTCGTTGTGGTCGCCTAGTGAAACCCAGCACATCAGAGGCGGCTCTTTTGTTTTGACAGCGTTTCCACTGGTCCTCTGCACTTGATGCTGTTGGCGGACTTCCTGAAAGATTAAGAGTTACGTGGTCCGCAAAAGTTCTGGCGGTTGCTTGTGATTTAAGCTTCTACCTTTTCACAGCATCTGCTCTGCGTTGTTGCGACATTGATATCCGCATATGAAGTCTAGCTTCCACCAGGTAGTGATCCGAGTCAATGTTGGTCCCTCGGAACGTTCGAACGTCCAATATACTGAAAACATGTCTCGCGTCTATCGCAACGTGGTCGATTTGGTTGACGGTTCGTTGATCACGCAACCGCCAAGTCCCCTTGTGTACATTGATGTGTGGGAAACAGGTGCTTGATATGATGACATTTTGTCAAGCCGCAAAGTCTGCCAGCCTGTAACGCGTTGCGGAAGTTTCGTCGTGAAGGCTGTGTCCTCCGATTATCGAACCAAAGATGCCCTCGTTTCCGAATCTCGTGTTGAAGTCACCAAGAATGATCTTCACGTCGTACTTCGGACACATATTATACGTTGTCTCCAGGAGATCGTAGAATGCTTCATTGGTTGAGTCATCTCTCCCTTCATGGGGGGCGTGAACACAGATCAGCGTAATGTTCTTAAATTTGCGTTTGATGCGGATTGTGACCAGGCGCTCGCTTACACTTCGGAAGCCCAAGACTTCTTGCCTAAGTCTTCCCCTTATCACGAAACCGCAACCAAAAAGTCGCTGACCCTGCTCCTTGAAGCACCCGCCGTAGTAGATGTCACACGTTTTCAGTCTCCGTAGGCCCTCTCCATCCCATCGCACTTCCTGGGTAGCTGTTACGTCAGCCTTTAGCCTGTCCAGGATCTCCACTAATTTTTCGGCTGCACGCGTTCTGTAAATGGACAGGACGTTCCAAGTGCAGATCCGAAAACATTATTGTCATTGTTTCGTTTTCTGGGGTCGTCAACTAATCCATAATAATAAAAAAAATAATCCATATCCGAGGCTTGTTGTTGTTTCGGTACACACTTTTTTTTTTACGTGATAGGGAAGTTACCCCGACGCACAACCCCCAACCTGGAGGACTAGACCCATAGTATAACTCAAAGGGTAGGGAGCCGGATAAACCGCTCCTTATAAGTCTGAATATGTCATAGTAGCCCATAAGTGTTCACTAAGTAGTTCAACCTAACTGGAACTGTAGACGCCACCGTTGATTCCTCTGGAAGATTCGTCCGTTGCTGCCTCGATGAAAGGCCAAGTGCCTTAGTGGGAACACTCCCCCCTCCCCTTTCTCATTGGCTATCCCCAACAGCTTTCCACGGGATTAAGCCCCATCTCCAGCTGAGGTACTAGACACCCGATGTTCACCACTAGGAGGTGAGGGTAGGAGTTGGTAGACACAGGTGGGTTTTGAGTAAAAACCTGCAATGCACATATCTACCCTTTTGAACATCCAACAGACTCTTTTACTTTTAGTAAAATATCATTTTCAGGTAGTGTGGTGTGCTACTGCTACAACTGAAATTACCAAAAATCGCGATTTTGTTTTATTTCACGTAATCCATTCGACTCACAGGACATTGTGGGTATTTTTTTTTTTAACACCATTTCCTCTGAACCTCGCCTTCCTAAAGCTCATCCAGAGCCATGATACATATGGTTTAAATATTGAAACTCACAGCAACGTGTAATGCTATATAAACTAACCAGCAACCATACTGGGTTAATCCTTATTGAATATGAAGTTTCCACACAAATAAAAAAAATACAAAAATGGAAGCAAAATAAAAATTGGCAATTTTCCCATTTGTTCGTTTGTCACAAATCGTCTCTCTCACACTCTTTCAAAGCTGCTGCTGCTTCTGCTGGTGCTGCTAAGTTAACTGGGCGACAACAGCGCATTGGCATTGGTAACCGACACAAAAAATCAAGCATCCGAATGGGGCTTCATATTGCGTTGCTGATCTGGTGCTGCTGGACTGGAGTGAAGTTCTGGACAACTGGACGTGGTCAGAGAAAAATGTCCTGCTGTTTCTGAATTGGTCGCGTGATAATATTTCTTTTGAGAGTTTTTTTTTCACTTTTTTTTGTTACTTTGGCGTAGCCTCTCTCTGCACGGATGTTTTGTCATTCTTCTTCGAACGAACAATGGGAAACAGTATACTGAATGAAATAAAACCAAATGCTTCCATTTATATCCAACCTCTTGATGCTGGACCTGCTGATGCCTGATGGTACCTATGACTGGTTGCTGGTCTTATATGGTGTCCGGGTGATGTGTACACAAGTGCACCTTGGTGTTGGGGAATTCTCTATATGGTCAAATGGCCATTTTTTTTCCTTTCAAACGAAAAATAAAAGTTGTTTCTTTTTATTTTGTTTGGTTGTTGTTTTGTTTTGTGAGGCCCCCTTCCATGTGGGTCTTCTGTAAAAAAAATGAATTTTTATGATTAAGGATACCTATGGAATTCAGAAGTGGATTAAGGAAATTTATTGCACAATCAGCGGTAGTCGAACAAATGTTCGGCTGTTCGAAGCTGTTGCGCTTTGGTGGTTTATCGATTGGGATCTGTTTTGAATTCGGGATACAGACTAGGGGGTAGGGATGGACCTTCGCCAAAACTCACCAATAATTAATACTTTTCAATACTTAGAATTGAGAGAGTTATACTTAACTTTTGTGAGTATATATAGTCTTTGCTCATCAATTGAATGATGTGCTTGTGGGTTTGACAAATTTGGGTTTGCTTTGAAACCATTACTTTTAAGTAAACGACGTTTTTATTTAACATACTTACTTAGCTTACATGGCGCTCACAGCCCAGGATGGACTGCGGCCTCAACTAACAAGCCCTTACAGCCAGCTCTATTCCTAGCTAGCAGCTTCCAGTTGCGCACTCCAAGTTGGTTGAGGAAGGTCATTCTAAATACTTGTGCGCGCCACCGGTTATGGGTTCTTCCTCTGCTGTGTACACCATCGGGGTTGGATTCGAAAACTCGTCGGGCAGGTGCGTTGCTGTCCATATGATCCACGTGCCCAGCCATCTCAGCCGCTGTATTATTAGCTTTTTGACCAGGTCAACTATAGCCCGTACAGCCCATCGTTGAATCTTCTCCTCCACACTCCTTCGATACACAGTGGCCCAAGACCGGGACAATTATGGTCTTGTTTAATGTCTCCTTGGTGCTTTGAGAGAGGGCCTTATTACTACTTAAATGCCTTCTTAGACCGAAGAAAACAGCGGTTGACAAGAGTAATTCTTCGTTTGATCTCTACACTGATGTCATTTTACGAGGTAGTAGTGGAGCCCAGGAAGACAAAGTCCTTGACAATTTCGAGGTTATATCTGTCCATCCATTGCCCGACTGAAATTCCTTTCTCAATGACAGCATATTCTCATGTTCTCATTAACATAAAAAAAAAAAAATTGTGTGGCACGACGAATCGTGAAGAACGAGGGCCCAGTGACTAACAACTCGCAACCATTCCTGTGTGCGCCTGTCGACAGGAATAGAAGGGACTTACAATTATATGCCGAATCCGAACGGCTAGACGAGAAGCACTTATTCATGACAAGTGATACTCTGGGGATGATTTGTCAATTCCTCGCAAAAGGCAGTAGCCCTGAAAAAAAAACTTTAAACCTAACTGCAAGTTTTATCACGAGAAAGCACTTTTGAATGAAATTAATTCTTCACCAGGTCAAATCTTTCATACAATTTTGCTCCTTACACATATACAACGAATTGTTGCGGTGATAACGGAGAGGAGAAAAAGAAAGAACCCGAATGAATAACATCTAACTTGTGTGTGGCTTGTAAAAATGCTAGTTGTCCAAATGCAATTGTAAATTAAAAAACCTTCATTTGGATGGGCATGATCAGGTGACCTCGGTGGTGCGTAGTGCAACGGCCTCTGAGGTAGCTTGGTCTAGGTTTGAATCCAGTTGACGGTAAAAACAATTTATTAAATTAAAATTGGAACTATAGACTAAGCACCACTAAAAGGAATCTGATGATTGGTGTGGCAGCCATGAAATTGCAATAATTCCAGCCAAAATGTAATACTCGGTGGTAGCCAACACAAGTGGTTGTTGTTCATTCAAAACCTTCAAAAAACTTCTTAGTTTTTAGGTGGACGAGGCTGGGAATAGAACCCAGACCTCCAGCGTGACAGTCGAACGCACTAACCATTACGGTACGGGCTACTGCCTCATTAACCACCTTATTAATCACCAATCCCATTTTAGTCGCCTCCGATTCAATGCTCGCCAGTGCGCAAGTCACAGCTCGCTTCGTTCTGCCGACAAAGGCTATACCGTCTGGATACTTAAGTAATTGAATGAACGTTGGTAAATTGTACCGCTGGTGTTGACTTATGCTTGGTTTCCACTTGTCATTGAAAAGACTCAAATTGACAAACTTTCCAGGACAGGGTGGCTTTTACCAATACAAAAAGCAAAGAAAGTAGTAGTAGCGAGCAACTATAACTCACCCTGTCTTGGAAAGTTTGTCAATTTACGTCTTTTCAATGACAAGTGGAAGCCTAGCATTATGCGTTGCGTATAATTGATTAAGGAAAAGGTTGCATGATTACGCGTCGTCTTGCCTCAGATATTTCTAAACATCAAAGGATTCGGTGGTGTTCTTACCAATTTGGACGGAGCAGCGAGTTTTTTCCATAGTAATCTTGCACAAGCAGACGAGTTTGGTAGGGATGCATGGATATGACATGGCTCTGTATAATTCGTCCCTTTTCACGCTATCATACGCGACTTTAAAATCGATAAAGAATCGATAAAGAATCGATAAGGAATTCCGGTTTTTTTTTTAATCTGTTGGAGTTTGAACTTTGAACATTTCATCGACGGTTGACTTGACTGGCCTAAGACCATACACTGATAGGGGCCGATCACATCGTCGACAAAAGGTTTTGAGCGGTCAGACACGATAGCCGACAAGATTTTATAAGCGACGTTTAGGAGACTTATTCCTCTGTAGTTGGTGTATTTCAGAACATCTCCCTTTTTTAAGATGGGTCACACTATACCGAGGTTCCATTCATTGGGCAAACTTTTATCCGACCAAATTTTGCAGATGAGTTGGCATATGCTCCTAATCAATTCATCTCCCGCTGATTTAAATAGTTCAGCTGGTAAACCATCCGCAGCAGCAGCCTTATATGACTCAAGTTTAGTTATTGGCAGCCGCACTTCGGTTATGTCGCGTCGGTCGGGTGGACGGAGCTGTTGGCCAAAATCGTCCAAGTTGAATGGTTTGTTCTGCCTATATATTGGCTGTTTGGCTCCGCGAAATTAGGCCCCAGGAAATAAGGCATTAAAAGAAAAAATGAAATAAGGCCACAAACTGGGGAATTTTTTCATATTGAAATTACGCCCCAATGAAATCATGTCCCACTGAAATGAAAAAATGAAATAAGGCTCCAACTTGTTTTGACTTTTTTTTTGGAAAAATTAAATAACCCCCAATTTTTCTTTTTCATATTAAACTTTGTTTTAGAAAATGAAATAACACCCCAAACTCTTAAACAAATACTTGGATTGTATCGCGCAATTTTGTTCAGCTTTTCTGTTACTTACTAATGCTTTTCAATGTAAAGATCGTGCTGCAAACCATCAGGGAGTAACAGAATAGCTGCAAAAAACTTGCGCGATACAATACAAGTATTAGTTTAACAGTTTGAGGTACTTTACCAGCTCTGGGTCCCCGATTAGCGAATTTACACTAATTTTTTTATGAAAGACAATGTTAGCATTTTCATGTTAATTATGATAAATGAAATAAGGCCCCAAATTGTTTTTAAAATAAAATGAAATTAAGCCCCAAAACTAGTGATGGGGTCTTATTTCAAAACAAAATTATGACCCAAAAAAAAATGAAACAAGGCCCCAAAAAAATTAAATAGCACCCTAAAATTTTAGAAATTTCGTTGTTGTTGTTTTGGGTGCTTTTTTGGGGCCTTATTTCATTTTTTTTTGTTGGGCCTTATTCCCTGGGGCCTAATTTCGCGGAGCCGGCTGCTTTTGCCGTTAAGAAGTCTAGAGAAGTGTTCTTTCCAGATCCTCAGCACTGACTGTTCAAACGTTTTTATTATTAAATACGGAATGAAAGCTTAATTTTAAGAACTGAATAGATATTTCCAACGCGATAATATCATTTCTTTTAAAGCAAAGTAGACAAAAGAAATAATTTCTCACTCTTTAAAGGATCAATATATTTCAAATGCAAGACGCAAATTGAATAATTATTAAAATTGATTGCTCAGAAAAACCAGAAACAAGTCCCACATGATTTAGATTACAGGTGGAACTATCAACACAAAACATTAATTTTGAAAGAATTTACTAGAACAGAACCCACAATTGACTAATTGAAAAACTCGTATTTTCCCATTACCTATCTATAATCTATACCGAAAACCTTAATAAATTGATTTAGCTATAAATACTGGACTCAAAGAAGCGTGTCATATTACCATTACAAGAAAATATACATTTATATTCTTTTCAGTTTTAAAACTTTTAAGATGATTCAAAGCTGAATGTATTCAAAACAACATTTCTAAATCTATAAAGACAAATATGCCATAAATACTATCTAATCATACCTACTCGGATTATAGAGGTCTTTCAAGCTTCCACCATCACGGGGACTCTATAAATTTTTTGAATTCTTCTCCTGTCAATAAATCACAATCAGCGAAAAAATATGGTTGTTACACTGAATCATATAAAATATTGTCTGTATTGTAGGTAGGTATAGGTAGGTATAGAAAGGCAAGCTGATGAGATCAAGAATTTTTTAAGAAACAATAAGACAGAGCTCACAGTTGAAAGAGCTAAGACGACTTTATGTCAATTCAAGCTGGTGCATCGCTAGTCTTACCATTTTTTTTTTTTTGTTTAACTTGTTTGAAACTGAAGTCAACTAATTGGGTGATGATCAATGGCGGACAGATATTTCAACGTGGTATTTCAGTTTAATGTAATAAATTATTATTGTTGATATGTAGACAACGAGGCAAGAATTAAATTTTGTAATTCCTGATTAAGTAATGAGATTTTGTTTTTTTTTTTTTTTTTAATTTAAATAATTTGAGTATTATAATTTTATTATTAATTAATTAATTTGAGTTGGGATTATTTAACACCAAACAAAAAAAAAAGAATGGAAACAACAGGTGCTTGCTTGCTGGTGGATTTTGGAATTGAAAATTCAATTTTGAATGATTGATTTGTTGTTGGTTTATGTTTGGTTGTTTAGGTATTGTTTTATACTGCGTGTGAATTGCGTTGAAATGGGTAAAATAACTCTTGGAAAAACTTCGGTGAATATAGAAGAGTTTTGCAATAAGGACCTCACACTTTTACACTAGGAAGCGGCCATTTTGATAAAGCTGTCAAATCACTGTCAAATTCTGAGGTTACAATAAACCTATTTGAGGCAAACCAAAAGGTATAGTATTGAGGAATGTATAGACATAAAAAGACTTTACTGTCATAACCTAAGGGTTTATTTTCAGACATTACATATACGTTATTTTAATCATTGAGGCCGTGAGTGCAATAGAGGCCAGAGATGACTATTTACTACATATGTAGTATTTCTACTACATTTATTTATTTTATGCATCTGCTACGTAGCAACTACGTAGCAGCTACGTGAAACTTATTCTTTAAAAAGTAGTCATTGTTAAACGTCAATAGTCAACGTTAAACGCATAACATTGTTAAAAATAAACGTTTTTTTCTATATACATTTTGATTTTTCATTATTTACTACAAATTTTTGGAATCTTAGAGGCCCAACTTCATTTTTCCTTATTTTCAGTAGAGCAAAAATATGAAACAGGCTTTTTTTAAACACTTGTAGTTTTAAAACAAAGAAACATAAATTATAACAAAAGAGTTGATCAGAGAGTTGAGCAGGGAGTGAGTTTTGGTCCAAATTCTTCAAAATATATTCCCCAGAAGGAAAGTATAACGATGAATTTGTATTTCAATTCACACAACAATTTATTCAGCAGTATTAAGTTAGATTTGTATGTGTATGTACAATTGTGTTTGAATGCTTAAGCAGTAGTAGTTGCAATGCAATGTATTTTGTTTACCCTCTACCGCAGGATGTGCGAAAAGACGCAGTAACCCACTGAATAGGCGATAAAACATAATAATAAAATTAATGAAAATATGGTTCAAACCAAAGAGGCTTTTTCATACCAAATTTATAATTATTTCTTTAAAAAAGGAAAGCCTACTTATTTTAATTTGTATATGAAAATTATTTCTCTATTTGATAAGTACAGTATTGTTTAAAAGTAACACGTTAAGTTTATATTTTATTACTGTGTATTTGAAAGGTTTGAAATGAATTTATGAACTTATTATATAATAAATGAATGATTACGCTATAGAAATATTGCATTAGAATTATTAAATAAAAGAATGAATAACGAATGGTGAATGAACAAAAGAAATAACAAAACATAAATAATAACAGAATTCATAATGATTTTTGTTAGGTGATTGTTATTGAATGTTTTTGTTGTTACAAACTTTGATTTTATTTTTGCAATATGCTCAAAAATTAACAGGGGTTTGATTATGGATTCATAATCCTTCAAAATACCATTATGACTGATTTTTAAGTCAGATAGGCCACTATTGCACTGAGGAAAAATGTAAAAAATTGACAAGATAGGCCAAAGATTTCTAAATAAAATGAGTATGTATGTATTCTTTATTCAGTTGAAATTTAACATTTTGTTTTCACTTTCAGAAGTGTTAGGATTCTTAAAAAAAAACTTTGCGGTATTTGCAATAAAATTATTTTTAAGACCAAATGTATTAACGGTAAAAACTGCAGAAGGTCCAGCAAATCCTTATTCTTCTCTATGCCTTTAGGTCTTCCCTTGGGGCTTACACTTATTGCTTTTGAAATAAAATACTTTCAAATGGAAAAATTTCTTCAAGAGAATATTTAAAAAATATTATGAAGAGGTCGGGCTTTAAATATTGAAGCTCAAGAATCTTGAGCTAGTCCTAAGTCCTTCTGTAGAGATTTTTCTATTTGAAATGTTTTTTTTTTCAGTTTCAAAGTGGAGAAAAAGTGGTCCTTGGTCATTTTTATGACATTGGATATTTTTTTTCCCCGCTGATCTTATGACTTCTATCCAATAATCGGGGATATAAATATTTGGAAAATATTTTTCTCAAGCAATCCAAAATCTTAGTCGCTTTCTTGTCTGCTGACAAGAAACTTATGGTTAATCTTATCAACTCTATTATATAGTCCAGATTGGATTTTATATACCCGTAATGCACTCAATCATTTCATTATGGCAACAACAGCTGCCGCATCAACTTTAGTATGAAAATCTTTAACATAGCTTATTGAGAGAGATTATCAGGATACCCACTTATTTTTTACTTTCCGTCCTAACACTGGGGTATGAGATACCCCAGACAAAATTGAAAACCGTGCCGTTACCATTACAATATTTTGTCAGACATGCCATGCCAATGTAAATTCAAATTCATATTTTATTTAATGGAAGGAGTCCATTTTTTAACCATTTGAATTTTATATACGTAAATAACAGTGCTTTGAAATTCCATAGGGGTATCAAACACCCCAGTGTGCAGTTCATGTTAGGGGTTTTTAAAGAGTGTGAATAAATTTGTTAAGCGAGAAAATATGTTCGATGCCACATGCCAAATACTGCCGTCCTAAGTAAAAAGGGCCTAAGCGCCAAAAATTAAAAATCGAGTTTGAGGTATATTTGGAATCCTTGAACAGTGTCTTATTTTTGTGTGTATTTTCAAGTACAAATGGCTCAAAATCACGATTGAAAATGGGCACAAATCAATTTTCGTATGGTTTTCAAAGAAACCAAAAACATTAAAACGCATTTATCTCAGAACTACAAAAATGGAGATGTGCCCTTTTTACTTACGACGGCAGAATATATGTGACATGTCCGTAGACTACCTGCGAATAGCATCACCCGCTGAGTTTAATGGAATGCAGTAAACAAAATGCATACGCATTGCATTTATTCAAGTACTCCGCTAACGCTGGTTTGCAACGAAAAGTACGTTAAGTTAATTTTAAAAGATTCTTTGTCATTTAGGAAAGGATATGTGATATTTTTTTTTTTTAATTTATCTTAAAACTTTTTGAAAATTAAATTTTATTTGACACCTCTTTGTATATGTTTCTTTTATCTATTTAATTTTCAAACAACTTTTTTCTCTAATCAGTATTTTATTTTTTGTTTGTGAGTGAATTATTGAACACTATTTAAATGAACTTAAAATATGAATTACTAATGAAAATTTTAAATTAATAGAAACATATTTTTTTTATATTATTTATAATTGGGGTATGAAACACCCCAGTGTGCGGAACATGTAAGAATATATAGGTGTGAGGACGGAAGGTTAAGATACATATTGCATTGATGTCCCCCCCCCCCCCTGTGATCAAAAAGTAAAATAATTGACCTAAAGTTTCAAACAATAAAACCAAATATGCGAGCGCAAAAGTGGCCTAAGTGGTAGATAGACCACTCTTGCACTCAAGCTTTTAATTTTGTTGTGTTTGGCCTAAGTAACCTGTAACCATAGCATGAAGCCGAAAATTAAATAAATTTTGATGCAGAAATGTGGGTTAGTAGGTTAGGTTGATGGGCTGCCGGTAGATCTTGTTCCCGTCACACTTAGATCAATGTTGATCCCTTGTGATAATGTGGGTTAGTAGAGACAGATTCAGTTTTCGTAATAAACTCAATTTCGATAAAATTGCAGTTAGCCCACTATTGCACTGGCACGGCCTGATATAATAATGTATTTTAAGGCTTACTTATATGTTCTTGTTTTTAATTTAATGCTAACTTCCCACTTCTCTTTTACCAACCGACGACAGCATTTAATAGGACAGGGTGTTCTATTCCAAACAAAATTGCTATTGTGTGTGTCATGTTTGTTGGAACTTAAATAAAAAGAAATGTTCAACTTCAGATTAACTTTATTTAGGTTTATATATAAGAATAAAATTAAGTAATGAACAAGTGTAACTGCTGAAGATTAAAAGAAGAGTAAAAGCAAAGTCACAAAAGGAGTTATACAATGTGTTTGTAGTAGTTATATAAATGAATATTATTTTATGTAAATATAAATCTTGATATTAATTCATATACATATATACTCGTACAATAGATACATAATGAGGCTAGTTGATGATATATGTAAATTATTATGTATTTCTAACAATTTTTTTTTTAATTTAAAATTAAAGGCTTTGACACTTAAAATAATTATTAAATACCTTCGTGGCATTCTTTTCCGTTGGTTATTCCTCGTCCTTCTTTTTCACTCCAAGCACTTCAAAAACCTTCCACTCAAAGCCATCAGAACTTTAGACTTGGTTAAATGCGAAATGAATAAATTCTAGAATTTATCGGGTAAACTTGGCAACATTGGTAAAAGACCTAAATGTGTTGTTTGCATTCATTATGGGGGATTTTTAGCACCTATACTGTTCCCCTAGAAAACTGTTGTAATTGGCACCTGTCTAGCGACTGAAAATTTTACTTGAGTTGCGTGGTTGGGATAAAGGAACCCTAAAGCGAATTAAAATCCTTGGAACCCTTGAATAGAATCACCCAATGTACATGCTGTTGCAAAAAAAAACGGTCGAAAAATAGTCCGGAAAGAATTATTAAAAAAAAAAAAAACAATAAAATCGTAACGTTAACCAATATCGCTGAAAAATTCTAAGTTCTAAAAAATTTAACATTTCGGACACTCCAAGCACTCTAATTTGTATTTTCTAACTGCTTAAAGGCCATAGAAATAGTCAACATGAATTTTTATCGGATACTATTGTCTGCATCGTTGTGTTGAAACTGTAAATGTAGGTGAAAGTAACAAAGAAAGTTAAGAGACATATCGAATCGAATCAATCAATCAACAGAAAGGATTTTATAATACTGCAACACATCTTAAACTAACAATACTTTTAAACTCCTCTGAGGATATGATCCGTTTAATTCATACCATCACACATTGCTTCTCTCAAAGCCATCTGATCAACTCCTTCCAAGCTAAAAGTTGCCAAAAAATGTATGATATGTTCAACTAAGAATTGTTTTGTTTCTTGTACCTAATAAATTATTAAACCTTTGAAAATTTAATTTATTCTACCAAAATTTCATTCAATAATACCTTTTTAAATTTTACTCATCGCCTATCATTTTCTCCTGATCCAACCTATTTAAGCTGATGGCCCCTTAAAATAAACTTTTCCAGATACAACCTTCTGAACTGATGCATCATTTTTAAAAATATTATCTTTTTTATCTTTTCAGCACATCATATAACTCAACAAAATGATGGACCGAATACCATCACTGTCTCTCTCGGGAATATCACTAGCACATCCCTTGTCAATTTCTACAGGTCAATCACTGCAAAATCACCTCTCGTCAGGTCCTACATCGTCGTCCTCCTCGTCCACTGGTCAATTGTCTTCACATCATCACAACAGCTCCCACCACAACCATCAGCTAGCTCTGAATTCCCTTAACCTGCACGCTTCAGCGGCTGCAGCAGCAGCCGCCTGCTCCTCCACATCCTCCTCGGTGACACCCTCCTCATCTGTGGCCTCATTATCAATAACGCCGCCAACGAGTTCCTCCTCATCCCTGCACCATCACACCACCACCCATCATCACCCACTCCATCATCAGGGCGGTTCGACGTCATCCCACCAAGTCAACCATTCACATCATCATCCGCACTCCAATCATCATCCCCATCATCATCCTCATGCCGCGGCATCGCATCACAACTCACAATCATCGCCGATGACAAATTTGCACCAAAACATGGGGAGCCTCATGAATAGCGGAAGTAGTGCCAGGTAATTATGAACTATAGTTGCATATCCTATATCAGACAGCCATTTTACCTACACATTTTGTTGTTCCGCCATTTTGTATTTGCTTTTGTATTGCGTTGCGTTCAAGTTATAATAATAATTTTGTCCTGCTTGCTAACATTACTGTGAGTCCCTTCATTCATTGAAATATTGCAATCTTTTGTATTTAACTCTTTCTTAAATTCCTAACTCAGAGTCAATCAATCAATCAAATCAATCAATAACAATCAAAAGCAAACGAATCAATATCAATACCGTTTTGTTCTAGTGATGTATTTTTTAGTTTGATGATCCAAAACACAACGAAACGTCAAGCCGAGGAGCACATAAAACGCCCAATGAATGCCTTCATGGTGTGGTCACGTTTACAGAGACGCAAAATCGCCCAGGACAATCCCAAGATGCACAATTCAGAGATTTCCAAAAGATTAGGTGAGTTAGTGATTATAATCATCAAATCACCCACATTACAGTGTAAATATTTTTTGAAGAATTAAAATGTGCAAAATCCAAACATATGCCGATCAATTAAATTCAATGAATGCGAAACCCCCCAGGCGTTCTATATGTTGGGTCCCCTTCTTTTTATTATTCGTCGTATATTTTAGGTATATTCGATTCAAACGACCGACGCACGGGTATTGTTTGCAGAACAATTGAGGCCAAGCTAAGGGTGCAAGTATGCACTTGATGTTATTCCAAAAATTACATTCTATTTAAAGGGTAAGAGAGAAGATTAAATATTTGACCTTAGGGGGTGGGTTATACTGCGATAGCTGGATCGATGGAATTTAGAATGAATTTTTTGGGGTGATGCTGTGTGTTTTGTGAATTCAATTCGTTCGATGCGATGGGCGTTGGAAATGTGAGGTTTTACAGGAATTATCTGGATGATTGAGGACGGGTTGGATTGTGTTAGGTTGAATCTAATAGGGCGTAATTGATGTTTGTTTGGAATAAATAGAAAAATAAATCATTATTCAATAATGTGTTGAGATGGAAATTTAGAGGAATGTATTTTGAAAAAAAAAACAAACAAATCATTATGAATTTAAGACTATTTAGTGAACCTACCAGTACATAACATGTTAAACTGACTTGTGAATTTCGTGAGTAAGATCTAGGTAATTTTAAAGTATTTCTTAAAAAAAGTAATTCATAATTAAATTATACGCAAAAACTACTAAATCTAGTTCAAATCTGTTAATTCAGTACTGAAAACTGGGCATTAGGATCAGACACGTAGCGAGCTAGTGGGACTGAAGACACCCTCCCTAAGGGTGTCACATATATTTTTTTTTTTGTCAGATATTCAAAATGGGTATCGTGGATCTTGAAGAAGATACACACACAAGTATTTCTACGTCTCCCAAACTTTGAAACTTCCAGAAAATTAAAAAAATTAAAAATGAGTCTGGGGTTGACCCACACTTATAACTTCCCATTGGTGCACTTGAAAACCATTTACATAATGTACATAGTTACTTAAGTGGTGGGTGGTATATATTATATATTATATATTTTAAAGAGTAAAAACTGAATTTTTGGATAATCATTACCTACATTTTGTACTTTAGCTATTTATAATAGTAAAATTTTTATATAATTTTTGTAAATAGCTTACAAAATTCTAACTTCCCATTGGAAGTTATTGTAATTGGTGCGATTTGTCGAATTGAAAATTTTGACATATCTTCACGTTTTGAGGTATCTAGAATCAGAATCGGTCGTTTTTAGCAAGATGTCTGTATGTGTGTACACTGAGGGAAAAAATGCGATCTAAAATTAAATACGATCGTATTTTATCTAAAGTATTTTAAATGAAGTGGCGCGTTTTTATTTTTACGTTGAAACAATGTTAATTTCAAATGCGACGTAATTTTTACAGATTCAACCTAGTTTCAAAATAAAACGTGTTTATTTATACATTGAAATCAACTTTTGTTCATTTACATTCTGTTCAACGTTGTTTTAAAGTAAAACTTTATCATTTTTACATTGAGATCCACATTTAAAGTGCGCTCAACCAAGTTTCAAAGTGAAACGTATTCATTTTTACATTTAAATCCACATTTTACATTGCGATCCACTTTTGTGGCATTTAAAGTGTCATCAACGTAGTTTCAAAGTGTTGCATAGTTAAGTAAACCTCAATTTGTTTGTATTTCTTAGCTTAATATAAAGAATTTCGAGAGCGCGTTGTTGTTTTTCGAGGTAGCTCCCTTACATTTGTGAACAAATTAAACGCGCACTTAAAATTAACTTACATATAATCGGAAAACAATATTTAATTACTTTTCCTATATTTATTACTATGAAATACTTATAGCATTAAACGATTCACTTTAAGGCGTCACAAATTAATGATTCACCACAAAAATGAAATGCATCGAGCATGAACATACATTTGTCTTTGTCTTACATAAATTTAAACAAAGAAGCGTGGCGTGGGTAGCCATTTTGAATCAATACATAACCAAGCGAAGTTCAATCTACGTTGATTCGAAGTAGATAAATGTTGTTTTAAAAGATGGATAAATTTGATTTAACTATGATTCCACTTTAAATCAACATATAAACGTAGTAAAATCTAGTTCGTTTTTAAGTATGGAATCACTTTGAAATAAAGTCGCTCCCCTTTGATTTGAGAATTTTCGGCGTTGGCGCCAAATCGTTCCGAAAAATAGTAGAATCAAATTGGTTTTCTTTGATTTTACGTTGTTTTTTTTCTCTGTGTATGTACGTACGTTCGGAGTACTTTTTTCGTCCACCATATCTCGAGAATGAATAAAGATTTCGACCTCGGATGAATTTTATTTTACAGATAATTTTGTCATAACGTGCTGAAAAGGTTTTCTAACAAATTCAATAAACCGGGTTTTTACTACAGCAATTTAAAAAGGAGCTGTAAAATGTCACTTATCTGGAATATCTCGAGAACGGAATAAGATATTCACTTCAGACTTATTTTAATTTACACATAATTACACAATACCAAATTGGTAAATATTAAAAAAAAAATTCAACAGACACTTTTTTGTTTAACTAAGAAAAACAGTTGAAAAATAATTCTCGTCTCAAATATTTTAAGAACAAAAAATGATTCCGAACCCAGTCTATTTTTTTTTTTACATATGATGACGTAGTCAACAACTGATATTTTTTTTTTTTAAATTCAATAAACAGTTTTTTTTTTAGACCAACAAAACTGGAACAAAAACTATTAAAAATTCTTAAGTTCTTAACAAATGTTTTTCAACTCAAATATTTTGAAAAACAAACAATGATATCGATTTCAAATTTCTACCAAAAATATATACCTATACCATCTTAATGTTGTGTAATTTTGAGAATTTTTAAAAAGCTAAAAATCAAAATGTTGCAAAAAAACCCTTTCCAAAAATGTTTTAATTCGCAAAATTCTTACACTCAAAATCGTCACAAAATTTGCCTTTTTATATTCTTTGAAACCATGTTTTTTTTTTTTTTAAGTACACTCCCCATATTTTTGGTATTTTTTTTAGTCAATAGTATGTTTTGTAATAATTGGCTTAAATAATTAATACCTCCATACCGAGAAAAAGTTTAAGATTCTTAAATGTATTTGTTTTGGCTTTCTTGGGATGCTAATAATAAAATAGCAAGCAACTGCCCATTAAAATATCATAATGCCTTTTTTACTCGATAAATGGCTGAAAATACTCAAAAATCTGTTTATTTTTAAGCTTTTCTCGATTTTATCAATTGCTTGAAATCCTTACCTATAGTAGTTTGAGCTAAACAAAAAAGATGCCAATTGCTATCTTGAACTAATGTTAGTTTATAAAAAAAAAAAAAAAAAAAATTGTTAAGGCGGTTTTTAAAATTAAATTTTAACATATAAAAATTTGAAAGTATTAAAAAAAAAATTGGAACGTGAACTTAAAGTAATTATTTATATACATAGTAGAACAGGAAAATTAGCAAAAAAACAACCGTTTTATGGAACGAAATATAGGATAGCTGAATTTTTCATACCTGCAAGAGGGCTATCATATTATGCCCGGTTTTTCGGGACGCCCGCCATGCCATCCCCCGGGTGAAATCCACCATTTGGGAAAATGCGAATAGATCTATGTCTCCGAAACTATCGATTTGAAGTAAAAAGTTGTCCTAATCAAATTTGTTGAAAATAAAATTATGTTTTATTTGTCATCAAAACTTTTTTCCACGTGGACAATATTTTTGAGGTTTTTATCGGTCGTTTTGTTTTTTTTTTTTTTTACCTTTTTTACTTTTTCACATTTATCTCATTTCGTAAGAAACGTTTGTAAATTGTTCTCGTGATGCAAATTGTAGACCACAAAGTTTAACAAATATTCATATATTTTTGAAGATGGTGCGATATCTCAGTCCTAAGTGAGAGCATTCGGAAAATTAGCTGAAAAATCAATTGCGCCGATAAAGTACAATAAAGATAGACTTTTTCGTGGAATGAAATATTGGAAAGCTGAATGCTTTATATATAAAAAAGGGTTATTAGGGACGCCATGACCCTGCCGAAATCCACCATTTTGGAAAATACGAATGGACCTATATCTCCAAAACTATTCACTTAGAGGAAAAAACTGAAATACCTAGGTTGTAGGCAATTAAACCATCTTTCGTTTATAAATAAATTTTGTGTTCGGTGCAGGCAATATTTTCGAGGTTATGTCGTTTTATTTTTAATTCTTTTACAATTACAATTATTTTACGTTCCTGAGGAAACCAAATAAGAATTTTAGAACACTAAGTTTCAATCATTTTGATATATTTTTGAAGATGATGCGATACCGCAGTCAAAAGTTATAGCCATTTTGGCGTTTGTATTAATTTTAATAACAATTTAGTATTTTATTTACTCCGGAGTTTTCATTTTAGCGCAACCAAAATGGCTGTAACTTTTGACTGTGGTATCGCATCATCTTCAAAAATGAATCAAAATGTTTGAAATTTAGTATTCTGAAATTCTCATTTAGAAATAATAAGACGACATAACGTTGAAACAATCGGCTGCACCGAAAAAAATATATCAGTGAACGAAAGATAATTTATTTAAAGGTGTTTTCTCGTGATAATACTTCCAGTTAGGCTGCATAGCTTTCGTTCCGTCATATATTTACATTGAAGGTTTTGAATGAACAACAACCACTTGTGTTGGCTACCACCAAGTATTACATAGTCTGGAATTATTGCAATTTCATGGCTGCCACACCAATCATCAGATTCCCTTTAGTGGTGCTTAGTCTATAGTTCCAAATTTAATTTATAAATTGTTTTAGCCGTCAACTGGATTCGAACCTAGACCAAGCTACCCCAGAGGCCGTTGCACTACGCATTGCACCACCGATGTCACTTGATCGTGTCGATCCAAAGATAATTTAATTGCCTACAAGCTTGGCCTTACAATTTTTGGGAGTGGTTGTATAACCAAAATATGAGTAGGGTTTAAAGAGGCATATTTTGTAATATCGAAGCCAAAAGTCTGACATGTTTTTTTATCACCCTTTAGCCGGGCGGGATTTTAGGATTGCGTATAATATGTCGACTTTCAAAACATTGACTGCAAAAGATCGACTTTCAAAATCTCGACGGAAAAAAACGCCGACTGGTTAAAAGACCGACTGACCAAAATATCGAAAAAAAACTAGAACGATTTTATAAAATGCGATTTTAAAAATGTCGACTTTCAAAATATCGACTGTTAACGGTCGAGATTTTGATAGACGATATTTTGTTAATCGACATTTTAATAGTCGACATTTTGATCAGATTATGGTTTATGGAATGATCTTTACAAGCGCACGCGTGTTATAAAATGTAAACAATGCCACCGTTATTAATAAAAATAATGATGACACAATCAAACCAAAACTGTCAGTCTTCATTTTAAGTAAACCTTTTCGTGGGAAAGGAAATGCAATGATTCAAATTACATCACACTTCCTTCACCTTTAAATTATTGTAAATAAAAGTCAGTCATTGATTGACCAGAAAGAAAATTGGTCTTGTTTTTATTTCTATTATTCTCGCAAACATCATTCAACTCGTAAACATCATTCCATACACCATTATCTGTCCATTATCAGAATGTCGACTACTAATATCTCTCACCATTGTATATCTCTCACTGGCTAGTTTCGCATCGTCTTCAATCACCCGTTATGCTATTGTTTTAGGCTGAACATGTGTCGACATTTTTTTGTCGATCATATTAAAAGTCGATATATTAAAAGTCGCCATTTCTTAAAATTTTGTTGAGAAAAAATATCGACTAGGCGATATTTTGATCGACTTTTTTCAAAGCAGTCGACATTTTGTCAAGTCGAGATTTCATAATGTCGACATTTTTTTAGTCGACCAAACAATTGACGGCATTTTAAATTTTAAAAGAGTCGATAAAAGTCGACATTTTTTTTTTGTCGATCATTCGTACCTAAGTAAAAACGTCATAATCTTGGCAATCTGACCAATAAAACTCAAGACATTAGCTTTTTAAGTGAACCTTTTTTTTTTTTTTTAAACTTTGTTTTGTTGATTTTTTGTGTTTTATAATTCTCCATGAAAAGGACGATAATTTCCTCTTAAAAAGCTTATATCTTGAGTTAAATTGGTCAGATTGCCAAGATTATGACGTTTTAACTTAAAGAAAATGAGAGAGCATCACGGCATATATTTTTTAAATTTATTAAAGTGGTAATACCTTTGACAAAATAAATTGGAAAATCGCTGTTTTCAAACCCCCAACCCCGCCAAAGTTTGAAAAGGAAACCCGCCAGAGGATTGTTTTCGATACCTCGATATATATGCACTTACAAACCCTCATATTTTCATATTTTGGTTATCCATCCACTCCATGCTGTGGGCTCTTAGACTATCACGCTTTGTGATTTTACTGTCGAATTAGACTAGCCTCCTAGCAGACATAACAAAACAAATCAAAAGAATCATTTAACAAATGAGAAATCGTCTCTGAAGAATAATCACTTTTTTCTTCCAAATATCCGAGGTTTCGTATTTAAAAACTGATTTTATAAAAAAAATATTGATCCTTATGATTTCGCTATTATTTTATCAAGCCTAAATATTAAATATTTGATAACATAAATGTTTGTCCGCCACTAAACCACATTCATAGCATATACTATACGCTTATTTTATGTTTTTGAAAACGATTTAAAGGATTCTGATTAAAAATGTATGGGCATGACGTTGCTAGTGAAGAAATAGCTTGTGTTAATAGAAAATACCTTTTATTAATTTCTGATTTTTGTACAAACGGAAATATGGATTCCAAGCAATTATGCTGAAGTTCCTGGGTACCTCTTTAAATATTGTATTACAAAATTTTACAAATAATTTTTCTAAGAAATATTTTAGGCAAATAAAGCTTTTTTTGAAAAATTCAATGTTTTTAAAATTATGAAATGATTCTGCAAAACAATATGCGAGCCATTTTGGATTTTTAATTTAAAAAAAAAAGTTTTATTAACAAAAAATTATACAGGGTGAATGGTTAAGGTGCGTATAAGCTGTGACGAATAGATAGGGTTAAAACAAGAAAACAATCGTACGGAAGGGGTATTTCCGTCCGTTTAGGCGGGTCAGGCAATTTTCTAAAAGATTGACTTAAAACAGAAAAAAATTAATTTTTAGTCATACACTGAAAACCATATGGATCTAGGACTTTAACTTTTTAAGATATGAAAAAATAAATGCAGCAGCTTTCTCATCAAACTAAGATGAATCATTTCAGCAATCAGTTGATTATCATCAACCTCGTTGTTTCTTGTTTTTATTAATATTTTGAAAAGTCAAAGTCAAAGTTTGACTAAAAATTGACAAGAGCATTAAGTTTTGAAAACAAAAGTTATGCTTAACTACATACAATTTTGAAAAAAATTAGTTTGAAATTTAAAAAAAAAAAAAATTCAAAATTTCGAGTTTGAAAAATAATTTTTTTGAAAAACTATTCACAAGCGCAACTTATTTTAAAATGGAAATTAAAGAAGAGATTTCTGACTTTCCAAAACGGTTTAGCAGGGCATTTCAAGCTGTACCATTGTCTTTAAATATTTTTTTTCTGTTTTAAGTCAAATTGCCCTTCCCGCCTAAACGGAGGGAAGTAGACCCTCCTTCCAATACGATTTACCTGAAATACGTGCTATCTGAAATTCATTTGATTTCGGAGGTTATTTTAGTTTAAAGTATAACTCATACTCAATTCACACCACTTTATTTTAAATCTTGTTATGTGTATTCCTAAAAAATCTAGGTGTTACTGCAGTCTTTTTCCAACACCAAAGTTTATGTATAGATATTATTATTTAAATCTGTCAAGTGCCCTATTTACATCTTTACTTCTGTATAAATATTATTATGGTACCTTACCTCAAAAAACACTTAACCACTGACTGTGTCCTATAACTTAGAAAGAAGAGCTTTTAAACTCTTTTCAAATTTATGTAAAAGTATAATCGCATAACAAACAATCCATTCGTAATTAATTATAAAAACATTACTTTCTGTAATTAAAAGCTATTAATAAAAGTCGTCGTATAGTCGTCGTCTAGGTTTTAACCCCTTGACACCAACACGCTTAATCCTTTCAACCCCTTTTATAACTATGCTCTGTATATTCTTTTTATTTTAAATAATGAACAGAACACTGAACAATGAAGTGAAACAAAAGAATTATATACAAAAAAAAAAGAAAGAACAAACTTTCAGTAAAACCAAGAGAAAGTCGGAATGAGACCAAGTCTGATGGTATACAAAACAAAACGAGAGAAGTCCTTATTATATCTCGCTCGGGTCTAAAGTAAAAGTAGAAAAAAGGGCTTCTCGTTTTGACTTGTACCCTAGAAACATTTCCATGGCCGATATGAACGGTGGCGACAACTCCTTCTGTTATTTATTTTTTTATTTTTTTTTTTTTTTGAAATTTCAATTATTCAACTAAGTATTCATTCCATTAATAGAAAAATAAAAGAGAATAGCTTGAGGAATTATTGTATTGTTTAAAAAATGTGGACGCATTGTTAGCGCGGGGTTCTGTCTTTCGTCGCTGTGACTCTCTTTAGACAGTTGAACTGATTTTGCATGGTGCACCCTTTTCTTTGAATGAATGAATGAATCCATTGGTTGGAGAGTATCACAAACGAAGAGGAAACCATCATCATAGTCATAGAAAAATATGCCAGAAGTATCAGTCGCATATTTTTTTTTATTTTTTCATTTTACTGAAGTTTCAGACAGAAAAGTTTTGTTTTAAAATCTTTATTTTTTGTATTTTTAAATGCAGTCAAATGGAATGCACTCATGTTGAATATTTTTCCAGGTTTTATACTTAGATACCAAAAGGGTTAATCAAAGTTAAATCTTTCGACATGAGTGAGTATTCAGAAGCTAGAGTGCATAGCCATGGCTATCCAATTGGTATTTTCTTTTTTTTTTTTTTAAACTTAGGTTTTTAAGTTTTGATTTGGTATTAAAGGTAAATATATTCTACTGCAACTTAATATGAAAAATATAATTACCACTAAAATAGGATAAGATAAATAGTTCTCCAGGGGTCATTTTATTATCTTTAATTCTTAAAACTTAGTAACAAATTCTTTGAATCATATTGGAACGGTTTTTTATATAATTAGGGGCTTATTGCGAGAGTCTATTCGACTTAAGTCTATTCGACTTTTTGTCGATTCTATCAAATTTGAAATTAGTATCGCCTTGCTCAGTAGACTTTTTGAATAGAATCGATTTTCGAAAATAGAATATTAAACGCTCTCGACTAGAGCTTCGACTGAAATGTCAGACCTCCCCAAGAGTTTTAGAAAATAAATATAGTTTGACGAAAATTTGACGTTTTTCTGATGAAATAAATAGCTTTTCTTCAAAAAAATAATATTTCATACCGCGACTAATTGCAAAAATGAACTCCGGTCCTTTGGAATTTAGACATTGGATGAAAATATGCAGATATACATTTGTATAATATTATTATGGTGTATACATATTTATGATAACGTGGTAGCTTCACAGACTCCTTTAAGGGTGCAGTGGTGATTTGTGCATCTTCAAAATGCACTTTTTCTAATAGCCTTAATAACAGTTATAACAACTTGAAAAATCGTTTCGCAGTTGAATGTAAGGCTCCTTTGTACCAAATATGACATTGCAGCTTTTTGCAAACGGAAGGACATTGAGAAAATTGTTGGACATCCATATAAATATCAATAAATACATCAGCATCAACTATTAAGACTTTTGGAAAAAAGTGCATTTAATGATGCATTTTAAAAATGCATAATTTCTAAAGAATGTATAAGAAGTATGTAAACATCTTTTAAAAAATGTATTATGGTAGCAAATTTTATATTGCAGCACATGTTAAGATGATTGAGCATCTTGAAGGAAGGACACAAAACATGGATGACGAAATGAAAGTTCATATTGTACCAGAAGATATTATTTACCACTAAAATACATGCTTATTATAGGTTTAAACAAAAATTTAAACAAAAGTCGATCAGAAATTCCTGATCGAAAAAAAAGTCTATTTAGTAGAAAAAAATTGATTCTAATAGAAATTCGCAATACCGATGATAGACTTTAAGTCTATTCGACTTTAAGTCTATTCTGAATAGACTCTCGCAATAAGCCCCTTAATCTATATATAGGGTGTCCCGTAAGTAATGGATAACCTTGAAATGCCGCATAGTAGACTTTCTGACCGTCCTGAAAACTGATAAAAAAAAGTTCTATCCCAACCACAAGAAAAGTTATATGCATTTTTTTGTTCAGTGCATTATTTTTTTTCTTACTTTACATTTTTGAATACCACGACTACAAGTGATCATTTTCCATCATTTTTTTTTTGCAGGAATATTTAACATTACTTGTGCCAACACATAAGTAGAAGAAAATTATTATAACTGTTGGACTTCTTAGAGAAAAAAATTATTTAACATTGAATTTCAATGCAAAATGTAAAAACAAATCATTTTTGAAAAAGTTAAATCATAGCTGGTATAAAAAAAATGTATGAATACCTGAGTGGCCAACTATTTTAAAAATATGCGCGTTAAATGCAGATTTCAAAATGGTATTACTTATTATTATATCTAGAGTCAATAGCAAGTTATTGGTAAAAATCTGCAATACTAGAATAAATTTAGCAAAAACAAAAGTTTTCAAAATTAGCACACTAAACGTGAAAATAATACCAAGAGTTGAACATAGCAGATTTTTGATTTATTGGCTGTTTCTACGATGTTGTCTTAATGATAAATCCAAGCTTTCAACTTCTAGGGCCGAATGCATTATTGATAAAAATGTCAAAAAAGTGCAAAAAACGGTTACATTTTCGAGCTTGTTTTGAATTTTACCTGTTCTATTGGGCTTTAACAAACCCATCAAATATTTTGTTGGTTGCTATTAGTTTATTTGTAATTTTCTCTAATGCATTTTCTCGGTGCATAACTCGAGAACGGTTACTTTGATTTTGACGATTTAGGGCTTGATAAATTCGTATTGGCCCCAGGAGAGCATCAGCTTTATTGCAATACGTGGAGAAATTGCAATTGAAAACAAACATGCGAGTCAATTTATTGGCGCTGGGCAATGGCGTGATACCAGTGGACTTAGTCACCGGCCTTATTGAATTGCCACCGAATTTTTGCTACTTTACAACAACGCCGGAAGAGCTCATCGCGAATGTTTTTCCGAATTTTACTCAAAATTCTGTTACCCATGATTGGCTGAGTTCACGTGCGATTTTGGTTGCGAAAAACAAGAAAGTCGATAATTTGAATTTCGTCATTCAAAATCAAATTGTCGGTGAGTTAATTTATTCAAATCCGTGGACTCCGTGATGGATGAAAACGAAGCCACTAACTATCCCACGGATTTTTTGAATTCTTTGGCTGTTCCGGGCTTTTCACCACACAATTTAAAATTGAAAGTCGGCTCAGTTATAATTTTGCTGTGCAACCTCAATGCACCAAAACTTTGTAACGGAATGCGTTTGATTGTGAAGTGTATCAAATCAAATCTTTTATTCAAGCCACAATTTTGACCGAAAAATTCAAAGGCGAAGATGTTCTCATTCCACGGATTCCACTTATTCCGAACGATTTGCCATTCGTATTTAAGCGTCTTCAATTTCCAGTGCGTCTCGCTTTTGCTATGGCAATAATTGACAATTAATAAGTCGTAAGGACAATCGCTTGATGTTTGTGGCATCAATCTTGAATTCGCATGTTTCTTACATAGTCAGTTGTATGTGGCGTGCTCACGTATCGACAAACCTACCGCTTTGTACGTATATCATGCTCGGAATTATTATTTTCTTTACATAAATGAATTTAGGCGGAACGAAGTTCGCCGGGTCAGCTAGTTTAATATATAGGCATATAATTCAAATGGAATGATTAAAAAATAAAAAAAAAAAACATATGTTTGATAATGTTGATATGCAATTAGGTATATTTAAATTTTAAGAAGCTTCTGTAGACAAAACACTAAAAAATGTTAAAAAATTATCTTATAGCCAGTTTCAAAAAAAATTAACCAAACCGTTTCAAAAAAAATTTATATTTTCTTTGAATTTGTCATTTTGTAGATAATTGTAATTACTTACAGCCTACAAGTTGTTCTAAGATCATTTTGTGAAAAATTAACTTCTCGGGAGTTATTAAACAAAATAAGACAAACAAAATTTTTCAAGATGGCTGCATTTCCTTCGGGTATCACTCCTAAGACTTGGTTCTTTAATAGAAAATATGTTTCCAAACGTACCCCCAAAAAAATTCCTCATCCAAAAATATAATTAATATCCTCCCATATTACATTTTGTTGACTAAATGTACCTAACTGCAACCAAATGTTTTAGACCGTTTTTTGCCTAATCTATCAGTTGTACGAAAAAAATTGTTATAATATTTTTTGTGTAGAATTACATGACCTACAATTTGTAGTTACAACTTTTTCAAAAAAATCTGCAGTTTTCGAGTAATTAAAAAAAAAATGGATTTTAACCCCAAGCATCCTCGCTCGATGACCCAATTAACGCTGTAATGCGCCGTTTTGATACCATAACTCGTTTGACCTGTGGATTAAAAGAACATTTTTTTTAAGAAAATGAGGGTGTTTGGTGATAGACCTCCCAACGGATCATCGCCTACGCCCGAGTTCGGCTGCAGTATGCTAAGCTAAGCTATTTGCTGATTTGCCCAGGACGCATACGATCTGATCCCTTAGGGTGATAATGTAGTCTCACACTCGGATATGGTAATCTCTGTACACCTCCATCTGCTGACATAGCATGATTTGTAGTTCCATAGAAAAAACCACCCGCCTGTATGTCCAGACGCTTTTATTGGATTTGGACATGAGACAAAACTAACTAAAAACCATCTACACTGTGCCAACTAGGCGACTTATTGACTGGTATTGAAGCGAAGATTGGCACAACCGTGTGATCGTCCGGTCCTCGTGCACCATGAGCCATCTTCAAACACCAGTGGTCTGCTAGCTCACAGATAGGGGTTCGAGGAAGAAAATGGTTCAAAAGGAAACCGAAGTTAATTCTAGATCCATTGAAACTTTCTTGGATTTGAACATAGGAAAACACTCAAAGGGGTCGAAGTTCGCAACTAAAAGCCATCTACATACACTGTGCCACCTAAGCAACTTGTTGACTGGTATTAAAGCGGAGATCGGCCCAATCGTGTGATCATCCGATCCTCGTGCACCATGAGCCACCTTCAGAAACCAGTAGTCTGCTAGCTCGCAGTCATAGTAGTTTGAGGAAGAAGACGGTGCAAGAGAAAAACGAAGTAAATCCTAGATCCACTGACTACTGTGTACCTCTACAATGAGCCTCGGTAAAGATTTTAAAGTTATATTCCCATCCAGAAAGGAGTGGAATGATAACGTCGCGTCGTGACGAAAGACTTCGCCTGAGTCCCTAATATGTCCAGGTCTTTTTGGCTACCTGGTTTTGCTAGTGTTTTTCAAGCTGAATTACTGGCAATCAGGGAAGCATGCAATCTACTTAAACAAGTTCCAAACCAGAACCGAAATATTACTAATACTATTTTTTCAGACAGTCAAGCGGCTGTTAAAGCCATTAATTCGGCCTCATCATCCTCTAAATTGGTAAGGCAATGCCAGGATGAGCTTCTGAGTCTGAACACTAACCTCAGGATCACTCTTATCTGAGTTCCGGGTCACAGTGGCATTGAGGGGAATGAACGGGCTGACGAGCTGGCCACGCAAGAGGTTCAGCCCTTAATAACTCACTTGCAGATAGAGTCAGTATTCCTCTTGGAGTTATGAAGGGCAATGTATCCTCAATTTATCTCACAGAATCTAATCGTAGGTGGAATAGTTTAACCAACTGCATCATTTCTAGAAAGATTTGTCCTACTTATAATAAATCCCGAACTATTAGCCGAATGTGCAGACCCAGGCGAGAGATTGCCAGGATTGTTACAATATGCACTGGACCCCGGCCAATAGGAGAACATGCGGCGAACCTTGGCATCCCCTACAATACTCACTGTCGTAGTTGTGGGGACCAGCAGGAAAAGCAAACAGTCTTTCATTTCCTCTGTAAATGTCTCGCTTTGGCCAGAATGAGGCAACAATCTTTTAGGAAGCCCTTTTTTGACGACCTTAACGAACTCTCAGAAATGAAAATCAAAGACGGGATCAAACCCGTGATGTTGCTGTGCCCATAGGGTTTGGCAAACCAGGAGTCAGATTCTTTTAGTCGTATTGCCCTGCAAGATACCAGGTATTTAATGTGTAAGTACAGTGCGATAAAAGGTGCAGAAAACGCCTAAAGCATCTGTTGGACAAGATTGAATAGCCCCTGTGATGCTAATGCTAGCTGTTCTTTGAACGTTCCTAAGTTTGTTGATATTATACGATTTTTTTAATGCTGGTCACACCACAATCGAACCATACGTGAGAACAGGTCGCACCACGTCTGTGTATGTCCATAAAAGTCCTAAATCCATCTGATTTTTAGTGTTTGGCTAAAATTAATAAGAGTAATGAAATTTGAACGGAAGGTACTTTCTGAAAGCAGACAGCTTTCTGAAAGCAAAACTTTCACAGTGTGACGACCCTAAAAGTACTTTCCTGAAAGTGTTTCTGAAAATGATTTGTTTTCTTGAAAACGCTTTCAGAAAAAAAACTTTCACAGTATGACTAGTTCCTGAAAACGTGTTCAAGAAAGCAAATCACTTTCAGAAAACGTTTCTGCTTTCACCCGAGGTTTAGACAAGCGAGTAGAACTAGTTGTGTAT
This sequence comes from Melangyna quadrimaculata, assembly GCA_949320155.1. Taxonomy (NCBI): domain Eukaryota; kingdom Metazoa; phylum Arthropoda; class Insecta; order Diptera; family Syrphidae; genus Melangyna; species Melangyna quadrimaculata. The sequence goes on from OX439483.1 coordinate 47,266,777, forward strand.
ATGTGTGTTAGTGTATCTGAACACGAGAGAGTCGACTAGCAGGGCGAATAGTATAATATTTTTGCCTGCGAGTAGCCTGCCAGTTATCCTGCTACACAGTACACATATCTAAGGTAATATCAGGCGCAGCTTTCCAAATTTGAAGATGGCTGCCCTTTGTGTAAGTACACAGTAAACAAAAACAAATTTTGTGTGATTGTTTGAAATTCAATTTTTTTACTATTGATTTTGACAACATGCGCAGAACTGAACAAAAATGAATATGCTAATGATATTACCTGTAATATATGTATCTTGATCCTGCTAGTGAATTGTATTGTTTTCTTTTATTTGTTTTGTTTCCATAGTTTTCATAATTTGTATATTTGTCTGTATGAAATATTTTTAAAAAGCATACTACTTGATAAAACGCGCAGAGAGCTAATAGTCACACATACATCCATAAAACTAACACTATGATACAAATGCAACTAGTTCTACTCGCTTGTCTAAACCCCGGGTCAGAAACTGTTTGTGAAAGTTTTTTGTTTTCTTGAAAGCGAACGTATGTTTTACACAGAATTACATTTCTGTTGGCTAATTTAATCAGTTGTGAATTTTAAACCCACTCTGTCGGACCAAAAATCTACAATGTTCTTAATATGATAAAGGAAGTGGTAGCGGTAAAATTGTGGTATAGTATATTCGCTAGGCAGACAAATGTCAACAGTGTTCTTGGAAAAAAATATCTTGTATGGCCCACTCCGCTCAGCGGGTTCAAAGGATTTTAACTCATTCCAAGGATGCAACTGATAAAACGAATGATGGTAGCTGAAATCAAATCAGTTGATATCTACAGTTTCTGGAATGCAGGGACCTGTGCCACAAGCGTTTGAAAGTCAAAAGCGAGGAGATAATGACCTGGTATCTTCCGCACCGCAAACTTCGAAAGCGAGGCGATAATGACCTGGCATCTGCATTAGGTCCCCTATATGAGGAGCTCTCCAAAACGCGTGGAAAAATAAACAAAATAAAAGGTCCAAACGGGAAATTCGGGATGTATGTTGTGAGTGTGCTCAACAATATTCGCCATGAAAATATTGTCAAATGCGCGAAAGCGCGCATACAACTAATGTTGGCAGGTTCAATGACCAAATCAGCCAGACTTGTCTTGGTGGAGAGTGAACTCTTCTCCAGCACATCATCTTCTGGCCGGGAAATACGAAACACTTGCGACAGTGTGTTGTAATTATCGCCATGTGCATGGTGTTTCAGTGTCACAGCTACTCTGTCCCCTACGCTGATGGGCACACGCTAGTTGTATTTTGTTTTTCAACAAACGGGCGTACTTTCTCATACAAGAAATTAAACTGCTCCTCCGAAACGTCTCCTTCTGCGCCCAAATCTCTCATGAGCGTTGCATGGTACTGATTTTCAGGACCACGTTCCTAAAACGGTCGCACACAAATTGACCTACGATTATCGTATTTTGCTCAGTAACATGCTGCGAAATCCGTAGGATAAATTCCATTATAGTTAATTGCCTATATCTATATATATACCTTCTTCAGCGAACTGCATTTTGTTGCTACTCTGAATAAAACAATCAACGAAACTAAGCTCAAATATCACAACCGTTTACACACAAAACACTTTCAGAAAGAATTTTCAGAAAATGCTTTCGCTTTCTTGGTGTGACGACCCAAAAATGTTTTCAGAAAATTTGCTTTCTTGAAAGTAAACAAATTTCAGAAAGCACTTTCGTTTTATAGTGTGACTGCTGTCTGAAAGCGCTTTCAGGAAAATTTTAAAATCGGAATTTTCGAAACGCTTTCTGAAAGTATTTTCCTTTCAGTGTTTTCAAAATTTTGAGTTTGAAAAAAAAATTGAAAAACTGTTCATTAAAAAAAAAAATTGTTTGAAAAGAAAAGAAAAGAAAAGAAAAGAAAAGAAAAGAAAAGAAAAGAAAAGAAAAGAAAAGAAAAGAAAAGAAAAGAAAAGAAAAGAAAAGAAAAGAAAAGAAAAGAAAAGAAAAGAAAAGAAAAGAAAAGAAAAGATAGAAAAGAAAAGAAAAGAAAAGAAAAGAAAAGAAAAGAAAAGAAAAGAAAAGAAAAGAAAAGAAAAGAAAAGAAAAGAAAAGAAAAGAAAAGAAAAGAAAAGAAAAGAAAAGAAAAGAAAAGAACACATTTTTGGCTTTGCAAAAAAATATATCAAGTCATTCTAAGTGTTGTTTTTTTTAATAATTTTGTTTCTGTTTTAAGTAATTTTTTTTAGAAAATTGCCCTTCCCACCCAAACGAGGGGAAATAGACCCCCCTCCAATACGATTTTGGTCTTGTCTCGACTAACCCTACGCGCTCAAGCTTTTTATCACACCTAAGGTGTATATTGCAAATAAAAATGCATGTTGTGCTTCCAATGGCCCGACTTATAAATTGTTTGTGGGGCATTTCTATAAGATAACTTTTTAAAGTTGTAAAAACAAGTCATAAATGTTTTAAACCCTAATGACACATTTCCACCTCCCTCCCCCACAAAAAAAAACTTCCTATTCTAACATTCTCGTATCTCGTATGAAACTATTTGACATTATGTATTTGCAGTCTCATTGCTTGTCACTTAATCACCAAATCCTTAAAACTGACATGTTTGTCAACTTCGTTTAACTCGTATGTGGCATCCTACTTCACTCAAATCACTTTAAGTCGTTAGCACACAATTTAGTGCCCTGTTGCTGGAACAAAACAAAAAAGAAAAATCGAAACCTAAACAACAACAAAACAAACGAACTAATCTGCTATTCGTTTAACTTCCCATAGAAGCCAACAATAGAATTATTTGCAAGGGTTGCCATTGTTTGACTTAAGCCTCTATAAAGACCACGCGTTTCGTCTTCGTATTCGTATATAAATAAGCTGATAAATGTTGTGACGGGTGGGATGCGAAAAAAAAAGAATTCGCCTACTCATCTTCATGTTGCGTGTGCACTTCACCCCAAATTCCTCGATGTTGATGACGACAACGACGACTGACAAAGACGTGTGTCTTCACTCAATTCCAATCACATTTAAACGCCACGTGCCTCAAATCATATTCATCCTTTCGTTACATTACGACCGCCCTCGTCAAAATAGTCGTCGTCGTCATCGTCGTCTGTCATCCCATCCTGCGAAAGTAAGCAAATCCTTCCCAAGAACACTATTCGCTATTAAACTTTTCAAACCATCAAACCCCGACTTCATTGTGTTTTACCAAGAATATTGAGCTAAGTTGAAAGCTGAAATATTTCCAACATCGCTCGGCTGTCAAAATAAAGATAGTTTCACCTCGCTTATTGAAATCTTCCACCAAAGTGGGTTTGGTTGCCTTGTCTGAAACTGCCAACACACCGTAGACACAGAAACCGAATCTAATCAAATCACACCCTACCCTAGTTGATATGGGCCACACATTTAGGAAAGGTACATTCCTAACGAAGAAGATGCGGCCTGTAATGGCAGATTAAAATTATTTAATTTCCTAATCAGAACAAAGCATCCTCGTCGAGGAAGAACGGCGAATGGAAAACGATAAGCGAGTAAAAAGAAAATCTACACACCTTCATTGGGGATTTGAGAAGAATCGAATCGAAATCCCCCAGATTCAGATACATGATGAATTTATCCTGCACTTGCCGCCATTTATATCTGAATTCAATTTAAAGTTTAGATAGATATTCTTCTCTTTTTGGTTGTATTGTGCTGCAAGGACGATTTCAACGGTTTTTTTTTTGGGAACTTTGTTCAACGAAGGCTTTTCATTCGCAGGACTTTCTCTCTGGGTGTGTTTTTGGAAATAGTAGGTACACACAATGAAATTGGGGGAAATATTCGATTTCTTTTCATTTCATTATACATATATAAATTTCAATGTGTCCTTTAGTGGACGGGCATGAAGAAATATAAAAGGACTTGAGGATTGACATTTCATTGTGTGAATGAAAATTTTGCAAACAAAAAATAAAAAAAAAAAAACAGAACTTTGTATGGAGAGAATCCATTATAGGAATTGACAGGATAATATTTGCTGTCAGTTTCAGCTTTTTGTTATAATATGAGCTAGGATAATGGGTAGAAAGGATATTTTATTTTTTTTTTAAAAGAATTTGATTTTTGTATTTTCATTTTAAATTGTTTATTTTTAAGGAGCTTTTTGTGTTCATCTGATATAAGAAAAAAGGTGGAAAAGTTTTAAACTAAACAATTTCAGTAATTGGAAATTATTGAAAAACATTATTTTTGATGCAAGAACAGGATAATGGCTGGCCACGAGACGAGACTGGGCGAGACTTTTGTAAGTCTCGTCTCGCACGCAGAAAAATAATTTTTAGCCGAGTGGCTTTTTCGGTGGGTTACAAAAAAATCGGTTAAAAATAACGTAGTCTCGGTTAAAAAATAACGTAGTGAATTAGGTTAAAAATAACAAAGTTAAATCGGTTAAATGAAATTATGTAAAATAAACTAACGAAAGGATTATCTTAATTGAAAAGAAGCGTTACAATAATCAAGAAACTTTGTTAAGTTCAGAAAATTTCGTAAATTATAATTTTCAATGAGTAACTTGTTTTAATCAAATAAATACATTTAGTTAATCTGACAATTTTCTTATTTAAAGTTAAACAATCATGTTGTTTGGAATAAACAAAAGTTGTTTAATTTGAGTTAACTGTGTAATTGGGTTAACACAAATTATAAAAATTGTTTAATTTAATTAAATAAATGGGCTAGTATTAAATAATATTCTTGTTTCATTTAAATTATTGATATATTCAAAATAGCAAAAGTAATCGCTTGTTTTAGAGAAATGAAGTTTGTTAGGTTAGGTTAGGTTAAAGTGGCTGTCAGGAAAACGGCTGACACACTTAGACCATAGTTAGGTCCGTTGTGATACCACATGATAGGAATGAGGAGATTATCCTCATTACGAAAACCATTCGGAGCTTTTTATGAAGCGAGAGAGACAGTGTATGTCTGTATTAGCTAGATCGCTTGGATCATTGAAAAAGTAGTCCCCAAGAAGGAGTCTGCGCCTCTGTGAAAGAGCAGGACATGTGCAGAGGAGGTGAGGAATTGTTTCCTCCTCCTCTTCGTCCATGCAACTTCTACAGAAGTCATTTGAGAAAACGCCAAGTCTTGTGGCATGTTTTCCTATAAGGCAGTGTCCTGTTATGACACCTATTACGGAGCTAATTTGTGATCTGCTAAGTGATAGCAAACTTTTAGAGCGCCTAGGGTCTAGCGATGGCCAGATTTCTTTTGTGGCCAGACATGTAGTAAGGTTTGTCCATCTAGAGTTTGCTTTCCTTGCAGAGTTTTGTTTTAGCAAAAGTTTACACGTAGCGATCGGTATACCTATGTTCCACCTGTTAGGCAAAACGGGCATTAGAGTTCCATTTCTGGCAAGTTCATCGGCTTTACAATTTCCCGGAATATCTCTATGGCCCGGCACCCAAAGAAGGTGAATATTAAACTGTTCCGCCATCTCTTCAAGAGACGATCGACAGTTTTGGGCCGTAACGGAGTTGGTAGAGACAGAGTTGAGAGATTTAAGTGCTGCTTGACTATCTGAGAAGATGCGTATATCCGATGTTGATATCACGTTTTCTCTCAGCCAAGACAGAGCTTCTTTAATTGCCAGAATTTCCGCTTGGAATACGCTACAGTGGTTAGGAAGCCGGAAGGAGAGACTTAAATTAAGTCTGTCTGAGTACACTCCGCCACCCACACCTTCCTCAGTTTTCGACCCATCAGTATAAAAATGAACTGAATCACCTTTGAGAGGGTCCCCAACGTCCCAAGATTCTCTTGAGGGTATGGTGACCTGGAAACTTTTGTCGAAATTTAGTTTGGATGTGGTGTAGTCGGAATGACAAGGAATAGATTCATATAAGTCTAGAATTTTAGTATGACCGATAGAGTTGTTGGTCCATTGAGAAATGGCTTTAAGGCGGACGGCTGTGTTCGCAGCCATTTGCTTGCCATATATATCGAGGGGTGTGAGGCTGAGGAGTATGTCTAGTGCAGCTGATGGTGTCGAGCGGAGGGCTCCACTTATGCACATACTTGCTGATCTCTGGACCTTGCTCAGCTGTTCACAGTACGTGACTTTATCTAGAGCAGTCCACCAAATTGTTACCCCATAAGTGAGAATCGGTCTTACGACCGCAGTGTAGAGCCAGTGAGTTATGGCAGGGGATAGACCCCATTTAGTACCTATAGCTTTTTTACAGGAGAATAAAGCAACAGTGGCTTTTTTAATTCTCTCTTGAATATTAGGTTTCCAACTTAGTTTTTTATCCAGTATGAGACCTAAATATTTGGCTTCATCTGAAAAGGAAAGTGGAACACCATTAATTGTTGGAGGATTTATCTGTGGTATTTTATATTTCCTTGTGAAGAGGACAAGTTCTGTTTTGCGGGGGTTTACACCTAGCTCACAGCGTTCTGCCCATTTTATTAGCTTGTTAAGAGCGGTTTGAAGAAGTTCTGTAAGAACCTGGGGGTGTTTCCCTGATATAGCTATTGCAACATCATCGGCATACGCAATCACTTTGAATCCTTCACCCTCCAGGACAGTCAGTAAGTCATTTATGACCAAGTTCCATAGAAGTGGTGAAAGGACCCCACCTTGTGGTGTGCCTCTAGTGACAGATCTTCTAGTGGAATAGCCTCCCAATGCAGAGTTGATGACCCTACTTCCCAACATATGGTCTATCAACTTAATCAGTAGGCCGTCCACCTTCAAATTTTCCAGTGCTCCTACTATTGCACGGCCGCTGACGTTGTTAAAGGCGCCTTCTATATCAAGGAAAGCCGCAAGCGTGTACTCTTTATGGTGCAGGGAGTATTCGATAGATCTTACTAAGGTGTGAAGAGCAGTTTCCACCGATTTTCCCTTACAGTAAGCGTGTTGTGCTTTAGAGATAAGGTTAAGCTCTATAGTGTCACGCAGGTGGATATCAATCAGACGTTCGAAAGTTTTAAGAATGAATGATGATAAGCTAATTGGTCTCAGGTCTTTTGGATTAATTTGGGAGTATTTTCCAGCTTTGGGTATGAAGACAACTTTCACCTCTCTCCATACTGAAGGAATATGAATGAAATTCAGACAACCGATCAGTATAGTTTCCAGTAAAGGAATTATGATATCTGAGGATCTCTGAAGTTCAGCAGGTATAATGCCGTCTGGTCCCGCGGATTTATAAGGTTGGAAGCTGTCTATAGCCCATTGGAGCTTGTCCCTTGTAATCAGACCTTGGATTTGATTGACCAAGTCATGTGACTGAGCGAATTCAGTATTTGAGACAATTTGTGAGCTACCTGGGAAGTGAGTATCAAGTAGCAAATTTAGTGATTCCTCACAGGATTTGGTCCAGGAGCCATCTGCTGTTTTAAGAGAGCTTGGCATCCCTGGATTGGTAGAGAGGACTTTCCTAAGTCTGGATGCTTCTGAAGAATCTTCTATTTTGTCACAGAAGTTCCTCCAAGAAGTTCTTTTAGTTATCCTCATTTGTTTTTTATACACTTTCAGCGAGTTCTTATATATATCCCAATCTAAACTCTCTCTGGTGTATTTAGCTCTGTTGAAAAGTTTCCTACATTCTTTTCTGAGCGGTTCGAGCCCTGGCTTCCACCAATGAGGTTTCTTTTTGCCCCTAATTTTAGTTAGAGGACAGGAAGTGATCATTGATTTGTTGAGTGCATTTGTTAGATCTTTGACTTTATTATCGAGATCAGTTTTGTTCAGGGGAGGATTAAAAAGGTCAGGTTTGATTAACTTTTTAAGAGTTTCCCTATATAGGAGCCAATTTGTTTTCCGGTAGTTCCGGAAGGAAGGAGGCTTTTCAGTTTCATCATTTAGACTGAATTGAATGTATCTATGGTCTGAGAACGAGTGCTCAGAAGATACTTTCCAATCCAATATCGATTGATGAACCATATCTGAGACAAGAGTGATATCTAAGACTTCTTGTCTATTTCTAGTTACAAAAGTTGGTACGTTTCCAACATTACTTAGAAGTAGGTTAGTAGTAAGAATATAATCGAAAAGAGACTCACCTCTGTCGTTAATATCCGAACTCCCCCATACTGTATGGTGCGCGTTTGCGTCGCACCCGATAATTAGGCGTATATTCTGCCGTTCTGCATCAGCGATCAGTCTCCTTAGCTTTACACTGGGGAGAGGGCCAAGATCGTCATGGCCAAGATAGGCGGACACTATCCAGTACAACCCTTTTTCGGTTTGTAATCTGACGGCCGTTACATCTCGATCGCTATATTCAGGGAGTAAAAATACATTAGTATTACATTTAGCTACTATGCAAGATCTAGGTTCACCTTTATCTGGCGCATGCAGCGTGTAATAGCCCGGAGTCCTGAGTCCTTGAACACTGGAGTTAGCAATCCATGGTTCCTGGATCAGGACAATATCTTCTCCGCTTGTGTTCAGACGGAGAAGAAGGGAGGCCGAAGCCATAATACAGTGTTGGAGATTAATCTGAATCAGCTGCAGCATTGTTACCACAGTCGGTCAGATCAACCTCCAGCACCGTTTGGTCAGCGTCTTCGGCTTCAGAGGAAGATCTTAAAAGTTCTTCCTCGCTTAGAAGAACGTTGATAGGGGAGTCTACGCTCTCCATGTCGGAGAGGTCGACGGAAGGAGCCTTCCTTTCGGTTGGCAGATTGGGCAATACCATAGCCGGAGAAGTGTCAATGTCATCTATCTCCATCTCTGGAGTTTCGATGCCGACGACAGGGTCTTCGTCTATGGTCATGTCCTGGGGGTTTTGTGGAGGGGCTTCTTGTGCAACTTCCTCATCTTTTTTGAAAACCTTCAAGGCGATTTTGTGGAAGCCGTACCTAATCACATTTTCGGTCGACACCAGAGGAGCCAGAGATTCCTTGTTGATTACTATGATAGCAGATCTAAAGGAACCCCTGATCTCTTCCAGCTTCGCGACTACCCAATCTTTTGTAGGTAGGCTTGGATTGCTGTACTGCATCATCTGGAGTATTTCATCCTTGCTGGCTGGTTCGATCGGGATCCAGGCACGAGCTCTAGGCCTGCAGGGGATATCATCCCTAGCAGAAGTTTGTTAACTTTCCACATCTTATTGGGCTAAAACACTCATGTTTGATTAATTTAGTACAACACACCATATGAGCTAAAATAAATAAGTTTTTGATTGATTTAACTCAATAATGATGTTCAAAATAACACAGTTTATTGTTTACTTCAAATTAATAAAGTGCATTAATATTGCACATCACTTTATGCTCAAACAAATAATTAGTTTTATTTAATATAACACAAGAAATGTGATGATAAAATGTTGACTGTTAAACAATCTTCTCAATAAATTTAACTTAATAGTGATGATCAAAGTAACGCAGTTTTTAAATTATTTCAAATTAGTCCAGTGTGTAAACATTCCACATATTTTCAGGCTAAAACAAATAATTATAGTTATTTAATATAACAGAAAATATGTTATACAATTTTGACTATTAAACAATCTACTCGATTAATTTAACTTAATAGTGATGATCAAAATAACACAGTTTTCTGTTTATTTCAAATAAGTGACGGGTGTTAATATTGCTCATTTCTTTAGGCAAAAACAAATAATTATAGTTATTTAATATAACACAAAATATGTTATACAGTAAAACCCACTTAAGAGAAACCCGCTTAAGAGAAAAACCCGCTTATCTGAAACACTTTTTTCTTCCCCGAGCATTTGTCAACCAATAACCTTTAAGACACCCCGCTTAAGAGAAACTCGCTTAAGTGAAAAACCCGGATACCTGAAACATATTTTCAGTTAAATTTTATATTTTTCATCGAAAAAAACTCTCTTAAGTGAAAAAATAATTATAACGAACTAGAGCTAATATAATCGTTATTGGTTAATTGAAACTATTTGATTTAAATTTTTGCCAGGTTACTCCAAAAGATACATACAATTGTTTCTAGCTTAAAATTTCCGCTTTGTGGTATTTTTAAATCCGCTTAAGTGAAATTTATTTTTCACTTATCCGGACTCCGTTCGTTTAAGTGAAAAACCCGCTTAAGTGAAAGAAAGACTGTGACATTTTGACCTTTCTCTTAAGCGGGTTTTATTGTACAATTTTGACTATTAAACAATCTACTCGATTGATTTAACTTAATAGTGATGATCAAAATAACACAGTTTTGTATTTATTTCAAATTAGGGAAGTGTGTTAACATTGCACATCTTTTCAGGCTAAAACAAATAATTATAGTTATTTAATATAACAGAAAATATTGAAAATCTTGACTATTAAACAATCTACTCGATTGATTTAACTTAATAATGATGATCAAAATAACACAGTTTTCTGTTTAGTTCAAATAAGTGACGGGTGGTAATATTGGGTGTTAATATTGCTCGGTCTCGCTAAAATTGAAAATTTTCAGTCTTGTCTCGGTCTTGTATAATTAAGTCTCTTCTCAATCTCAGTCTCGCCTTTTTCGCGAGGCAAATTAAAATTGCAGTCTAGTCCCGGTCTCGCCTCGGTCTCATCTCAGTCTCGTCTCAGCCTCGTCCCGGTCTCGTCTCAGAAAAATACGATTTCAGAGCAACTTCTTGACTAAATGGAATGAAATAAAATTTCCGTCCAAATATACAGTCTCAACTCGGATGCTTAAAAGGCATACTCGTCTCCTGTTGTTTCGGTCTCGTCATGCAATTTAGGGCAGTTCAAAAGCAACAAAGGTTGCAGAACAATGTTGAAGCATGGCATTGTCGACTTAGGCTGATAGTCGGTTGGAGACATACAGGCCTACAAAAATCATAAAATGATCTCAGAATGGAACTTATCACTGCCAAAGCTGAATCAAAAAGGGTCAACAAATACAAATAAATTTAAAAATGAGAACAGAGAACATATGGGGTTTCTCTGAAGCTTAACTTGGATGCAGTTTTTATAAGTTCCGTCAAGCTGTGTCGTCCACAACTGAAATTCAAAAATCTATTGATGCAGTGCAGTGGAAGGAATTTTAGAACCCGAATTAGACTGTTGTACTAAATAAGACCAAAAAAGCAACAAAATGCTGTATCATTCAATTTTTTAATTTGAGTCATGGACGACAAATCTTGTAAGACCTGTTTTTATTTTATTCATTTTAATTTTTTTTTCATTACATCGTTAATAAATGTTTCTTGAAACAAAAATCAGAATAAGTAGAATTTTATTTTTCTACAAATTACTTATCAAGAATTTTGAAAAGCAGAATTTTTAAAACAGAATCGAAAATTGCAGAGTTTTTATAATGAGAATTTTTAAAATCAGAATTTCAAAACCAGAATTTCGACCTGCTCCCGCAATATTATTTAGACTTTTTAAGAAATAAAGAAATAATTTTAAATTGGTTTATCCATACAATTCTATGAGAGGTATTGTTAAAAAGTAAAATGAACTAATTTAGACACATTTTTAAAAATTCTTGAAGCCATTTTCGTGATAGATAAGATTTTTCTTTGTGGTTATTCAACATATGGTAGGAACCGTTATTTTTGAACTTAGAAACTGTTTTTTTTTTTTAGGTAGGTTTTGTAGAAAATAGTATAAAACAACTGTAAATCAAGTTTAAAAAAAATATACAAACTCGTTTTCAAAATATTCAGTTTTCCAAAATCATCAACAGTGGTTGAACTAGAGGTGGGCACAAGAAATAACCATTTAGGAAATAAAAAACTTACTAAAAAGTAGCGTATCTGTATTTAAATTAATTAATTCTTTTTATTAAAACCGATGGATCCATTTTTGAGAGGAATAAGTTTTGTGTATAGCGGGTACCTATGTATCATTATTTTTGGTCCTAAAATAAATAAAAAATCAAGAACTTTTTTTTTTTTTTTGATAAAAAAATTACTGAATACCTTGAGAGCAAATAATGATAATTTATCTACTCAGGAATAGTTTTTGTCTACACATCACGTCATAACTAAGAATTTATACCAAAAGCTTGTTAAAAAATCAATTAACAGTTTTTTAAGTAAATTTACAAGAAATACTATGTACTCACAATTGTTAAAATTTTGTTTTGTTCCCAATGTCTTCAGGTCAGATGGCCCATGTTTATTTTGACTTGATTGCATATTATATTAAACACTTTTTTTTGGCATTTTATGTTTTTTTTTTAAATAGGTATCCATAAATATTCTCGCGGCTTACAAACTGTACTCAAACTACTTTTCAATAGCATTGACGGTTTAACTCAAGAAACAATATTTTTGTCATTTTTTAAATTTTCTTAATTATTGTTCGGCTACATTAAATTTAGCCCCAATACAAAATAACTTGGGAGAGCCTTAAAAGTACCTTGTCTGGCCCGCTTCGCGGGTTCAATGATTTTAACTCCCTTTTCGGGTCCTCTGTCCTGCTCACGCGACTCCGTCGCTCCGCTTAGGGTATGCTCAGTCGCCAGGCAGGCGTCTATGTTGTCAGTCGGTTTGCTATCAAAGCTATTTTTGCAAAATTATTTTGGTTTATGAATAACAGTTAAAAACGAAAAAGGGCTCAAAACCATGGAAAATGACCCCAATTTACAAATTTTTAACTTTTTTTTGCCTTTGTTGTTTCACATATAAATTTTTGGGGCCATTTTTCATTTTATGTTTGGGCGATATTTCATTGGGGCCAAATTTCATGTAGCCTTATTGTTCGTAGGAAAAAAGGGCTACATGAAATTTGGCCCCAATGAAAAATGGCTCCAAACAAAAAATGAAGAATTGAAATTTTTCTATTTTGAAAATGGGGCCATTTTTCATTATGAAAAAAGCCCCAAATGTGGGCTTTTTTTCATAATGAAAAATGGCCCCATTTTCAAAATGGAAAAATGGACACAAAATAATGAAAAATTGCCCCAAACAACATACTCCAAAAATGTAAAATGAAATTTCTCGGACAGAAAATCACAGGTAGGGGAAATTATTTACTCTCTCGTGAGCGTTGTCTTTTGTCAAAAACTGCCAAATTTTTGAGTACGGGAACGGCCTTGGACAGAAAATCTCACAATTGCACAAGAAATCACAGAAAAACTATTAAAGGAACGGACCTAAAATATAACTTTATCAGTATCTACCAGTAAATAAAATCTCACAGAAAATCCATTCAAACTCAAATTCAAATTAAACTTCAAAATAACGCATAGATCCTGTTTTATCAATCAATTTTACTATTTCATAAACAATAAAGCATCCTAACAATCCCCCCCCCCCACACACACAAAAACTGTTAATGTCACTCCCTTAGCAAAAACTAGTTATCATTTAAACGAATCTCTCCAAAAGTGATTCCCACACTGATGATGTTCGAAGCTTAAACTTAAACTGACAGACAGTTGCCACTACATTGTTAGAACAAACCCACAACATAACAAAAACAGGATTTATTTATACGTACACAAATGGAAAAAGGTGCCAATTATTGTCATATCGATGTCATTCAGTTGTGCTGTGCGTTTTGTACAAAGAGTTTTTGGTATATATTCATTTTGAAATCATTGCACAATGAATAGCGAAATTTAAATTGTAACACAGCGATTTTGCGTTGCGATAATATCAAATTTTAATCTGTTGTCTGTCAGATATTTCCTCTATAACATGAATCCTGTGGCTCTTATGGTTCTTCCGATAACGCACTTCTTTTATATAAAACATGCCTAGCCTACTTTGTTTGGTGGATGAGTCGAAATACATGTGTCAGTGTCTTAGAAGCTATAAGTATTGTGTTTTATGCCACCAACCGACCGCGTGTGCCTCATCTTTTCATGTGTCGCATTATCCTGTCAGAAGAAAAAGGATCAGATCAGACACGCACCACACCACACAATTGGATTTAAATTAGAAAACTTTTTTATTCCGTACAAAAAATAAAACACTAAATTATCTGCATTGGTCGTACGAACTTACTTATTTGTGAATATAAAACCTTCGACTGTGGAATTTGGAAGACTGTTTTAATCAAAAATGTGCCAACATTTTATGAGGGGATTATACTTAGAGCTTTACTGGGAAACAAATGACGTAGATGATTTTAATCTGAACTATGTACAGAAATACAAAAATTCATATTCATGATGTTGGTTTACATGAAAAACTACATGACATGGAATTTTGTTAAGTGGCGCCCGATTTGTGACTATTTTTTTTTTTAATTATGCGGTGTTTTAGTGCAATTTGGATACCAAAAATATATTCACACACCCTCATTTACTGCATACAGTTTTTGATAAATTTTTGAAAAATTGAAAAAAAAAATGTGTGCTTTATTTGTATTGACTGGTATAAAATGCGGTCAAATTTCTCTGTACGTCCGATATACACATAAGTCTCAAAATTTAATGGTTTTGGGTTTGTTTAAAGAAAACATGTAAGTAGCTGCTTTAGTTTATTTAAAAGTTAGCTGGTATAAACTGGTCTAATTCACATAAATGCTATTTCACTTAATACTTATTAAAGTTTTCGTTATGCCTAGTACGCTGCTGATGCGAAACGAAAAATCCCATACAAAAATTGACAAGACGAAATCATAAACGAAAAATTTCGTTGTACTTTTCGTTTTTCAGTATGCTGTTCGACCAGCGAAATTGATGATTATACCAGATTGTTTTGACAACTCTCCACTCTCTTTTCGCACAGAATTAATTGACCGGACCATTAATTGTGTGCGGAAAAATGACATTTGGGTTCGTTCGTGTTTTTATTTATTGTTTCTTTCATTTCAGCATGGCTTTGTTTGATATTCTTTGTTAAATTTTGTATTATTTATTTGCAATTTGTGAAACTCTCCATGAATATTTTTCCGCTGTGTTTTCGTAAGCATTTCGTTGTCTTATTGGAGACCAGAGGAACTTTTCGTTTCGCATCAGCAGCGTACTAGGCCTTAAGTTTTAGATATAGAGGTACCCACAGATAGATAAAATTACCAGGACCAATCATTTTTAGCAATATAAAGACCATAATATCAAGTTCACCTTAAAATTCGAAATCACATTTTTTTACAAATCAACAAATTGCCTTTACTCTTTTGTAACAAAAAATACCACAAGAAAAAAATGTTTGTAATTTTTTTTTATTTTTCGTTAACTGTGAACCAACCCTCTAAATAAAGCTAATAGTATAAAAATGTTCGTCACTTTTTTCCGTTTGTTAAGAAAATAATTTAAATTCCATTCCCTAATTGATAAAAAACTTTTTTTTGAGAGTTTTATTTCTTTACTGAAGGACTCTTGAGACTCATACAGACAGTAATTAATGACAGTTGCAGATTGAAGTGGAACACAGAGTGGCAGTAGCACGTTTATATGCGTTCGTCATCGCTTCGTTGTGCCGCATGCCATAATGGTAGCACAATACAAAGCTAAATCACATTTGGCATATGGCAATGGCCTCAAATGAATCGTCAAGTGCAAAGTTCGACATAATGAAAGCATTGTTTTGCCGAGGAGGATTCATTTCCTTTTTGTGAGATTTTTTTCAGTTTTTTTTTGTTTTGGTTTGGTGTATATTTCTCTATTGTTTGTATGGTGTACATGTAGATACACCTCCCCCAAGAGAATTTCTTATTTTGAACATTTACGCGACGAATAAACAAGAATACTATTGATGAATGGGAAAAGGTATTTCAATTCGTTTTCTTTTTTTTTTTCACTTGTATTTTTGTGATTAACGGATTTTGTTTAATCAAAATATTCAACACTAGCCCATCAGTGACGGATTGATATGAGCACAATATTTTCAAGGTTTGGGCTCCCCGTGAACAGGGCCGCTATTTGTTGAAACATATTTTGCACTGTACATTTATATAAGCCATAACTTTTATGTAGGTATCAAAAACGCGCTCATTTTTGGTTGTGCATTTTCTATTTGTCCTTTTTTTGTTAAATGGCGCCCAATCAAATTCTAGTAATTTTTCATAAATCTCCATACAATTTAGACAGGTTTAAGGAATTTCAAACGACACTTTCGAGTATTTTACATTGATCTTCGTAAAATAAAAAAAACTCTGAGTCTTAATAATTTTGTGTACTTGGGCCTTCTAAAGCCTTGAACCGCCACTCCAACAACATTGCAAGAGCGCGTCAATCCGTCAATACAATGACATTCGGATAGAAAAAGAAAAAAACTTTGAACAGAGCTTTTGTTGATTTCTTTATTTTTATTTCTTTTGTTTTGGTGAAAATGAAAACGGAAGATTACTTAATTTTGCGAAAGAGGCAAAAGTGGGCAGAAGAAAAACAATCTATCGATAATTGAGAGCGGCCTATTGTTTGTTTTTGTATATAGGTATAAGTAAAGTACACGTTAACAGGAGGACTAAATCATCTCATCTCGATTTGAATTGAATGAAAGAGGGTTTCAGTTTTTATAGCATGGAATTGATGGCGTTACAAGAAGATTGAGCGGAAAAAACAGGGGGAAAAATAATATTCAAGGAGATTCGGATAGGATTGAATAAATTCTCTAGAAAAAATAGAAAAGAGAGATCCATCCCATTGAGAATTTATTAGAGAGAACAATGAAATTGATTAGTTCGGTTCGTGCACTGTGCAATTGACAGGTGTTTGTTTACGCCCTAACTTCGAGGTTTATTATTTCAATAGATGATGAGTTTTTTTTGTTTGTGTTTGTTTTGTTTTTGTTTTCAATTGAAAGGGTTTTTATGTGCTTATGATTGTATATAGCCTTAGAGTGAAATTGAAAGGCTTTACTGCTGTTAATGTTTTAATCAAAAATGTGCCAACATTTTATGAGGGGATTATATAGGGCTTCACTGGGTATTTAATGACGTAAATGATTTTAATATCAACTACAAAGCAATTAAGATTTCATGTTGATGATGTTGAATAACATAAACAACTTCATGACATGAACAACTCACAAACCGACTTTAAAACCAAATCCTGACAAATAAATTTGTTAAATGGCGCCCAATTTGTTACTGGGTTTGTTTTCTTTTTTTTTTTTTAATTATTAGATGTCTTTTATGATTTGAGAATTTTATCTGCAATATTATTTTATTACATGAATGGATGAATCAATTAATATTTGGGTTTAACAACAGTGCGTCCTTTAGGTCTATTGTGCCCCCGTCTATAGCTAGATGAGACAGCTGTGTGAAGTGGGAACCCTGAACACGAAATTTTGTAATGGAGTTTATCAGAACTAGGGCTGGCCACGAGACGAGAAAAGTCTCGGTCTTGCATGACGAGACGGAGACGAGACTGCCTTTTTAGCATCTGAGACGAGACGGGACTGAGACCGAAACTATAATCAACAGGTTGTCCGGCAACTGTTTTTTTCGTAGACAAGACCGAGACTGCAAATTCAAAACTTTTCGCTAAAAAGACGAGACTAAGACCGAGACGAGACTCAATTATACGAGATTGACACGAGACCGAGACGGGACTTTAGATTTGAACGAGTCTGTGACGAGATTTACAAAAGTCTCGCCGAGTCTCGTCTCATGGCCAGCCTTAATCAGAATCGTTTGTCCATCATTTGTCCACGTTTGCCCAACCAAAAAGAACGTTTTTCCACCAGCAGGAAAAAAGTTATTAGGCTTTTCTTTTTTATAGCCACTTCCCAAAAACAAAAAACTCGTCCACAGTCCCCAATAGATGACTTAGGAAGATGAGACTAAATGCGTTCGTTTGCGATGACTGCTTCACGCCATTAAGTTGGCCTTGAAGAAAATTTCACTTGACTATTTGGAATCACTGTATAACTCTCTTAAATATCGAATTTTTGAACTTATTTTGAAAGCTGCCAGCAGCCCACATTACAAGCATACAAATTGGACTAAGAAAATTAAAAAAAAAAAACACATTAAAACCATCGTTTTTCGTCATTTTGTATGTGCTTCTAACCTTATGAACGAGAAAAATATTGACTCGGCTAACATTTATACTCTTATCTGCCGTTAACTTTTTTCTAGGAGCTCAAGCATAAGTTGTTCTATTCTACACTTAACAGTCTCTCTTGTGTCATACCAAATTTTGATATCTTTCGCATACAAAAGCAGATATTTCAAATGCCTGCTTTAACCTTATGACGAGCAGTGTAGCAACAACCAAAAAAATCGTCTACCGCCCTCAATATATAACATAGATGGATGGTGCTAAGTGGGTTTCACAATAGGGATCACGACCTATTAGGGGTGTCTTTGCTATTATTCTTGCCAAGGAGCCTTTCATTGGACAACTACGTTGCCCCGGTACTCAATGAAGTGTTTAACCACACACTCCCAAACTGATTTAGAACTAATAGCATAAGAGTTAAACGCCTCGCCATAAGTGTCGCTTTGCTGTCGGTAGTTTCTTTCGAGATTTCGTTTGGCACCTTTCTGTATGACATTAATCTCCACCTGAACAAAAATTGGACCATACACAGATATGAAAATACACTTTTTTTTTTGTTTTTGAAGATTCGTGGGTTAAAGGTGGCATTTGAATAACATTAAATAATGCTAAATATTTGTGTGTGAATTCATTAAAAATACCCATATACTAATATTCAATAATTTTGTAAAATGGCGCCTATTTTGTTATCTAATTCCTTACTAATTCAATGTTTTGATACTGTTAGTTTGTTGAACCTTGAGTATTTGATCTGCACTATTATTTAATGGAGTAAAATAATTTATTTGTTTTATATCTACATCATTGAATATATCCATACTAAATTATATTTTTTGATTTTTAAAGGTTTATGGATTCATGTAATTCAATTGTCTTTTTTAACATAATGCAAAATTAGTTGAGTTATTTCATAATTATTTATAACTTAAATTGTACTTTTTAATTGGCGCCCAATGCGGAACCATATGGATTTGTCTACTGTTTTTACCTACTGCCATGTGGTTCATAAATATTTAACTTTAATAACTCCAGTGTTATTTAATAGTTTCAAAGATTTTAATAAGTTACTGAAATCTAAAGACAACAGATGCCTCTTATATTTAAGTTTTGTATTTGGATAGAATTTCATAATAAATTGTTTTTGTGACTGAAGGGTTAATTCCATGGAATAAATAATGCGCAATAATGTTTTTAAAAATAAACCCTCTGATTTTTGGAGGAAAGTAAATGGTATTGCTAAATAACGCCCAATGAGAAATAAAATCTCTATAAATGCTATCATACGTGGCCTTGAAATCGATGTAAAGGTGGTGAGCGTCGATTTGAAGTTCCTGGGTTTTTTCCAAGATCTGCCGTAGTGTACAAATTTGGTCGATGGTGGCCTTTCCTGCCTGATGCCACACTTATATGAACCTATCAGGTTGTTGACGAACGGCTTCAGGCATTCACATAACACGGGAGAGAAGATCTTAAAGACGATGTTAAGGAGGCTAATTCCCATGTGCAGTTTAGAGGTTCACTTTTCTTGAGATACTACTATTATTTCATGTTTCATTTTATAGCTTTTGATTCGTTTATATATAACATATATTTTTGTAGCTATGTAGGTGTATTTGTCGACGAAATTAGTCCAATATGTATTTGAGAAATCATGTATGAACATAATAAGAATATAAGGTATCTACATAAAATATGTATATATCAAAAATACACCTAGTGTTTTTCCTAAACTTATCTACCGAGTTCATAACGTTAAATGGCGCCCAATGCGGAACCATTTCTGGATTAGTTGTTTTTATATCTAAAAAAAATACATGTATTAGCATAACAAATTATGAACTTAAGTTTATGAATTCCAAGATATACTTTTTACAGAAATTACGTTAATTGTGTTTTCTTATTAAATTTATTTGTTTTCAATGAGAATTTTATTTGTTAAAAGTCCATCTGAAAAACGTTGGCTTTGGAACCAAATATTAAATAGTATTGTTATTTAACAGTTAATTGTTTACTTAATGATTATCTAAGAAATAGTACAATCTACAGAATAAACACAAAACATAACAGTCTTAAATGGCACTCATCACAGCATTATTTCTTTTTTTTTAATCAGAGTAGTACCTTATGATATAAAAACTTCAAATATTAAAAAAAAAAAAATGACTAACCGTGTTTTTTTAAACAAAAAATGTGGGTTTTTTTATTTTTATGCCATTTTTTATACTTTTATGTTCGAAATCCGTTTCTTGTTATAATTATTATATCAAAGTCAATTATACTTATTTTGGATTGCAATACATTTTCCTATTTTTTTTTGTTAACTTCATAAATTTAATTAATTTTAACGAGCGCCTAGAATGTTTTATTTTACATAAGAAACTTTTTTCTTAATATTGAGCTGAAAAATTGTGAGATCAACTGAACAAACACAAAACATTATGAAAATTAACCTATCGATTTTTGAAACAAATCCAGAACTGGCGCCCAATTTGGTACCATTTTCTCAATGTCAACAAGCTACATATGTTATGGCCTAAACTGAATATACCTTCAATGTTTCGAAAATTCACATACGGAATTTTTATAAATCAAAACTTTTAATTATCTTGGTAAATGGCGCCCAATTTAGGTTCATTATAAATTTATTCTTAAATTCCATTAAAAATTCATCGTATATTTTTTAAAGTTTAATTTAATGATTTTTTAATGATAATTTTATTTACTCAGACA
The DNA here is from genome assembly GCA_949320155.1 of Melangyna quadrimaculata. Lineage (NCBI taxonomy): Eukaryota > Metazoa > Arthropoda > Insecta > Diptera > Syrphidae > Melangyna > Melangyna quadrimaculata. The sequence continues at coordinate 47,287,413 of OX439483.1, forward strand.
GATTGGCACAAGGTAGCTATACAAATCTGAGAGACCACAGATGTTTGTATAGTTTCTTTTACTATAATTCAAAGGCATATTTATAGGCTTTTATTTCAAAAAGAAAAATTAATACCTATAGACTCTCAAAGCTTTCGTATATTGTTGTTTAATATAAGAAAAATATAAAAAATAATAGCTTTTATCTTCCATCCTTGATCCTGCTTATGCAAAACAATATTCTACTTTTAGCAAACAATATTTGAAATAAAATTGAAGACAAACAAAACTGAAATAATACAAAACTAAAGAAAATAAAAAAAAACAAACTAAAACTCGCATAAATTTCGTTTTAATGAAAGCTTAATAACCAAAGGACCTACCATTGCATTCTCTTTTTAAAAACCTCATTCATTTTTACATTTACCTTTATATTTCAAAAAAAAAAAATGTAATAAAGATGAAGAAAACTCAACCCACAAAAGAATTTTTTTTTTTTTTGTTAACCAGAGACTGCGAGATTGCAAAGAATAGATGATGTAAAGAGTTTCGAGAAAATTAATGAAAGAATTGCACCAACAAAACCCATTTCTCTCCTCTTGCAATCTCCTCGTGTACATATATACCGAATGTGATGCCTTTGTTGCAGTACATTGTATAACATCAGCTCCTACAGGACGATAAATACAAGGACGACATAAACATACATTGAAGAACAACATTAATAAAATAGTAAAATGGATTTTTTTTGTTCGTCTTCTTCTTTTTGTTGGGTTGGTAATAGAAAAATGAAAAACCTTACAAAACTTAAAAGCGCCATCTATGAGAAGGATATTTTCTATACATATAGGTTAAACATAAAACAAGTCTCTTACTTTGTATAGGTTTTAATATCGACATATATTTATATATATATTTATTATGTGTGCTCTCCTGCTCTGTTCGGCAAACAAAGGAATTGTATAGTCAACCCAACTTATACATATGCGGGTCTATACATCTCGTTCATCTACTGTCATCTTGGCATTGTCACATGAAGAATAATCCTTTTTTTCGCGCTTTTTGTTATATTTTTGTATACCAACCTTTACCTCCCCCACTGTTGATGGTACGGGTACGGGAGTGCTCATGTTCGTTGTATTCGCATATCCTTTGCATTCATTGAATCCATTCAGTCAGTCATTCACGATTCACATTCACCCAAGAGAGAAGAGAGCGAGAAAGAGAGTTGTTGTTGATGGCATTGTGTTGTGTCATTCTTGTTGCTTCTTCTTCTTCTTTTCTTCGTCGTTGTTGCTGTTGTCAACAAGGACAAATACACAATTCCATAAATGGGCGGGAGTAGAAAGGTGAAAGAGAGACACAAAATACAGGATGTTCAAAGTCGAACAATCCCAAGGATTAACAACAACAAAAACTAGAACGAAACAGGTTTATTCTCTAACATTGGTCCTGTTCCTGATGATGCTGCTGGTGCTGATGATGATGATGATGCTTCTTAGTTGATGGCAGCATGCAGCAAGCTTGCTGGCTGGCTGATGATGATGGGCGTATAGAAGTGTCCTCCTGTTCTTCGCAGGAGTCTTCTCTGTAGTCATTATGTGACGTTTGTAACCAGTAACAACGACAATGAACAAGCTAGCGTCCTGGGTGATGGGTTCTGGATGCTGACGGGTGGTCTACAACGGGTGGTTGGTTTTTCGTATACAGAAAAAAGGATTCTCTCAAAATAATACAAAATGAAAAGCTTTTCAGGACATTGTCAAATGATGTTCAGTCATTCTGTTAAAGACAATGCTACCAACAAAACAAAAAAATGAAGAAGAAGATTCAACAAAATTCAGTTCGTATAAGTGCGATGAAGGCTTAAGTTATACCTACCTTTATGCACACATCGCATTCAGAACATGATGTAGGTATGTACCTACCTATAATACCGGTGAATGTTTTAAAGGAAACATGACGACACAACGAAATAAATGATGACATAATTTAAAAGCAACCATGTAGGCAGATAATGAGAAATTTCCTTGCAATGAATGAAAAACATTACGAAAAGTGTATATCTGTAGGTATACTGTATGTTATAAAAGGATTGATAAATGTGAATGTAGGTATGGTATTGTCACCTGTGTATATAGAGATATACAATGGGAATATGATACATTGCACAGGAAATTCCTGTGTGAGAGAAGACAATTTCGTAATAGGAAAGTTATACAGTAGGTATTTCAAAAAAAAAAAACTTTTTATCACATTCAGAAATATAACACAGAAATATAAATTATTTAATGTATTTACACTGAATATACATATGTACTTCTACGTCCTTGTTTTTGAAAAATGTATCTCATGTTAAAAACGATGTCGATGTTGACTTATATTCATTTGTAAACATTCATTCAACTTTTGTTCGCCTTGCAACAGTTTTCATTTTTTTTTTTTAAATGGCGCCCAACACCAGTCAAACTAATTTTATTTGTTGATGTGCTGTAAATTTTTTTTTTAGATTCAGTCAAACTTATCAAAGCTAAGAGAAATTCCAAAGATAGCAAGTAAGACTAAGGCTTAGAATGAAAGAATTCTGCCATTTACAACATGAGAAAAACTTTACGAATTTTTAAAACTTTTTTTTTAATACCTAATAAGGTAAAAACTATACGTCAAAGACAAAAGGGTAAGAGAATTTTCCTCCACAGGGGAAAAACAGTTGCAATTACTTTGGCATACACGAATGCACTTGGAAAAGCAATCAATAGCCATCAAAGATGCTATAAATGATAGAGAGAATCGGCTTGAACCTTATTCATCTGTCCATCCAAATAGTACAGGGTGGTCCAAAAGTCACTTCCTAGTTTAAAGTGATGATAACTTTTATAAATTTAACTTTTATTAATAATTTATTTTAGAGTCAGAAAGTATGGTTAATGGAGATTTTTTTGGGCTAAGGACCAGTTTTTTCACAGTGGGTTAAATTAAGTATGTGACTTTTATAGACTTTAATTAACTAACGCTAATCAACCAAAATTGGCTGATTAGTGAAATCCATGATTAGCAACTCATACTTTGAATTTTTTAAAACAAAATTTAATCAACAAACACATTTGAGGATTTCCCAGCTCCACTAAGCATGGATTAAAGATAATCAGCTGTAAACAAACTGACTCTAAGTATGGAATATAATATCCTTCAAATGAGCACCAGATTCATGCTCACAGAGACGGGCTCTTTCCTGAGAGTTTTCCATAACACTTCGTAGGACATCTGGGCTCAGCGCCTGTATTTCAACACGAATGTTCTCCTTCAGCTGCAGGACCGTGGTCGGTTTATTTACGTACAGTTTACCCTTCGAATAACCCCACAGAAAAAAAAGTCTGGTGCAGTCAAATCCGGAGAACGTGGAGGCCAATTAAATCCTGAATTTTTTTGGATATTAAAATTTCACTTAGTAGCGCCATTGTGGCGCGAGCAGTATGCGGAGTAGCTCCATACTGTTGAAACCACATCTCAGGATCGCTGGCCTCAAAAAATTTCGATCATAGCCCGATACCTTTCACCATTTGTAAACATATGAGTGTTTTTTATAATACAAATTCTATATACTACTGAAATACATCAGCCAAGTAGAAGACATAGCATTATTTAATTGGACTTGTTGAATTATTGATTCAATATAGCTTTTAACGGCCTTTAGTCCATACAAATTGGCGTTTCGTCCCGGCGTTCTCACTTGGACTCTTCAGTTGACATTGAGGGCCTTGTCAAGACGCAATTTTTATTAAGTTCAGTCCAGCTTACATCAATTTTACAGCGAAAATCGAATGTGAACTATATCCAACCCAATTAGAATTTCTAATCAAGAATTGTTGGAAGTTTTGTTACCCGTGGCCTGGCATTGTTAACATATGAGTGTTTTTTATAATACAAATTCTATATACTACTGAAATACATCAGCCAAGTAGACTGGACTGAACTTAATAAAAATTGCGTCTTGACAAGGCCCTCACTGTCAACTGAAGAGTCCAAGTGAGAACGCCGGGACGAAACTCCAATTTTTATGGACTAAAGGCCGTTAAAAGCTATATTGAATCAATAATTCATCAAGTCCAATTAAATAATGCTAAGTCTTCTACTTGGCTGATGTATTTCAGTAGTATATAGAATTTGTATTATAAAAAACACTCATATGTTAACAATGCCAGGCCACGGGTAACAAAATTTCCAACAATTCTTGATTAGAAATTCTAATTGGGTTGGATATAGTTCACATTCGATTTTCGCTGTAAAATTGATGTAAGCTGGACTGAACTTAATAAAAATTGCGTTTTGACAAGGCCCTCACTGTCAACTGAAGAGTCCAAGTGAGAACGCCGGGACGAAACTCCAATTTTTATGGACTAAAGGCCGTTAAAAGCTATATTTCACCATTTGTGGTAACAGTATTGGCGGCATCGTCTTCAAAGAAGAATGGCCCAATAATTTTTTCTGAAGTTACACCACACCAGACAGTGCACTTAAGCAGATGCAATTCCCGCGGATGGGTTCTCCGTAAACCATATACGGCAATTTTGTTTATTAATGAATCCATTGAAGTTGAAATGAGCTTCATCACTCACTATGAGATGACGCCAATAAGCAATATAAGGGTTAAAGTAATCGAGTGATTATTTTCAAACTAAAATTCAATAAGTTTGGTTCTCTCCAAAGGACTGTAATTCATTTTATTAAATCTCGAGGTACTTATTACCTTCAAAAAGAAAAGAAAAAAATTAAAACAGAAGAGTTATAATTTTTTCAAATTAGGAAGTGACTTTTTGCCCCACCCTGTAAATTAGGAATAAAATTGAGATGATGAGCTTCGAACTTTTTGAATTTTTCTACGTCATTTCGGAATATTTTTTGTTAGCCTTAACAAAATAATGTGAAGTAATAAAGAAATAAAAACCCAAAAAATAGAAGTTATATTGTTTTTGTTTTTAATTTTAGTGGACTGTATTGAATAATGTGAAGGTAAGTGAATGAAATGGATTTTTTTTGAGCTTAAGAAGAATATTTTATGATGATATAAATAATATAGGGCTTGTTCCCAAAAATAAACTAAATTTTCTTCATAATCAGAATCTGAGTGTTCTTTTTTAAGAAATGCTGTATCGCACTTATCCTTAACTCACATTCAAGTAATTCATTATAACTTATGGTGACAAGTTTAACATTCAAACTCCAAAAAAGTCGGTATCCACTTCGAGTTCGAAGATTATACAAACAATAAAACACTCTGACTTCTAAGTATGTACTTTTAGAATGACATGGGTACTTTCCAGTTTACTCTCAACAAAATTTTCAAATCATTAAATGGATCCCAAGGTAATGTAAGGTAAGGTTTTGTGTTCGGTTCACGTTAATTTAATTTTGTAAAAAAATGTTTGATTTAAAAAATGGCGCCCAACGTAACACAAATGCCCGTTATTAAAAAAGTTTTTTTTTAAAAACAGTGTTATAGATAATGTATTTTGCATGATATAGACTTCCTTAAATAAATTATGATAAATAAATTAAATTCTGTATTTTGATTTACAATTCTGGGTTATTTTTTACGAAGGTACTTTACAGTTTACTCTAAAGAAAATATTCAACTAAATAAAGGTTGCCCAATTTAAAACTTATTTATTGTTTTTTGCTCAAAATGTTCATTGTAAAGATTATTGCCTTCAACATCCTAGATTTTTGATTATTTTACGTTTGTTTATTTTTATACAATAAAAGTTAAGAAATGGCGCCCAATTAAAGGTACAAAATCGTAAATTTTTGTTTATTTTACGTTTGTTTATTTTTATACAAAAAAAGTTAAGAAATGGCGCCCAATGTAAGGCAACAAAAAGGTTTTTCTTACACAGCGATGTTATACGTATGTATTTTCTATAAAATATAGTCTACTTTAAATAAATATGGATGAATAAATGAAATTGTATATTTTGATAAACAATTTGGGGTACTTATTTTACATCGGTACTTAACCGTGTAATCTCAAAATGAATTCAATTAAATAAATGGCACCCATTTAATACTTATTTTACTGTCTCTCAAAATGTTCATTGTTTAGATTGTTCCCGTCAACATTCTAGTTTTGTGTTTGTTTTTTGTTGAGTTATTTTTGATAAACCAAAAAAAAATTAACATAAATACCAATTTTTTGCATACTAATTTTTTCTTAACAATAAGAAACAAATCGTGATGATTTTTCAAATAATATTTAATTAAGCACGAACCAGGGCTTCACAAATTTTCGTGTCTAAATTGCCGGATGTTCATATATGTATTTAATCTAATGCATTTTGCACATTTCAAACTAATTCATCTTAGCTTATACAAAGGATACGTTAGAAGGTGCAAAGAGTATAGGCGCAGTTTCCCCTTATACAAAACCATTTTTACTGGGAACGAAGATTACACCCAACTTCTAAAAATTCTCACATATTGTGAATAAAAAACTCTCTGTTTAATTATTTACTGGAGTCTATTATAACCCTTGAAGAATTTTTAGATAATATAACACCTTATTGCTATAGGTTTTTATAGGTACAGGACAATGTTTACTGATTTTGGTATTTGAAATTCTATTTTCGGTATATTAAATATGGGAATTGGCGCCCAACGTCAGACCAATCTATGAATATTTGTTTAGGCCATTCCATTTAACAGACACTCTTTAATATGATCGAAATAAGCCGTTGAGAGAGTGACTAGCAACTCCGTAAAAGTTTTATACGGAAAACACAAACAAAATTCTCTATAAGAATTTGTTTTGTTATTGTTTTAAGTGTAAATATTTTGGTGGTCACTCTCTCAAAAAACACAGCTATTAATGAATTTAAAATTTTATCTTCATTAAAATATATATGTACTTTTTTTCAAAGTCATACACATTTTAAATGGCGGCCAATGCTTTATACTACTATTCTAAACTAAAGATTCCATCTTAAGCAACTACCTGTTCCTTTTTATAAAACGTATGTGTTAAACTATTTGCCTTGGGGCACCCCTTACGAACACATACAGAAGCCCCATTCTACTTGTACTGTTTATCTTATTTCAATGTCAAAACCATAATTCCACTCTTCGGCGACGACGACGGTGCATTGACAACATATACCAGTCAAATGGCCAATATCCTTTCTACAGTAGCAAGAAACAAATCCAAACAATCAGTCAGCAAAGTGGCCAAAGTATATGTAAGTACATAGTTATGATGTCTCTCATTTAATAGACCTTAGAGAAACATAGAACTTAGAACGTAGGTTAATAATAAACCGCCTCCGCCGTCCAGGTGCAGACACAACATGTCCACTTATAATTTCGTCTATATCAACTTCTTACTCATTCCAGCTAAATATACCTACTCTCAAAAGATACCATCGTCATCTCGTCGTAATCGAAAGGTGTTATGAGTCAATACAAAAGCTACCACACTAGCACACATCACAGCAATAAGTTCGCCCCCAAGTATATCCTGGGCACCTGTCCCTTCAGATATCGCCTGTCATAACTACGTACTATAATCCTTAAAATGGTTTGTTTGCTTTTCTGTGGTTTCTCGTTGCTCTGCAGTTTACCTCTCTCAAGGATCAAAGTAAATACAGAGGACACGAGTCGGTGTGGAGAGAGAAAGTGGCCTTTCATCATGTAAACATTTTAAGATAATGTGCTTCTGCTAACGAAAGACAGACAAGTGTTGAAGACGTCCTTGTATAGGATTCTGTAATTTAGCAACGAGTGCGGTTATCCTCACACCCGAATTTGCTCACTCTGTCTAAATAGTACATAATCCTCTCAACAGGCTGCAATTGAGCTACTTAACAATTTGATATTGTTACAGGTTGCCAAGAATGTGAGTTTGTCTATGGCTGTGATAATAACATAATTCTATTTACACCTATGCCCACTGATTCGAGGATGACGGCTACCGAAATTATGAGTTTGAAGAGTTTCACTCAACAAAACATAGACGACGCGACTATACCTACACACCTACATCTATAATACAACATTTTCAAATTAAATTCTCATTATTTACAGCGCAGTTAAGCAAGGAAATTGAAAGATTTTTGGGGGAGAATTTCCAAATTATTATGAGTGGTGGTGGTTTAAGTCTTTTGAGGGGGACATACAACAAAAAAAAAACACAATGACAATGGAAAATAACAAAATGGCAGTATAAAGCAGAATTTCATGGGGCAACTAGCACAAGCCAAATGCAAACAAAGGACAACCGACAACCTAAAGGCAAACAAAAAGCTATAAGCTAAAATACAAATAATAAAAGTTACAAAAATTGACAATTTTGTTTTTGGTGTGGGCGATGAAAGGAAAGTCTCATTTTTTTACTGTCTGGCAAACAATACAAAATCTGGAAAAAAAAAGTTTTGACATAGAGGGAGAAGGAGATACTTATTCTTTAGTAGCCTCTAAACTTTGGATTTTTGCTAACAAATTGAAAAGACGATACGAGAAATAAAATCTGTTAATATTTATTGTATTTCTTTTTAAAGGCTAATATCTAGCCCTAACCGCCAATTTATCGTAAGCGACAAAAAACACATTTTTTTGTTTTTCTTCTAAATTGCAAAACGGAACGAGTTGATTTTCAGTATTTCGTTATATTTTTGTAAATGGAATAAAGTGAATATAAACAAAATACTTCTGTTGCCAAATTTACGTTGTTTTTGACGTTTTTGGCGTTGACGATACTTTTGGTGCTCACTAATTCATGATCAAGTTTTCGCGTTTACGATAAATTTAAAAAATAGCAAACAAATCGTATTTATATGAAAAAGAAAATTTTCTTCAATTTGAGCCCAATTTATGTTTCTAAAATACAGCTTTTCGAAATATAGCAATCAAAAATGTATAGTAACAAGTAGTAAACACATAGAATAATCAAAAAAACAGGATGTTTGGTTGGGTCAAATCTCCCATAAAAAATTACTTAAAAACAAAAAAATAACTAATAAGAACCAAAAGTAATGTACATACATATGTAATATGGTTTAATACTTTTTCTTAAAGCACGAGATTGAATTTTCATTTTTGTTTTATGAACCGATCAATAACTTCCTCTACATCTAGTGACACATCTTTGTGGACATATGCATATGTGCTAAAACCTGTCTACCATTGAAGACCTGAACCAATTTTGTAATCGACTTAGCTTAGAGAAGGACCCTCTGCTGTAGTTATAACAATAGGTAGCTTAGAGAGTATATTTAGCTTAGCGAGTATATTTGAAAATAGATTGATGTTTGGAAATCTTTCTTAATCATATTTTGCCATTATCTCCCTAATTGTTTTTGTATGGAACTATTGATGGATTCTCTGCCATTGGACCATCCACAGCCTGTATTCACTTACATAATTATTTGATGTGTTGTCTATGAATAACTATCGGCATTACAGACATCTTTCAAAGGAATTTGATAGGTTACGTCTTTATAGATATGGAAAGAACAATTATTTTATTTATATGAACATAGAGCAGGTATTGAGCTTAAAAAGTCACTTAACCGGAGGATTAAATACAAATTCAAATCTTCGGATTTTTCAAAGCCTTTTCGATCCATCACCATCTTAGCTATTCGTACATGGAACTCAAACGATAATGACTTGAATAAACATTAGACGAAGTACCTATATTTTGAAATTCTAGTGCCACAAAACAACTTTTTTCGGAAAAAAAATTAAAAGGCAAAATATCCGTGGTCTTCAGAAATGTTTGAATCTATCAAAGTTTCTTAAAGGAACTTAAGAACATGTTGCTTCATCGCGTAACAAATAATATTGCAGACAGAAATACCCAAAATATGAATTTAAACGTTTTTGGCCCATAAAACCCGAAATTAAATATGAAAAACATCGACTTTCCAATTCAATAAAATTATTTTTTACTTTGACTCTACCTCTTCCCTGGGGCGGGAATGAAGCTCAAATGGAAACATTTGCAAGGAACTCTAAAGAATTCCGAGATGAATACAGAACAAAGGTCAAAAAATCCCAGGGCGATCATGACCATAAGGGCTCCAGCTTTAATTCCTAATTTAACACAACTTACTCGTACATACAAAAACAAAATTCGAATCTCAAAGGGGGATAATGACCCGTTTGAACACCCCCCCCCTTGGAACCGCCATTCATGTAAGCAGATAAAAAAGCAGCATCACTTTGGTCAACAATACACCAAAGTTTATTAAATAGCAAAAACAATCTATGGCATTTGCGATATTTAGCTGTTAACAAAAAATATGAGTGTCGCTTACGATACATTTTCTTTTCTCTGTAACTTTCTTTTAATAAGTTTTATTGGAAAACTAATGATGTAGATAGATGCATAAGAGTATTACCTATAAAATTGCATAATTAACTTGGTTTTGTTAAAAATGTCGCTTACGATAAAATAGCGGTTAGGGCTCGATATATTAATGTAGCTCTAAGCAGTTTTACAGGGTGTTTGATTTTCTGTCTTGTTTGATTAATCTCTTTCACCAAATCACTGAACATGAATTTTTAGTTTAAATATGATGGAAACATCAATAATTAGATTCAATTCTTTCCGGGAAACTGGAAACACCATGTTATTTATATTATTTTAGACTCCGAAACAGAACTTTATTTTTACTTACATATTTTTCTTTTGTTCTTTCGAAAGGATATTTTTTATGGTGGCTCATATTTGCAGAAAAGGCAACATTTTTGCGAAAACACAAAAATATTGAGAGATTTAAAAATGAAAGAAATATTTTCTTGCGTTTTACCAAACGACTGGGGAAGAAGATCCTATATTCAGCCTTTTTCCTTCAGATTCAAAACAACAGAATACGGTAACTAATTTAAAAAAAAAAAACATTTTTTTAGAAAATTTGGAGCACTATATTAGAGCTCAAAATACTCCTGAGTCATGGCTCTACCGATTTCCATGTTTGAGTATTGTTAGGATACTCTTTAGGGGATGTTTAAATACTACCTATATTCCATCAGGATGGAGAGAGGTCAATGTCATCTTCATTCCAAAAGCTGGTAAGCCCACGCCGAACCGAAGAACTTTAGACCAATTAGTTTATCTTCATTTCTTCTCAAGACATTAGAATGACTAATAGAAACGCATATTCGCCTTAGTGATGATGTTCTCTAACAGGCCCAACATGCGTTTATGAAGGGCAAATCTGTTGAGACAGCTCTTCATGAGGTGGTCGGCACAATTGAAAGATCAATCCATTATAAAGAATTCACTCTAGGAGCTTTCCTAGCTATAGAAGGGGCCTCCAATAATGTCGAAAGTAAATCAATTCGGCAAGCCCTAGACTCTACGGGCTTTGACCCATTGCTGTCAAACTGGATTGATTCTATGCTCCAAACAAGTCTTGTAAATGCGGAAATGGGCGACAGTAAGCTTAAAGTCAGGACATGTAGGGGTACACCACAGGGAGGGGTATTGTCACCACTACTTTGGCTCCCCGTTGTTAATCAGGTTTTGGTCGATCTAAACCAAAGTGGTGTCAAAGTCGTGGCATACGCAGACGACATCGTGATAATGGCCTCTGGAAAATTTGTTTCCATACTTCGTGATCTCTTGCAAACGGCGTCGATAGCATTCTATACTTGCAATAGAATTTTTGGTAGGATATGGGGGCCCAGCCCTAAAACCATCCATTGGATGTATACTGCCATCATAGGGCCAATATTAACGTATGAATGTTTGGTCTGGTGGCCAGCACTTGACAAAGCCACCAATCTCAAGACCATGACAAAAATACAACGACTAGCATGTATAGGTACAACAAGTGCCATGAGAACTACACCAACTGCAGCCCTAGAAACTTTCCTTTCGCTTGGCCCACTTGATCTTTTTACAAAAGAGCTGGCGGCCAATAGTGCTCTTCGGTTGAGTGCAGAGTGCAAACATTGGAAAATGGGCCACTATGGTCACAAGACGATAATTAACTTTACCGACATCAATATACAAACTGACTACATCTTACCGCACATTTATTTCAACCCAGTTGAACTTACAGACTTTCCATCAAGAGAACTCTGGAAGGAAAACCGGGTCACAAACGTAGATCATGTTTCGGTATTTACTGACGGGTTCAAATCAGACGAGGGGGTAGGGTCAAGCATCTTTTCAGAAAACCCACCCATAAACAAGTCGATAAAACTTCCGAACTTCTGTAGCGTTTTTCAAGCAGAGGTCCTGCAGTATGTGAAGCTGCAAAGCATCTCTCCACGCTTGAATTGACGGGTAAGAACATTGATTTCTTCATAGATCAATCATATCATCAATTGTCACAAAATCATTGCTGTCACAGCGAACTAAAATCGTTGGGCACCACAAAAACACAGTTACCCTTCGTTGGGTCCCAGGACATCGTGACATTTTTGGTAATGAAAGGGCAGACGAACTGGCCAAAAACGGGACAACACTTGAACTGAGCCAAGTCACACCCTGGGTACTCAGGCCTTTAGAACATGAAAAATATAGAATTCACCACAGTTTCTTAAAAGCGGCAAACGACCGGTGGGCAACACTTGATACCTGTCGGGTCTCAAGGACTTTATAGCCGTTAGTCTCTAAGAACAAAATAGACTATTTACTCAAGCTAAGCAGGCCCCAATTATCCCTTTTGGTTGGTGTACTCACGCGTCACAGCTCCATGGGAACCCACTTGAGCAGAATGGGCATCAGCTCATGTGATCTGTGTAGAGGGTGTCAAGACGAGGAGGCGGTGGAGGGCTCATACTACTTCCTTTGCGAATGCCCCAGCCTAGCAAGAAATAGAAGAGGAACTCTCGGAGAATACTTCTTCGACGATTTAGATAACGTCTCTATTTTGCCACCTGTAAACATCTTGAAGTTCATTCGGATTTCGGGATGGTTCAGGGAGGCTCCTTCTACCTGATATCCACAATGTCCACTCCTCACCTATCCTTTCTCCTACCCAAGTCAGCTCCCGGGGAGCACAATGGATCCACTGAGATCCGAGTGAGATGATTCGGCTTGCCGCTTCATCACCCCTTCTAACCTAACCTAACTTAGGATACTCATACTCGCATAAACACAGAAAAAAAACGCAATCTAAGATCAACATGAGAAATTATTGATTTCGATAAAAAAGATGAAATTTTCATTCATTGGATATCATTTCGATTTAACACGTTTTCATTTTATTTTAACATTTTAAACAAGTTAACAGGAAATTCAGTTTTAATTAATCCGTTTTCGCTTTGTTTTACATTTGAAGTTCTGTTAAAATATCATAATTCATATAAAAACTCCAAGTTAAAAGTAATTCATATTAAAACAAGCGTTTTTCATGTGAAAACAATAGGCCATAGACTTATACAACGTTTCTCATTTTGATTCAGCATAATTTTTGTTGACGATAATATTATTAAATCATCGAGATTTCATATAAAAATGAATTCATGTGTGAGATCATGATGATAAAAACATGATTGAAGTTAACAAAATGTCCAACAATTCTTGATTAGGAATTCTAATTGGGTTGGATATAGTTCACAATTGATTTTCGCAGTAAAATTGATGTAAGCTGGACTGAACTTAATAAAAATTCCGTCTTGACAAGGCCCTCACTGTCAACTGAAGAGCCCAAGGGAGAACGCCGGGACGAAACGCCAATTTTAATGGACTAAAGGCCGTTAAAAGCTATATTAAATCAATAATTCAACAAGTCCAATTAAATAATGCTAAGTCTTCTACTTGGCTGATATATTTCAGTAGTATATAGAATTTGTATTATAAAACACACTCACATGATTGAAGTTATTTTAACATTAAAATAGTATTAAAATAAAATGATTTACATATTAATTCTAAGTTAAGATTACATCATCTTAAAACAAGCGTTTTCGTGTAAAAACAACAAGGCTTACCCTTGAACAACTGTTTCATTTATTAAACTATTATTTATTTATTATTTTTTTTTTTTTAATTATTAAATCATAAAGGTTTCACATAAACATTAATTCGTGTGGTGGTCATGTGATCATGGCGTGTTGTACAGCTGTGGCTGAAGTCTTGTCTTCTAAATTTCCAAGATTTGTATTACCAATCAATAAATTAATAAATATGATTTTATACAAGGTGATTTTTGTAAGATGTGACAAAAAAATCGCGCGATTTTTTTGTTCGATTATTTTATTAGTTTCCCAGAACTATCCTTTTAAAATTTTGTAAATCATTAAAATAACGGTACATAAAAATTATTTATTAGTATTATTTATTAGTAAAATATCGCGTTTTAAAAGTTTGGGGCCATTTTTCATAATGAAATTTCACCCCAAACTGTAAAATGAAAATAGACCCCAAAATCATTAAAATGGCCCCAAATCGTTAAACATATTATTTTTCTTCTGTTGTTGCTTTTCATATAATTTTTTAGAGCAGTTTTTCATATATTGTTTGGGGAAATTTTTTTTATTTTGGGCCCATTTTTCCATTTTGAATGGGGCCATTCTTCATTATGAAAAAAGCCCCAAATGTGGGGGCCATTTTTCATTTTTTGTTGTTGACATTTTTAATTGGGGCTAAAATTTTATGTAGCCCATATCAAGTACTTAAAAGAATATAAAGTAATTAGTTTTGATAAATGGAGAATGGGCAAAAATATATGGGACCTGGTCTACCTAGTGCCCAGAAACGAGACCTATGAAAATGATTGGGTACTATGGAGTATACCAACGTACGAGTATTTTTGTTGTCATAAACAGTGGGAGTTGGCTATAATAAGCGACCAAAAATATAAAAAAAAACACTTTGCAAATTCGAAATAACATAGACGAATTGTTTTATAAAGGGTTTTCCATTAAGGGCGGGCCGATTTAAAATTTTAATAAAACAAGTTGTATATGAGATATCAATAAGGTTTTAACTTTATTTTAGAGCCCTATCAATGACATTTGGTGTGAAATATAACAGTGTTCAAATGGCCTCCGCGGCTTCGCTGGGTGGCGCGGATTCGAAAGGTTCAGTTTTCGATGACTTTGGCGCATAAATCAGGCTGAATTTGACCGATGGCATCGATTATGTTTTCTTTGAGGGCCGCAGTGGTTTGCGGCTTATTTGCATAGACCTGCGACTTAAGAAAGCCCCACAAGGAACAGTCCATAGGGGTCAAATCACACGATCTTGGTGGCCAATTGACGTCGTTTTGGCGCGAGATAACCATGCCATGAAACAGCTCGTGCAGAATATCGATTGTATCGATTGTGTAGCGCCATCCTGTTGAAACCATATGTCTTCGGTGTCCATATCATCCAATTCAGGCCACAAGTTGGTGATAATCGACCTATAGCGATCACCGTTGACGGTGATGGCCTGGCCAGCATCATTTTGGAAGAAGAACGGACCGAAGACGCCTCCAGCCGAAAATCCACACCAAACAGTAACTTTATTTAGATGCATTGGTTCCTCGTGAATCTCGTATGGATTGGTGTCGTCCCAAATCCGGAAATTTTGCGTATTTACTTACCCATTGATCCAAAAATGGGCCTCATCGCTAAAGATGATTTTTCGACCAAAATTGGGATCAACAGAACACCCATTTTGATAATAAATTTTTATCATTTGCACGTGTTGCTCGACGCTGTAACTTACCACAATTATTTGTCTTTCTTAACTGATTAAAAGACGATATTTTGACAGAAAGTAGATAAAAGAAACAATATGGCCGCTACGAGCTGTCAAAATCAACCCGTTCCTATTGGAAAACCCTATATTTTGTAATATACTGCCTAAACCCCATGGTTTACAGCTCTGTGTCCATATACAAAAATGATGCTCTTCAACTAAGCTTTCCAATGTTGTATACCTCAATTGTGGGCACTAGACGGACAATTATTCCTATTCATTAATTTCGCTATATCGAATAAAAAAAGTACAATTTTCTTACTGTTAATGCCAGGTTTCCACTTGTCATTGAAAGACGCAAATCGACACACTTTGACAATACAGGGTGGGTATTACCAACACAAAAAGCTAAGAAAATAGTAGTAGAGGGAATTTATTACCCACCCTGTCTTGTCAAACTGTGTCTTTCAATGACAAATGGAAACCTAGCATAAGTGAATTGTTCGCCAACCATGACATTATTCGCTATTATTAGCCATTGATATAAAAGTTCCTTTATTTTGGGGTCTTTTCAGTTCATCGAAAGTGACCAATACTGACATTTCAATGGAACACTACTGCAATTAATTTTTGCTCTAATTGCAGTCTTTGTTGCCAAACCTCATGGTTTACAGCTTTGTGACCATACACAAAAATGATGTTCTAGGACTAAGCTTTCCAACGATACACTCCCTGTCACTTGTTTAAAAAATAGATCGGGTGGCACAACGGCTCATGAAGAACCAGGGCCTGGTGACTAACAACTCGCAACCATTCCTGTGTGCGCCTTTCGACAGGAATTTAAGTCACTTGTTTGAGGCCACTATTTTCGCAAAAGTTTTTTCTCGATAAATACCTGTAGGAAATATTTTTCCTGGAAATTTTTGATACCTGTAAGTAGGTAAATATAATTTCCCTACTCGTAACTCGGAAAAAACCATAGGAATTTCACAAATTATAAGAATGGACTGCAAAAATGGGTATACAAGAATGCGTCACTTGATTGAGGCCACTTGAAAAATCTTTTTTTTTGTTTATAAACATTAATGTATTATGTTTTTGTCAATTAATAATGAGTATGACCGCCATTTTTTGAAATTAGCTCTATTAGACGGTTTGGAATTAGCTCTATTAGACGGTTTGGAATTTTTTGGAATAATCCAGTGAAATCTGGCTCCAGGCATCGCAGTTAGGTACGACCAAGACGTCCTTATCTTCAAACTGTCTTCCAGCATTAGAAACTTTTCGAGATAGCCAGGCCCAAACGCTTTCGATGATGTTTGAGTCCGGTGAATAGGGTGGCCATGGTAAAAGTCCAACGTTATTCAACTGTATCCAGCTTCTAGCTACCCAGGAAGTATGGATAGGGGTCTTGTCTTGTTGGAATATCCAAGGTAGAGGTTCCAGAATTTTCTTTAGCTTTGGAAAAACCCGTTACAGCAGGCATTTGTAACTATTTCCGTTCACTGTTGTAGTTATTAATTCCAATTCAATTGTTCCATAATAGGTGATAGCTCCCTACACTATAACACCTAATGTGAAATGTCACTGTGATGTCTTGACAAAATAAGTTCTTCTTAATCGTGAAAATAAAAGTTGTAACCATCGGGCCCGTCAAGATTAAACTTTTTTTCACCTGAAAAGACAACCTTTTTCATTGCGTTGCTACAGGCAACATGCTCCCTGGTGAAATTCACCCGTATTTTCTTATGTAGCTGCCGTAGAACCGGTTTCTTTTTGATTTCATACTCTTGATGTTACCACTGGTTTGATTTATCCTTAAAACCGTCGAAATACTGGCTGATACCCCACTTTTTGACCTTATTTTAGGCTCTGATAGTGTGGAATTTGAAGCTAGCCACTGAATGAGTCGCTTTTATCGGATTGTTGTTGCTTGAGCTGTGCGTCCTGTTTGTTTTTTCCATAATTTTCAGTGTCTGCTAGATAGTTGTTGACAATGGTCTTACTTCTGGCCTGAGAATACCAGTTCATTTAAAGCATCTATTGATCCTCTTTCTGCAATTGTCGACGTGTTTCCAGAGCCCATTTCAACTTGAAATTTAATATAAAATATAGTATTCTATCCTAACTTTTGGAATGGCCTCAATCAAGTGACGCAAATTTTATATCCAGTTTTTGCTGTACATTCACATAATTTGGGAAATTTCTATGAATTTTCCAAGTTAACTCTTTAACTTTATCCACTTTTATTGCAAATTATATATACCTACTCACATGTATACAAAATTTTCAGGAAACATATTGCTTACAGGTATTTATCGAGAAAAAACTTTTATGAAAATAGTGGCCTCAAACAAGTGACAGGGAACAGGGAGTGTATATGTACCTACATATAGTCCGAGAGCTAGTGAACATTTACTCAAAGTGTTTTATACCGCTTCAAATTTTGCGGCCATGTCGTTTGTATCAGTGCAAGCTACAATTCATCGGTCTGGCAGCGATATCCCGGCCCCACTTACTTACTTACTTTACTTTTGATCGCGCTCACAGCCCAGGATGGGCTTCGGCCTCAACTAACAAGCCCCTCCAGCCAGCTCAGTCCCTAGCTAGCCGCTTCCAGTTGCGCACACCGAGTGCTTTGATGTCGTCATTCACTTGATTGCGCCACCTGTTACGGGTTCTTCCTCTGCTGCGTACCCCATCGGGGTTGGATTCGAAGACTCGTCGGGCAGGTGCGCTGCTGTCCATACGCTCCACGTGCCCTAGCCATCTCAGCCGCTGTATTTTCAGTTTTTTGACCAGGTCAACGTCGCTGTATAGCCCGTATAGCTCGTCGTTGAATCTTCTCCTCCATACTCCTTCGATGCACACCGGACCGAAAATCACACGAAGAATCTTCCTCTCAAAGCACCCTAGCAGATTTTTATCCGAATCTTTCAGTGTCCATGCTTCTGACCCATAAAGCAGGACCGGGATGATAAGTGTTTTGTATAAAGTCTCCTCGGTTCTCTGAGAGAGGGCCTTACTACTTAAATGCCTTCTTAGCCCGAAGAAACAGCGGTTGGCAAGAGTAATTCTTCGCTTGATCTCTGCACTGATGTCATTCTACGATGTAATAGTGGAGCCCAGGTAGACAAAGTCCTTGACAACCTCGAAGTTATATGTGGCCATCGTGATATTTTTCCCGAGTCGACGATGTTGAGATTCCTCTGTCGATGACAGCATATACTTCGTCTTGTCCTCAATAACCGCCAATCCCATTCTAGCCGCCTCCGATTCAATGCTCGCAAATGCCCCTGCCACAGCTCGCTTCGTTCTGCCGACAATGTCTATGTCATCCGCATACGCATGCAATTGAACGGACTTTTAATAGATTGTACCGCTGGTGTTGACATGTGCGTTGCGTACAATGGCTTCAAGAACGATGTTGAATAGGTTGCATGATAACGCGTCGCCTTGCCTCAATCCTTTCTCAACATCAAAGGAATCGGTGGTGTTCTTACCAATTTTGACGGATCAGCGAGATTTCTCCATCGTCATCCTGCACAGGCGAACGAGTTTGGCAGGGATACCGAGACTCGACATGGCTCTGTATAATTCGTCCCTTTTCACGCTATCATACGCGACTTTAAAATCGATTAAAAGGTGGTGTGTATCGATCTGGAATTCCCGGGATTTTTCTAAAATCTGTCGGAGTGTGAACATTTGATCGACGATTGACTTGCCTGGCCTACACTGATAGGCCACCAGGACTCGCTCCCCAGGATTTGCAAAGAAAAAGCTGTTCATAGTGTGTGATAAAATTTCAAAATGGACCTGTTCATAATAAAATATACGCATATGGAATTCGGAAAGGATCCCAAAAAGACAAAATCCTAAAAACTCAATTTTGTAAACCCTTAATCTCAAAAAAAAACGCGGTCCGAGAATTGGAGAAAATTCAGGAACCAGAAGAAAACAATATACTAAAAATATAATTATTTTATCTCATGATACCTACCTATATAAGTAGTATACATATAGCAGTCCAGAATAGCTCAAGTGTAAATATTTGCAAAATAAATGGTTTTTCAAATCTCTGGATTTTGGACTTTCTAAATTTTTGTTTCAGATTTGGGTTTTCGGTACAGCACGAGTATTTTGGATTTTCGGCATTTATTACTTTCTGGAATTATGTATCCGGCCTACTCTACAAGAAAACGAAATCTCAAAATTGTATGAGAAAAATGTACCCAAGGATCTAGACTGAAATCGTGAATCATGAAGCGAAAAGCCTAGTCAGTTGTAGGACCACGAGTGAGTTCTGGAAGAAAGCCCAAAAAATTAATGGCAAGGTTTATGTTATTAATGGAAATCTCAATTGTGAGACTTTAAAAATGCATTATTTCGAACTTTTCTATAACTTGTCTCCGAGCGGTGATATGGTACAATCTGCACAACCAGCTTTTAGCGAGGAACTTTTAGACGGAACAATCCAGAGGGATGAGGTAAATGCATCCATAAAAGGGCTCAATGATGGTAAAGCAGCTGGGTCTGATAGAATACCTTCGGAATTCTACAAGTATGGGTCGGACGAGTTGATCAACAAGATAACGGCCATATTTAACAACATAATGGATCACGGAATAATACCACAGGAATTTAAGGAAGCGCTAATTATTCCCATCCACAAAAAAGGTAGTACAATGGACCCTGCAAACTATAGAGGAATTTCCTTCTTGAATGCATCCTACAAAATATTTACTTCGGTTTTGCAAAGTCGACTTGGAACGTGGATTGACTCATCCAAGCTATTGAAGGAATTTCAAGCAGGGTTCAGACAAGGATATTCCACCGTAGACAACATTTTTGTCCTACGAAGTATAGCTGATTTCTTTTTGGACCGAAACAAGAAACTATAAGTTTTTTTCGTTGATTTTAAGGCAGCCTTCGATACAATAGACCGAAATGCATTGATGTACAAGTTGTATAGAATGGGAATGTCATATAAGTTTGGACGTGTACTGCAAAACATCTATATGGATACCAAAGCAGCTGTATGGGATAGAGAAAACATTTCGCAATGGTTTGAAACGAGGACAGGTGTAAGGCAAGGTTGTATGTTAAGTCCAAGCTTATTTGCACTATTTATCGACGATATCACCGATTGTTTGCCGGGAGGAGTGGAATATGCTGGAACTCTCATCAAGGCCCTTCTTTTTGCTGATGACATAGTTTTGTTTGCGTAATCACCCCAATCGCTGCAACTTATGATTAATAAACTTAGTGAGTATTGCAGAACGTGGAAATAGTTGTCAGTCTAGAGAAGTCGAAGGTTATGGTTTTTCGAAAAGGTGGAGGAAGAGTAAGTGGGCAAGAGCGGTGGACATTCAACAATGAGAGAATCGAAGTAGTTAATGAATACAAATATTTAGGGATCTGTATCATAAAAAATAACAGTATGGAAAGACATCTCACCGAAAAATTAAAAAAAGCCAAAAATACAATTAATATTGCATGGAGAAACATCTTTAACAATAAACACATAGCCCACAGCAGTAAATTCAAAGTATTTGAATCGGTAGCTGAGTCAACATTGATGTATGCAGCTCAAGTGTGGGGTAGTAAGAAATATGAAACTGCAGAAAAACTTCTACGATTTTATATCAAAAGGATATTTCGACTACCACCTAATGCTCCGAGCTATATGCTTATGCTGGAAACCGGTATATCGCCTCTATTTATTAAAACCCTTAAGTTGCAAGTTGACTACATATGTAATGTTCTCAAAATGTCTGATGAGCTTTTCCCTAAAAAAGCAGCACTTCAGGCGATAAATAGTCAATCGAATTGGATTAGAGATTGGATAGAGCTAGCAGAAGAAGCTAATATATATCTTGCACCCGATGAGTACTTAATGTGGAAACCCTCTCTGTATCAGCTGATTTCTATTATAGATGATCGATTAAGATTGGAGTTTGCAGCCGAAGCAGAAGAATCCATATACAGAAATACATATAGTAAGCTGAACTACAACCTAAACCATAACAATTACTTCCGTGATGACTACACGATAGATCAAATATCTACGATATTTAGATTAAGAGGAGAACTCCTAAATCTCAACTTCATTCCGCATCGGGAAGAGTTGCCCTTGCTGTGCGAATTGTGTAATATGGGCGAAAGAGAGAACATTTTTCATTTTTTGGGTAGATGTCCTGTGCTTCGAGAAGCAAGAAGACATATCTTTGGGTGTGATTTTCTATCAGAAGAGCTTATGATACTCTACAAATATTGTAAAATAGCATTATCTTATAGAAACAGAATCATAAAAGGAAATTTTTAAAATTAAAGAATTGTATAAATATAAGTTTAGAGAAAGTTGTCAATCAGGCAAATAGCCATGCTTTATTATTGTTAAATATGTACATATGTAAATATCATAATTTATAGAAATAAAACCTAAATCTAAATCTAATCTAATCTAAAATCTAGACTGAAATCATGTAGATATCTTTTTGGTGAAAAAATAGCATTAGGGACATTTCCCCTGAAACATGGAATTTATAAAATATTGCTATTATTTTCCATTAATGTAGATCTGTTTTTAGTTGATTCAATTTTAATTTCTGGGGTTTTTTTTATGATCCACTGTTTAATAAAATGTTTTTCTTAAAACAGACAAATCGTTAATTTTTTCTGTAGACAAACATTTTGAGGATTTAAATTAAAATGTGGTTTTTGTATGATAGGTGTAAACCATACGAGGTTGTTGTAGTTTTTATAGTCTTCAAAACATTCGAACTTTTTCATTAAAACAACAACAACAATTTTGATTTCAACAATATTTGTCTAACTTTATTTACACAGGAGCCGAATGGAAGCTGCTAACGGAGGATGAAAAAAGACCTTTCATAGATGAAGCCAAACGACTTCGGTAAGTTATACTCAAACTTTAAAATAAATATTCTTCCATATTAATATCCATTCCCTCCAAAACCACCACACTACATGTATATATTATATTATCTATTAATGTTTATTAATAAATAGAATTATAAATTTTCAATTAACAGAGCTATGCATATGAAGGAGCATCCTGATTACAAATATCGTCCCAGACGAAAGCCAAAGGCTCTGCGTCGTGACGGTTATCCATATCCAATGCCATATCCATCAGTGCCAGTGGAGGCGCTACGGGCAGGTGGGTGTTATAGTATGTGTTGTCAGCTAAATTTTATTCATATATCCAACATAGTTCTTAAGATATCCTTATTTTCCGCAACTGTACGCAATTATGCAAATGGAAAGGATTTTCAGTTTTACATTGTATGATGCGAATAAGTCCTTGTAGAATAGAATAATTTGTATGTGTTGTATATGAAGATAAATCATCAAGGGACAACTAACTATTATACAGGACCATGTAAATACAACACATCCACTACCTATTATACTACATATACCCAGGACCTTTTGTATAGTTTTTGGTTTTTCTAGTTACTTTTGTTGGTTTTTGTTTAGTTTATTCTGCTGCTTCCATGATGATGGAGAGCAAGAAATGACGAATGATAATTTTAGTCCTCGCTCCAAAAGGTGTTTTCTTCTATGTAATTTGTAGACCAAGCTTACAAGACGGTATCCTCCATATGGAATATACACTCTATTCAAAAGGTTTCCTTGCAGTTAAGGGAAGGGAAAGCTAGTTAGACATTGGTTGGGTGCACTTCTACCATATTTTAAGTTAGGTATAGTTTGTTTCCTTGAGCCTTTTGTATCGTGACATAAAACAATTCGTCTTAAGGAAATATACATAATCACTATGCTTCCGTTGTTGTGGCTTTATAGTTTCGTTGAAGGCAATTCGTAAGGTTGTTTAAAATATTTTTGTATGACTGGGGAATTCAAAAGGATATGCGGCTATACTACACTACACTTCACATATGCTGAAGATGAAACTCATAAAGCGAAATGACAAATTTGACTTTTTGGTTTTGTGCGGGAGGGGGATTAATATTTCACGCTATGTGAATGTCATTTGAAATCATGAACTATGAAATTTAACGTCAATTAAAAGATCTGGGTAGAAAGGGTGTGGTTTTCGAAGAGAGAATATTTTTATTTTTACAAAAACTATAATAAATTGCGTGTATCTAATCTAATGTCGAAGTTACAGCTACGAGTATTGACTAGCGCACAGTGGGCCGAAAAGTGGAGAAACCTCATAGTTCAAAGTTAAATTTGGTGTTGAGGTACACTTTTAATTCAATATTGTGTCCGAAAGATATAGATTGCCTGGTTTAGGTTGAATTTATCCTAGTACCTTTAATTGGTATTTCTGGTACTAATAAGGACCCTGTACAAATTTCATCGCCATATTCTACTAGTCTTGGGCTCAGTTAATATTTCAGCTTAAATATTAAACATAAAAACTCGACTGGAAGGTCAAAAAAAGTCAGGGAATGAAAATTTGGTCAGGGAAAGTCAAGGAGTTTCGAAGCGGTCAGGGTAAATTTTGATCAATGCTGAATTTTTTACATTACGTTACTGGAAAACCTTTATGATTCGGTATGAAGAAGTTACCAAATTCTGAAAGTTCATAACCCGGCCTACCACCATATTCAGTTTGGACTATTTACGGGACACCCTGTATACTAAAATTTCCACAAGAACGTCTTTAAACTCGTCGGTAGAAATAGCTTATATATTTCGACAAATGTTTCCCGATAGTAAAATTGCTGAAAATTTTGAGCTCGGAAGAACAAAAAGTTCTTACGTAATCAACCACAGTATCTCACCGTATTTCCTTAACAACATTTTGGAAAAAGTTAATAGATTTGAAGAGTTATTGTTATATGTTTTGACAAAGTAGAACAGAAGGATCAGATGAATTTGTGTGCGTTTTTTCGATGACTCGAAGGGACTGGTCTGTAATAGATACTTGCAAAGCAAATTTAGATTTTCGAAGTCAGATGACATTTTGAAACATTTTGACATTTTGTTTGGTCAGGGAAAACATAAAAATTGTGGCAACTATGAATTAGGACCTATAGGTATTTCAAAAATATTTATTAGTTAAACCGATACACAACTGGGTATCAAAATGCAACCGTAAAAGTTCATGTGTATTAAGTTAGCAGGGCAACTCTGAAAATTCATAAAAAAAGATATATAGCCCTGAGTTGCTAATTTATTGCTAATTTATTGCGAAAAAAAAATTGATTGCACTGTTGGATTTCGAGAAACGGGGTTACCTACTAACTTGACGTCAAGTTAGCAGGTCAACTTTCTCAAAAATGTAGATAAACGACCCGGGAGTGGATAAATGTATAAAAATAATTTTTTTCTAATTTTTTGCAGAGCTAAAAAATTACTTATTTGTTGTGTTTGCGAGATACGGGGTTACCTCTTGACGTCAAGTTAGCAGGTTAACTTTCTCAAAAATGAAGATAAACGATCCGAGAGTGGATAAATGCTTAAAAATAATTTAATGCAAATTTATTGTATAGAAAAAATATTACTTTTTTGTTGCGTTTGCGAGCTAAAGGGTTACGTGCTTACTTGACGTAAAGTTAGCAGGTATCTCGCAAACGAAACAAAAAGTAAAATTTTTACCTTTTTGTTTTTCTTCATTTCAATTCAATAAAACGCTTTTTTTATTTTATTTTTTTATTTTGCTAATCTATATATTTTTTCTCCGAAATAAATAAGAAATAAATTATTTTTAAACATTTATTCACTCTCGAGTCGTGTATCTACATTTTTGAGAAAGTTGACCTGCTAACTTAACGTCAAGTTAGCAGCTAACCCCGTATCTCGAAATCCAATAAAGCAATAAATTAGCAACTCCGGGCTATTAATTTTTGTTTATAAATTTTCAGAGTTGCCCTGCTAAAAATTCTTCTAAATAAAATATCCCGAAAAAACTTCTCTGTTGTTTTAAATATTTTGTTTTATGATTGACACCCACCTAAGGGGTTATAAACATTTACAAATCCTTACTAACAAAATATAACTTCCAAGTTTAGTTGGATCTGAATTAGTAGGTATATCTTAAACAAATTAAGGTGTTTCGAATTTAAACATTAGATCATTATTATTTTTATCGGCTCATTCGTGTGTAACTACGTCTGTCATCGAAATAAACCAAATTATTGTACAAGCAAAATTTTATAATCCAGATTAATTCGTTTATATATTTTTAATATGTTTTACGAGATTCGAAGTTATTTTACTATGAACTAAAAGCTTTAATTTACTTACTTATAAGAAATTAACTCTTTCTAATTAAACAAAAAAACTCGTTTGTATTTTATTCAAAGGCATGACACCTGGATATTTTGCACCGGGGCCAGCAGCATATCACTTAGGAAGTCATCTCTCACAATCAACTCCGCCAACATCACAGGTAAGCATAAAACAATATACCTATATAAAATATATACTTAACCCTTCGACAGACATATGAAAGCAAGTAAACCCACTCCTACACTCAAAGCACTTCAATCAAAAATATAAACACGTAACACGTTGTATATAATTACAACACTTTTTCCGTCGAAGTGTTTATAAAGGCTTAATTCTATGGGCAAGAAACAAAATCATCCCTGACGCCATACATAAATAATTATAAAATGTGATGAAAGGTACCTTTACCTTGACCTCTTTTATATTTAACATAACATCAGACATGCAATAAACAGAACAAAAAGAAGAAATTTCATTCAAATCTAGATGAATTATTAATTGCGATATACCTGCTAAAAAAAAAACATATATAAATACCATAGCAGGACAGTAGCCATCATACCGCCCCCTCTCATTTTGTGCTCGTCAATTATTTTAAAACGTTTCAATCATCATTTCAACACCTTGTTTGTTCAAGGCTTTCGATTCCGCTTGTCCGTCTAGTCTTCGTCGTTCGTTCCATTTACCTCGTGTTGTAGTAAGACAAATAATTGCATTAAAATGAACATGAAGGGAATAGTTTCTGGGGTACCTGCAACTCAAAGTGTATTCAAAATTATTTGTTAAAAATAAGGTTAGATTGGATAAAAGGTTACAGAAAGTATTTTTTTGTTCTTACTTTTTATTTCTTATGTTTGTTTGCTCATTTAATTCAATAGAACGTCCCTCCCGTCATTATCTTTTCTGATGGTTATCGATTGATTTGAAGGAAACACCCCGTTTTACCGTGTAATTTTCCAATTATATGTACTAATGTTACTTTTTTTTATATTTTGAATGAAAGAAAAGGATTGTGATGGAAGACCAGGAAATAGTTTTTTTTTTTTTGTATATTTGTTTAGGAAAATGAGGTTATAGATAGATAGATATAATTAGATATGATTGTGATCAAATTAAAAAAAAAAAAAGAACACCAATACAAATTTTCAAATCAAATAAAAAGAAAAAATACACAACTGATGGAGCTCTATAGTGGCAATACAGTTATTATTTTTGTGTTTGCATTTTTAGAAAAATCTTATTTTACTCAAAAACGTTTTGGTAGTTTTTGGTCCAAAAAATGTATTGTAAAAATATGTATGTACGTACATTTACTACGCTTCACCTGCATACATCTTTCATAGTAAAAATGATGGTGATCAAATTTTGAATGCAGTAGTTTTTAAAAAGTTCAAATAGTTAAGGGTCCGCCAAATAACTTTTTTTTTTTGAAAATGCATCATCAACATCGAGTGTAGCTTCGGCTGTGTGGCACGTAGCGCCATCCTGTTGAAACCAAATGTTGCCAATATCCTCCTCTTCAATTTTTGTGAACAAAAATTCGTTCAACATGGCCCGATAACGATCGCCATTGACTGTAGCGGCCACTACTTGCTCAGTTGAAGAAAAATGGCCCAATTATGCCTCTGGACCAAAATCCGGACCAAACAGTGACTCGTTTTGCGTGAATCGGCTTTTCAATGTATGCGTGCGGGTTTTCTGTGCCCCAAATGCGACAATTTTGCTTGTTTACATACCCGCCAAGATCAAAATGAGCTTCATTTGAAAAGATGATTTTTTTGGCTAAATCGGCAAAGTAATGTCGCAATATTTCCCAGCGTTGTTCAAGCGTATACACAACCACATTCGTTCAGCGGAAGGATAAAACTAATTATCTGTCAAATCAGACATAAGCTAAGTGTTACCATTCACGAAATAAGCACTAGTTGAAAAAAAAACGTTAGATGGCGGACCCTTTAGATATCATTTAATTGTGATAATGCAATACTGCCTTTAATTTTTAACATATGAGTGTTTTTTATAATACAAATTCTATATACTACTGAAATACATCAGCCAAGTAGAAGACTTAGCATTATTTAATTGGACTTGTTGAATTATTGATTCAATGTAATGGGTGATTTTTTAAGAGGTTTAGAACTTTAAAAAAAAAAAAAAACACAAAAATTCGAAAAAATGAATGAAATATTTATTTGAATCGATAGTTTGAACCTTGCAATTTAATGTTTAGAGATAATTTCATGCAAATGTTGACCGCGGCTGCGTCTCAGGTAGCCCATCCGCTGAGTCCAATTTTGGCATACTCTTTCACACATATCGGCCGGTATCTCACGAATGAATGCATGGATGTTGGCTTCCAGTGCGTCAATCGCAGCGGGCTTGTCCCTATAGACATTAGCCTTGACATACCCCCACAAAAAATAGTCTAATGGTGTCAAATCGCACGATCTAGGCGGCCAATTGACCGGCCGGAAACGTGAAATTAACTGTTCACCAAACTCGCCTCGCAATTGCGCCATTGTTTCGCGTGCTGTGTGGCATGTGGCACCGTCTTGTTGAAACCACATATCATGCAAGTCAAGAACTTCCATTTCGGGCAAAAAAAAGTTATCATCGCTCGGTAGCGTTCACCATTGACAGTAACGCTGCGATTCGCATCATATTTGAAGAAATATGGCCCAATAATGCCGCCGGCCCATAAACCGCACCAAACATTGGCTTTTTCGGGATGCATTGGTAGCTGTTGCAATGTTTCTGGCTGATCTTCACTCCAAATGCGGCAATTTTGCTTATTTACGTACCCATTCAACCAAAAATGAGCCTCACCGCTGAACACAATTTTTCGATAAAAAAGCGGATCCTCGGCCAGCTTTCCAAGAGCCCATTCACCAAAAATTCGGCGTTGTGGTAGGTCGGCTGGCTTTAGTTCTTGCACCAGCTGTATCTTAAAAGGCTTTACGCCCAAATCCTTCCGCAAAATTTTCCACGTAGTGCTGTAACAAAGGCCTAACTGCTGGGAACGGCGCCGAATCGACATTTCGCGGTCTTCTGTCACACTAGCTGATACGGCCGCAATATTTTCTTCACTACGCACAGTACGTAAACGTGTTGGTGGTTTAATGTCCAACAAAGTAAATTTGGTGCGAAATTTGGTCACAATCTTCCGAATAGACTGCTCAGAAGGTCGAGAATGCCGACCATAAAATGGAAGCAGCGCGCGTAAAATTCAATAATTTGCAAGCGTTGTTCATTTGTAAGACGATCCATGGTTAAATTACAAACCAAACTGAAGCTGTTTGACAGTGACACAAGGTACTAAACACACGTCAGCTGTCAAAACCAGTGTTGCCAAAACAAACCATCTAAAAAATCACCCGTTAGCTTTTAACGGCCTTTAGTCCATAAAAATTGGCGTTTCGTCCCGGCGTTCTCACTTGGACTCTTCAGTTGACAGCGAGGGCATTGTCAAGACGCAATTTTTATTAAGTTCAGTCCAGCTTACATCAATTTTACAGCGAAAATCGAATGTGAACTATATCCAACCCAATTAGAATTTCTAATCAAGAATTGTTGGAAATTTTGTTACCCGTGGCCTGGCATTGTTAACATATGAGTGTTTTTTATAATACAAATTCTATATACTACTGAAATACATCAGCCAAGTAGAAGACTTAGCATTATTTCAACTGAAGAGCCCAAGTGAGAACGCCGGGACGAAACGCCAATTTGTATGGACTAAAGGCCGTTAAAAGCTATATTGAATCAATAATTCAACAAGTCCAATTAAATAATGCTAAGTCTTCTACTTGGCTGATGTATTTCAGTAGTATATAGAATTTGTATTATAAAAAACACTCATATGTTAACAATGCCAGGCCACGGGTAACAAAATTTCCAACAATTCTTGATTAGAAATTCTAATTGGGTTGGATATAGTTCTTGAACATTTTTCAAAATTAAATTTGGAATGCCAATTTTTAGTTTTTAATAAAAGAAAATTTTACAAAAAATTCAAAAACAAATCTACTGACCCGTTATCAAGATATTGATTTTTTTAAAAAAACTAAATATTTTCTTAAAAACTTACAATTTTTTTTTCTTTTAAAATGTGTGCGAAATTGTACAGATTTTGAAAAATATGTATAACAAATATGTTCGATATCGGTGGAGCCTTAAACGAGAAATTTAAAAATTTTAAAAATCGTTCTGTGACAGGAGCCGTTCTTTTCTTAAAAACTTACAATTTTTTTTTCTTTTAAAATGTGTGCGAAATTGTACAGATTTTGAAAAATATGTATAACAAATATGTTCGATATCGGTGGAGCCTTAAACGAGAAATTTAAAAATTTTAAAAATCGTTCTGTGACAGGAGCCGTTCATAACTGTTATTGTTAAATTTCTTTACCAAAATATTAGCCACACCTTAAATAGTAATTCGTAATTTTTTTTTATCAAAATCTTCCGAGCCGTCTTTGAGATAAATAATGTTTTGTATGTAGTGGTAAGGCAAGTACTGTTATTTTTGGAGCTAAAAAAAAAAGAAAATTCAATTTTCTCTCTAGGGAATCTTCTAAAAACCTTAAGTCCAAAGTTTGAAGGAAATCGCTTCAGTAGCCTAGGCTGCAGGTCGAGGTAAAGACAGACAGACAGACCAAATTTTCGAGGCCCACTTTTTTCCTGTTCTCTATCATCCGAATGATAGGGAAAATTACTATTTCGAGTTCGATTTTTTTTATGAATTCAATACTTGCCAAGACCAAAGCTGTTGGAAATATAATTAACTTTCAGTGTTACATAATGTTTTTTAGGTTATTTCCTTCCAATTTTTTTTTTTTTTTTTTATTTTTACTGTTTAGTTTGTTTGTTTTTATTATTATTAGATATTCTTAAATATAATTTGAAGAGAATATAAGATTACAAACATTTTGATATATTTTATAGGATTATGTCATATTATGGATATTGGGGATCTAGAAAATCGGCTTCTTAATTAGTTAAGAACCATATATAAATCTGGCGCTAACCAATAGCTTCGATTCGGCTTAAATACTTAATGCAATACTCAGTCCAGCCAAAAGTTACGGGTCATTTTTAAAAAAATTGAAACTTTTGCTACCCTTAAAAATTGTTTTTTTTTTTGCGAAAAGCAGTCACCATTTCTATTGCATTTTTATAGAAACTATAGTATCGTCCATTAGACGAAATTTGAACCATTATTCCTTAAACCGTGTTTTTTTTTCTTTAATACACAGTTTTTGTTTTTGCACATCTATGCTGGATTATCTTCTATTTGATGTCTAAAGGACCATTCACATGAGAGCGACCATCGACCGACGAATAAACAAACAAATGGGAATTAAAACATTAATAAACTTTAATATTTCACAAAATCTAGTCAAAATGGTAGAATTCTACAAAAATTATATTTTTATGGTATAGACAATTTTCAAATAAATAAATCAAATTCGATTTATGATTTTAGTTGCTTAAATATGAGAAATTTGAGAAAAGAAATTGGTCGTAACGAATTGCGGCAATTCGCGACGAACAAATTGTTTTCTTAAAATTCTCTTGTTTTAGCAATTAAAATGAAAAGGAGAATGGGCAAATTTGTATGAAAAGTGGGTGCGAGCGGCCAAGAATGGTTTTATTATTTTTGGATGTGGTTTGGTCGTTAAAGTACGGTGTAGAAGTTTTTTCGTTGTGGTGTACTTCAAACTAGAATAAAATGCATTTTTGTGTTTACCATTTTAATAGAGTTTTAGTCAGTATTGTGGCTAATGTGAATGGACAAATAGAAAAGGAAAGTGGAATAACAATTATAGGCATAAGTCTCAAAGATTTTTATTATAAACAAAGCACATAAAACATTAAATATTAGTACAATACTACAATTACCATACTTTGTATAATATTCTATACTAATAAAATATTTTTTAAAAATGAGTAGGCACTACTCATCCTCTATAATCGTAATTAATTCCGCTGCTGCAAAGCGAATATCATTGGTTTGGTTTCTTGCCCAGCCGTAATACCAAACTACGCACATAATATGCGCTCAGCATCCCACTGTAGTTGCGCGCTGTAACCAAATGTCTTGCTCTTCGGTATATTGCGGAAAATGTCTTACTTGTTGTCCTCGGTGCACTTCAATATTATACAAGCCCTGTACTAGGTACTAAGCAAAATAACCGCGGGCTATCGTCACTTGGTACGTACCCAGAGCAAATAGAACAAAATCATTTTCTGATAGATTTGGAAAATCGTCAAAATTGGGATGGACATCAGTGATGCTTCCTAAAGTTGGTCTATTTGCCTATTCACAATAGTACGAGAAACATGTGTTCTTAGAGAATTCAAAAAAGGCCCAACATTCTTATAAAGAGGGCAATCTAGCTTTGTCATTTGATACTCCATTCTTGGAAATACCTTGTTAACCTTACTAACCTAACTTAGACCAAAATGCAAAAGGAAAAGTGCATTTTCCCACCGAAACAGCCTGAATAAGCTTATCTAACCACCGCCACCGGTTTTGTTA
Organism: Melangyna quadrimaculata; assembly: GCA_949320155.1. Taxonomy (NCBI): domain Eukaryota; kingdom Metazoa; phylum Arthropoda; class Insecta; order Diptera; family Syrphidae; genus Melangyna; species Melangyna quadrimaculata. Next base: position 47,319,791 of record OX439483.1, read on the forward strand.
ATAATTGTACTAAAAGAATCGGTTGGTACCCTCTTTTTAAAAAGCTGTGATGAACTAGATAATCTTATACTGTTGCCTTCTAAACTCGTATAAGGAGCTTAGTAAAATTACCGCGGGCTATATCTTGACCTGGTACTTATTGTGTCATTAGACGTTTTCAAATCAGGATAAGTATCAGATAGTAATTGAAAACGCCACCTGCCCCAAAAATGCATTTGAAAATATCTTCATATCTCCTTTCCTAAATGCGCTGCAACGAAACAGTCATATTGAAAGTTACTCCCTTGTAGCAGACCTTTCATTTGAGACTAATTTCATTCGTGGCCGCGCACACCTAAAAATGCCCATTCTCCTTTTAGTATCTTAAAATAATCTTTAATTATATTTCCATTTTGTCTAGATTTTGTTAAGAATTTAGGTTTATTAATGTTTTAAATCCCATTTGTTCATTCCTTGGTCGGTCATTGGTCGCTCTCATGTGGAGAGTCTTTAAATGTAAATACAAATTAGTACCTTGGCGAGCTACACAATTAAAAAAAAATTAATTAAAAGACAACCTCAAAAAAATTTCCTATACCGACGCCGAAAATTAAATTATAACATACATCATATATAACCTAATTCGCGTTTTACAAAATCACGTACATCCCCCAAAATTATGACTTAATTAGCTTAAGCTTTTCTAATAGCGCCTTTTCAGATATAATCAAATCACCCTTCCTATTTCGTTCGAAACAAAGGCGCTTCTTCTACTAGCTTTCCTGCACTAATTTGAGTTATATTTAAAATGTTTTTTTTATACATGTACATATGTAGGTATATAGTACAAAATGAAATTAGAGCCAAATATTTAATGAAAACATTTGTCAAATAATTCTGTAACGGACTACGAAGGTTTACACAACAAAGAAGATTTTAGATTGCAGTTTTATTACAAACACTTTTAACATTACATTCTCAAAGTTGAATCAAAACCGTTGAAACTGTTTTTGAGAAATTAAAAAAAAAAAAAGGTAGCTGACGCGTTCTATATGAGCGAGCAAAAATTCGAATTCTTCTGGTAGGAAATCACATACAAATTTTATATACCAACCTAATTTGAGTTTGATTCGACACGAAACCAATACTTGCGCTGCAGAGCAAAAAAATCATCTAATGGGAGTAGGGAGATAGCTGGATTCTGAAATATAGTGTTTAAAGTATGTATGTTTTAATTATATCGAACGATTTTTTTCTAAGGATCAATCCAAGAACAATTTCCTAAGTTATCCTTGATGAATTAAGAGACATCCTTTGTGTATAATGCCTATTTTTAAACTATCGTCTCTCCACTACTTCTTCTATGGTAAGTAAAAACGAAGCACATGACACATTTTTTTAAGCCGCCAACCCATAGCTTTTTTTTGAACTTGGTAGATACAAGAAAAATTAAAAAATAACTTTACTCATTTTCCAATCAGATTTAATAATTTTCAATAACGAAATTAAGAAAAGAACACAGAGCAGCATATTTTTTCATATCACGTATTTTAAATGGCATAACACGTTCATTTCATTTTTCAATCTCTCTCAATCAAATTGCTTCTTTGTGTTTAATTTCGATTTAATTACATACCTCGGAACGATCTTAACAATATGATTATACAATTTACTATATCACTCCGACCGACCTGATGAAAGGTGGAGGCAAATAAATAGAAAGCAAATAAACCAACCAGCCAGAAGCATTGGACTATCCAATCCATTATTCACCATTATTCAACCCACTATACAATACAAACTCTACACATCACTTACTACTTATAACGATGACGCCTCGCAACTCGAAAGTGCCTGTTAAACACTTGAGGTTGCAGATTCATCCCTTAATTATAGGTTTTCTACTACCTTACCTACATGTGGAAGTGGATCAAGTTTTCAACACCTCATATTCCATTCCAATCTTTCTTCATTTAAAGGCTTTGATAGAAGCTGCGTAAAGGCGGACAAATGCCTGTCAGCAGGTAGTTTGTCTTGAAAAGTATGTAATGAATGGGTTTTTGTTGTTGTGAGAATGCTTTTACCTTCACAAAAGGGCATCCCAGTTAAGCACATTCGAATTAACAAATCCAGTTGAATCTTGGAACGAAAAGAATACACTATTTCAAGGTGGATTAACTCAAAGTTGGAGCTGTTATTTAGAACCTTGAAAAATAAACAATTTATAGAAGCCGGCAACAAAATGGGAAACCGTCATGTCATAAGCATTTAGTATATACGGTTTCTGTATTTATTGAACTCCAAATTCTTTTAATAAGGCTACCTCTCCATCTATCATTTTTGTACAGAACAATCAATTCAAAAACACCCAAGAACATTTTGAAAGCCTTCATCATCTTATCTACTTACAATTAGCCTATCGGCCGAAATTGGACCTTAAACTATTTTTGCCTTAACGGTTACATACATACATAGTTTTTGGTTTGTGCACGCACATCAGTGGGTCAAAACATTTTCGACGGTACATAATTCATGAAGTTCCGTTGAGTACTTACGGAGAAAAACGTAGGACAAAGTTTGGCCACCCTGTATTAATTTATAAATTTTAAAAATAAATTAAATAAATTGTGTGGCGCAACAGCTCGTGAAGAACCAGGGCCTAGTAACTAATAACTCGCAACAATTCCTGTGTGCGCTTGTTACAGGAATGGAATACGGCGAATCCGAACGGCTCATGACAAGTGATACTCTTGGAGGATTTGTCAATTCCTCGCAAGAGGTGGACGAGGCTGGGAAGTGAACTCAGACCTCCAGCGTGACAGTCGAACGCACTAACAATTTTTTTTAGTATATACACTACAATTGGCTCCTAATTCTAATTTTTGTTTTAATGATGTTTTAATTTGTTTTGGCACATAAGGGGCCTAATTTTTATACATTGTTTTTTTATTTTTATAAAAATTATTTAAAATTGTCTTATTGTCTGTCTATTTATTGTCTTATTTTGTATATATAGTATATTGTCTTATACTATTTAGTATATTGTCTTATACTATTTACATTATTATGGATGGTTCATCTCTGGTTGTTCAAGGTTGTCTTTGTGGTGGTATGCGGGGTAAGGATGGCTGCTAGCCAGGGCGGCAGTTTGACGCTGCGTCTGTGTTTCTCCCGAAATCCAAAATGCATATCCGGAATGATTTTTTTAGTGGTGCAGAATGCTTTGAACCTTCGAAGAATAAGTCCTTCAAGGATTTTGCTGGTGTTCTTAAGAAGGGAAATGGGACGATATCCGGAAACGGTACTCCTATTGACTTTCTTCGGTATTGGTACTATTTTTTCTGTCTTCCATCTCATCGGAAAATAGCAATTGTTGACGCAGTTGTTGAACAGGATCACAAGGAATAGGATCATGACTTTGGGAAATGTCCTTATGATGTAATTTAAAATTGTGGCTGGCCCGGATGATTTCTTAGGTCGTCCACTGTGGATTAAATCAGCTACTTCTTCGGGGTTGGTGAAGATTTCAGTCAGCTCAGGATCACTGGCAGGATTATCATAGTTGAAAATGGTGATTTCAGTGTGTGTTTGCTGCAGCTGCTGAATCGTTGACTCGACTTCCTCTAATAATGCATGGTCGTTGGGCGGGTTTGGCACAAAATTTTCTTTAAAATATTCGGCAAATCCAACCGCCTTTTCCTGAGAAGTCATGAAGTCACCGTGTCTGGTGCTGATTTTGTCTGGCAATAGTTGTTTTTTGCCGATGATCTTGTTGATTTCCTTGAATGCGTCGGGTCCAGGTTTGATATTTTGCAGCCTGTTTTGGAACTGATTGTTGTTGAAATGTTGAATAGCGTTCCTCAACATAGTGTGTGTACATTGAAGTTCGCTCTTCACTATTTGATAGTTGCTGTTGGCAGTGTTCCATTCTCTTTGTTGGGAACGCACTAACTATTACGCTACGGGGTACTCCATATAAATTTGGAACAACATTTTTAAATTGATTTTTAATTTTAAACTTTTTCTTCTCTTTTATTCTCAGTCATCGATAAGCAGTCAAATGGATGTCCCGAAATTCGCCTTGGATCGCAATTCGTACCTTAGCTCGGCGGCAGCCGCTGGCAGCTTGTATGATTCTTCAAAAGCTGCACAAGCCAGTGCCGCCTACAGTGCGTATCTAGATCCAACCGTCCTCACAAAAGCTTACTTCGATTCGAAGATGTACCAGGATCGTGCAGCGAATTATGCCTTCGATATATCTAAAATCTATGGTGCCCAACAGCAACAGCATGCTGCCGTTGCTCATCAACAACAGCAACACCAACATCTGTTAAATGGTCTCAGTATCGGAAGTAGTGGTGGCAATAATAATAATAACATCAATCCGAACAATAATAGCTTAGATGGCAGGGAGTCAACTCCGCATCTGGACAGTACCGGTGACAAGTCTCAGCTGAATTCACCCAATGACAGTCAAATTGACTATTCGGGTTATTCACAGTATGCTCAGGCAGCAGCTGGAGTTGTTGGATCAGCCGGAGGTGGTGGTGGCGGAGGAGGGGGTGATTTTAGAAGACCCCTAACCGTTATCTTTTGACCAGAAAAATTTGAAAATGATTAAGAGCAAAATTTAGAAAATAAGTTAAAGAAGAAGAAAAATCAAAAAAAGATATTAAAAATGCCATGGCATAGTGAATATTAATATAGTATTATGCATATAAGTATTAAAATTGTAAAGTGTTAAAAATTTTAGATAACTATACATACATAAATAGGTACTACGTCGTCATTGTCAAAAACCCGAGAAAAATTAAAAAAAAAAATGTTTTTAACAAGAAAAAAAAATAATAGTTAATTAAGTTATGGTTAATTTTTGTTATGGTTATAAACTGCTTACGATTTAAAGCTAAAACTTGAAAGTTGTACAGAAAACAGTATAGATGCATGTTGAAAATCACAAATAATTTGACTCATTTCTTTGAACCCTCTAATAAAATACTTTATACCTACCCCTTCCTACTTAACGTTTATATGTACAATGTACAAGCACATCCTACAGAAATAAGCCTCATGCTAAGATCCACCTTCTCTTTTGCAATTGACGTTATTGGCTGCTACCAAAAAACAAAGACAAGGTAAAGAGTAGCCAGGCCACTGTCTTTTCTAGTTACAAAAGACAAATGGAAAGCTAGCATTTAACTCACAAAAAACTTTAATTTCAGTATTAAATTCTATTTGCAATAAATTATTCTTTTGTTCAAATATTTGTTTAGTGAATATATAATATTTTAAGATCACAAACTAAGTTGCAATAATAAAAATAAAAAAAAAAAAATAATAAAAACAAACTCTGAGTTTAAAACTAGAAAATAAGATTTAAAAAATATATAGAATCGATATATAAATACAACTAGTATTATTTTAAATAATTTCCATTAAACTTATAAGAGTAATTATTATTAACTTAATGTACACAAAAGTTTAGTTAAGAAAATTGTAAAAAAAATGCAAACAAAAAAATAAAACAAATACAATCTGAATAAAAACACAAAATACTTAAAAAAAAGTAAATAGTACTTAAATCAACAAATAAAAAAATCGCAAATAATGAATTCACATAAGTTCGTATAATTTCATTAAGGATTCATATATATGTTTGGTTTAACATTATTTTAACGCGCACTTAATTCTAACACCAAGTAGGATACTCTTGGTCTGCCATCGAATAACAGGATGAGCAGAGCGCAGAACTGGCAGCAAAAAATGTGATTGTTATATATACCGCTGAGTGTAGGGAACACTCATTGGTTGATGTAATTGAGAAACCAAAAACATCATCATCAAAATAAATCATTAAATTAATCTGCCCCAGAGGATATAATTTCCCATCATAACACCATCCACACCATCAGGCCCCCCACCCCAATCATCATCATCGTTTTCAGGTTCAGGATGAAAATGGCAATTCGCAAATTAATTAGTGCAAAATATTTTTGCGAGGAAGTAATAAATACCTCTAACGAGCGAATTGCAAATCTCTGGAGGTGAAACCTCAACACCACTTCAATGTTTTCAAGTGTCTCTACTCTGGGACTTGTCGGTGGGTGGATGGCTGGTTGTTTGGGGTTGTCGTCGGGGAACATGCGGCGTTTTTACGGTTGTTTACGTAGAATAGGATCTCTAGCGGTGCAATTAGAGGGTTTAATTAATCGAAATGCAACGATGATTGCTTTACCTGTAACTGAAAGGTTCTCTCTTCTTTTTTTTTTGTTAGAACTTTATGACTTCACTTTAGTGGAGGGGGTGGCGCTCTTAAAACCACTTTATATAAATGCGAATGGTTAAGTTTGGTAATGATGGTTTTAAGCGGTTGTTTCTTGTTATGAGTTTAATTTTACGAGGATTGGCTAGATCTTCATTTTTAATTAGGAAATTTTGTTTGATTTTGGAGTAGCAAGGAATTAAGCATTACCTACTACTCTTGGGAAAACTTATGAAATTATTTCTGGTACAAAAAAAAAAAATAGATTTGGCTTCGAGTTAATTTAAAAAGTTTATTTTAAAAATTAAATTAACTATACTCAAGGTTGAAGGTAATAAAACAAAACGCATACATTTTATATTTTTTGAGGTTAAGTGAAACTTAGGTTTTTGTAACATAATACTTAAACCGATTTTTGTTCCTATCATGAACCTTAAATAGTGAAAAAGTCTTTATATATGAGCCTTAATATATTGTGGACCCGAATGAAATCCATTAAATGACAATAAATGATTATTTTGAGTTAAAACTCAATTTTGTTAATGCAAAAAGTCTGCCAGGCTGAAAAATTAGGTTTAGTTGGTTGTGTTAGTTTCCAGTCGGAACAATAATATTTAAATTTTATTCAAACTTTTACAATCAGCTAGTAGGAAGAATTAAGAAAATTTGTTTTTTATGTATGTTTGTAGGTTTTTGTTAACAAAAAAATTAATTTTTCCCTGCAGCAAGGTTTTCCTTTTCAACAATACATCGAGCAACATTCAAATCATTGGCAGTGTCGATTTCTAAGGAGTCCCTAGGTGAAATAACTACATTGCTGCATCTTAAATACAAAAAAGAGATATTTATAAAGATTTTTTTTTGTTGTTCAAATAATCTTGCATTGTTTAACTTACCTATCACTTTGAAAGACATTCTGTTCAATAAGATCTCTATTAGCAAAATAAAACATTCCAGTTTCAACTAATTCACCAGACCAATCTTGACGTCGAGGTCTATTTTTGGGATCGAAATTTAATGGGACCAGACTTCCATCAGCATTTAATGACCATCGTAATTTAAAGCTCCTTTCAATATAAAAAAATAGATTTTAATTTGGCATTTTTCGAAATAAGAGAAGCATACCTTGTTGTAGCAAATACGCATTCAGATGTTTTAAAAAGTTCAAATGCTTTTATAACATAGTCGAGTTTCAAAAACACAGATGTGCATTGAAATAGTGCTAACTTTTTTATGTATTTGTGTTTTTGCATGAATTCTCGAGTCGAATCAATTGAAGTTGTGTAGTCTTTGGAAACGCTTTCAGGGCGGATGTGAACGAGAGCTCCATCTGAATATAATAACAAAAACAAAAAACAATTACAAGCAATAAGTGAATATTTTATTGGTATATAAATTTTAATAAATACTGCATCTAGGGCTATTTATAATTTTTTGAGATAACAACAAATAATACCTTTCTATAATTTTTCTACTTGCTCTATAGGGAAAGTTTTATGTCGTTTTTTAATACAAGTTGAAAGATCTGCTCACAAAATCGAGAATTGCTATTTTGTCGCCCTTTTCGGCGCATTTTTTTGATCGGTGAAGATACAGTGCAAACATAATTTCATTCATGGGGTTAGGTTAGGTTAAAATGGCTGTCAGCAAAAAGCTGACACACTTAGACCATTTGTTGGTCCATTGTGATACCATATGAATCTAAAGTTTTCTCGCTACTCGTTAAAACCAATTGGAGCTCTTTACAAAGCGCGCGAGACTGTTAATGTCCGTGCTTGATAGATCAGTAGGATCATTGAAGAAGAAATCTCCAAGATGGAGTTTACGTCTGTGAGATAAGGCAGGACACGTACAGAGAAAATGAGGAATAGATTCTTCCTCCTCTTCATCCAAGCAGCTTCTGCAAAAATCATTTGCAAAAACTCCCAGCCGCGAAGCGTGATTACCTGTGAGGAAGTGACCGGTAATAACACCAATTATGTAGCTGTTATGCAATCTGTTCAAAGATAACAAGTACTTAGAGCGCTTCAGGTCCAGCATTGGCCTCATCTTTTTAGTCGCCAGACAAGTGGTGATGTTGTTCCACCTAAGGTTTGTTCTCATCATTATTCATGGGGTACGAAGAGAAAAAATTACATACAAAAATGACACTATTTGTGTCTTTATACCAGAATTAAAAAAAAAAAACAATTTGTTTTAAGTACCAAGCTAGTTCTGAATTTGTCACTCTATTTTCTTAAGCCTAGTACTTAGTTCAAGTGAAAATGAAATTTCTATATAAAAGTAACATTTATTTCACAACGATGAAATTCATAACGAGAGCTGAGTACCCAAAATGTGAGAGCGAAATATGAACCGGTTCAACATTAATTTCATTTCATAATTTTAATTTCCTAACGTACGACCACTAGGAAAAAATAATTGTAGTGTGGAAGAGTGTGACATTTGTCAATAAATTAAAATAAAAATTGTAATAATTGAATAAAAATCCTAAAGAGTTATTTTGGATCTTATGATCGTAAATTTTTGAAAATTAAGTGTTAAGCCTAGTACTCACCTCTGAGTAAAATGAAAAATAAAAGCGGTTTGAAATTCACGTGAATTAGCTTTGTGAAACCATATTTAATTATCCACCTGAATTTTCAGTCCTCAGACAAAATAAATTGACAGTTTAACAGAATCTTAAAATGCTTGAGAAGGCTATTTTAATTCCCATTGTCTGGTTTTTGGCTTGTCAGTAGTAATTAATATTCATAAATAAACGAACATAAGGTCCAAAATAATTCTTTTGGCTTTTTTATTCAATTATAAAAACTTTTATTTTAATTTATTGACAAATGTCACACTTTTCCACAACTCTATTATTTATTCCTAGTAGTGAAATTAATTTTGAACCGGTTCATACTTCACTCTCACATTTTGGGTACTCAGCACTCGTTATGAATTTCATCGTTGTGAAATAAATGTCACTTTTATATAGAAATTTCATTTTCACTTGAACTGAGTACTAGTCTTAAGGAATGAATAAAAATTAAAAAAAAATAACTGTTGATTTTTTCTTTAAAAAATAAACTACTACTGAAAATAGTTGAAAATTGTTTTTCAGGTCGAATATCTTGAGGCCAAACAATAGGTCTGTTTCTTAACTTTGAGTTTCTGTGATTTTTAGTCCGAAGTCTTGTCAAGTTCATATAAAAAAATGGAATTGACAGAACTTGGGACAAAAATGCGCAGAAAATCACAGAAATTCAGAGTAAAGGAATGTTATCGACTCAGTAATATTTTGTTTTTACACACAACGGCATTATTAAGAAATTTTGTAAAAAAAAAATCAATTGAAAAATGTACACAAAAATACTGCTAATAATAGTTGAAATTTTGTTTTTGTCCGTTATGTCTAGAGGTCAAATGGCCCAATATTCCTTTTCACCATAAGGTTTTCGACCTTGAATTCTCGATTTTCTTATGATAAAATAACAAGGGCAATGAAAATTTACCGGTGTGGTTCACACCCAACCTCTTTTGTTTTCAAATGTTCTCCAAAACGGTAAATTGAATATTGGTCGAAATCCAAACTTGATATTTTTTTAATAAAATACTCATACCTTCGATTCTAGTTGATTTTGTTGGTTGATTTTTGTTTACATCCAATAAAAAAACTTCAGACGGTTCTTAATGACATACAATTTTGAATAAAGTGTATTTAAAATATTTTGCTCTATTTTAGAAGAAATATAAAAAAATAAATTACTCTCCAAAATTATTTATTTAAACTTTTAACAAAAACTTTACGTCTTTAAGAATTGCTATAGCGTAATATTGTAGGTTTTGCAGTTGTTTTTAATGATTTGTTTAACAGTATTTTTTTTTTTGAAAACTGGGTCCCCTTGCTAAAGTATTATTTTTGTTTGTCTTGATCCAAACTACACGCTCCTCCTCTTTGACGTAGATATATGTACCTTTTATGCGAATCTGCAATTTTTTTCTTAGTGAAATCTGTATACATAAAAAAAGAAACTTTATCAATTATGACCTCTTTAATGTCATCAAATTTTTTTCAGGTTCAACGGTTAGAATAATGAGCACTCCCAAAATTATTCCTTCTTGTTTCTCATACAATTCTTATATAGAAAAAAAAACAAATAGAGAAGATGCGCCTCTAAGACAATCGCTTTAGACATACATACATAACATGAACGTTAAGTTCCTCAACCGGTAAAAACAAGATTCTTTTATATCGTCTTCTTTTTGAGAAAATGATCTGTCCCTTCCCTGGTGAACTACTTAAAGTGACCCTATACTTGACTTTTAAGCTCTAATCAAATCTATGACTCGACTTAATTCAAAGATAGATGAGTCATTCCATATGAAATTGGGCCTTTTGCGGTTGTCGATCAGCGATCGCACTTTCAACGATCATCACCATCGACTGATTTCTCAATCGGTATTGCGTAACTTGATCGACTAGTATATGAGTTATTGTGAATGAAAAAGTATACATTGTGAATGAAAAACTATAAATTGTGAATTCATACCTTGACGTTTGACAGATTGATTTTTTCAGACTGGATTGTTTATTTATTTCGTTTCGTGAAGTTTGCACTTCGTTTCGTTTCGTGAAGTTTGCACTAAAATAATTTATTTTTATAAAAATATAACTTAAAATAAAAAATGAATACAATCAAAGCGTGGTTAAGTGAAAAAGATTCAGAAGAAAACACAAGAAATGGCACTTAAGAGGCCATCAGAAAACGGCGAAATATAAGATTCATCTAACCCCTTGATAAATTGTACGGATTTACTTGATTCTTTAGTTTTTTTTTTTTCTTTTCTTTTTATTTATCTTTTGTAGCTTTGTTAACTATTTTTGATTATCCAAGCCAGACTTTATGGATTTACTTTCTGAAATTGATGGGAAACTTAAGCTGGGAATAAGAAAATCATCGATTCCCAACATCCTTAAATTGTGTACCGCGTTACGACTCTGTGCCCTGATGCTTGGGCACAGTTAAATGTGGGAAATGATTTTTTATTCAATTGGCTCAATCTACTGTATCCTGTATAAAAAAAGTGCTAAGTGTAAAAGAAACACACTGATGTCCAAAATAAACGATAGTAAAATACGCCAAACAGAAATGTATTCCCAGGAGTTATTGCGTGCATTGATGTCTTTTATCTGTTTTTTCATTGAAACTTGTTTCGCACTGCATTAAGAATAATAATTAAATAATTTTTAATTATAAAAAAACATTTTTGTAAATAAAAACACTCACATTTTGATCCCTACACAATTTTTAACTTGTTGAATAGACCCCGTCGACAACGAGCGATCGGATTTTCGATAATTGTCGACCGCAATCGAGAACCACAATACAGATTTCACAATTTGTCGATCGTTGATCGGTCGTTAGCGATTATCGATCGACGATCGACAACCGCAATAGGGCCCATTGTCTTAAAAAAAAAGTTTCGACTGCAACATTTTAGATTTTTTTCAAACTTTGTGAGAATTTTCTGTATAGGTTTTTGAGAAAGGAAATTCACCGTCATAAATAATCGCTAACGAGCGATCATAGATCGACAAATTGAAAAATCGGTATTGTGGTTGTCGATTGCGTCCTACAATTATCGAAAATATGATCGCTTGTTGTCGACCGCATTTATGTGATCGACGGGGTCTATTCAACAAGTTGAAAATTGTGTAGGGATCAAAATGTGAGTGTTTTTAAAAAAATGTTTTTGTTATAAGTAAAATATATTTAATGTTTATTCTTAATGCACTGCGAAACAAATTTCAATGAAAAAATAGATAAAAGCCATTAATGCACCCAATAACTCCTGGGAATATATTTTTGTTTGGCGTATTTTACTTTCGTTTATTTTGGACATACATATAGTGTGTTTCTATTACATTTAGCACTTCTTTTAAGACTAGGGATACAGTAGATTGAGCCAATCGAATAAAAAAATCATTTCCACACTTAACTGACATGATGCTTGGGCACTAAATCGTAACGCGGTATACAATTTAAGGATGTTGGGAATCGATGATTTTCCCATTCCCAGATTAAGTTTTCCATCAATTTCAGAAAGTTAATCCATAAAGGCTGGCTTGGATAATCAAAAATAGTTAACAAATCTACAAAAGACAAATAAATGAAAAGAAAAAAAAACTAAAGAATCAAGTAAATCCGTACAATTTATCATCTAACTTGAAGGGGTTATGCGCCGTTTTCTGATGGCCTCTTAAGTTCCATTTCTTGTATCTTCTTCTGAATATTTGGCACTTAACCATGCTATGATTGTATTCATTTTTTATAAAATAATATTCTTATAAAAACAAACTATTTTATTGCAAACTTCACGAAACGAAATTAATAAATAAATAAACAATCCAGTCTGAAAAAATTAATCTGTCAAACGTCAAGGTATGAATTCACAATTTATACTTTTTCATTCACAATGTATACTTTTTCATTCACAATAACCCATATACTAGTCGATCAAGTTACGCAATACCGATTGAGAAATCATTGATGATCGTTGAAAGTGCGATCGCTGATCGACAACCGCAATAGGGCCGAATTTCTCCTACCAGTGATTTTCTGTCCGAGAAATTTATTCGGGCAGAAAATCACAGCTCAGCCAAGTGCCATTTTGAGAGTAAAAGAATATAAGCCAAAAATCGTGCCATACTAGTCTGGTGTACTTTCCTGTACTTTTGAGCAGTTTTTAAATTTTTAAGAAAATTTAAACCTGGCTCTTCAAAATTTGACAGTTTATGAGTTTCTGTGCATAAAGTTAAGGGTTTGGGACGAGATACAAACATGAAACTCAATGGAAGTAAATTTCTTTCTTCGATCTTCAAAAACTGTTAAAAAAATCTTTTTTTATTTTCATCGATTATACCATTTAGATATAGTTAGCTAAAAACATTTAAATGTTTTAAATGTTTCAATGTGGATAGAGGGCGGGGGTGTGATGCATCAAAAATTATATGACGCTTGATTACCCTCACAAGGTTTGAAAAAAAATCTAAAATGATGCGGCGGTTGCGATTAGATAATTTCATATGGAATGACTCAGATGTTTAAAAGGAAAACAAAAGAAAGTTTTGGTATCATCGAAGTCTTTAAGCTTATGCTCATAGAACTCTATACGAATCGTTTTCTCATTTTGACTGGCTGCGATTGGTTCAATTTTTGGTAAATAATTCGAGACAAGAAATAGCGATGTACTTTATCACGTCGAGATCACCTTTGTTTTGAGGCGCAAGTTAGAGCTGTAGTTACGAAACAAAGCAAATCTAATGGCCACTTCGACTCGACACAATTCCTTACTCAGGCCTAAGGATGTAGGTTATTCAAAAACGCCTACTATTAAATTGTCTTTTTTAAGGTGATTCGTCGATAGTTTTATAAGCGATTTACATAACCCATAAGTTCTTTATTTTCAAGAATCTATTTTTTGGTCACTTTTAACAAAATATGCATACAAATCTATTTTCTTAACAACAAATCAACTCAGTTCCTTGAACCTCGTTCCTCGTCTCCAATCCACAAGAACATTTACTCTCTGTCATGGCTTAATCTAAATTGTCTAATTCAGCTTTATTCTACAATTATTGACTAACATCAAACAGATTTCATTTGCTTTTGCAGCTCCACTTCGTAATCGAAGTCGGGAAATATAATTGAAATCTCACGCGAAGCCGATACCAGACTATCCGATCCGTGACATACATTTCTGGTATCAGACAATCCATAGAGAGATCGAATTGAATCGGGACTGGAGTAGACGGCTTTGTGGACTTTAGTCGGACCTAACATAGTTCTCCACTTAGCAATGCTACCTTGTGAAGCTAAAACAAATGCAATCGATGGTCCACTATAAAAATACAACAAACGAACATCACCACTTACTGTATTTAACAAGTTAAATTGTTTTTTCTTATTGTATTTACCTGCTCATGAAGGTAACTAGGCGATGGTAGAAGAACTTCCCTTGGTGCTCCTCGTAGAATCTGCTGGCAAGCTGTTTCGTAATTACAACTTCTTTGGTTTGTAAGATGGAAAAATTGTTTTTTATGATTTCAGTGACATACTGTAAGGCAACAATGTTTTTTACTGCATGCGGTTTTATTAAAGCAAATGTTATTTCCATTATTTTTGAGTTCAATTAATAAATAAATTGTTTCTTTTCTTTTTTTTTGAAAGTTTAATTTTTAATATTTGAAATGAAATCGTGAAATGTCAAAAATGACAGCTTTCATGTGGAAAACAGAACTAAATTTCGGAGTTATTTTATTCGGAGTAAATCTAATGTCGAATTCCTTACATCCATTTGAAGTCGATTTCATTAAAATTTTTTTCTTTTTGTAAGGAATTCATAAAAAAGTCGATTTTTTTTTGTGATTGTGTGAGTGCAATTTGACAGGAATTTTGTTGTCGCACAAAAACTAAGAAGTAGTGCGCGCAAAGCAAATATTAAAGTGTATTTTATTTTCGCGTTGTTTTGATAATTTAAAAACAAATATATTTCGTCTGATAATTGAAAAACATCAAAAACAATTGTGCGCGTAATCAAGTAAAAAAATTACAGTCCAAAATTAATCCACACACAGCAGCGACGACCTATTCTGAATATTTCACTAGAGGACGAAGAAAAATAATTTTGCAACGTGATTTCCTCGCGAATTGTATGTTATTTTAATGGGATTTTTTGTTTCTTGAAGATACGCACAATTATCTTTACTTTTTTTCATCAATCACTGAAATATTAAACAATTAAGAACACTTAAACATTTGTTTTCTTTTTTAACTTCGTCACAAAATTGTAATGAGAACATTTAATTCCATCTTGATGCATGAGAAATGTCAAATCTTGATAGTGTGTGTGCGATTTGATGTGAAATCTAGCTAAAAACGCAAGATTTGTTTGACAGCATAAAAGTCGATTTTGTTTAGAAAAAATTCGATTTGTTCAGAAAAATTCGAATTTTTTTGACTGTAAGGAATTCGACATAAGATTACACCGAGAATAATGTCGTTTTCGATTGGATTTCGGAACAGTACTACTCCTTTTTGATTCCAATCGAAGTATTTTCTATTGTTCCGAGACTAATTTGTGAAATATTTATGTGTATGTGCGTAAATTGTCTGAAATTAGGGGGGTTCACATTCTCAAATATGTTTGACAAACACGTTTGATTCACTCGAATTTGCAAATGTGAACGCTCCATCAAACGGTTTGTCAAACACGTTTGATGAATATCAAAACAATTTGATATTTTGCTGGTTTGACAAACATATTTGAGAATATGAACGCATTCTTGTCAAACCACAAGGAAATTTCATTTTAAAAAAGTTTTCAACCTGTGCGCATCAAAGGAAAATAAAAAATTAGGATAGCTGTAGACGAAAATTGAGTCAAAAAGGAGTAAAGGTTTGACCGCACTAGGCGGAACTGCACTGCAGCGGAACTGCGATTCATAATAATTTGTATGAAATTTTTTGAAGTTCAGTTGCCGCTTAGTGCGATATAGCTCATACAATTTCATACAAATAATGTTTTGCCGCGTCGTGAAGTGTAGTTCCGCTGCAGTTGTGTGCGGTTTAACCTTAACTCCGAACCTCGAACCGAAAACGACATAAGGGCTCTCCCAAACTAATGCTGCATTTACACGAATGGCAAAATTCCATTATATCTTTCAAATTATAGCCATTTTTCATTTCATCGTGTAAACACTCTAAATACTGGCAACATTTTTGCCAAAATAAAATGGCAGAGATAATTTGGCATAAAATGCTGCCATTAATACGACTATGGGTAAACACTTTACTGACGCTATTTTCTGAAATTATGCCATTCTAGATAAGAATGAACTTGCTCATTCTTTTATGGGATGTTGCCAGTATTTTGAAATCTGCCATTATTTGAACTCGTTTAAATGCATGTCATACAAAAATTATTTCTGCCATTATTTTACCATTTTTTGGCAAAAATATTGGCAGATTTGCCATTCGTGTAAATCTGGCATAACGCAAAATCGAAGCGAAATATTCACAACGATAAGAAATTGACAGATACAATAAAACCATGTTTGTTTTGTCCCATATTCGCTTAAAAATAATTTCCATGTAAATATAACTAAGTTTCAAAATTGTCAAAACGGTTGTAGTTTTTTACAGCTGCTATTCACCGAGCGATCATAACTTAAGAGCCTCATAAACCTATTCACCAAGCAATATTAAGGTTAGACCGCACACAACTGCAGCGGAACTACACTTCACGACGCGGCAAAACATTATTTTTATGAAATTGTATGAGCTATATCGCACTAAGCGGCAACTGAACTTCATACAATTTCATACAAATTATTTTGAATCGCAGTTCCGCTGCAGTGCAGTTCCGCCTAGTGCGGTCTAACCTTAAATGGACATTTACGAGCGCTCGCAAAAGTTAAGAGTGGTCTCGACCACTCCTAAGTTACGATAGCGCTCTCTTTGAAAAATTGTCCGAAAACTTTCGCAATAATGGTAGATTTACATGTATCTGTATATTTGTTAGATAGAGAGAAAAGATCAATATGCAGAAGAACTT
Organism: Melangyna quadrimaculata; assembly: GCA_949320155.1. Lineage (NCBI taxonomy): Eukaryota > Metazoa > Arthropoda > Insecta > Diptera > Syrphidae > Melangyna > Melangyna quadrimaculata. The sequence goes on from OX439483.1 coordinate 47,336,634, forward strand.
CGTTTCTGCATTATAGGAAAGTGCCATAATGCAGAAATGAAGACGAACATGTTCATCTTCTTGATGGTTCTCTGTCACTCGCTCAGATTGTTTGTATACATCTGTCCTGCTCTACTTTTCTGCATTATGCAGATAAAGATACATGTAAATCCACCATAAAACGTCCCTTCTCTTCAAGATAAACAGAAAAAAGTATGCTCATTTGATACACCCAATTCGCCATCATATGGTATTTCTGGGTATTTATATGACGTCACAGCTCACAATCATCTTTTGTTATTATTTTTTTGTTTAAATAAGTCAAAATTAAAGCATATAAAAGAGTTATTTACTTTTGTCTGTAAATAGGTATAATCTCTGAACAAAAATAAAATAATTCTTAAAAATACTAATACCTATTATTTTTGTTCAGAGATTATACCTATTTAAAGTTAGACCGCACTAGGCGGAACTGCACTGCAGCGGAACTGCGATTCAAAATAATTTGTATGAAATGGTATGAAGTTCAGTTGCCGCTTAGTGCGATATAGCTCATACAATTTCATACAAATAATGTTTTGCCGCGTCGTGAAGTGTAGTTCCACTGCAGTTGTGTGCGGTCTAACCTTTACAGACAAAAGTAAAAAATGTTTTGATATTCTCTTGGCGTCTGCCTAGCCAGCTGTCTACCGTTTCCAATTGGGAATGTTTGGTTGGTTTTTCGAACATTTGCTCTCATGTTCAAACACACCCATTGGCTCTCTTTTTTGAACTTGGAAAAATACTTGAGTGCCCAACTAACATTTCAGCTTCGGTTCGGCTTAATAGAATAGGCTTTAGAAGTTCCATAAGAAGCTTGTTAAGAAGCTCATATAGTTAAGAGCAGTTTATGAGCGATCGGTGAATACCCAGCCTACATTTTAACTATCTTTAAGCTCATAAATGCAAGTGGTTATTACAGGCTGCCTCCACAGGCCATGAACGATGGCAGTACTATGAACATGTCTAAAAAAAATCCTATGGAGTCCAAAAACTCCATGTCCATGCAGCAACAAGTCGAAAAAATAATGTTTTGAACGTTCAAAGCTTGGCCATGAGATGACGTTTCATGTGCGTGTGATTTTTTTTCTGGCTTTGTTGAATGTATAAGTGCATTTTGTTGGAAAAGATAGAAGTAGTTGTAAGAGGTTACTGAACGACATAATTTTCCCAGTGATTAAAAATGAACTTTTTGTTGATTGAATTATGGGTTTGATGTTAGACACCTGTATGGCCTGTGGAGTCAGCCTTCTAGGGCGCAAGAGAACGGCTTATGCCGAAACCATACTTGTATCCTTGTGGTGTATGTGTTGTGTCGCTATCGCTGCAATGTAATTGAATTGAAGCACATTTTGTCTCGTTTGTCGTGTTGCTGTGTGGCGTATAAGGACTGACAGCGACACACGAATCCACAACACGAGACAGGTGTGGCTCCGGCTTACGGCTAAATAAATAAAAGTGCCAACAACGCTCGTTGTGGTAGTCTTGAAGAATTTCCCAAACCGACACAAAAAAAATCCCTGATGACAGTTTTGTGTTGATGTTTAACAGTCTGTATCTATCATTTATTATTGTTGCCAATATATCGCTCTAATTTGACTTTGGCTTGCCAGATTCTAATCTTAAAAAAAAAATTCTTGCCCGATGCGATGTCGTCATTCTATACCCATGATTGACAAAAATCTCGTTTTACATAAACAGGGTTATAGTCGGATTTAAGAAGAAAAGATAGATTTCAGGTTCTCCTAAGCAAACGCGAAACATTTGGAACGACCACGAAACTTCCACTTGTTAAAATTAATTTCCATTATGGCAATTCTACCAACACTGACGCGATATGCGACGTCACTATGTTCAACTGTTAAATACATTGTCAACAGCGAAAGCCGACCCGTTAATTTTATTTGTACCTATTTCTTTTTGTAAGTTCAGGTCGCGTTCTTTTGACAGTGTTGATCGGTTGACAATGTTTTTTTTGTAGTCTCAGATCTAAAAATAAAAGGTGTCTATTTGGACGGACACTTTCGACTTTTTTTTGACTTCTCAGAACTGTATGTCACTGCCACTTCATGGTTAGACTTCATTTCCACCAACTAAACCGAGATTTAAGTAATGAGATTTGTTTGGTGTTTCCACTGCACAAAAAAACAAAAAGAGGGTTATGGCAAAACGTTCAAAAGGTGTTTCATTTTTTTATGAGTTTAAAGTGAGATAGATAGTTTTTGTTTACATGTCGATCTGTCAATAAACGAAAATGGCATTTAAATGGGTCGTTTCCACAATTATTCTCAGAAAAAAAAGTTTGTTTGATTTGACAAACTAAAGTTTCCTAATAGATTCGAATGAGTTTTATTTGTAATCTTCATTTGAGGAGATTAAAATTTGTTTGGTAAATCTTCGAGATTTCAAGGATATTTATGATAATCTTGCTAAATCTCGGTTTAGTGTCTGGTGGAAACGTAGTATTAGAAAGAGAGACAAAGCAGTACATTAAAAAAAAAATTTAAAATTGTTTTACATTTTATTTTGTAGAGTAAAACAATGTTGAAGGAGTCAGTCGAATGTGGACACCACTGTCTAGATTAAAATGATTTCTCATATTCAATACAACAACAATAACGCTTAGTTCGTGGCGATAAACATATCTTTGTTAATAAACTAAGCAGATTTTAAAACCGTATTATAACTGTTATATCTATACACGGGATAAGCGGTGATTATATGTAAAAATGGCACACAAAAGTACACGTAAAATTATTTAAAATAGCTGTTTATTTAAATTTAAATATGTTATAGCGGGGGATATTGATGGCCTAGGACAGGTATTTCGGAATTTCGAGAACTTAATTTCAAAATTACCCAAGATGCCCATCACACTACAACTACAAAGGAGATAATTAAGTTGGACGGCTTCCGTAATGTTGTTTGAGTTTCAGGCAGAAGAACATATTTTATGGTTATAACTGAAGCTTTGCCTCTGATTGGTTTGGTTTACAAATATATAATTAAACATTAATTAACATTGTTCGGACAAAAAATACTAATACAAATGCCAAAACAAAATAATTTTCAAATGTAAAAAAAACATTACAGGAAATACCTATTTGCTCGAAATTTTCTTAGCTCTGTTTGTCTACTTTATCGAAAAATTGGTTTAAACTGGTATAAAACACAATTTCGTGCGCAATTTCATAGAAATTGGGTTGATTTTAAAATTACGTCATTGTATGGGAAATTGTGCAATTTTGAAGATGATTTCGGCAAAATGTTCTAAAATTGCGCAATCTCGTTCAGTAGGAACATAGTTTTACAGCCTTATTCTGGCAACCTCACTGATGCCTCACAACTCACAATAACCTCAAAACTCGTGATGAACTCGCCTCATAAAAACTTAAAAATTATGATCTGCTCCTTGGCAGATCACAACTCATGTTGTTCTTGTGAGGTTTCCTTAAGGGCTTCCACAGAATATTAAATTGTGACCGCCTTATAAGAAACCTCACGAAAACAAACTAACAACAAATTGTTTTATGTGCATACAAATTAATGTAGCTGTGTAATTATGTTCTCATTATTTAATTTTTAAGGAACTTTCGTCCTTATAAATACCTTTTAATTTAACTATACATCTACACTTCTACTAGAGGCCTACTTTTAAAAATATTCAGACTCTAAAAGTTAGATGTAAAAAAACTTACACTTCGTTGCCTCATTTTTGATTGCTTCCTCGTCTGTTGAAACCCATATTTCCGGAAATAGCTTAGAAGCATTTATCGTTTGAATTGTTCGTCCTAGCAAGGACACACCGTTAACTGCAACTAAGTTCTTTTTCAGAATTCCCTTAGAACCACCTCGAGCCAAAATTAAAGCAACAACACTTGTTGAATTTGTACAATCCGAACTATAAAAAGCAGCCCATAATTTAGGGGTTTAAAACATAAAGCACAACAATTTTATTAAAAAAAAAATAGTTACCAAGGGGTATTTTGTTTCGTATATGCTAATGATATGGTTATGATAAAAACTAAGCAAATTATAACTAAACGTATTAACAGAGACATATTTTTTTACTATCCGAAATTCACTTCTGATACTGACCGATGTCTACAACTGACAAAATAAGATTATGAATCAAGTCACAGGCTAAACTACTCGACTCGTATCATATAATCATTGAAAAAGTCATTCTTAAGAACGTGTGCACCTAGAATTCAATTAATCCTAACTATGCATAGCCAAGTGAGGACAATAGAATACTTGTGACCATTTTTCAAAGCAAATTGAGAGTAATAAAAAATCATGTGTTGTGTAGGTTAGATGTGTAAATTCATTTGTTGTTTGATTTTTTTTATTATTTTATTTACTTTATTATTATTGTAAAAGTTTAATCTTTAAATTACCACTATAAGAGGTTAAATTAGTTAAGCCAGTATTAAGGCTTTGAGAAATTAATACGTGTAGTGTTGTGTGCCTTTGAAATTTCCCTGAAAAAATAATTAAAATCGAACTGAGGTAATTTCGAAATTTGGCAAAAAAGTGTTTTCATTATCAAATTTGATAATTTCATTTGGCATCTCATTTTATTTTGAAGTTGGAATGTCAGTTAGCCGTTTATTTTTGTTGGTTTCTCTTTCTGTTTTATGTTGTTGAGTATTGTGTATTAATATTTTCATGCAAAAGCTTTTAAGAGCTTTTGAAACTGATTCCCGCTGGATGCATTTACCTAATTTCCAACATAATTTCGTGCAAATGAGGTTGAAATTACCTCATTTCGAAATGTGATTTTGTATGGAAATTAGGTAATTGAGGATCTCATTTGGAAATTTCCAATGAAATTACCTCATTTGGCCCAGTGAAAATGGCATATAAAACTTCTATAAGTTAGTGTTTTTAACACTTAAATCATTCAAATTTTCGTTTGTTCCGTGAGTTATGAATTCTACGGACATTGCAAATAACTTGGGACAAATAGCCGTATCTTATCATCAGAAATGATCAAAAAACAAAAATATCAAAAACAAACACAAATAAGATATGGTGCTTATTGCGAGAGTACATTCAAAAATCGAATAGACTTAAAATCTACTATCAATACATCCAAAATCTATTCGTTAATATTTTTCTATTAGATTAATATGAATTTATATCTATTTTTCTAATTGATAGAAAAATAAATCTGATCAGGAATTTCTGATCGACTTTTGGAGAATAGGTATTTTCAGATTAGACTCTCGCAATAAGGCCCTAAAAGTCAAGGAAGTGTTTTAATTGTTGCCCAGTTCTGCACGCTATGCCGTCACTACGATTACAGTACGCTCCAAGTACGCTTCCAGTATGTTTCCAGTAAGCTTCCAGTACGCTTTCAGTACGCTTCCAGTACGCTTCCAGTAAGCTTCCAGTGCAATTTCGGTAGGCTTCCGATACGCTTCCAGTACGCTTCCGGTACGCTTCCAGTACGCTCCTTTTCTCTTTAACATAAGAGTTCTCGAAGGGGTCATGACCCCATGACCTTCCCCCTATATACGCCTTTGGTTGCTAATTACACGATTTGATTTCAAAAGTTCTTGCTTGAATTGGCGATTTTTTGGCAAATACGTATATGGTTTTCAAGAACACCAAGCCTCTTTTTTAATTTAGTTTTTTAATTATCACGTAACTAAGCACTATTTTTAGTTCATATATTTAAGCTTTGTATAAATTTTATTTCGAATTAAAAAAAAAAAAACAAAATTGGTTTATGTGATTAAGATTTTATGAACATTGGAAATTACTACTTTTTACTTAAGAAAATGGCTCCTCCTGCATAAACGACGGGATAATAGACACCTTGGCGCAAAATTGTAGTCGCTTTAGTACTATTTTAAATCATTTTTAGTATGATACTCGGTTATATGTGTATTTATCGAATTTTAAACGAGTTAATCATCGTAATATCTGCTGATATTTCACTTATGTTTAGTAGCATCATATTAAATTCATATGACACTTTGCGTTTATAAATGTCAAAATAAGGTATGTTTGTGAATTTACTGCATGAGTTGTTACTATCTTCGACGAGTTCAGCTGGAGTTTATGAAGGAAATTGGTTAAGTCTCATTAGTTCAAAATTATTTAAAATTTAGATATATTAAGTAAGCTGGATTGAAATAAGAAAAATGTTACGTACATATTTGGAATTTATTTAAATTCTTGCTATTTATATTTTTAAAATTAAAATTAAGATTTTGATAAAAGATAACGAAACAATTTATTTTACAAAAGGAACTGGTTGAAGATTTAAATAGTTATACTAACTTTTTAAATAATAAAAAAAAATCATGGTAACATGGCACAAGGAGGCCATCATGTAGATGCGAAACAAATCTAGAGCTTGTAAATTAAATAAAACAAGAACAAAAAGTTGTTCCGAAACAACAACAAGCCTCGGATATGGATGATTTTAAAGTTGACGACCCCAGCAAACGAAACAAGGACAATAAATTTCGGATCTGCACGTAGAACCTCCTGTCCTTATACAGAACACGTGCAGCCGAACAATTAGTGGAGAACCTGGACAGGCTAAAGGCTGACGTAACAGCCATCCAGGAAGTGCGGAGACTGAAAACGTGTGACATCTACTACGGCGGGTGCTTGAAGGAACAGGGTCAGCGGCTCTATGGTTGTGGTTTTGTGATAAGGGTAAGACTTAGGCAAGAAGTCTTGGGATTCCGAAGTGTAAGCGAGCGCCTGGTCACAATCCGCATCAAAGGCAAAGAGAGGACTCAACCAAAGAAGCATTCTACGATCTCCTGGAGACAACGTATGATATGTGCCCGAAGTACGACGTGAAGATCATTCTTGGTGACTTCAACGCAAGATTCGGAAAAGAGGGCATCTTTGGTTCGATAGTCGGAGGACACAGCCTACACGACGAAACTTCCGGCCCCGGACACAGGCTGGCAGACTTTGCGGCGGGGCGAAATGTCATCATCTCAAGCACCTACTTCCCACACCTCAATATACACAAGGGGACTTGGCGGTCGCGTGATCAAGTAACCGTCAACCAAATCGACCACGTTGCGATAGACGCTAGACATGCTTCCAGTATCTTGGACGTCCGAACGTTCCGAGGGGCCAACATTGACTCGGATCACTACCTGGTGGTAGCTAGACTACGTATGCGGATATCCATGACGCGACAACGCAGAGCAGATGCTGTGAAAAGATTCGATGTCGAGAAGCTTAAATCGCAAGAGACCGCCAGAACTTTTGCAGACCACATAACTCTTAATCTCTCAGGAGGTCCGCCACCAGCATTAAGTGCAGAGGACCAGTGGGAACACTGTCAACAAGCCATCAGAAGTGCCGCCTCTGATGTGCTGGGTTTCACTAGGCGAATACAACGAAACCCCTGGTTCGATGAAGAGTGCAACTTGGACGATGATGGCCAAGAGTTCCGTCCACCCGAACTAACCGAAGTGCGGCTGGCGATATCCAAACTTAAGTCGTACAAGGCTGCTGGTGCGGATGGCTTACAAACCGAACTATTTAAATCAGCGGGAGATGAATTGGCTAGGAGCATACACCAGCTCATCTGCAAAATTTGGCCGGAGGAAAGTATGCCCGACGAATGGAACCTCGGTATAGTGTGCCCCATCCATAAAAAGGGAGATGTTCTGAAATGTACCAACTACAGAGAAATTAGTCTCCTAAACGTCGCTTATAAAATCTTGTCGGCCATCCTGTGTGACCGCTTAAAACCTTTTGTCAACGATCTGATCGGCCCCTATCAGTGCGGTTTTAGGCCAGGCAAGTCAACCGTCGATCAAATGTTCACACTCCGACAGATTTTAGAAAAATCCCGGGAATTCCAGATCGATACACACCACCTTTTTATCGATTTTAAAGTAGCGTATGATAGCGTGAAAAGGGACGAATTATACAGAGCCATGTCGAGTCTCGGCATCCCTGCCAAACTCGTCCGCTTATGCAGGATGACGATGGAGAAATCTCGCTGCTCCGTCAAAATTGGTAAGAACACCACCGATTCCTTTGATGTTGAGAAAGGATTGAGGCAAGGCGACGCGTTATCATGCAACCTATTCAACATCGTTCTTGAAGCCATTGTACGCAACGCACATGTCAACACCAGCGGTACAATCTATCAAAAGTCCGTTCAATTGCTTGCATATGCGGATGACATTGACATTGTCGGCAGAACGAAGCGAGCTGTGGCAGGGGCATTTGCGAGCATTGAATCGGAGGCGGCTGGAATGGGATTGGCGGTTAATGAGGGCAAGACGAAGTATATGCTGTCATCGACAGAGGAATCTCAACATCGTCGACTCGGGCAAAATATCACGATGGACAGATATAACTTCGAAGTTGTCAAGGACTTTGTCTACCTGGGCTCCACTATTACATCGCAGAATGACATCAGTGCAGAGATCAAGCGAAGAATTACTCTTGCCAACCGCTGTTTCTTCGGTCTAAGAAGGCATTTAAGTAGTAAGGCCCTCTCTCAGAGAACCAAGGAGACTTTATACAAGACCCTTATCATCCCGGCCCTGCTTTATGGGTCAGCAGCATGGACACTGAAAGATTCGGATAAAAATCTGCTAGGGTGCTTTGAGAGGAAGATTGTTCGTGTGATTTTCGGTCCGGTGTGTATCGGAGGAGTATGGAGGAGAAGATTCAACGACGAGCTATACGGGCTATACAGCGACGTTGACCTGGTCAAAAAGCTCAGAATACAGCGGCTGAGATGGCTGGGGCAAGTGGAGCGTATGGACAGCAACGCACCTGGCCGATGAGTCTTCGCATCCAACCCCGATGGGGTACGCAGCAAAGGAAAAACCCGTAACAGGTGGCGCAATCAAGTGAATGGCGACATCAAATCACTCGGTGTGCGCAACTGGAAGCGGCTAGCTAGGGACAGAGCTGGCTGGAGGGGCTTGTTAGTTGAGGCCGAAGCCCATCCTGGGCTGTGAGCGTCATCAAAAGTAAGTAAGTAAGTAAGTAAGAACAAAAAATTATACCGGACTAAGGTCTACTTCCCTTATCGCTATTGCAACTGTGTATTATATATCCGTAGAACCTAGAACCACATTTGTGCAGTTTGATGTGTTGCTGTGTCCTGTGTGTCGTATGAAATACATGGAATGACATTGAAACACGACTCTACAACACACGAAACAGGTGTGGTTTCGGCTAAAAATATATGTTATGACAATGATGACAGCGACACACGACTCTACAACACAAAATAACCGAGACAGGTGTGGTTCCAGCTAAGGCGATCAGAAAAATTGAATAGACAAAGAAAATTAAACACAGCTTCATGAAGGAAGTAATTTTCGAAATTTCTGGAGTTTGTCTTGCAGATTTTTTTATTTGACGGTCCCAATTACCAAATCCTTTCCCAATACAACTTTTAAAACTCTTATATACATTCTATATGTAAACAAAATATACTGGCATTTGAAACAAAAAGCTTAAGTATGTGAATTCGAAGATGATGTTCGAAAGCTTTAACTTTAAAGCTCAACTTTCTTTTAGAGTTAACAAAAGCGTCATTCACCTTTTTTTTAGTAGGTATCATACAATAGACTGTAAGTAAAAGCCGGTCAAACAGTATAGTTTTGGTCTCAAAGGACACCATGTTTTGTTTAAAGTTGTGAGAAAAATATTTAAAATTATTATCTTTTTGACAAAAACACACTGAAATAGAAGTGCCGTCAGTGGAAAGTGTTTAACGAAAATTGATTTTTGTTCAATAAAACACATAAAAACTCGTTTAATTCTAGAAAATTTGAACTCACTAAAAAAAAAAGGAAATGCAAACTATAAAGAAAAGTACTTAGAGCGAATAGGGAAAAAGCTTTTGAAAAAGTCGTATCTGCCCCTTGATGACGGTGTTTCCTGTGTGTATCAATGAAAATCATTGTCCTCATATCATTCATTCATTCTAACTATTTCGGTGCAGTAAGTTGTGTGTGAATACGCAACGTACCAAAAAGGTTAACCTAAAATTTGTTAAAAATTGAAAAGAAATATAGAGAATAGGAAAAGTGAGAAGTCGTGAGTGGATTTAAAACAAAATTAATAAAATATAGACTTTAACTATCTTATAGGGTAGACTTTTTTGGGTTTATTTTTTGTCTTTAAACTTCAAATACATCCGTCAGAGAACAAAGGGTAAGTTTTTTCCTATTTTTTTTTTAGAAGCGATTGTGTGTGTTTCTCTTAGAGGACATTTTCTTCATCTTCTTCTTTGAACTGGAAGATACTGTGAATTCCAGAATCGATTAAAGAAACTTCCAGCTGTTTATCTGATGACAAATTAATGTTCTACAATTAGTCGGCTTTCGACTGATGAATGAATATATGATCATCAAGGATTCGTCCTTTTGTTGTTATTTTCATTTAGAGAGAATATCAATTTTATAGATACCTACACAATATATAAATTGCACATAAATTGCAAACTATTATTTTAATAATTAGTTTTCTGCTCTCACTCTTACTTCTGATTCACTTCACCCCCGCAAAAAAGGATGATTGTTTGTGGACCAGACAATGGGTTGAAGATGAAATCATCACCACCCCCCTTTTTGACCTAAGTAAGACAGGATTTCTTGCCACATCTGACGACAACATCAATGATGGTCATGACGGTGATGGTGGTTATTTTGTGTATACGATGAACAACAACGTTTAGTAAAAGTATGTATGGTGTGCGTAGGCGAATGTGTGATGATGATGAAAGTGTAATGGACTACGAACAAAAAAAAAAATAATTGAGTGAAAAATTAAGAAATGCATTGATTTGTATTCTTTAATTTGATGTCGAACACAACCACGCCCTGGACTGGATTACACAAAGGATCATCCATCATATAAGTACATAGTATATGTATGTATAGTTACTTAGGTTTCCTGTCAGATTTTTATTTTTGTGTTTTTTTTATTACGTATACGCCCGAGTGAGCCCCGACATGTGGTAGTAGTAAAGTCGTGTGAGTTAAAATGTTTGTTCAAATAGAATTTTTGTGTCTCGTAAGAGTAGGATTTTAAAGATCAAATCAAATTGAAATATTAAAGAAAGAATAACGGTACAGTAGCTCTTTTGGATTACAATACTCTTTAAGATTTTATTAAGTGGAAATAAATATAAAAAATATGAAAACCCAGACATTATAAATTTTTAATGTTCAAAATTTACTAAATTTCATGGTTGTTTGACAAAAATGATTCACAATTTCTTAGCTGGAACTTTATTTGGTGAAATTAATACATGTAGGGTTAGAATTTAAAAACTCTTCTGTTCTGCTTTTTATCAAAAATGAGTCAAGTATAAGGAAGTGTTCTTTATAAGGGCCTTCCATCGTCGTATTTAGCTAAAGTTTATCAAAACGTATTATTTCCTATACTTTAAACTCCACTATTATTCAGGTATTTAACCCTTTCGGTAAGGATGTGGTACAAGACAAAGAACATTTATATGGACTTGTACCACAACCGTACCGAAAGAGTTAAATCAAAACGCACTTTTTTTTCATACAGACGAAATTTAGCACCAAATCTCCTCTTTTCCTATGCAAAACAAAGTAATCGTCTTCAAAACTAGTTTAAGCTAATAGACTAAACTTTTGATTAACTTATTTAAATACATTTTTGTACCGTTATTTTATTTGTTTGTATTGTTTTATCTTAAATAAACCGAATTAAAAATGAAAAACCTTTAATTTATTTTCATAGTTTTCCAAACTCTTCTTATCCAAATTAAATTGATTTTTATAATTTTAAGATTCACCTTATATCCTCGTTTAAACCTAAACCTTCTTTTATTGTTAGTTATTTTTGATAAAATTTTTTTAAAAATAATTTTTTAAAAAGTTGGCTTTTTGGAGTTTTTTTAATCCATAATCATCTAAGCCATCCTTTAATGGAATTTGACAGTTCATACGTTGACAGATAGGTAAGAAACTAAATTATGTCGTACGAGGAATATTTCGTTCCGATTGTCACCCAAAAGCCTTAAAATCGCCTTTTCCCGCGCACAAAATTTAATCTTAAAAAAATTTCGATTTCTTTAAGTTTTTTTTCAATGCATCATCTTCTTAGCAAACTTTCAATTTAATTTGATAGTCTATGACTTGACAAATCGGTAACAGAATGTTCACAATGTAACTTGAAATCCCCAAAATTCTGATTTTCCCAAGCAAAACATATACTCCTAAAAAAATTAGGATTTTTAGGAGATTTGTAGGACTTTTACTATTCAAATTATTAACAAATAAGTGAACAAACCTTAACTAAAAAGAATAAGACTAAATGATCACTTCCGCAACCAGTTGATTTATCACCATCTTCGTTTTTTTCGTGTTGTATCTTAACTTAGATGTTGGTTTCATTGTTTGTTAATATCTTGAAAAGTAAAACTCCTAGTAGAACAATCCTGTCATCAGTGTTTGACCAAAAATTGAGATGAGCATTAAATTTTGAAATCAAAAATAGTTTAAATATTTTTTTTTTTTAATTTTTTGTTTTTAAAAACTGTTCGTTAAGAGAACTTTGTTTAAAAAGAAAATGAAAGAAGGGATTTCTAGGTTTGTAAAAAAGTATATAACAGAGCATTGTTAGTGTTACCGTTGTTTTTTAGTAACTTGTTTTCTTTAGAAAATTTTGCTTAAAAAATGCTCCTACAATTTTGTTTATACAAAATTCAAATAACTAAAATAGATACAGGCCACTTTTTAGTAATTTTTTTTCTCGATAACAGTTCTGTTAATATTTTGTTTGTTTTTTTTTTTGTAACAGTTTATTAATTTTTTACTTTTACTGAATCCACATCAGTTTACTCTTGAGGCCAACTTCGGACGTACTGTTGAGTATAGATATTCATTCTTTAGTAGAACTACAGAATGTGTAATGCTTTAACTGGAACTATAATGTGACTCGGCATCTCCTCCTAAATCCTTTCCTATTTTCACGCTCGCACTTTTTTTTAAACATTTTAAGGCTAGTAACAACCCCTTTAGTTAATTTAAAAAAAAATATATAAATCTACGATTTTGGGCACCCTGTAATATTTGAGTTGGGTATGATTGACCGCATTGTAAAATCGAACATATCAAAGTCTTGCATTATAGAATCTTAAATATCCAAACGTCTGACACCTAGAAAATTTTAAATTTCTTGCGGTTTTTCTTACATAACAGTATACAAAGCCGTTTATTAGACAACATTGATTCTGTTTCACAGATAATGATATGTAACACTTTGTTAAGTGACAACTTTACAATTGTTGAATTTGTTTTGGTACTTGATCATGAACTAAGGTGACCCCCTCACGTTTGGTCAATTTTCTTAAAGTTTTTGGCGCAAAATTTTAAACGATTCAGTAAATTGTTAAAGCAATTTAAGTAACTTACTAAGTTAAATAGAAGATTTTACTAACTTTAAACGATTCTAACATCTTACTCTCTCTTAACAATTTACTAAAGTTAAAATTACAAAATGGTTACTTTAACTTTTAGTAATTTGTTAAATACTATGTATGTATGTATGACTGGAGAATTTTACTCCAGCAAAAGATTTGACAAGACAATAGTTCGGTTCTTGGTTGAAAACCTAAACATCCAAGAAAAATGTTGTCTTTGCTGTGATGGCTGTGATCCAGAATGTGCCCGGAATTTTCCTCATTTCTATAAAGTGAGCCATATACCGGTTCAACAGACAGATTCGAACTCAAACGAGGATACTGATGAAATAACACGAACAGGAACAGCATTCAGACACGCATTTGTTAATCAACACTTTAGAATTAAAATAATTAAAACGTCATTTCTCTTCAACTATTATTCGAAATAATAAACATCAAAAAGCAAACATTACAAAAACATGAAAATTTTATTTAACTTTGAAAAAAATTGGATGTAGGTTGTCACTTTGACTTCTGAGTTTCTGACATTTCTCCAGTCTCCAGATGTAGTTTTGTTTACTTTGTTTTTTTTTTCACGAACTGTCACTGACGTGTTCAGATGCACCGCCGTTTTTAATAAAAGAGAATTAGTAAAAAGAAACTAAAATTTTGGAATAGCTAGTAAATTGAAAAATGCTTACTAGTAAATTGCTATAAGTCCTTAACAATAGAATGTTTGAAATTTTGCGCCTTCGTTTCTAACGTTTCCTCTAAAATATTTAAGTATTTATAGGTCATTGCACTTTAATCAAAAATTCTCTAGACACAAAAGTGTCATTGCGTGAATAAAAAGAGTAGTTTTTTTTCTTATTTTTAATCTTATTAGATATTAAAGTAACCTTTTTTAATTTTAAATCCGCCATTTTTCTTATTCGTTTGGTTTTAATTTATATTTTTACGCAATCTATTTGCTGAAACGCGTAAAATTTTAATTAAAACCAAACGAAGTCATACGGCGGATTTAAAATAATAAAAAGGTAACTTTAATATCTAATAATTTTGTTACTTGGATACCCAAAACAACATACAAATGTATTAAATCTTATCTTATAAATGTTTTCTTCAACATATTTAACCTACAATAATTCATTCTCAGTGTGAAGTGAAAGTAATCCCAGAAGTTCAATTCACCCTATCTAAGCTCAGCATTCTTCTATTCTATACCTATACAACATAACCTACTCATATATAAGGTTATAAAAGGTTTTGCAGTTAATATATACGGTTCACTGGTGTCATTTTTCTGGTCTTAAACCTGTCTTGACGGCCCAATAAGGACCAATATAATTTTCTTAGAATGGCAATACAAGGAGATGCCATAAGTGGAAAAAATGTGTATATTTTGAGATTCATAATTTTATTAAACTTATCCTATATAAAAATACATATCAATATATATTAATGCACATACCTACATCCATTTATAAGCTTATACCTAGTATATATTGGTTTTTAATAGTTAATTGAAAAATTTCATAATATTGGTATCTACATATTTAATTAAGTAAAAAAAAATGTGCTCTGTAATTGCATGCTTTCTGTTTCCGTTCTAAACTGGGTCAATTGCATTAATGTGTCTCAAATGCAGGCACGGAGGAGAGTTTAAATTAATTTTTACATCGTAAATTGTTAGGTTTTGTGCGCGGTCAAAAAATAGAATATGCATTAAGATAATTACATATAATACATTTAAAATGATATAGATATATAGATTAAGATGTTTGTAATATTAAGTTGGTATAATTGCTGTCCTTGTATGGAATTAGCATACTAAAGTGGCAATCCTTTTCTTATTTTGTTAAAGGATATTAAATTGAATGCTATTAAATAATTCACAAGGATAATTGCTGTCGGCTTTGATGTGGGATTTCTTATGACAAAGTCGTTAATAGGAAAGGCCTTTTTTTTACGACAAACAGTCGAATCCAAATGCACCATTAATGTTTAATGTTTCAACTTACAAAGTATATGTGAACGTTTTACTGCGACGATTGTTAAATGCGAAGGAACATAGGGTTTTAATTTCAATTGAAAATAATCCCAAACATAAAATACATTTAAATTGCTTTTAAAAGTTAAATGTTGTTTTGATTATCTGGTAGAGTTAAGAATAATTGGGTTGTGGTCGCACTGAAAGCGATCTAGATTAATTTTTATTTCCCTGCATGTCAAGGTAGGAAAGCGATTTTTCAACAGTTGGAAAAATTGGTATGGGTCTTCAGTAATGGAATTTTGTATGGCCACGTTGATATTTTATGAACCGTTCAACCAATGAACTGGATTTTTTGTATATCTACCTAACCCATAAAATTGTTATTTTTCGACTTCGCTTTCAAGTATGTCCGTTTAAGGACGTTTTAATGTATAACCTTCTTTTTTTTGATTTTAAGCTTTTCTTTCCAAAAATACCAACATTTTTTTAAGATTTTATAATTGATGTACCATTTTTTTTTGGAGTAGGTACATTTTAAAATTATAATTATTGGTTTTCAAGATAAATTTTGTTTTTAAATTATCACGTAAGAAGGTGTATTTTTCCACTTAATATTATTGATTACAAAAATAGTTAACACTTTTATTACTTGACAGCAACAAAATAATTTTACTTTTTGTTTTGTTTACTTAACGTTTAAGAAACGGGTAGAATTTGCAGAGGTAATTTTAAATTTTCACATAATTGTAAGCATTTGAAGACCGCTTTTGGCAACAGTTTGCTATTTTGATTGATCTGCTGATACTTCATAGTGCTGTTAGTACTGTTTAAAATCAACTTTATTCCTTAAAATTCATAAAAAATGTATAAGATTTCAATTTGTATTTCCGCATAAAATCGAAATAACTCTATAAACAAAGAATACAAAACTAAGAATGTAATAATTTTAATTTTTGTATTTAATAATTAAATAAGGACATTGTGTCACTCGTGAAAATCCGGCATAACTGGCTTGCCTTTTTCGAAGCCAGTAGAGAAGCAAGTGGACTCGTTCAGACTTGTATATAGAGCGATCTTGATAGCCGTTGGTAAAAATGTTTGAAGTAAATATTCATTCTGCCACAACTTTAAAGGGGAGGTGGGACCAAGAAATTTAAAAATTTCAAAAATAGACCACAACTTTCAAATATGATTGAATGATGGCTAATGATTATGATGGATTAAAAACCCTCTTAAAAACCCGAATTTTTTGGGATTTAATTTTTGGCTCGGGAAATATGCGATTTTGGAGCTTTCGGGTGACAATATTTGGAACAAAATATTCTACTTACGATTTGTCAAGCCATATGCTGGATTTAAATGTATCTTCATCTGCAAATATAAAGAAAAGTAGAGTGGAACAGAAGTATGTCAAAAAACTGAGCGTGTGAAAGAGAACCATCATGAGTGAACATTTCCGTCTTCACATCTACATTATGGCACTTCCTATATAATCTGCGTGTATGAAGATCTTCTGCATTTTTGTCTTGTCTCTCTATCCAACAAAAGTAAATTTTATTTTTTGTATCCCCTTTTTTTGGATAAGTCAGACGAAGATACATGTAAATCCACCAATAGAATGTCAAATTAAATTGAAGAATTTTTGCAAAGATGATGTATTGGAAAACCTTTAAGAAATCTAATTTTTTTTAGATAAAATTGTTTGCTCTGGGAAAAGTTGATGTTAGTGCTTTTGGGTGACATTTTTGAACAAAATATTTTATGTAAGTCAAAATTAAGTTTATTATCTATCTCTCAAGGTATGAACTGTCATATTCCATTCAAGGATGGCTACGATGATGACGGATTTAAAAACCTCTAAAAACCCGATTTTTTAGAATTATTATAGAACCATATTTGTCTCATGTATTGTGTTGCTGTGTGGCGTAGGAAATATATGGAATGACAGCTACACACGACTCCACAACACAACACACGAGACATGAGTGGTTCTGACTTAAAAGCTCCTCCACTGGCTTAAAACTGGCTTCGAAAATGCCAAGCCAGTTGAGACGAGCGAGTTTCTCAAGTTTGTGTCTGTTGGTAAGAAAATGTGAGTGTATTACCACTGGCTAACGAGTACTAGGTCGTGTGGCCTCAGCATAAGAAAAAAATTAATAGATTTTCTAATCCACTTCACTCACGGAAGGATCGGATTAAGATTTCGATTTTAGATTTCGATTTGGATTTGTGCTAAAATGGTGTTGAGATTACAGAAGAAGGGTTTTGGTCAAACCATCAAATAAAATTGAATACACACACAAAAAATAAGTCCATACTTTTAAACAAACATGCAAAAAAAAAAGTTTATTATACATAACAAATTTTGACTCGATTCTACTCTTTAAGTAGGATTGATTTAGTTGAGTGGTAATGAGATTCGTTCATTACCGCTCAACGAAAATATACAAAGGTTCGAATCAGCTTCGAGCTCCAGCTAGCTTCAACACCACACAAAGTGAACGTAGTAAAAAACATACGAAAAACCTTATTAGTCTCCTCATAATAACTATTATACCTAAATATGTAGTGTCTTGTTTTTAAAAAAATTTACTTTACCTAAATAGTCTCCTTATTTTTAAAGGTTTTAATATATACCAAAAAGTTTAAAATTTTTTTTTTAATTCAAAATCATTTCGGAAGGGGCTTCAGCCCCTCAAACCCTCCCCCCTGGCTACGTGCCTGCCTGAGGGTCACTCCTACCACTTAAAATGAGCTAGACTGGGTATATGATTGATGCATTAATTTATCGTTAACTGGACTACTAGCGTTATTTTCCCAAAAATAAGATTAACACGTTTCGGCGAGACTTTTGTAAGTCTTATCTCGTCTCGGCCTCATTAAAATCGAAAATTTCCAGTCTCGTCTCGGTCTCGTATAATTAAGTCTCGTCTGGGTCTCAGTCTCGCCTGTCGCTTTTTTCCCGAGAAAATTTAAATTTGCAGTCTCGTCCCGGACTCGTCCCCAAAAAACTACAATTTCCCGCCAACCTGTGGATTATTGGAACAAATTATTTTCGATACGTCTGACAATTATGGATGCATGCCTACAGCGTGGCGCAAATATAATGTAATAATAATGTGAATTGGTTGCCATTTTGATAGGACAATATTATTCTGAAACTCTTCGGGTGTGTATTGCCTTATTGCTTCTTCAATGACATTTGAAGCCACTTGCAAAAAAGTATGAAACGTTAACATTAGACGTGTGTCTTGTATGCCACGCCGTAAAATCTCACTCAGCCCTCATCAGACTCAGATTAATGGAGGCAGAATCATTTGGTGAGACAACATTCTCCACTCTCTTGTAATAAAACACATGTGTTATATACATATAATTCTCGTACAGCTCGTAGTGAGAACGAAATTTTAACTTTGCTTTGAATACTTAATTTTTAAAGCCCTAAAACTGTTTTAAATTAATGAAAATGTATAGCTTAGTCAATTAGTTTTAGTTTTCACCAACATTCCGTCTTCATTTTGTAGGTACTTATATATTTTCCATTTTTCCACTGCCCAAAAATTTAAATTTTGTTGTCAAACAAAGAGCTGTTTGGACTGAGAAAAGAAATTGGGAAGTGAATCCAGAAACTGTTTGTCTTAGAAATCTCCACAAAAAAATCTCTGATGAGTTCTTTTACAAGAAAAACAATCTTGTTTTCGACAAGGAACTAGAGTGTTTTACTTAGATTCTGATAAAGGGCTAGCAAGTGTTAGCAAAGGCTAGAACAAGGGATTTGAATATTATGAACCATTTTGCCCTCGTCAGGCAAACAAAAATTGACTTATATGTGGGACTTGATCAAGTGAAATACAGCTTCCAATGCCTTACCCACTGAAGTAACTCGCTATACAAAAGTTCGATGTCAGTAGTGAATAAGTTTCATACTCTTATGTTTATACAGAACAGGATTTTATGTACTTGCTTTTTTGGTAGAACAACTTGTCTAAAGTTTTTCTAGAATCTGTGCCGTTCTCATATGAAAAAGAAGACAAAGGAAAGAGGAAAAAGTTTCGTATGCTTATAAATTTCTTGTTTTAAGTGTACAAGAGACATTCCGGGTGGGGTACCGAAACATGTCCAATAAGTTTTTAAGTTTTTAGGGAAGACCTCACGAGTATTTGAAAAAATTCCCTCATTTAAATTGTTGGTACTTAAATCCAGCAATAGGTTGCAAAGTATCTGACAAGTTTTCTTCATCTAGATTTTGCCTACTGAAAACTTACTAGGCCTTGCCAAAACTAGACAGAAACTTGGAATTTTTCCAGCCGGGTACCTACTTAACTTATGTACTTATGTTATTACTTTTCTAACATACATTTTTTGTTTGTATTTAATCTTATTATTATTAGTTATTTATGTTGTAAATATATAAAATTAAAATACTCTGCTGAATTTAATTTCATTTTAATATACACATTGTTCAAAAATTAAACTAGCAATTTTCTAATATTTATAATTTCCATACTCTTTCTATATTATCACCACCTATAATTTAACATTAAATTATTGGGTATGGAGTTTATTCCCCGTTATGTAAATATTTGCTGTGAAAATATTGTTAGCAAGCAATTGTGAGTCCTGCACAAACTTTCTTTTTTTTAAATATCCTATGATAATAATCTTTTCTTCCGTTTTTTTTTCTATATAGCTATGTAACGAAGTTTCCCAATAGGGATGAACATTAACGATGCAATGTGAACATTTGTTGTATTTTTGCCACGCGAACTATAGAGCTAAGTTATAATTATGTTCTTTTAAGAAAAATAGAAATAATTTGATAATAATTTAAGAAAATTGCTCGTTGTATAACTGAATTATTGAATAGTTCATAAAATTCTTGATAAAATATATCTACCCAAAAAGTTGTCTTTAAAAAAAAAGTCTGCCATTTTCTCATCCACGTGACTAACCCTAAGTAGACTATAGATACAAAATAAAACTGAAAAAAAAAAATAGATTTTCCTTAATGGTCGACCAGACGGTTATCATTTTTCATAGAAATAAAATTCAATTACCTATCTCTCTATAGTGATTCTGGAGAAAACCTATAAATTGTCTCAAGTTTGAAGAACATTGCTATGGTGGCTAAAAATTAATTTTAAAAAGTTACTCAATTTTATATTACATCAAATTACCCTGAATTGTTGAATAAAACACAAAACTTTCGTTTATTAATCTTTATCCTCTTGGACTTTAAATACGACAGTAAAGTATTCTGTATGTACATATGTAGGTGAAGAAATGAAAATTGTGTGCTTTTGATTTAATAATTCCAAGTATTCTTTTGACGTAATGCTTGTATATATTGTGTTTGTGATTCATTTTTTTAAAATAACCTTCAACTTTAATGTCTACAGTATGGAAGCTAAATCAAACAGCCTAAAAAGAAAAAGAAAACGAAATTTAATATTTTAGATTAATATTACTTCTGTTAAGATTGATGTTCTTCTGTTTATAATGAACATACAAATATTAGAGGAAAACCCCTGAGTGTTTAAGATTACGAAGAGGAAGCCATCACTTTTCCAATCTCACTAATTTTAGGGAATTGGGTTTAACTTGCGAAAGCGATACACAATTAAAAGGGGATTTTTTGACTCTTAAAATAAACCAAAAGCAATATCAGCCATGACTACTGAAAACATACTTTATGATATTGGAATACTTATACATACATACTTGTACATATTATATTTTATATTTTATTTATTATATATAATTTATAATGAGATTTAGTTCTGTTGGCTTAAATTTCTAGTCGTTGAATGAAGAATTAAAATATGATGTCGACTTAAGAATCAATTTCAGTTTAAATCCGATTTCGTACTCGCTCAAACTATATGTATAATTTTCACAGAAAAAGCTAGTTAATTATTGCCAAAGACATTTTTAGTGGATACATATGTAGGTACATATTATAGAATTTTTGAACAACAACAACAACTTAAAGGCGCTACCACCAATTGTTTTGGCTGGAGATATAGCTATTTCGTGCTTTGCCACTTTTGCACTCATCAGTCTCCTTTTTGTGGTGCTGAACTTTCATCCAATTTTATTTGAAAAACTTTTTATGCTCACCATAGGATTCGAACCCACGCATATCAGATTTGCTCAGTCTTAGCAGTCGTGTGCACTATACGCACTCCACCGCTTTAGACCACTGACGTCACAGGTCGAGATGTGTTATTTGTTTATCAAATGCATTTGGAGCATCAGCATTTTTATAAGCGCCTTTAAGTATGCTATCTTGTTCCGCCTCCATTTTTCTCCATACCTTATCTCCATAGACTACAATTCGCAGTACTTATCAAAGGGGGAGAGATTGGAAGATCGGTAACGAACAAGACTATTAAGTTATTATTGTTATTATTGTACTATTCGTACTAGAATGTCAGCTTATTAGGCTTGACCATTCTTTATTCCGTCAATTTCAAAAATTCAATAGTACAATAATCTAGTACGAATAGTACAATAATAACAATAGTACATATTATATTAATTCCATCAAATTAAGCTTGATATCTTATGACTTATGAGTAAACAAAATAAAAGTCAAACGTTAACATTCACATTATCTAGAAAAAAATGATGAATTGTGAGTTTCTTGTGAAATATTGATAATTGTGTAACATTTTGAATAAAGTACTCTTTCCCATTTCACTGTTGACTACTCTTTGAGTCTTCCATCTCTACTTTCAAAATTTCAATTATAGTTATGAGTTCCTAGTACTCAAAAAGTTGGCACGTGAAAATTTCTCAAAAAATCCTTAAAAATAGTCCGGAAGCAGAAAGTTCACAATCTAGATTCACCATCTATGTCGTTCGGATGTGGAACTTAAACGGCAGCGTATCATAAGCACATTAAATTCTGATCTCGATAGCATTGTCCGTGTACAATTTAATGCTTCTAAAACTCAAAGCTGTCTCCTGTCGTTAAAGCGGAACCCACCCCAATGCTGGTATCAATGAGCGGCACTTGCATAGAGGAAAACAGCTTTCAGTGCTCGGTATGTGTGTCACAGACCCCCTTTTGTGGAATGACCACATATTTGACATCGCTAAAAATGCTGCTAGGTGCATAGGTTTTCTCCGTCGATGCAAGAAATTTGTCTCCCTTTGTGATCTGGCTGTGATCTATAAAGCTTTTATTCGTCCATAACTTCAGTATAATTCCGTTATTTAGGTTGGTAAGAACCCACTTGTGTCGATTGGATAAAACACAAAAGAGAGCTCTAATAATGATAGGCGAAAGGACTATAACGGAAACATATACATCTCTTGAGCACCGCGTAATGTTTCATGTATTTCGTTATTTTACCGATATTTTTCAAACAGTGTTCTAGTGAAATTTCGAATTTTCGAAACGGTTTTTGAAAGCATTTTCCGTTCAGTGTGTGACGGGACCTTTAGGAAAATTACTTTTTGAAAATTCAAAAAAGTTATTAAAAGAAAAAATCGTAATAAGTTTTTTCTAATAAGAATTTTTAAAAAGTAATTTAAAATAAATTTAGTCCGTTGTATAGTCACACTGGAGGTCTCGGTTAAATTCTCAGCCTCGTCCATTTTTTCCAATTTTTTTTAATACCTCTTCTGAAGAATTGACAAATCCTCCAAGATATCAGTTGTCATGAAAAGTGTTTCTTTTCTAGCCGTTCGGATTCGGCATAAGAATTGTAGGTCCCCTCCATTCCTCTCAACACGCGGACACAGGTATAATATTTTTTTTTAGTTTTGGATTATTCAAATTTGATTCTCAAAGAATTAAAAAATCGAAAAAATTAAATTAAAAAAAAAAACAATTTATTAATCTTGGAAATTTAATTTTTTTTTTCAAACGTTCTTTAATTCCTGATTATTGGTTTTTAAAATAATTTTAATCTGCGAACTTTCTTAAATTAGGTAGCCTGTACCCACAGTACACATATCAAAGGTTATCAGGCGCAGCTGGTCAAATTTCAAGAAGTATTTTTCTAAAATTAAATTTTTGAAAACAAAGAAAAAGCACCATAATCGAATTGGAAATATCGTCAAAAAACACAAAGAAGAAATTGGAAATATGGCCCAAAATAAATTTGCTGCAAATAAGCTATAAAATTGAAATTTTAGCAACTATTTTGAATATAAATTGTTTTTGTAAAATTTAATGGGTTCTATTTTTGATTTTGGGCGATTTTTCGAACACAAAATTTTAACGGACTTTATTAAAACACATCACTCAGGCGTCAATGTCAATAGTTTTCATTAACAAGAGGGTGGGCAGCTTCGTGGGTGCAATGAATTTTAACTCCCTTCTTGGGTCCTATATCCCGCTCACACAACCGACTCCATCGATCCGCTTTGGGTATGCTCAGTGGCCAGACAGCCGCCTTGTAAACAGTTTTCTTGGACAACAGTCGTTTTTTATAATTAGACGAATGCAATAGTTTCTAATTGTGTAGTCATCGAAATACTTTCAGAAAAAAAACCTAACCACACGATTTTGGTTTTAACCATTTCGGTACGGATGTGGTACAAGTCCATATAAATGTTCTTTGTCTTGTACCACATCCGTATCGAAAGGGTTAAGTAATATTTGCATGCATTTTAGCGTAACTTCATTATTTTGTAATTATTTTTGACAATATTTCCTTTTTTTGGGCTTATTTAAAAGTTGTCTATTTCAACTTAAAATGTTGGGCGTTGTTTCATCTTGATAAAAATTGCAAAAAATGGAATACTGGTAAAGGGTTTCTTAGGCGATATTTCAAAATCGATTTGAGCGTTTTTTCATTGGACATTATTGTTACAACCAATAGGGAATCATATAAAAACCAGTTTTGTTTTAAGAAAAAAGATGAGATGACTGACCCACCTTCAGTAGCGGATCTAGGATTTGGCTGGGGGGGGGTTGCTTGGAGTTTGGATATCCAGTTTGAGACCTTAAGTAATAAAACTTTATTGTCTTAAGATCAATTTTATTATTTATAAAAAATAATAGAGATCAGTTTAGGCTTAAGGCAAGACCGTACTCAACTTCATCGAAACTACACTTTACGACGACGACGGCGACGCGGAAAAACATTATTTCTTATGAAACTTTATGAGCTATATCGCACTAAGTGGCAACTGAACTTCATACAAGTACCGCTGCAGTGCAGTTCTGTCGAGTGCGGTCTCATTTAAGGTTCAAGTTTTTTTTTTTGGTGAAAAAGATATATGGAGATACATAGGTATGTAGTTATATAACAGACAACGAATTTTGACATTCCCACTTTTCCTTTAATGATAACCGTGTTTTTTGTGCCTTTATATCCGCTCCTGTCGCGCTTTAAAATGTTTTCAATACAAAGTACAATAACAATTATTCATAATTTCTGTAGCGTAGATAGAAGCAAGTATAAAGGCGCACCATAATAAAATTAATAATTTTTAGCCATGCTTGAACCACACGTACAAATTCGTTTATTTATGTTATTTAAAAATTTATAAGGTACATTTATTATGGAGGTAGGCACATTCTTTTAAATTAGCTGTGGATATGTTTTGAACTTCACGTTTTTGACAAGAGTTTCAAATGTTTATAATTGGCTAGTTCAGAAAAATTAACTGGTCGTATTGGCAAAAGCTCATATATGATTGTGAATTGACATTATCAGGCCTCTGAGAATTAATTTTTCCTGAATTAGCCAAATTAACGAGAAACTGTTTTGTTCAAACTTACTGTAATAACCCGCGCCCCGATTCAGCAAGGGTGAATGAATGATCGAGTATCCGCTGCATAGACTTTATATTCATGATCAAAAAATATGTCTGCACGTCACTCTATAGTCTAGACTCTAGAGGGATTGCAAATATTCATTTGCTTTTGCATGATTTTTTGAGTGCGCACAGAGAAAACTCATGCTGTTGGAATTTGGCTTCTTGACTAGAGAATTTGTATGAACTTAGTCCAACGATGATTTGTGTGTACAATTGCCTTGGACCTTTGAAATTTTAAAAACTAAGCCCTAAATTTCTCTATATCTAGCCAAGGCCGTAAGAGACAATTCCTCTTGTCTTAAACATTTGCATTAAACTTGAAACCCCGTTGTTCTCCAATTGTTTTAGACTCAACTGCGTTTCTTTACTTAAATTAGCTTTGTTTTTAGTGTAAACAGTTGTTGCATTTGACACGTTAATGTTAGGCCCCGACCACTTTTTGTATCTCTTTTTACTTATCTCTTCCAGTCTTAGCCCCAACTTCGGACTTTGATCCCTAGACTTTAAGACCCCAAAATTCTCTGGAATTAAGTTAGTTTTTAGGGAATAAGTTGCTTAACCCTAAAACAAAAAATAAATCGGGTGGCACAACGGCTCATGAAGAACCAGGACCTAGTGACTAACAACTCGCAACTATTCCTGTGTGCGCCTTTCGACAGGAATTGAAGGGACCTACAATTTTATGCCGAATCCGAACGGCTAGACCAGAAGCACTTATTTGTGACAAGTGATACTCTTGGAGGATTTGTCAATTCTTCGCAAGAAGCAGTAGCCCTGAAAAAAACTTTTTAGTTTTTAGGTAGACGAGGCTGAGAAGCGATCCCAGACCTCCAGCGTGACAGTCGAACGCACTAACCATTACCCTACGGGCTACGGGCTTAACCCTGGATACGTTTTTTGTCCTGGTTTCTTCGTCCCGATTTTCTGGGTTTTGTTTTTTGGGAAAAATTGTCGTTGTATGAAACATGTCCATTATTCATAGCCCCCAACTTGGTTATTGTCCAATTCGCTTCAGGTTTAGCCCCAATCTTAGGGCTTAGAAAAAAAGTTACATACCTATCATGTATGCAAATAGTTCAGCCCCAACCACGTTATTTTGTCCATCAAATTTCATATCTTAACAACATTTTAGACGGAATATTTAACACTACACGTTGTAATGTATTGCTTTCTTTCAAATTATTTTAGGAATCGGCTGTGGGGGTTGGGTCTTTTGCCCCTATAGCCACCCCCCTGGATCCGCCACTGCCCACCTTAATAAGTCAAAACACCACAATGAATTGATTAGAAAACCACTAACATTTTTCAATTGTTTTGTGGTCTTATAAGAAAATTCCATTGTTAACTTTTGGTCTATGGTCTTATAACCCTGTGCCACTTTTGTGCAGTTTAGAGAGGAGAAGCTCTATAATAGACTAAGAGCCCAGGGCCGCCAGACATACGTCATTTTATCAAAGCTGAGATTTTTTCTGCGAACAGATACTATGGTAGCTAAGAACAAATGGATATTAAGAATCTTCAATCCGGGTGCAATTAAGAGGAAGCGAGTGTTAAAGTTACATACAAATGTTGCAACATTGCGTTAATTTATCAACGCTGAATTTTAGATATGTGTTAGGGTATGGTGTCATTTAATTTATTTGACACTTGCCAGACATCTACAGTGGGACCTAACGTGAGCCAGACACTTAAAATCTGTCAAATTAATCGTGCCATTTACATAACAGAATCAAATCAAGATTTTATGTTTTCTTTGGGCAAATATTCTAAAATATTTTCTAATCAGCAAGACACCTACAGCGGGGCCTTACATCACCTTAAAACTGTCAAAATATTAATTATTTGTTACTAAAACGTGATTTTTTTTACTTATTTTAGCTGTTTTTAAATGTCTGGCTGATGAATACGCCCCACTGTAGATATATAGCTGATGGGGAATTATTTTTAAACAGTTGCCCGTAAAACATATAAATATTAGCTTTAAAACTACAACGTAAATGGCACGATTAGTTTGACATATTTTAAGTGTCTGGCTCACGTTAGACCCCACTGTAGATGTCTGGCAAGTGTCCCATAAAGTAAATGACACCATCCCCTAATACATATCAAAAATTCAGCTTTGATAAAATAACGCAATGTTGCATCATTTGTATGCAACTTTAACACTCGCTACCTCTTAATTGCACCCGGATTGAAGATTCTTAGTATCCATTTCTTCTTAGCTACCATAGTATCTGTTTGCAGAAAAAATCATAGCTTTGATAAAATGACGTATGTCTGGCGGCCCTGGGCTCTTACTCTATAAGGTTTATTCAAATGTTGCCTGATCAATTTAAAGCAAGAACTTCCAACTCAGTCGTCATATTTTTAGTAATTCATTTCAACTGAAACGCAGAAGAGTTAACAAAACATTCCCTCAAAAAAAAAAAAAAAAAAAAAACACCCTCCTGAGCCTTGATTTTAACGACAACCTATTTAACATCCCGAGGATTATTTTTATACGTTTTGTATTGACTCGCTTTCGTTTACATTGTCGCACACAGGGTTTCGCAACAACCTGTCTTAATTGTCTTGTCCCTCTATCCTTCTCTTTCCTATATTCTTCCGCTGTGGACTCTATACCTACACAATATACAAAGTACAACATGCACATTATTGAACCCGCACACAAAAAATTAAATACATAGTTTAACATTTTCATTAATAGGTTTCGTCCTTGTCTGAGCTGACATTTTACGATATAAGGGGCCACCTACACACCTACTTTATCAGCCCCAGCGCATAGGTAGATATGGAGGATGAGGAGTAGGTCTGGGTATCATTTTACTAAACAAAAAATAGGCAACACAAATTAGGAGTTCCTTCCTCCTTTCCAATATTCGTACCTATACTTCAGGATATTCAAGTAAAGCACCTATACATGAGTGTTCTGTTGCAGCAATAGACAAATTAAAAGGTCGAAAACGTCGTTTGAACACTTATATAGGTGGGTGCGTCTATTTACACAATAATATTCCATTTCATATGATGGCACTGGTGTCGTCGATTGAAAAATATTTTTGCAAGATTTTGTTAGGAATTATTAAAGCTTCATTTGCCCGTTTATTCGGATGAATGACTTTTGGTTTCCTTACACGAAGCTATGAGTAGGTAGGTAGTTATGTGTGGGTGCATGTGGTCGTCTATTTGGCTATGTGTATAGATATATCCCAGCGGGAAATATCGTCCCCAATAAGTTTTATAGCTGAATTCTTCAATCAATTCACTAGCCAAATAATAAAAGGAACTTACTTACTTTTACTTTTGATGGCGCTCACAGCCCAGGATGGGCTTCGGCCTCAACTAACAAGCCCCTCCAGCCAGCTCTGTCCCTAGCTAGCCGCTTCCAGTTGCGCACACCGAGTGCTTTGATGTCGTCATTCACTTGATTGCGCCACCTGTTACGGGTTCTTCCTCTGCTGCGTACCCCATCGGGGTTGGATTCGAAGACTCGTCGGGCAGGTGCGTTGCTGTCCATACGCTCCACGTGCCCCAGCCATCTCAGCCGCTGTATTTTCAGCTTTTTGACCAGGTCAACGTCGCTGTATAGCCCGTATAGCTCGTCGTTGAATTTTCTCCTCCATACTCCTTCGATACACACCGGACCGAAAATCACACGAAGAATCTTCCTCTCAAAGCACCCTAGCAGATTTTTATCCGAATCTTTCAGTGTCCATGCTTCTGACCCATAAAGCAGGACCGGGATGATTAGGGTTTTGTATAAAGTCTCCTTGGTTCTCTGAGAGAGGGCCTTACTACTTAAATGCCTTCTTAGACCGAAGAAACAGCGGTTGGCAAGAGTAATTCTTCGCTTGATCTCTGCACTGATGTCATTCTGCGATGTAATAGTGGAGCCCAGGTAGACAAAGTCCTTGACAACTTCGAAGTTATATCTGTCCATCGTGATATTTTGCCCGAGTCGACGATGTTGAGATTCCTCTCTCGATGACAGCATATACTTCGTCTTGTCCTCATTAACCGCCAATCCCATTCTAGCCGCCTCCGATTCAATGCTCGCAAATGCCCGTGCCACAGCTCGCTTCGTTCTGCCGACAATGTCTATGTCATCCGCATATGCAAGCAATTGAACGGACTTTTGATAGATTGTACCGCTGGTGTTGACATGTGCGTTGCGTACAATGGCTTCAAGAACGATGTTGAATAGGTTGCATGATAACGCGTCGCCTTGCCTCAATCCTTTCTCAACATCAAAGGAATCGGTGGTGTTCTTACCAATTTTGACGGAGCAGCGAGATAATAAAAGGAAACGTCATGCAATGATTTAGCTAGTGAAGAGTCATGCGAGGTTTCCTCAGTTCATAGATTTGAACCCACTTTTTGTTTTGTGTGTAGAAAACAACAAGATGTCTTGTTGTACAACAGCAATAAATTCACTAGCCAGATAATACAGAGAAACGACATGTAATGATTTAATAAGTGAAGAGTCATGCAAGGTTTCCTCAGTTCATAGATTTGAACCCACTTTCTGCTTTGTGTTAGAAAACATCCCTTTCTGTCGTTGAATTAAAAATTGCTTTTGATATGGAAAATTATAAGATGAAAAAACTGTTGAAAAGTCATGTAGAAGTTCATCAGTTCATCGTCTATGTCCACTCATATGCTTTGTAAAGTATGCACCGCCATTGTGTGTTTTGATAGAAGTTGATTTTTTTGTGGTCTCTGTGTTGACATTGTCTACTGACAGTAAATATTATAAGAGGACTTATGAATTTCCATTAAAAAGAGGTAATCTCAGATTTTCTCAAAGTATTTCAGTTTTTTGGTTAATCACCACTTTGCATATGAAGTGGTGATTAACCAACAACCACTGACCTAGTGATTTAACTTTAATTTAAAGTTTTAATTCTATATTTTTATTAACCAATAACAAATAATTCACTACACAACAGAGTTATGAATTTACTATTTATTTAATTTTCTTCATATTTTTCTTATTGAATTAACTAATTGCTGAATAAACAACTACCTACTTCTATATCTTGTGATTTGATAATTGAATTTTCATTACCATTTTCATCGAAAATATTGACTGATGAATAAACCACATACATTTATGCAGGAATTCATAGATTATACAACGATCATGTTTTTCATCATCGGTGAATAAACAACTTCCAACGAAGAAGTGATTTCGTTGGCGAATTTGCATCGGATTTTCAGCATGTGCTTCCCGCCTAGGACATGCCCATGTTAATTTCATCAAAGGAATCAGCTGAAAAGTGGACGGTGCAGCTGCCATTCCTCAAGGAAAAAGCTGATTTTTCCTCAATGAATTTTTGAATTTTTCCCGCTGGGATGTGATGTATGTGATGATGATGTGTTCTATTCTAAATTGTATTTTATGGTGTTCCTCCTTCTATTTCACTTCCTACACATTATATCCTTTTGACATCAACCCATCGTCATTCTCGATTAATGGACTACCTACCATGAAGGTGTTATTTGAAATAAGCGGACACTTACACTTTAAGACAGCTGTGGGTTCTCATCACTCTCAATTCTCAGGGTTGTATGTAGGAGGGTATCATTTTGAAATTGCTGACTGTAATCAAAAGTAGTTAACCCAGTTGCTTGGTTTTATCAGTAGAAGCTCATCGCATTTAGCTTACATTGCTATAAACATTTTGTTATAATGGATGTGGGAGTCTTTCGAATCGATGAGCTATTAAATCCAATAGATAGAAATCTAGTAAGTTGGAAAGTGTATATTATTCAACAAAAACTCTTAATTATATACAAAGTTCGTACAAAGCATGCATGTATGTGTGGGTATGGTGTTTTCACAAGGACAAATAATGTCCAATCAAAGTTGAATTTTATTTTCCTCTCAATGATATTAAAGCTTAAAGGACTTGTGTTTCTATATTTAGAGTTTATTTCAATTTAAGGAAGAACAAGGCAATTTGCGGTTTTGAAAATACGAATTAAAAAAAACGAACTTTTCTTATTAAAATAAATCCGAAATTTTGTCACTTAACTAAGAAAATTCAGCACGTTATAATATTGCAATGATTGTGGATAAATATACCTTATAGTAAAATATTATTTTGAATTTTTTTTCAGCTGCTATAAATAAATTCAATGAACACCACCTTACTTGTGCCAAAGTATGGCGATAATCATACCGCAGAAGATGTACCAATTTTTGTCCAAGCACTTGCAGCCATCAGCCATCATCACCATCATTATAAGCGGAATGAATTTTCACCTGTGACATTGTCAGCGGAATGGCCACGAATGACACGTCTACTGATCCTCTCATGTATTTCATTGATTGGAAGTGTTGGAAATATATTCATGATTTCATCAATCATGATTGAGGACCATCTTAAACGTGCAGGTAGGATTTAATAAATTTTTTTTTTTTTAATAAAACAATTTTGAAAATTTTTATATAGGAGTACATACATATATAAATTGAATTATACATACCTTTTTTAATAGTAGTTCGAATATTAAAAAAAAAAACTAAAAGTGGAATTGAAGTAAACTGTATATTCTCAAGTAAAATAAATTAATTTGTCTGTATTTTTTGACGTTAGATAAGATTTTTAACTTTAAACTTATATATGTAGTATAACAGAACTTTGTCCTCTCTACTAGATAATTTTATAAAAGCTTAATATCTACCATATTCTTTAATTATTTAAACTTGTTTTCATATTCTATTTTCTAATATTCTATTCCTAAATAAGCATCAACATTTTGTTTTAATTTAAAAAAGAGGAATTGAATGGACGGTAGGGTTGCAAACGATAAAGATATACATTTCTCTTTAAGACATCAAAAGTCACGCATTTTTTGAATTCGTAAAAATCTGTCTCGAGATTAGAAAAGAGTACCATTTATATATTCGCTTTCTCAAATAATTTTCATTCAAATTTTTTCCATAAGAAAAAATATCCATAATATCAAAAATTAAAAAAAAAAAACGCAAATCAAACGTGAATTATCTTTATTCAGTTAGTTAAGTGCAAAAATGTATTCATAAAACAAAATTGAAGTTAATTAACGTTGATTGACGTTTAATTAACTAAGTCACCAAAGTAGGTGTATTAACGAGAAATAAAGTTGACAGTGTTGAAAATAATTGAAAATTGATATATTTGTTAACATAAATTTAAAATGGCATATCGATATTGTGAATTTTTGCATCGAATTGCAATGTTAAATATGTTGGAGCCTGCATCAACGCGTAACAAAAAATTTACAAAAAGCGATTCAATCCACTAACTGAGCTAAGTGAAAGTGATTTTAGGAGCAAATATAGATTCTCCAAGAATAACATGGGAAAACTGATTGCTTTTGTTAGCGAAGACCTTAAAGGGGACAGACGAGGTTGTCACATTCCCGTAAGATTAAGTGACGTCATTTTAATTACAGCTATGTACACGAAATTCACGATTTAATGAGAAAGTATGTGTGTAAAATCTCAGAATATGTGAGCAAGTATTTGTGCAAAAAAGCTTATGCTCTTTGGTGACATCAGGGATTTTGTTGATTGCAGTAGATTTTCATTCGTGTTGATTACTAAAAGTCAATTAGCTATTGCATGCAGTTTATTTCTTTATTATTAGGAAGTCTAATTCATGAATTATCTTTTAATCAACGTTTTAGTTAATTTCTGAGTAAGAAGACAATTAATACTTTTTTATTGTTAGGGGTGTTAGAATTTATGCAATAAAATAAAGTTATTTGGAGACTAGTTGGTGAAATTTTTAAAATTTGATTCTTACGTGAATACCATACTAATTTACTAAATTGTTTAGCTTTAGCTTCAGTTTTGTTTTATCAATTTAAAATGAAATTTGTATATCTACATATACTCTGGTAGTACAAAATTAAATTTTAATTATTCCTTTTTCGTTACCTTTTTGAATAATATCTAAATCCTAAGTGGGCTTTAGGTCTATGTTGAAAATTGTTATTTTTTAAAATAAGACGACGTTTCGAACGTGGTTACGTTCTTCTTCAGGTCTATTTTCTATTCTTATACAAAAATCTTAATCAATGGTAATCTTCTTTTATTTCTCTATTGTTTTGTTTTTTGTTATATCAATTATTATTCCTTCAATATTATTAAATTCTTGAAAAAGACGTTTGCATAAATCAAAATTAGAATAATAATAAATATTTCAAATTAAATTTTATTATATTTTGAATAATAATTCAAAATATTTTATATAATTCTAACCTACAAAACAAGTTAAATATAAAATCTTAATATTGGTCTATTACCTTTCAATAAGCTGACCATATATTCTGCTAAGTTCTTTACAGTCTGATTGTCTATTAACTGTATTATCTGTGCTTAAAATGTAAAGCATTTCTATTAACATCCTTTTGTTATAACGCTTTTCTGTTTGTGAAATATTTAAATTAATGAAATTGGGTCTATGCCCTTCATTTATAGAATGCAAAGCTAAAGCTGTTTTTTTGTGAATTCCCGTTGTTTATATCAGATTTATGACCTGATATACGGTTTTTTAGTTTTTGCATTGATGTTCCAACATATACAGAAGGACAGCTTAATATTTCATCACCTAAACATCTTATTTTATATACAATATCAAACTTATCTTCTTTTGATAGTTTACTTTTAAGTTTTGAAAATAAAGAGAAAAGAAAAAGAAAATAAAGCTGTACGAACATTTTCTTTATTCCATATCGGAGCATCTAATATACGATTGGAAAGATTGGGAATATATAAAACACTTTTATATGAATATTGTTGAACATTTGGTTGTACATTTGTATGTACTAAAGGATTAAAATGTCTATTGATTAGTGTTTTGATTATATTAAAAGGGAATGAGTTGGAAGTTAATGTATCCACTAAATTTTCAATTGTTTTGAACACTTTTTTTAATGATATCATAATGTTATAGAACCACTACATATGTCAATTTTAAGCTACGTTCAAGTTGTAAGCTACGAGGACAAGTTTCTGCGATCCAGTAGTGCCCATTTTTTTTATGAAATGAAAGAACATCCAAAATATTAAAAAATTGTCCAAAACAACTGCAAAATAACCCCAAAATGTTAAGAAATATATCACATAGCAAATTATTATGAATATTTGTATTGAAACACCACTCGGTTTAAAACATATGACATGAAAAAAAGTCTAATGCATTTAAGTCTTAAATGCTTTAAGTTCAAACCCAAATTTTGGAGCGTATTATTCACCTAATTCTGTATGTACCTTTGAAATAAAAAAATGGCGCAAGATTTTAGTCGTTGTACGGAAATATGTATTTCTAATTGAAATTCGAGATTACGTACACTCTGGCGTATACGTACTTTTTTAAAAATTTGTTTGTGAATTTGATCCACATTTCCTTAACTTTTTTTATTTTTAGTTTGTTATTATTTTTAACAACTTTATAGTTCCATAAATAATGTTAGTGTCTTTTTTAATTAATTTATTTTACCAGTTTTAAATGAAAGTGTTTGTATGACCAGGAAAGTTAAATCTAGTCCCGGTGATACACACTCATGAAAGCAAACAAAAATTTGATTTGAAATTAGGTATTAGGTAATGTATTCAAAAATAATTTCATTACTGAATTTAAGAAAGTTATATGCCATTCAAAGCTTTCTAATGGTCAAAAGTTCCTAATATCTTAAATGCTGCCTTTTTAATTCTCCCAAACTAACAGTCGTCAACAAATTGCGGACACCATTTTTTCCCTGTAGAAGTTGTGGAAGTTGTTTTATTTTCTTCCGGTGCGTCTTGTTGCGCATTTTTAGTATGAGCTTCACCATCTCTTGGCATTGGCTTTGTTAAGAGCACCCTTGCATCAATACAAAATATATTCAACCAAATTATAGGTAGGTACCTACTACAAATAAATAAATTATGATATGACTCACAATTTTTAAATGTGAGGGCTTGAACCATTTCGCGAAGACGTTCACGTTCGACCTGCAACTGGGCAACTAAAAGCCCCAGTCTATCCTCCCAAATTGTGGCCTCTCTTGAAAAAAAACTCTGATGTAAATTTTCGTGCTGAGCCATTTTAAATGCATGCATATCCATTTTAAATAATGACAGGAAATTGTAAAACCTATTTTTATTTATTTATGCAGCTTTTCAAAAACTCTTAAATGTATTTATTTTGAAATTTAAAAACTAAATATTGCAAATCAATGAAATTACTTTTCTTATTTTTCTTTTTTCTTATTTTTTAACAGAAGTGATTTTTGCGCAAACATTTTTAAAACTGTAAGTTTTTCCACTTTCCGGTAAATGTCAATTTTGCATCCAAAAATCTAAACCTATAAGAATCATTATCTCCCAAAATTTTAGAATTTTAAAAATCAATTATCTGGATAAAAAAAGTCATCATTACATTATCCTACAATCATAATTTTGTTTCGTGCACATCTTTGTGGCAAAACCTTTTAACGTTTTATATAAATCATGTAGTTTCGTTTAATAAATCATATATAAATCATGAAGTTTCGTTTAATATTTAAAGAGAAGAGTGTACCGTTTGTTTTTCCTAAGCGTTTTAATATAAAGATATCAATTATTGTCAAAAACTAAACTCTTTGTTGTAAGAGCACAAGCAAAACTGAGGGTCCTTAACTGTCCCAATATTCTCAACAAATGTTTCAAAGTAGTATTTTCATAATGTTGATCTGCTAGTCCTTTTTGATCAAAAGCAGTCGAAATAAATAGCATATTTTGAAATGACGTGAAATAGGGATAATCGTTATGCGGAGGAAACACGTGGCTATATGTATTTAAACTGAAATAAAAAAAGGGTTTTCCAATAAGAGGTGTTATTTTGATATTCAAAGAAAAATGGCACTTATTTGAAATAAATAATCGGATGTCTATTTCAATAAAAAGAAGAATGTATGCCATTAATAATGGAAAACAATTTCAGTTAAATGACCGCCACGGCTAGGCTTACACAACAATATCCTTTTCATGAAATGTTCCATCACCAAATCGCAAAGTGGCTGGTGTATGCCCTCAATAGCTTCACGAATTCCATCTTTGAGGTCTTGAATCGACGTAGACGCTGGGCTGTTGGCGTAGGCCTTTTCTTTCACGTGGCCCCAAAGGAAGAAATCGCAAGGTGTTAAATCACAAGATCTCGGTGGCCAATTGTGATCACCTCTCCGAGATATAACACGGTCCGGAAACTTTTCCCGTAAAAGATCAATGGTTTCGTTGCTTGTGTGGCACGTAGCGCTGTCTTGTTGAAAGCAAAGGTTCTCCAGATCAATACTATCTAATTCCAGCCATACAAAATTATTAATCATCCCTCGATGTCGCAATCCATTCAACTTATCTGTTGCTCCAGCCTCATTTTCGAAAAAGTAAGTACAAATGACCCCGCCGGACCACAAACCGCACCAAAAACTTACTCGTTGAGGCTGGAGAGGCTTTTCAACAATAAATCCCCAGGTGCGACAAATTTGCTTGTTGACGTAGTCATTTGATTTTAACATTTGACTTAAAATTAATGAGAGCTGGAATATTAAAAAAAAAAACACAAAACGTTTAAAAAAAAGAAATTTTAAAATTGGTTTTCATTTTGTTTTCACAAATTTAATTAAGTTAAATGAAATAAAAGCATGATATTGTAAGTGTTGCCGTTAATTATTTAATAACTTTGTATGTATTTTAATTAAATAGTTTAGAGAGTTGGCCCTCTCGCCTTTTTTTCTTGGAAGTTAGAACATTACTACAGGAACCATATCGAAAAGCATTGACATATAAGTTTGTACCATACGCTGTATAAGAACAAGAGTACATCGCGTCATGCGTATATGACCCCAGTCATACATTTAATTTTTTAAATCTCGCGGTTTAAATATTTTTTTTTAACACTGGGTTTTCATGATTTTCAATCAGTTTTATTAAATTCACTTTGGTGTATACATTTCTTGCAACCCTTCCGTCTAGCCCATGCATATACAATTATGGTAATAATTCAAATAACTTTAAAACAAATTTCATTATAAAAAACACATCAATATGAAATTAAATCAACAAACATAAATTAAAAACAAACAAAAAACATAAAGAAAACACAAACAAAAAATTACAATTTTATTTCAGGAAACGCATTTATAGGTAACATAGCTCTAGCTGATTTATTAGTTACCAGTGTCCTGATGCCGGCTTCCACGATCGTTCTTTTAGCTGACATTGAGGACACTCAATCAGTGTGTAGAGTGCAGTGGTTTCTTGCCACTTGTGCGTTTTTAGTCAGTATTTTATCATTGGCAGTAAGTAAAATTAATAATTAAAAAAAAAAAAAAAAAAAAAATACATAGCTGTGCCTAAATACAAAAAAGAGTATCCATCACTGTCGTGTCAAAGTGTGTGATATGTGTGTATGTTAATATAAATGTCTGTAAATATATTTGTATTTAATTTGCTGTCCTATTTTTTTAAAAATGCATACATTCTTAGACACTATATTCACAAAGTGTCCTGATTTATTTGCCTTATTCATCATTTTATGTGCGTTTCATTTAACTTTAAGTGTCAGCCTATTAGTTAAGTGTTTTATATAAATGTTTTTTTAACTACCTAATGACAAGGTCAATTAAATGTGTTGCTATGAGTATTATCTAAGATAAAGGAGGTAATAATTGATAGATTGGTATACATACATATATGTTAAATCAAATACAAACACGCAATAAACTTGTTTATAAAATTGATTACATTCTCGTTAGGCATGTATATTGTATGTATGTTTAATTGAACAAAAAATTAAACCCAATATCATTTAGATTTGAGAGATATGTGTACCTATGTAGATATAATTATGTATAAACAATTGTACAATGTATACACGTACATAATGTGCAGGTAATAAGGTGATTCTTCGATGATTTGTTTGAATTCAATATTATAGAAATGTAATTAAGAAAAGTTCGAAAAGCTTTTTTTTTTAATAACTTAACCTTTTCCATAATTTGCATTAGACATTGAGGGCAGTAATTATCGAACGCTCTTAAGTTTAAGAGGTTCATTACTCAAATAATGTGTGTGTAAGACAGTGTCTATTTTGATAGTTTTTGAACTAAATTTTCGGGGGATCCTAACCAATGAGCGCTCAAAAATATTGGCTTTTACAGATAAGTCGTAAGTTTATGATAACAATATTTTGGAAATTAAACACAATTTATTTTGAAATTTGTTGGACCATATTTTCGGGGGATCCGATCCAACATAACCCAGTCTTATGAGGGCTCAGAAATATTGGCTTTCACAGCTTAGTCTTAATAAGTATATTTACAAGCGCTAGATAAAGCGCTAGATAAAAACCGGCCTTAATTTTTATCTTCGGGATTCCAATCGATCTGTATCAAAAGAATACATTTATTTGTATGGGGGTAGTTGTCGGTTGTTTAGTGCGAGAGCTGGTGAACATTTAATCAAAGTGTTTTTTAACGCTCCAAATTTTGTGAACATGTCATTTGTATCAGCGCAAGCTTTATGTCATCAGGTCTTATCTGGCAGCGATATCGCGGCCTGAACACCACTAAAATGCATTCTGAAAGTGAATTTTTAAAGAGCATATTTTACTGGTGTTAGGTCCACGTTATTGCTGCCAGACCGATGAATTCTAATTAGTATAGGTGCAAGGCTTTAGTGGTGTTAATATGAAGTCGTATACAGTTTTTTTTGTTGTTGTTGCCTCTTGAAAAATCATTTCAATGGTGTTATGGCCGGGATATCGCTGCCAGACAGACAGCATGCATAGTTTACACTGATACAAATGACATGTCCACAGAATTTGGAGCGGTATAAAAAACTTTAAGTAAAAGTTCACCAGCTCTCGGACTATTTGTCCTAATATCATTTTATGAATGTGAAATATTTCCAAATTTGAGTATTTTTAGTATTTTAGTTGCACTTTGTGACATTAAAATAAGGACGCCAAGAATTTATTTACTTAAAGCGCAATAAGACCAAATACTAAAAATTTTCGACAACTCAGTATATATAAACCTTGGGTGACCCTCTTTCGTTTTGTTAAAGTGAATATAAGACCAAGTACCCATATTAGATGATATTTTACATTGTTAAAGCGAAATAACGTCAAAAGCTGTAATTTCGCCTTATTTCAATGCACCAAGCTTTTGTTTATTTAAATTATATTCAATTCAGGTTTGTACTATGTTTCCATCTTCTATGTGGGGCAAAATTATAGACAGCATATTCAATGGTACAAGCGTGACACTAGTTTACTGTGTTCAACTTAAGCCTTTTCACATCGGGAAAATATAGGTTCTTTGAGCAGAACCTATCCATCCCATTTACACTTATCCCATACATTTTTTGTAAACGTCAGTATTCAATAAAACCTATCGAAAACTTGTTGGAATTGGAAGATGAACAAAACAAACACACTTTTTGAAACATTCAGCGCCCAATTAAACGTCAAATAAAACACTTCACATTAAGTGTCAGACTAAAACCGTTTCTTTAAGAAATTAATGTTGAACAGTCCTTAATCAATGACAGATCTTGCGAACAATAATTATGACAGATGGCATAGTATGCGCTATAGAGCTTCTCGCGAATCTGTCAAACTCCAAAAAGTGACAGCTAGTACTTTGTGGACATTATAATTGCATAGGATATCCAAAATATTCCTATGAAATGACAGTCCCCACAAAGTGCTAGCTGTCACTTTTGGCTTCGTAAAATGCTCTTGTGTGAAACTAAACAAATAAAATCAGGTTTGACGGTGTCAACTTTTACCTTAACAAGAGTATTTAAATATAAAGTTTCTTTAACTCGTCCTTAAATTTAAGAGACGTCCATTTCGCTTAGTGGCATACTAGAATTTGCCTAAGTGTCGAGTCGAATTTTCTCTTGAATTTTGATCTAAAAGGACTCTTTTTAAACACATTAACCGTAGCCGAATTAATTTGTTTTGTTAATGCCGTTTTCGATTGGGGGTTCGGAGTTACTCCTTTTTCATTGTTTCTGTTCCATGTTGCTATACTCTGTTCAACAAAAATTGTCAGTAAAAAGAAGATAGGACGTTTGTATCGCTGTCTGGTCGCATTGGCTTGCATATACCTATTTCAAGTAAAAGCTCTCATAGTCCGTACTTTGCATAATTTCTCACCTTAATTAATTCTGTTCTCAAAAGCTTGAAAACAGAAAGCTATTTTATAAAAACTACTGAAAAAGCTCTTTTTTATTACTTTCAATGTGTTAAGGTAACTCTGTTGGAATATATATTTTTTTAAGCTCACACAGCCATATTAGAGAAACGATTATTACCCCGCTTACAAACAGAATCGAGAGCTCGAGTTGGATTAGGGTCGGATTTTCGACCCAGGTGTTTCGTCACGTAAGTTGAGTGCCCCATTTGAAGTTGAGTTGATATGGTGTTGAGATTACATTTAATGAAATGGCAACAATATATTTATTTTACACAAAAACAATTCAAATTTAATGAATTTAAGTACATACTTCACATAGCTATCAAAACAAATAAATAATTGTACTCGCACATGTGCAAAAACACTGTGGTGAACACATTTCAAGACCGACTCTTCGACCCAGGTTTTTTATCACCAATTTCGACTCGACTTTGCTCCTGAAGTGGAATCGAATCGGTTGAAGCTCATTTCAAGTCAACGCAGGTATACAAAGGGGCCAAGCGAGCTTGAAGCTCACTCGAATACCTCATGTAAACGGGTTATATATGATCAGTGTGCTTTGGGCATCCAATGAGGATGGTCATGGTGGAGGGTACGATATTTTGCAGGGCATGACAACAACAATTCCTGTACGTTGTTCAGCGGGTTAGAATCTTTTTTACTGGCAGTCTTCTCAATTCAGTGTGGTGAGAGTATACAGTACATAGGCGCCACTGTTTTGAAAAAAGCTCGAAAAGAACCGCCCACTCGAAACCGACAAGAGCTTTTTACAAAATAGCTTACAGACGTCAAAGTCTACACTTTGATGCAACTGACATGTATATTTATTTTTAAAAAAAGTAATAAAATATATATAGCTATCAACATTCTTTTAATTGAATATTTCGCTTTAAAAATCAATATGAACCAAACACTTCATTATAAATAAAACCGCTTTTTACTTTCGCAAAATTTGCATCTGTCAGTTTCATCACAATAAAGGATGTCATTTTTGACAATGACATGTTCATGAAATTCTCTGTTGACTGCATACTATCTTTGTTGTACATATACTAATTTTGCTTCCCTTTTCGTTTAAATTGCAAACGTTACATGCTTAAAGACGGGTTCGAACGCCACGGGACTCTTTTGTGGGGCTTACCCAAAAAGAATTCAAAATTTTAACAAAAATAACTAAAAAAAAATATACTTTTCGACGCAATAACTCTGAAAGTATAAATCTAACAAAAAAAATTTCTGTGAAGAAAAGGAAGATAAAATTTGTTTTTCTATCCGTATAAATGAAAACAAAATATTTACGATGAGTCGTTCTTGAGATATTAGTTAAAATGCGTTTTTCAAAATAAAAAACCCAAATAAAGGGTCCGCCATCTAACGTTTTTTTTGTCAACTAGTGCTTATTTCGTGAATGGTAACACTTAGCTCATGTCTGATTTGACAGATAATTAGTTTTATCATTCCGCTAAACGAATATGGTTTTGTATACGCTTGAACAACGCTGGAAAATATTGCGACATTGCTTTGCCGGTTTGGCCAAAAAATCATCTTTTCAGATGAAGCTCATTTTGATCTTGGCGGGTATGTAAACAAGCTAAATTGTCGCCTTCGGGGCACAGAAAACCCGCACGCATACATTGAAAAGCCGATTCACCCAAAACGAGTCACTATTTGGTGCGGATTTTGGTCCAGAGGCATAATTGGGCTATTTTTCTTCAACTGAGCAAGAAGTGGCCGTTACAGTCAATGGCGATCGTTATCGGGCCATGTTGAACGAATTTTTGTTCACAAAAATTGAAGAGGAGGATATTGGCAACATTTGGTTTCAACAAGACGGCGCTACGTGCCACACAGCTGAAGCTTCACTTGATGTTGATGATGCATTTTCAAAAAGAAAAGTTATTTGGCGGACCCTCTCAGACGACGAACATTTTAAATGAAAAAAAAAAACTAATTTTTATATACTTTAAAAAATTAAATAACGTTCAAGACATAGGTACTATAGTTATAAATTTCGATGTTGTATTAAATGTTGTATAGATTTAAAAAAAAAAACTCTCGCTCAAAGTTAAATGTTAAACAATCAGAAACAAAAATTTTATTAGTAGATTTGTTTGTTCTTGCTTTGTGTTCTGTTGTGTAATTAACTTATAATAACCACCAATCACAATTTGTATATTAAATGTAAATGGATGGAAGTTATGCTCTTGACATATAGACAACAATAGACTCATGTAATTTATTTTTTCTTCTAGATGACGGCGGTTGAGAACTACAATAGACTTTGCACTCCACAAGATGTCCGACCATGGTTCAATCGTGTCCGCACTACCAATTCAATTATATTTCTATGGATAGTTGGTGTGTTAGTGGCAGGTGGACAATTCCTTTTCGAGGATAGCTTTGATTTCTGCAAGAAGAGAAAAAATCAACTCCTTCCATATCAGGCAGCAGTAATGGCCCTTATAATGCTGGTTCCAATACTAATAGCCTTCTACACTCACATGAAGATCATAATCGATGCTAAGAGTTTTGTTAAATCTCAGAACTTCAAGCCCAGCATGTTGTACACATCAGACATTTACTTGGCCAAAACTAATTTTTATAGCTATATCATATTTGTTGCATTTTGGCTTCCATTTGGCATAGTTTTGGCCTATGGTTGGGTTGCTACAATTTCCAATAAAGTATTCTACAATACCTTCTGGATTGGACTCAGTAAATCGTGTTTCCACAATGTCATATATTGCCTGACAAATAGGCACTTTCGCAACGCCTATGTCAATCTATTCCATTATTGCTGTTGCAAGACTACAGTTTCTGTGGCAAGACGACAACGCACTGAAGGATGTCGACCGTCCGCTGATGTTAGGGTTCACATAATACCCGGCTATAATATGTACTCCTATACAAGCCCCCAACGAGCTGGAAACAACCATCACTACTGGAACAAGAGGGACGTCCATGAATTATGATCAGAAGCCTAATTCGTATAAGGTGTGATGTCCAAAAAATCCTTTGAAAAAGATATTTTAAATAAAATCCGTGTCATTGGTGAGTTTGAACTAAAAAAGAAAAAATGAAACACAAATCATAAACGCAGCTAAAACGCATAAATGTTAGGGAGCAAGGAATGAGCTTTATGAGAATAAAAAGGATTGTATTGAATTTGTGCATATTTCCAATAATTTTCAATTTCGAACTGAATGTTTTGTTGAGGTTCCCTTTAAACACAAAAGAAAAGAAAATACTTAAACAAAAATTATGCTATTTTGCCAAAAAATAAATAAAATTATAAAAAAATTAAATTTATTATATTAAATAAACAAAATTATACACGTACTCGTACATTTTTGAAATTTTCTACAGAAAGGAGCATTTAATTACCCAACACAAAAGCGATGATGAAGACTTAAAATTAACATTTTTTATACTTTATGGTTAAACAACATCAAAAATTATATGAAAGTAAAAAAAGCATATACATATATATGTATGTAAATATATTGCAAACAAAAAATAATTATTATATTTTACTCAAAATGATATTGATGTATATGTAAT
Source organism: Melangyna quadrimaculata (assembly GCA_949320155.1). NCBI lineage: Eukaryota > Metazoa > Arthropoda > Insecta > Diptera > Syrphidae > Melangyna > Melangyna quadrimaculata. The sequence continues at coordinate 47,380,610 of OX439483.1, forward strand.
TGAATATAATTAAGAAAACCAAATATAAAAACTTTAACATTTTTCGATGTAAACTGTATATAATTTTGAGTTATTTTTATACTACTTTTATGTCGATTCCTTTAGGTAGGTATATATTTCAATTTAAATTATGTTCAAGAAAATAACTCTGTTGCTGCATTAGCAATGTTTGAGGCACTGGCAATTGTAATGGCAATGAAAAGTTATTGCTTGGGTGGACATTTTATTGCCAGGCGTAATTTCAGTTAAATTAGCTGTTCTTAATAATATAAAACTTTAATTCACTAAATTTATTTATGTTCACCTTAAACTTCAAAATGATGGAGAAGCTATTCAAAACCGGGAATAAACCATTCTGAAAAAGGCAAACAGTCAAAATGTATTGCCTCAACAATATGGAAAGCAATAATTGTATTCCATCCACAGGGAAAAATTGCGATTGCCATTGTCAAAGTGTCTCCATTGGAATTTTTAAAGGCAATGGCTATGAGCGCGGCAATTTATTTCCTCAAATATTGCCAATGGAGACACTGGATCCAGTCGCGAAAATGTCTACGAATTACACTATTGTTGTTTAAGCTTAACACCATTAATTTGCCATATAACATACAGGTGACGAAATCCGTCATATTGAAAAATCTTAATTATGCTGAGGATCCATTAGAAATTTTTGGGAAAATGGCAATAACAATGGTAATGCCAATTTATTACTTGCCATATTTTCTTTTATTCACAAGTTTTTAAACGAATTCTTATATTTTCACCTTTAATTTCGAAATGACGGAGAAGCCGAAAAGAACCCATTTTAAAAAAAGGCGAAATGTTGAAATGTATTGCTTCGGCAATGAGAACCAATAATTGTATTCCATTTACCAGGCAATATTCAATTTTTCATTGCCAAAGCGGGTCCACTGGCCTTGAATAATGCCAATGGACTCGCTTTGGCAATGGCAATGAGTGAGGCAATTTACTGCCTCAAATATTGCCAATGGAGCCCCTGAGTCACTCTCTGAAACATTAGTTTAGTCTGCGGTATCACATTGTCTTCAACCATTATGCTTTATTCAAAAAGTTGGAAATTCAGTCCTGTTATCAATTCTAAGCACAAAAACTGGTTGTTATTAAGCAATAAGCATGGTTTGGGAGAGCTTTTTATGAACCAATTAAGTTCCAATTAGCTCTGTATTTCGTTCCATTAAAATTATTTACTTAACTGTCCTAAAAATATATACAATGGAGAATGAAATGGCCAATTGAAATTTTTAAACCTTTTCTCTAAATGTAATATATTGTAAAAACTCAATTTTACGATAGAAACTTTCAAGGTTCAGTTTTTTAGAGGTGAGTTGAGCCAGGGTTAGTTATAACTCTGGAAATAGATTTGTATTCTCTACATTTAGGTCAAAAAGTAGTTTTTCATTGGAGGTCTTGAATGCAGAAAGACTTTAGGAACTCGGAATATAAAAAATATCAAAAGCATCATCTGTTGACTTAATCCAGTGTTAGCTCACCGAATCTGGTGAGTTAACTCGGATTTAAATTTAACACTGCACTAAAAAAAGATTTTCTAAGATTCTACTATTTTGAGAAAAATTGGAAGAAGCCCCAAAGATAAGACAGGCCCAGAATTTACATTACAAAAATGAACTTGTAATAGCCCTTCCACACTAGCCCAGTGTGTATTAATACAACATGTCAAATTGAAAGTGGGAAATAATTTCAAGCGACTGCCAAATTTGTGTGAAATAAATTACTTTTCATATTTTGCTTCCACCCTTGCTTGTAGAATTAGAACCAGTCCTAAAATTATTTATGTCAAATCGTGTGGGATAGAATGTCGGGTTGTGTAGGCTGGGCTTTCATATTTTGGTTCCACGCTATTCTACATGATTTGTTCCCACTTTTTTGACATGTATAAATACACAGTGGGCTAGTGTGGAAGGGCTATTACAAGTTCATTTTTGTAACGTAAATTCTGGGGTTCCATACCTACTAGAGTGAAATAGAGAAAAAAGAAGTAGATTTGGCCTTTTTTTCTAAGGTTGAAGTTGGATGCAGGAATGATTTTAAAAAAGGAGTGGATTTCAATATATTGGCGATGGTGCAAAGTAGGAAGTATTTTTAAAAATAAATTGAAAAAAAAGAAGTAGTTCTACTTCAATTGAAGTAAAGTGGCAACACTGCATCTGACTCGTGAGATCTGCGATGAGATGAGGATGACGATGAGTGAAGTTTATTTTTCTAAAACTAGGTATAAACAATTTATGAAATGATCTGGGTAGCTATTTAATATTCGGTTGAGATATTTTTTTAAAAGGCGTATAAATATTTTCCTTGTAAAAGTAGCTATTTGAGACAAAAATGTATTTGCTTCTGACACGAGTAAATCATATGCAGGTATTTTTTCATTCAAGCATGCTGAATTTTTATTAAAAATGTGTTTTTGGAACTACAGGAAATACGCTTTTCATGATTATGTTCGAGTAAAAAATAATTTTGATTTATTTTAAGTAAACCCCCCTAAGCCATACGCTGAAAAAACAGCCAAAACTCGTGGTAGTTAGGTAGGTACCCATTAATTTTGGAACTACCTATCAATATCTATAATAGGCATGTATAGGTATTGGTACCTATAGTTACCTACTTTCTATTTCATACGGAAAAGAAACTCATTAAAAGCGTTAAGCAGACGGCAAAATTCAAGTTAATGAATAAGTACCTATAGAATTAGAATTATTTTTGTTTGCTTTTATAAATAATTTTAACTGAATAAATAATATGCTCAAGGTGTAACTTAAGTCTTTTTAAAAGCAGTCTAAATGCAGGGCACTCCTTTAAAAGAATAGAAAAAAAAGAATAAAGTCTTAATTATCGCAATTTCGCATACAAGTTGAAACTGTGGATACTGCATGTCCCAAAAAAAGTAATAATTAATTAAAAATAGAAATAAATACAAATTAAAAAAAATAACACGATGAAAAATCATTATAAAAAAGAGACAAACGAATGCATATGTTTTAAAATTTTAATAAAATTTGGTTACAAAAATTTTGTTGTCAAAAAAATTTGGGACGTATACAAACGAAACAAAAAAAAAACAAACATAGACAAACGATTTTCTATCGAACTGCGTTTTTAGATTTTTCGAGCGTTATAATTGGTGGGCCAAACTCCGTAAATTTATTTGAAGTGGCTATATTAAAAAAACGATGAGTGTACAAACGAATCTAAAACTTGTACAAACGTAGACAAACGATGTACAAAGGATTGCAATTAACAGTTTTGCTCAACTCAATAGTTGGTGGGCCAACTACATGCAAGCGAATCTTGACCACTAAATAAATTCTAAGCCATTATTCCAAAGCTGGCACGAAAAATGAATTTGCATCAGAAAAATAAATAAATACATTTTTAACAAAAGATAATTGATTAATTGTAAATTTTATTTGATCAAAAAATTCTATAATTGTTTGTCATCGATTAATGTAGTATTTGTGTTTCAAATCGAATGAAAATAGTGCAAAAAATCCATTTAAAAGTTTTTCCTGATTCGTTTTCCTGATCGCTATAACCAGCCCCTAATCCGAAATTTAGGTAATAAGATTTATTTGGTGTTTCCACTGCACAAAACGATCAAAAATCATGATAAAACATTCAAATTGTGTTTTATTTTTTGACATGAAGTGGACATTTGCAACTGTCAACGAAAGAAAATGGCGGGTTTGGGTTGGTTTCACAAGTGTTTCCGAAAAAGTATGTTTGATTTGACTAATCAATGGCCCTAAGTAATAATCGAATATGGAGTCGAATCTAGCTTAAATTCGATTTTTTCGTACGGGATAAACTCAACTTTACGCTAAATTAGACTCTAAACTCGTTTATTAGTTAGGGCCATTGTTTTCAAAAGGATTTGAATGAGTTTTACTTTAAACCTTGATTTGAGAAGATTAAAATTTTTTAAAAATGTTCGAGATTTAAAGGACATTTATGATAAATCATACTAAATCTCGGTTTAGTGCTCGGTGGAAACTTAGTATTATCAATGTGTTCCCTTAAGAAGGCTGCGCCTCGAATTCCAGTTCCTTTTCATTAATGAGTTGTATTTCTTTTTTTAACTTGGACGCATACGAACAAATATTTGTAATTGTTTTTGTACCAGTGAATACTAGAAAAATGTATAATTTCTATTAAAAAATCCAGAAAATTGAATGCACTTTTGAATATATCTGTATGAATCTAAAGACGCGATCATTCCTTGACGTAATATCGGTCAAGGAGCGTACACATACAATCTCATTAAAAATCTATTTTTTTAGGGTTCACTTTCCAGCCTCGTGCACCTAAAAACTAAAAAGTTTTTTCAGGGCTACTGCCTCTTGCGAGAAATTGAGAAATCCTCCAGGAGTATCACTTGTCATGAATAAGTGCTTCTCTCCTGTCGACACGCGCATACAGGAATGGTTGCGATTTGTCGTCACTAGGCCCTGGTTCTTTACGAGCCGTTGCGCCACCCAATCAAAGGCACGGTAGTGTCCAGCCAATTTCTGGCACTACACCCTTTTTACAGGATCAAACTCAGGCGATTTTCGACCCCCCTCTAACTTCAGTACCAATAAAGTCAGAAACTTCAAACTCGCAGCTCACCTGGTTTAGGCAACTTACCAAATTTCAATTCTTTAGCACTAGGGGTTCCTGAGATATAAGACTGCAAAAATCACAAAAACCGTAACTGAGTGACTGACTCACTGGAAGATCATCAAACTTATGGATCACTTCCCAACATCGTAGAATCTTGTAATTTCGCACGATGGTAGGCCCTATGGTGTATACAAAGGAAAAAATTTAAGATTTTCCATTCAGGGGGCGTGGTACCCGCACATTTCCATAGAATTTATAATAATTATTTGGAGCACTTCTGATTGTCGTAGAATTATGAGATTTAACACAGCGGTAGGGCTTAAAGTGCAGGCAATGGAAAAATTTGAGATTTTTCATTCAGGGGGCGTGGTTTCCGCCCATTTTCATAGAATTGATATAAATTATTTTTTGTCGTGGACTGATGAAATTTAGTACAGCGGTAGGTCTTAAAGTGCAGACAAAGGAACAGTTTTAAAATTTGATATTTAACATTCAGGGACGTGGCATCCACCCATATGAAAAGAATTGATATTTATTATGAGGAGCACTTCTGATTGTCATAGAATGATAAAATTCAGTAGAACGGTAGGGCTAGAAGTGCAAGCAAATGCAAAATTTAAAAATTTGATATTTTAAATTCAGAGAGCGTGGCATCTGTCCATTTTCGTAGAATTTATATCAATTATATGGAGCACTTCTGGTTGCTGTAGAATGGTGAAATTAGGCAGACTAATAGGACTTGACATGCATGCAAAGGGAAAATTAAAAATTTGATATTTAACATTCAGTGGGCGTGGTAACCACCCATTTTCACAGGAATAATATACAATATATTGAGAGCACTTCTGTTTGGTACAGGATTATAAAATTTGGTATAAAGCGGTTAGTTTTCAGACGTATACAAAGAAAAAGTTGAAATCTTAAAATTTTTCATGCAGGGGCGTTTCATCCACCCACTTTTTATCAATTATTATTATCATTTCAATGGAGCACTTCTAACTTATTAAAATTGGCAGATGGGTAGGACTTGGTGTATATACAAAAGGCATACATTAAAAACTTACTTTACTTACGAGGCTCTCATTGAGCGTTTATTCCACCCACTTTTCCTGATAAAAAGAACCTTTGCAAATCACAACAAAAACATAAATGTTAAAAAAGTAGCCAAGTTCTTCTAATACAAAAACCTTTGCGTAACAAGTCAGACGTAAAAAGTAATGAGACCTAAAAGTACGCCAAGTTCTAAGTTTATTAATGTAAAATATCAAATATTTTAAGTAGAGTAGTATCGAAGAACCTAAAAATTATTAGAGACATCTATTATTTAAAATTGAGTTGGTTTACTTGGCAAGTTTCCTTTTTTTACCTAATTACTCAATTTTGAAATGAAAGCTTGACTAGTAAACCAACTCAATTTAAGTCAGTAATCATTAAATAATACATGCCTCTAATAATGTTGAGGTTCTTAATAAACTTAGAACTTGGCGTTCTTCTAGATCTCATTACTTTTTACGGCTGACTTGTTACGCAAAAGTTTTTGTATTAGAAGAACTTGGCTACTTTTTTAACATTTATGTTTTTGTTGTGATTTATTTATTTATTTATGACAACATCTTTCTTTGTCATTGCCGTAAAGAGATTTTTTGAATTAAATGCAATGGTAATAAACTTAAAATGTAAACTCATATTTTGTCTTTTCCAAAGAACTAACTTCGATTTATAATTTTAGTGAAACACTTTTTGGCTTAATTGCTGTGACACATCATTTATTATCTCAATATTAGCAAGAAATTATTATTATCTATACACCTACAGCTAATCCTTCTGATGAAATATAATATTATTCAAACTTCCGATGACGAATTTGCGTTCTTCAGATTTCCAGGATTTGAATAAAATATCTATTCGTTCTTAGAACCCATCACTGTCAGAAATTAAATGACTTTTTTTTTTTTGAATAAAGTGCTTGCACTTGGGAATAATATTAACGTAAAGAAGTTTAACCCTTTCGGTACGGATGTGGCACAATTCCATATAAATATTCTTTGTCTTATACCATTCCGTCCCGAAAGGATTAAAAAAGGTAACAAATTTAGATTTTTTTTTTAATCAGTCTGATTTATTGAATTTCGTTACCTTGTGTAGTGAATTTGAAAACTTGAAAATTTGAACATTTAGATTTGGCCCAAGCTGTAGATCTCATCAAAAAGACTTATCTACACGATAAACTTAAGAAGACTTGAGCAGGAGAAGATTAGTTTCCTAGAATTTATGGAGATTCGAAAAATTTCTGACACCGTTTATATTAAGACCGAAAACAAAAGAAAAGTCCAGAAGAAGAAGAAATTCTCTTACCTTATCAATCTTGAAAAAATTTGTCAACATTAAACAATGCTTTATTAGAAATTAAAACAAAACCGCTCAAATTAATTCAAACTGTAGAGTTAATTTTTGTTTTATTCATTATGCTGATGGGCATGAGCTCATCAAATTGAAAACCTTAAAATATAAGAAAATATAAAAAAATTAATCATGTCTACAAAAAATAGAATAAAAAAATCTTAATTAACTATTTACAACTATCATTGTTGAATAATGTGATATTATTGTCAAATGCATGCTTAAACCCTGGCTGAACATCATTTAACCGACAAAAATGGGTGTACAATGTTTTTACAACTGGCCCAACAAAGTATATCTTTTCTTTTTTCTTTTCAAACATTTCTAATCACGCTTAACGCATTTAAGTCATTCGACAAAATTTTGCCGTAGTCTTATTTTCTCTTTTTCTTTATAAAACGCAGTGGTACACTCCGGCGTATACGCACTTTTATTAATTTATTGATTTTTTTTAACAATTTTTCCCCAATTTACAGTGGATGATTGTTTTTTTTAACATTAAAGCTACATTATGATAAATTGACACATTATACAGATAAATTCTTGAACTCCCTAATTATTATTTTATTATTACCATTTTTTTGAAAAAAACTGAGATCAATTAAATTTATGTTGCTGACATCAGATAGGCCATCTTAACATAAAACATACCGTGATACATACTTAGGCTTAGACTTAGTGTGAAATTCTAAAGATGGATTTGAATTAAGGACATCTAAAACATTCGGTAAAGTTAAATTTTCAGTTTAAAGAAGAAAACAAAAAAAACAATAATTGTTAATGTAAGTGTTCAAATAAAAATGTAAAATCGTTTGACATTATGTTTTTTTCAACATAGAAGGATGGAACTTTAATTTTTTTTTTAAGTTGAAAAAGGACATAAGGACATCCTCGATAAAATGACAAGTGAGTATCTACAGGTGTGGCTTACAGCCTATTATATAATAAGGAGAAAGCGGCGCGAAACATACGCCGACGCCAGTTTTTGTTTTTATTTAGCATTGTTTATTTGTCATTTTGTATATCATTGTTAATGATTCGCCCTGCAAAGCGAATTTTTCGCGTTGGTTTAGGAGAGCCTAAACAAAAATTTCCGGAAAGCATAATATATGCCTACTATTTGAACTACTAAGACTACACTGTAACAAAATAACTCAATTACAACCCAAAAATATTAATTTACTTATTCGTTCCAGCTTTAGGAATCGACTTTTTTAATCGACACAATACATGCCCCTTTAAAGTAAGTTGAATCATGACTCAGACCACATTCGAAATTTATGAGCGCGTCAACAAATATTTTAATGACAATAATCGGCCATCAACAAAAATCAATTCGTTTACTACTGCAACGAATTGAATAAATTGTGGTTAAACGAAACACAGATTTTATTGCTATAACTGGTTAGAAAGAATTCCTCGATTTTCTTACTAGAATTTCTATAAGTATACACAATATATACATACAATAGGTATACAAAAGATTGTTGTCTAAACTTTGACGATATTTAAAAAGACAGTTTTAAATAGGATAAAAAAAATTTTATTTTGTAGGTACGTACTCGCACGTATGTATGTACATATGTATAAAAGTATAACACTTAACTGAATAATTTAAAGACTTGCTCTTGTCGGTACTAATGTTACGAAATATTGAATACATAATATATCTAACGTTTTATTAATACAATGGAAAGAAAAGAATTAGTGAGTTATTTTTAACAAAAAAAAATAATTTTTCTTTTTAATTTTTAATGTGGAAAACAAAAGAGAATGGGCAAAAATATATGGGACCTGGTCTGCCTAAGCCCCATGGGTTACAGCTTTGTGTCCATATAAAAAATGATGTACTAGGGCTTAGCTTTCCAACGATAAACATATATCTCATTCATAGGCAATAGGTAGACCAAAATGCCCATTCTCCTATTTGTTAAACATTTAAACGAACTAGCACTTGAAACTACTAAGAATTAGGTTTTCACAACAATGGAACTAATCCCGTCAAGAGGAATAACCCAAAAATAGACAACTTTCTTTAGAAACATTAACCCCAATATGAAATTTATGGATTTTTCGTTTACCATCAATTTCTGAAATGCAATTCGGTATATTAGAACCGTTTTGTTTGTGTAAGTATGGAAGTTTTATCAAAATCCTTAAAGCCATATTTCTAGAATACCTAACCTATGCATGTATTTTATATTTACAAAAAACATGGGTGGATGTACGTCAGTACGTTTAATCATTTATTACAACATTTGAGACAATTTTGCAAACAAATTGTCAACAAAATTTCAAAAATTTCAACAAAATAATCAAAAACTGAGAATAATTTTCCTGTTAACACAAAAATCATTAGCAGATTTTGCACTTTGTAAAGATGTATGGAAATGTGTAACAAGTTATCAAACAAAGTTAGCTAAATTTAGTTGAAAATAGTTTTGTATAAAAGTTTGGAAATTATCTTTGTGATTGGAAGTGATTAAAAATAATCTTTCCGTCGGCTTTTTTTGGTCACTGTAGTTTTTGCAATGAAACAATTAAGTTACATTCGCTTTCCCGACGTTTCGGCAGGGGTTGCTGCCTTCTTCAGGGGAACTTTATTTGGACAACAAGAAAAAATATATTGTTTACATTATAATAACAATAATTGAAACAATACAAAATACACTCATTTTAATAAAACTGTGTTTAAATTTAAACTGACATTTAAAATTATTGTATCTAATAATTGTAATATTATTTACAAAAGTTAAGAAATAACCACTTCAAACGAAGTTTAGTCTATGGAATTTAAACAAGGAGTAAAGAAACTGAAAGAATACTGTGTTATGATGAGACAAGAGAACAATAGATGGCAGAGATGTTTTGGGTGTCTTGTTTTCTGTTCATGTTGTTGTTGTTGTTGATGATGTGTAATGTTTCTAGGGTGTATCGTTTCGAAACATGTTTCTCTGTCTGTAGGACTTTGACACCTTCAAAATCTGGAGAGTGGCCGTTTTCGATACTGTGGCTCGCCAGGGCTGTCTTTCCAGGATTGTTTGATTTGATATCCGATTTATGATTAGAAATTCGCTGTTTAAGAAATTGTTTTGTAGTTCCGATGTAACACTGGTTGCATGGTTCATTAGGTTTACCCTTACAATTTATTTTGTAAATGACATCAGTAACTTTATCCTTATCCGCTTTCGTTTTAAGTTTAGTGAAAAGGTGACTCAGAGTTTTATTTGATTTGAAGGCCAGGCGAACATCTGTTAGTTTTTGGTTTATCACTTCTTTAAAATTCTCAGTCAGTCTTGGGATGTAAACCATACTTTTGTAGTAACCATTATTCGGGTCTTTAGTGTCTTCGCTTGGAATTTTGCAATTGTGTTTCTGAAGTAGACCACGAATTATAGAATTTGGAAAACCATTGTCACTCAGGATTTTTTTGATTTTTTTCTCATTGGCAGAGTGAAATTGTTCGTCGCTGAGTGCGAAAACTTTACTGACGAGATTGGATGCAGTGTTCATAACTATGTGCCTCGCTTGGTTAGACCGAAAGTTGACTAATCTTCCCGATGCAGTATGTTTTTGGTACCAGTCAAACAATAGACGGTTGTTTTCACGATGGATTTTTACGTCCAAAAATGCTATTGACCTGTTATGTTCCATTTCCACAGTAAACTGGATTTTCGGGTGGAATCCGTTAAGGATCAGCTGCACTTTTTCAATGTTGCGTTTGTCCATCACGGCAAAAATGTCATCTACATACTTAGCAACAAAAGTAGGCCTTTCTTCCATTCCACTAAAACATTCATCTAGTACGTGATCAAGTACTAAATCTGCAATCGTGGGTGACAAAGGGTTGCCCATAGGCATGCCAAAAATTTGTTTGAAAATGTCATCTTTAAATTGTAGATAGTTATTTTCGTTGAGGCAGAAATCAAGGATTTCAAGAAATTTGTTCAGATTAATTCTATTGTTTTCACTAATTATTTCCCATTTCTTTTTTCGAGGTTTATTGGCAGAATTTTACAGTGCGCGACGGCAAAATCAAGCTACTCGGTTATTAATTCATTTGAATTTGTTGAGAAGGCTAAAAAAATAAAATTAAAAGACAATGATGTTTTAGTTTCGTATGATGCAGTGTCACTTTTTACAAACATTCCCATACAACTAGCCATCACCATTATAAAAAAGAAATGGGAAATAATTAGTGAAAACAATAGAATCAATCTGAACAAATTTCTTGAAATCCTTGATTTCTGCCTCAAGGAAAATAACTATCTACAATTTAAAGATGACATTTTCAAACAAATTTTTGGCATGCCTATGGGCAACCCTTTGTCAACCCACGATTGCAGATTTAGTACTTGATCACGTACTAGATGAATGTTTTAGTGGAATGGAAGAAAGGCCTACTTTTGTTGCTAAGTATGTAGATGACATTTTTGCCGTGATGGACAAACGCAACATTGAAAAAGTGCAGCTGATCCTTAACGGATTCCACCCGAAAATCCAGTTCACTGTGGAAATGGAACATAACAGGTCAATAGCATTTTTGGACGTAAAAATCCATCGTGAAAACAACCGTCTATTGTTTGACTGGTACCAAAAACATACTGCATCGGGAAGATTAGTCAACTTTCGGTCTAACCAAGCGAGGCACATAGTTATGAACACTGCATCCAATCTCGTCAGTAAAGTTTTCGCACTCAGCGACGAACAATTTCACTCTGCCAATGAGAAAAAAATCAAAAAAATCCTGAGTGACAATGGTTTTCCAAATTCTATAATTCGTGGTCTACTTCAGAAACACAATTGCAAAATTCCAAGCGAAGACACTAAAGACCCGAATAATGGTTACTACAAAAGTATGGTTTACATCCCAAGACTGACTGAGAATTTTAAAGAAGTGATAAACCAAAAACTAACAGATGTTCGCCTGGCCTTCAAATCAAATAAAACTCTGAGTCACCTTTTCACTAAACTTAAAACGAAAGCGGATAAGGATAAAGTTACTGATGTCATTTACAAAATAAATTGTAAGGGTAAACCTAATGAACCCTGCAACCAGTGTTACATCGGAACTACAAAACAATTTCTTAAACAGCGAATTTCTAATCATAAATCGGATATCAAATCAAACAATCCTGGAAAGACAGCCCTGGCGAGCCACAGTATCGAAAACGGCCACTCTCCAGATTTTGAAGGTGTCAAAGTCCTACAGACAGAGAAACATGTTTCGAAACGATACACCCTAGAAACATTACACATCATCAACAACAACAACAACATGAACAGAAAACAAGACACCCAAAACATCTCTGCCATCTATTGTTCTCTTGTCTCATCATAACACAGTATTCTTTCAGTTTCTTTACTCCTTGTTTAAATTCCATAGACTAAACTTCGTTTGAAGTGGTTATTTCTTAACTTTTGTAAATAATATTACAATTATTAGATACAATAATTTTAAATGTCAGTTTAAATTTAAACACAGTTTTATTAAAGTGAGTGTATTTTGTATTGTTTCAATTATTGTTATTATAATGTAAACAATATATTTTTTCTTGTTGTCCAAATAAAGTTCCCCTGAAGAAGGCAGCAACCCCTGCCGAAACGTCGGGAAAGCGAATGTAACTTAATTGTTTCATTGCAAAAACTACAGTGACCAAAAAAAGCCGACGGAAAGATTATTTTTAATCACTTCCAATCACAATTATTAATTCCAAATTGGTCAATAAATCATTTTTAGAAATTATCTTTCAACAATCTGTATTTTCAGACTTTCTTTTTGAAAATTCTATAAATACCTTCCTTTGTATAAAAAATCTATAGTACTATCATCATGGTCCAAATCGACGGTAGTGACACCTTGTGGTTCCACAACTACCTTTGCTATCTGATATGTCAAATCAAAAAGAACACTAAAGCCACCAATGTATCCAAATCGGGTAACGAAAGGATGGCTCATTATAGATTTTATATACAAAGTAAATACAGAAAAAATAAATGGAATTTTTTTTTTTATTAAAAGGTTTGAGGTTAAAATTCTTTATGGTGACGACGCGACGGACGTCATGACGAAATCTATTTTTTTAGACTTATACATCATTGCAACTCGAAAATCCTGATTAAAACATCGAATTTTGTTAATACGAAGACAATACTTGTCCTCTACTGACTAAGGAAAAAATTCTGAAAAAAATTAGTGAATTCGACGTATTATGAGAAAAAGAGGTGACTCATTTAAATTATTATTTTAATTTAAAATGAATAGCAAAACATTAGGTAGGTACATTTTGTTTTAAGTATGTAACTACATATGTACATACATAACTCTGAAGTACCGGATTTGATTATATTTGTTGTTTTTTTTTAATGACTGTTTTAATAGTTCCTTTGGAGCAATTAATTTATTTAATGTTAATGTTTTACACTGAAAATGATTCACTATTATTTTTGTCAATATTTCCTAATAACACAATTTATAAATTAAATCAAAGTTGTTTTTTTTTTATTATATTCCAATTCTTCTTTAAAATACAAAATTTGGACCAGAAACATTTTGAAAACAGAATTTTACACTTACAGCATTTTTCAGTCGTAAAGTATTTTTGTCAACTTCAAGCTACGTTAAAGTTGCTATAGCTACGAGAGCAAGTTTGTCCGATACAGTCGTGCCCATTTTTATTATACTGGTAAGTTATGGATTCGTAAAAAAAATAGAACTTGAGATATTAATTTTCCTTAACATTACGATTATAGAGAACGCGTCTGTCTGTCTGTCCTCGCCCCTGCAGCCTAAACGGCTGGAGGGATTTTCTTCAAACTTGGTACATAGTGTTTTATGACTAATATGTCCACACGATGTTTTTAATTTTTCATAGGACCAAAAATAACGGTTTACCTGCCATACAATATTTTTTCGCCAAAAAGGAAAATGATGTTTATCTCAAAACCGGGCCCAGGGATTTTGATGAAAAAATTAAAAAAAAAAAAAAAAATAAATAAGGAAAAACTACTTTTTGATAATTTTTTTTATATTCAAAAATTGAATATTTTTGGTACCAATTTTTTGGTTTTTGTTTTTCTCGAAAATAGTTAAGTTGAAATGTTACATTTTTTTTATGGTAAAACTTTTAAAAAGTATATAAAAATTATTGTGAACCAAAATAAATATTTTTTTTTTAAACTGAATATTTTGAAAACGACTTGAACAATATTTTCAAAACTAAGTGTAAAATAGTTTTATATTTAGAATAATTGAAAAAATCGTGTTTTTAAATTCAAAATAAATTCTATACAAATGCTGAAAAACCGTTAAGAAAAAAACTCTTTTTCTCGAAAACGGTTCCAAGAATTTTGATAAAAAGATGTGCGTTTGCTATTTAAGGTATGGTGAATATATTGATGAAAACAAATTTTACCAATAACCGTTAATACGTTACCTAGAAGAACCGATTATTTTGTCTTCAAATATCTCATTGACAGCTGCACCGATTTCAACCAAAATTTGTATACAAGAGCTCCTTCACAATTCAAATAATTTTAAATTTTGAATATTTTAAATAATATTGAAATTTTTTTTTTTGAAAATTCAGTATCTTGAAAACGGGCTAATGAATGTTTTTTTATTTTGTGTAATATTGTATTTTATTAAATGTTCGCATACCAGATTTAATTTTTGAAAATGAGTGAAAAATTTAAAAAAAAAATTAATTTTTATGAAAACCGCTGCAACTATTTTTTATTTTTTTTTTCTTTCATAAATTCATATTTATCAAACAAATCAGATGGCACACTCGATTTTGAGCTTTTACTTTCAAAGCCATTAAAATAATAAATTTATAGTAATTTATAGTAATAATTTATTTAATTTTTTTGTATGATATTATAATATTTTGGAACCAATACGAGAGCAACTTTGTGCGACCTTGTCGTGCCCATTTCTCCCATATCTTTGCACATGAGATACGAATCGCGAACTGCGAATCACGAATTAATTCGCCGAGAATTCTCAAACAACATATGCAAGTTAAATGGGTAATTGAGGTTAAACTCGCACGAACTCTTTATTCCACGGTTTGTGGAATGATGCTCTGATTAGGGTTACCATTCGCCCCCCTTTTGGGGGACAGTCCCACTTTTTCATATCATCAAGAAATTTGTCCCCCAACACAGAAAATGATAAAGGGGGACGCAAATGTACCCCTTTTTACACATTCTCAATTTTTCAACTTTTTCATTCAAAAAATACTTTCTTTTTGATATTTACTTTTTTAATTGTTTTCTTAAGCAAATCTGTGGATACTTCCATCATAACTTTGAAAGTTTTTGCAACTGAATACATGTCTTATTTTTAACACTTGGCAAAAAGACAGAAATAGTTTACTTGTCGAATCAGTTGAAACAGAATAGATTGTTAAATATAACTATAAATTGAATTGCAATGATTTTTACAAATTTATATATGAAAATGGCAGTTTGTTGCAAAAAATAAAATCAGGCGATAAATATAATTTATGAAGGATTTGAACTTATCCTTACCTTTATCTCACCGAATTTGTATACGAAAATATGAATATCTTAGCTTATGTTCCTTTTTTAAATCATTTATTTTTTTCTTTATTTTTTTAATTAAGTAGGTACATAATGTATGTATGTGGGAGGGGTGCGCCGACAAAAGGCAGTTTTGTTCAGTAAAACTGATTTAAAAGTTTTATTTTAAATACTAAAATAAAATAAAAGTACAAATTATAGTTAATTCAGATATATTAAATTTAAGTTAAACTTCAAACAAGATTAGCAAATAATAAAAAAAGGTCGATGCGTCGCGATGATGTCGTAACCGTTGCGTGTTCGTATAATGGTTCTTCTTTCTGGTCGTGAGTGATTTGGTCTAGCCGATGGTTTCTTGACTATCGAATGATTTATCAACGGTACCAAGTATTAACAAAAGATGATGGGATGATATTGTTTTGGCACATCGTTTTCCGGCGTACGGACTAGGGGAATTGAAAGTAGGCACATCCTAAATGTATATATTGAACCATTGTTAAAAAGAATTAATATAATTATAAAAAATCAAGTTGGTTTTGTATTTATTTCTTAAATTATAAGTAGAGGATTTGTCCCCCCCTGTAAAATACCTGTCCCGCTAAATAAAACTCAAAATCCCCCATTTGTCATTTTCTGAAATGGTAACCCTAGCTCTGATGATGTGAATAACGAATTTACGTTTGATCAGTTCGCAGAAAATATCTTGTCGGTCGCTTATGTCGTTTTCGTTTGGAGGTTCGGAGTGACTCCTGTTACTCCAAAATGCTTTGATTGGCTGTTCTGAGCAATGTTTTTATGTTCTGGATTTTATAATGGAGTCGACTGGGAACACACATATACACATAAGCTCTTTGTCATATTCATTTAACTCGACTGAACTCGGCAGATAATGATAAATATAAATTTACTCACACACAAAATATTTCGAGATATAGAATTCGTATAGCAGAAAATAATAAATCGATTGGAATCAAAAAGGAGCATTACTGTTTGAATATCCAATAGAAAACTACATACATACATTATAAAATATAAAAATGCAAACATTTAAAATTCAAACTTATTTTACGACGTGTTCTTATATTTTAATCTGTATATATTTGTAAAATTAGATTGATAGAAACATTTTGGGCGACATTTTGACAGTTTGTCTCAGGTGAAAAATCAACTTAAACTCATGTAGAATATGTATACCTAAACACCAAGCATAAATACCTTACATGTATTAATTGAATGCTGTTGCGGCATTAAATATTTTGATTAACAAAACAAATAATTATCCGGCTTTTTCAGGTTTTTCACTATTACGCCTTTATTTTGGTAGATTCTGTCCAAAAATAAAATGTACACTCAACTCTTATTACCAAATATGTGTTCAACGTAGAGGTTAGACAATTACCCCAAATTAATTACAAACATATGTAGGTACCTACATGTGTGGGAATTTCTTTTTCAATGATGCTGTACATCATGATCATTGATCACGTCTCTTCTAAGCCAAAGTTTATTTGAAAAGTGAACCTTTTAATGGGAAATACCCAATACCCACTTGATGATAATGATTTTTTTTATTTTCTGAAGTAAGTTCGAATCAAACCAAGATTTCATATTCAGTCTGAGCTGAGCGTCGAACTCAAGCACATCGGTCTTAAAAAATTGATCCGCAAATTCAAGAGTTATCATTATACTACATCCAGTCAGGCGTGCAACAACACTCGTTCTACAGCTATTGACAGAATACCTTCGCGTGAATTTAAGTTCTCCGATAACTCCGTCTAGAAGAGACAAATAAAAAATAGTAAATAAAAATATAAACTAAACTTGTTTTAAGAAAGTAGTCAAAATCAAACGGTGACGCAGAAGTACTTTTCTGGCTTAATTCGGCGAGCATTATTCGGGATTTAAAGAAATCAACAATCGTGTTGCACCGCTCACCGCACCATCAGCATGTTGTCAAATACCGGTGAGACCAGAACCATCAGAACGCGCAATCTAATTGAACTTCTGATCTTTCCTATAAACTCTAAGAAAATTTGTATTTATAGATAAACTTATTTTTTTTTTTGTTTTCCATTATAAAATTCTTATCTTGTTTGCAGTTCTAGTGGTTTTGATTGGAGTTTTTGCATTATGTCAAGCTTCAGAGCGTATAAATAGTGTTAAGACGAGTTTCGGTTCATCATCAAGACTACAAGGCCGAAGTGTTGACTCTTCTGTAACTACAAATTCTGACATGAGCACCACCACTAGCAGTACAACGAAAAAGCCTGCAATTGATGATACCGATTATTGGGATAACGATGATTTTCAACCTTACAAAGTTGATAAACGAGACTTTTTCGACTGGAGGCTAATAGAAGTAAGTATATTAAAACACTTAAGTTTAAATATTAAAATAAATAATAATAAAATCGTTGGCAATTTATTTCGCGTAGTTAAATTCCAACTGTATGTACATAATTATACCAAGATAGAACAAAATTATACCTACCTTATAATAAATTAACAAGTGTGATAATTAAACTGTCTACGTCCGATCTACGAGTACTTCAGGATTTGTTGACTATAAATGAATCTTAGAATAAATATAATTTTGTGCTGAATTGTTTTGAATTATGAGTTTGTCATATTGAGTTATATGAGCCATCAAGTCATAAATAAACAATTTATTTTAAATAAAAACAAACAACAAGACAATAGGTATAACAATGCAAAGCATAGGGGAATCACGGCTGAGTACTTTGAGCTCATAAAGAAACAACTTTTGATGGGTTGATGGTAGTTATAGGTATGTACCTATGCTTATGCCTAACATACATTTATATAATTTGGCCAGGTTTATAAACTTACAATGCAGAAAAAGGAGATCCACTCCAGTAAACATTTTACTTACATCCTTTTTGGACAGATTCGAATTTGCTTCTTTTTTTATATTAAAAACAAATTTCTTTTTTGATTTTATTCGATTTCCTTTAAGTTTAAGTTTTTATTTAAGACATCGGAAGAATCTAGCAGCAGAAGTTAGGTATTCATACGTAAAAAAAACCGAACTCGTGACTTTTATCAAACTTGATATAACGATTATAGAAACGATGGAAAAAATAATTGTTTAAACATTTATCCCACATATTTTTTTTTTATTATAACCAATAATAACAATAATAACGGTACCTGCCATTTTGTGTATAGAAGAGTTTAAATTATTGTACACCAACATTTTCAAAACTAAGTTTAAACAAAAAAATACGAAAATTAGACGTTTCTAAGCGACTTGGTTGATATTTTTCAAACCAACTTTTATAACATTTTATTAGAAGCCTTTCAGGAAAATCTTTTTAATTTTCTAAAAAACAGGGCCAATAATAGTTTTGATAAAATGTAGTGTGCTCAGATCATTTGGGGAAATAGAACACAATTTATAAAAAAAAAAATAGTTCTTTAAAGAACATCACAGCTCTTTTTGGAAATTTACAGAAAATTTCAAAAATTATTATTTAAAAATTCGATTTAGAAACAAAATTTATTTGTACAAAAAATAAAAGTTAAAAGTTTTTTTCTTATACATATACAAAACATATTGGGGCATATTCATAGTCGATAAACCCCAATTTTACTAAACTACAGTTAAGACTACACGTATAGCTATAAATATTTTGAAATGATAAGCTTCAAAGAATAGAATGAACGTCAAAAAATTCAAATAAACCTAAGTTTAACTTAGGCATAGGTTAAAAATGACTATGAATACGGCCCATTTAGATTTAGTTACAAAATCAGATTGAACATCTCGTTGAAGTCGAAACAATTTGAGAAGTTGTTCGATCGATGTTTGTTCTTATTATTAGTTCATTTTTAACTTTTTCAGTTTAAACTGTTAGTTCTGTGCATTTTTAGTTCGTATATTACTACCTACCTCGTTTTCTCACTAACCCCAAAATATCTGTTGCTGTTTGCCGAGTTCTTTGACACAGAGAGAGAAAGAGTAGACAAGGAAAGCTACGTACTATTTCCCATAGGTACTTCACACGGCCAAGCAAAACGTAAAATGCTGGCAACTTTTTTCATTTCATCTAGTTCAACTGAACTGAAGTTTAAATTTGTGAAACCAGACGAATCAAACCAAAAATTGTAACTCAGTTTAAGGCTCAGCTGAACTTAAGTTTAAACTTCCGTTGTAAAACTGGGGGTAAGCCTTTCTAATTTGTTCTATCTGTCAATTGTCACTTTTGAGATATTTCACAGGGAGTGAAATCATGCAGCAGAAAAGTGTCACGGTAAAAAGCGAAAGGTATATCTTTCTAAGCACAGGAGTAATTTTTGTAATAATTAAATTAAAAACAATTACTGTCCACGGGGGCGTCTGCGCACTTTTCTTATTTTATTTATCACCATTATTTGTTCTTTTTTTTATTTCGTATCTTTTTGACAAACACGTATACGACCTTTCTTTATGTTGATGTTCATGGAATTTGGGGTTGTGTTGTGGAAAATCGGGTGTAATAATAACAAATATTTTTCAATAACCTGTTTCCCAAATATGTACCTATACTCTTATATAGGATACTCAATTCCAAAAAAAAAATCCTTACCCGGCAGCTCCATTGGCAATATTTCAGCCAATAAATTGCCTCACTCATTGACACTCCCATTGCTTTTGCCATTGCTTCAGAAGTTGCTAAATGAGCCACAGCATTACACCGAGGAGCATTTTGCCGTTGTTAAATGAGAAACGTTAAAGTTTAACTAGAAAAAGCCTTGAAATTTGTATTCGTGTTTTCGTTTCGAAAAAAACGAATCGTGTAATCGGGGTCTTAATACAATTATTGGCACAAATCAATATACAGGGTGTCCCTTTATTTATCAATAGTATTTAAGGGCATGATTTTTGGGTGTATTCTAAAAAAAAATTGTTCTATAGTAAGGGCCTATCTCCAATTTTGATATCACTTATCGGGGATTTAAGAAAAGTCTTATTTTGGTGTACCCTGACCTGATTTTGGTGAATGATACAAACTTCGTTTAGGCTTTTATTTTTAGAAGAAATACCAGCCTTTGTAACTGCGCTTAAATAGATTTTTTATCTTTTCTCAGTCTTAAGATATTCAGTTTTTAGCCTGTTCCATTTTGCCTGCCCATGCTAATTTTTTGACTTTGGGGTCAATTTTCTCCAAAAAATGCGTAATGAAGATGATGTCTTAATAATTTTTTTGAATGTATGTAACAATACTCAAAATAAAAGTCAGTAACAAGTTTGCCGAAAAATCCATAGATTTTATGATAATTTGGAAAAACAGCGGCAGGTAAAATTAAAAAAATATGTTTTTTAGCTTTAAGCCTAGTACTCACCTCTGAGTGCAATGAAAATTAAAAGCGGTTTGAGATTTACGTGAATAAGCATTGTGAAACCATAATTAATTATCCACGTGAAATTTCAGTACTCAGTTTGAAAATGTTTAGTACTTACTTTGAATGAAAAAAATTATTTGATTTGTCTGACAGCTTAACAGAATCTTGAAATGCTTAAGAAGACTGTTTTAAATCCATAGTTTGATTTTTGTCTTGTCGATAACACTTAATATTGAAAAACAAACGATCATAAGATCCAAAATAATTCTTAATGATTTTTTATTCATTTAATGAATGTTTGAATGTTCAACAACCACTTGAGTGGGTTACCACCATTGTATTTGGCTGGAATTGTTGCAGTTTCATGGCTGCCACACCAATCATCAGACTCCTTATTAGTGGTGCTTAGTCTTTATGTTCAATTTTAATTTATAAATTATTAGTGCCGTCAATTGGAATCGAACCTAGACCAGCTACCTCTTAAGCCTATGCACTACGCATTGCACTACCGAGGTCACCTGATCATGTACATCCAATGTAGGGTTTTTGTCTTTATAAATTGCATATTGAGACAACTAGCATTTTTACTAGCCGCACTCAGGTTGGTTGTTGATCATTCGGGTTCTTTCTCTTTTTTCCGTACACGATTAACAAGCCGACAATTCGTTGGACAATTGTAAGGTGGGGGAATGTATGAAAGATTTGACACTGGTCAAGAATTGATTTCATTCAATTGGTGGTTGTTGAACATTCAAACATTGATAAAATAATATAAATGACGGAGCGGAAGCTATGCAGCCTAACGGCGAGTGTGTTATTATGAAATGAAATTAATTTTGAACCGGTTCATATTTCGCTCTCACATTTTGGGTACTCAGCTCTCGTTATGAATTTCATCATTGTGAAATAAATGTCACTTTTGTATAGAGATTTCATTTTCACTTGAACTGAGTACTAGGCTTTAAGCTCGAAAAGCTATGAATAAAAATTATTTGTGTGGTTTTAGATAATTTTTAAAGTATGATTTTGACTAAAAAAGTTATAACGGGTGCACTCTGACATTCTTTGGTTTGAATACATGCTAATTTTTAGTAGCCACTTAAGTTGAATTCTACAAACTATCTGCAGTTGTTGAAGAATTATTTATCAGAACTATTGGAAGACATTCCATAGGTTCAACTAGCTTCATCTTAATCCAAACTTGATGGTGCTTCGGCCCACTTTGCTCGCGAGGTTAAGAATTGACAAGATGAAGAGTAAGCGATAAGCGGTTGGATGTTTTTGAATGGGGAAGAATGAAACAAATCATTTATTCGACCAAAGTAGCAAGTAGCAACTTAAAGTGAATTAGAAGAGCACATGCTCAAAGCGTCCTCAGAAGTGAGACAGTAGCTAAATTCATTAATATCAATATCAGTGAAATACGAAAACGGGCTCTTCCATGCATACAAAATCAAAGAGGACTCATTCGAACACCTGTTATAACTGTTTTAGTTCAAAACAGGCTTAAGACTGAGAAAAAAAAAAAACTTAAACGCATTTACAAAGGCTGGTATTTCTTCTAAAAATAAAGGCCTAAACGAAGTTTCTATCATTATTACTAACAGTGCAATTACCGTTACCATGGGTCAGGGTTAGGGCCGGCCACGGGACGAGAAAAGTCTCAGTCTCGATCTCGGTCTCGGTCTCGGTCTCTCATGACGAGACCGAGACAAGACGAGACTGGCTTTTAAGCAACCGAGACCGAGACAAGACTGTATATTTGGACCAAAATTTATAGAGAGTCTGATAAATTAAAAAGTCCAATTTCAGTTAAATATTTATTTTCTTCTCAACGCATTCAAACTATAATCGAAAATATTTCGTTCCAATAATCAACAAGTTGTCCGGAAATCGTATTTTTCGGAGACAAGACCGAGACGAGACTTAATTATACGAGACCGACACGAGACCGAGACGAGACTGAAAATTTTCAATTTTAACCAGACCGAGATGAGACTTACAAAAGCCTCGCAGAGTCTCTTCTCGTGGCCAGCCCTAGTCAAAATACACCAAAATAAGACTTTTCTTAAATCCCCGATAAATGATATCAAAATTGGAGATAGGCCCTTACTGTAGAACACCCAAGAATCATGCCCTAAAATACTATTAACGAATTAAGGGACACCCTGTGTATGTCTCTTTCCTTAATTCTGAATTTCTGCTA
This sequence comes from Melangyna quadrimaculata, assembly GCA_949320155.1. Lineage (NCBI taxonomy): Eukaryota > Metazoa > Arthropoda > Insecta > Diptera > Syrphidae > Melangyna > Melangyna quadrimaculata. Next base: position 47,403,747 of record OX439483.1, read on the forward strand.
TTTTCTGTGCATTCTAGTCCAAATTCCTATCAAGCCCATATAAGAATATGAAATTTGACTAAAACACAGAAACTCGGAGTAAAGGAATAGAGATTTTAATCAGCGATATATTAAGCTTATTGTATGAGTACATAACATTTTTCTAATATTAAAACAGTTAACTAAAACTTTGTAAATTGTATATACTTTTCAACAAGTATCATACTTTTTGTGTTTTATAATTCTCCAAAAAAAGACGATTAGGTCCTCTTAAAAAGCTTATATCTTGAGTTCTATTGGTCGGATTACCGCAAATTTATGGGGAGCGAAATGCTGTATTTTAAAATACTGTAAGGTCAAAATTCTGTATGATACTGTATGGTCATAATACTGTATGGTTAATATTCTGTATTTCAACATACTGTTTTTCAAAATACTGTATGTTCAAAATACTGTATGATCAAAAAACTGTTTCTCATAATACTGTATCTCAAATATGAGAAAAACACTGTATCTCAAAATTCTGTATATAAAAAAATATATTTTTGCATAATTCCGTTCTTAAACTTTCATTATTGTCAATATTCGCTGAAAATGTAATTTTTAGCTGGGTATTGATCGTTTGTATGCTCTTCAATTTGATTGTCAATGAACATTGACCACATTGATGAGAAACAAAATTGATTTGGTTTATATCAATGTAAGTGTCAATGTCAGGATGGGTTCTGAGCAGCATCAAGGTATTTATCGATGTTTCAGTTGTGTTGTGTAGTTCGACACTGCACCAAATCCTTACGTAAATACAACGAAAAACGTCATTGTTGTTTCAACGATTTTCTAGTTACAATTCAGCCAATGTTGGGACTCGTTATCTCAAAAATTAGTCATTCGTTCTTTAATGAAGCCGTTCATTAAACAACGAATTTTCGTTGATTCAATTAAATATTTTTAATAGACAACGTAAAAGCCTATTAACGAGATATTTCGTTGAGCCAATGATTTTGTTTCAATAATTACCGATATTTTAAATTGAGTCAATTTATTTTTTTTATTAACGATATTTTCGTTGAGTCAATGAATTTCTTTCATTGATTAACGTAAAATAATTTCATTGGTTAGTGAATTATTCGTTAATTAAATAAATGATATTATGTATAGCTTTTTTACATTATATATTAGTCCACACACGATTCTTGTTAAAGAATCTGCTAGTGAAGAACAAAAAAAAAAAATTGCTTGATGACAAGGTGTGCTAGTACTGATTCCCAATAAGACATTAGGAATCATAAAACTTGTACGGGCGCCTTGCCAACAGGCACTTTTCACTTCGACAAGAATTAAGTGTGAACTATAACCAAACAGATTCAAATTTTATTTTCATTAAAATATGATTTTTTTCGACGGTATATTTATTTTACATTATTGAACGTAATTTTTTGTTGAGCCATCGTAAAACAACATAATATTTTCGCCAATGTTTTTCGTTGTATTATGAAAGCTTTCATCAAAATAAACTAGTGGATTTAGAGTTGAGGTAAAAATTGTATGAAAGCACTTTCATTGACACAATGGAGCCATCATCAACCAACATATTTTTTAAAATAAGTGTTTTATTGGGCCAACGAATTTTGCATGCAGTCAACGAAAACTCAGCCTACGTAAAGAATTTCATAACTTTACGAAGAATATTATTTTCAGTGGAGGCAAACAAAAACAAATAAAAATGAAATTTGTGATTTCGACTTATTCTCGCGAATTAAAAAAAAAAAAACAATTTGTTGAATTGTTGTCAATATTAATTGATACCTACGTGTGGTTGCAATGTTTCAGCAATTATTTTTGACAGAAAATATCTTCAATAATTATTGTCGACAATAATTGATAATGTGTAGGACCCTTAACACTTAAATTTGCACAAGCTCTTAAACATCAACGAAATGCATGAACACGTGGAAGTTTTGACAGATCAAGTAGTTTGGTGCAATTATTTATGTAGTTGTTGATTATGATCAAAACAATTCATGTAAAAATGTGAGAGAGATACAAACAATTAAGAAAAAGAAATGAGAAAGAGAAAATAAGAATAAGATACCATTTATTTTGATTTAATAAATTCATAGACTTACACTACGTTTCCACCAACCACTAAACCGAGATTTAGGTAATGAGATTTGTTTGGTGTTTCCACTGCACAATAAGAGGATTATGGCAAAACATTCAAATGATGTTTCATTTTTTTGATATGAAGTGGAAGTGAGATAGATAGTTTTTTTTTTACATTTCCATCTGTCAAAAAACGAAAATAGGTCGGTTCCACAATTATTCTTCGAAAAAAAGTTTGTTTGATTTGACAAACAAATGTTTCCAAGTAGATATGATTGAGTTTTATTTGAAATCTTCATTTGAGGAGATTAAAATTTGTATGGTAAATCTTGTAGATTTCAAGGAGATTTGTGATAATCTTTGCTAAATCTCGGTTTAGTGTCTGGTGGAAACGTAGTATTATGAATTATAATATACTTATATCATGGGTACTTCAACGGAAGTCTTCCAGAATATTATGCTAATGAAAAATTATTATGATATATGTATTCTTAAAAAAAGTATTCTGTTTTCAAAATTCTGTATTTGCAAATGCTGTAAATAGGTTGAAAAATAAAAATCGTTTTGATAATGTAAAAAAGTGCGCACTTTTTTACATTATCAAAACGATTTTTATTTTTCAGCCTATTTACAACATTTTCAAATACAGAATTTAGAGATACAGAATTTTGAAATGCAGAATTTTGACCAACCAGAATTTTTTAAATACAGAATTTTGACTTACAGTATTTTCATCATACTGTATTTTGTACATACAGTATTTAGAAATACAGTATTTTGAGATACAGTATTTTAAATACAGTATTATGACCCCATACAGTATTTTGACCCCAACCCAAGTTTATGATGTATGGACGTAAAGAAAATGACAGAGCATCATGGCATATATTTTTTAAATCTATTGAGTTGGTAATACCTCTGACAAAAAAAAAATTGGAAATTCGTTATTTTCAAACCCCACACACCCGCCAAAGGCTGAAAAAAACCGCCATATGCACCTACACACCCTTATACTCATATTTTTGTTATCAATCCACTCCCAAAATTTGCTGTCGGCTCTTGGTCTAATAGCTTTTGTATGATTTTTTTTCGTTAAATTATGTTTTGATTATTTGCAATCTGTAAAACTCTCCATAAATATTTTTCCGCTGTCTTTTCGGCAGAGTTTCGTTGTCTTTTTGGAGATCACTAGTCTCTTTTCGCACCAGGAGCTTAACGCCGCGCCACCGCCACCGTAAGCATAATGGATTAAAATCGCGTTCAATTTTATCCGAAGTTTAAATTTTGACATTAATGAGGTTGATGAACGTCAAAATTTAATATCGGGTTAAATGTAATCTTAATTTTTAACCAATTCACACATGGCCGAACTTACAGGACCGTTAATACAGTCAATTTGTGTACAAAAGGTACCCTAGCGGAAAATTGTAGAGTAGTTTTATTTTAATCCATGTTCTGTCTTGGTGGCAAACATCAGATTTAGACAATTGGGATTTTTGTGTGATAACACACTCGCAGTTTGGCTGCATAGCTTTCGCTCCGTCATTTATATTATTTATGAAAGTTTGAATGTTCAACAACCACTTGAGTGGGCTACCACTATTGGGGCGTATTCATAGTCATTTTAGACCTGGGTCTAAGTTAAACATAGCTTTGGTTGAATTTTCGGACGTTGATTCTATTTTGTTAACCAAGTTATTTATCTTATAAAAATATAAAACCAACAATTTGTAATTAAAATCGGTCTGTATTAATCGAGCCAAAATTGTCTTAAACTGTAGTTTAGTTATCCCTGGGTCTATCTGCGACTATGAATATGCCCCATTGTATTTGGCTGGAATTATTTCATTTTATTGATTATTGATTTAGATTCTGCGACCCAAAAAACATAATAACTGACCGATTTTACGAACAAATTTATTTTTTTTGCATTCTGATTCTCTGGTGTGTTTTTATTCTAATGGACGTTTTTTTGTATAAAGTTTAAAATACTGGAATGTAATTTTTTAAATTAATAAGTTAAAAATAACTAAGAATGAATTTAACAGAGTTGAATAAGTCATCGTCATGTAGGTATATCAAATTAAAAGCAATTCAAAAATTAATATACACATTATAACCAAAGAAAGGTTTATTAACATGCGAACAAAAATAGATGGTGTTTCTGATTTAAAAAAAACTCGTTTTTATCAAAAGATGAAAATAATAAAATTTCGTTGGTCTTTACATACATATGTACCTTCTTATGATTGAAAGTAGGTTAGCAAAATTATCAGAACGTCTGATTTCGGATCATTTTCTCTCTCTCTCGCTGCAAACTCGTTACAATGATTAGGGTCACGAAGTGTGATTAAATCGAAATTTATTCATCAATAAATAAAATTTACAGAAAATATATTATTGTTAACTCACACGTTTTGTATATAGAGATGCAAGGGAGAAAAGATAAAAATAGACTTAATCAATGATCGTTTTTTGTATTATTAAACATGTTCAGATTTCAATAAAAGAACTTTGAGGCCGGAGATTTTTCTGAAAGATAATAATTACTTTTGTCCATAGTTTGTGGGTGTTTCGGACCATAACAAACATAAATAAGTGTAAAAATACTTCACAGAAAGATTTAATGAGCTCTGATAATCATTATGCTGCCAATGAACTCTTGAAATCTTTTCATTTTATTTATTAAGCATTCATTAATTTACTATTGACATGACATGCGTATACACATGCATATATGGAACATTTAATTTCAATGGCGTTTTATTTGGGTAATTGATTTGTTTTAGAATGTTTTATATCCTATTTTTTTCGTTTTATAAAAACTCCATTCATCAACCTGTTCAGATAAAATGTGTACAAAATAATCTGAATGACAATGGAAATTTATTTAAAAAAAAAAAGAAATATTAACGAACTTGTTTCGGATCTAATTTTGTGTTTTCTGAAAGGTTTTTATTTAAAGATATTCTTGAGATTTCACGATCCACCAAGTACTTTAATTTAAGGAGGTTAAGAGACTTTTATGTATATTTATGTACCTATATAAAATGTTCATAAACAAATAAAATCAAATAAAATAATAACAGCCGCGTAAGTTTTACACGGAAAACACAAAACAAATTCTCTATAATAATTTGTTTTGTTATTGTTTTGCGTGTAAGCATTTTGCTGAGTTGCTAGTCACTCTCTCAAAAAACACGGCTAATCTTACTGATGGTTGACTGAAAATAAAGATTTTTAAATTAGTTTTGCAAAGTCTAAAGCTTATGTCGCAACATAGGCGCCCGCAGGATTTTTTCCAAAACAAATTCTCTATAATAATTTGTTTTGTTATTGTTTTGCGTGTAAGCATTTTGCTGAGTTGCTAGTCACTCTCTCAAAAAACACGGCTAATATTACTGATGGTTGAGTGAAAATAAAGATTTTTAAATAAGTTTTATCAAGGTCTAAAGGTATAACTATAATTCTCGACTTGGCAGTTAAGCTTATGTCGCAACATAGGCGCCCGCAGGATTTTTTCCAAGGGGGGGCAGATAAAAAATGAATATGAAATTTTTGAATTAATTTTTTGTTTTTAATTAAAAGTTTATTCTATTTGTCTAGGCATTTGTAGGTCAGTTGTAATTGTAAGTGATTTTATTGTAGGACTAGAAAATGTGACATTTTATTCGTTTTAACGATAAATAATTATTAAAGGAAGCAAATATATGATTTTTTTTCAACATTTGTTAATTAGTGAATAGCAACTGCATCCGATGGGCTCTTTTCCAAAACGGTCAATTATTTCGTTGTAAAAGTTTGTTTGTTCTTTGACAATATTTCGATGAATGTACATCATGCCCAACGAATCAAGTCGTTTGTCGGTCATTGTGGATCTAAGCCAAGTTTTTACTTTGCGTAAGGTGCTGAACGATCGCCCAACGGTGACTTGCACCGTTGTTGCTGGAATTGAGAGCCCTTGACAAAGAGCTAAACAATCGATGGATAAAACTCCTCTACACTGTTCAATAAATTATAAATGTTTGAACAATCATTTCCATTAGTCTGCATTTTGTTAAAGCTGTACCACATCCTGTAATGTCGATGAGTAATGTGACATCACAATTCACAACAAACAAATTAAAAAGGTCGAATTTGTGCAAGAGTAATAAAATTGGAGGGCACGTTGCTTTTTTATTCTATTACCCTCTTCCGAAAGCTTTTGCAGGGCCTCAATTACAATAACGATATGCTCTCTCAGAACTCGAATGCTTTTGTTTTTTTCCGTCTACCTTGTTTCACAAAACAGAGGAATACTGGGTTTGCATTTTCGTCGTAAGCGACTCTCGCGAAAAAAAGTTATAACTTCCTTAATCGTCCCGACAGCATTTCTGATTTCAGAAACTTCGCTTACGTCGTTAATGACCAGACTTAATTTGTGTGAGCTGCAGTGAAAGAAATTTGCCTGCGGATATATGTCCTGTATCCGTTTTCTCACCCCACTCAATTTCACGGCTTGACCAACCATTTTTGACAAATTTAATCCGAAATTGGTTAATGATGTTAATATCGTATGCGCTATGCTAGATTCAAGGTAAATTCAAAATGGTGGCTAACGCAAAAGAGCTAGGTTGTCAAAAAACGTACTGAACACTCTATATGAACCCCTATAACGATTAAAAGAAAAAAAAATCCACTATTTAATTTTTTTAGTTTCAAATTACATTTCGACTGGACTAATGGACCTGGAAACAAAGCTGCCAAGAAAATAATCACATTTCCGAACAAAACAAAGAGTTAAATGAAGAAGCTGTACACGGCTTGGCTCAGAGTCAGGGGGGGGGCAAACTAGGGACTCTCCGGGCGCCTATGTGTCACAAACCAACAAAAAATAGCTTTCCGAACATTCAAAAGGAGAAGTCACCCATAGTGAACTCTAGTGAAATGGATCCTTTTCCTTTTTTTCATTCCTACTTCAGCGAGATGTCAGTTTTTCTTAAGTAAGGTGTGCTACCGAGCGCTGTTGTATTCGCTTGTTTTCGTCCGACCACTTCGTCCGACCACTTCAGTCCAAGCATTATAGTTGCGGCTTAACTCTGAGCTCAAGCTTAATTTCATTTCTTACAATAATTAATCGCATGACTGGATCGCACAAGCTTGGTCTCGTAGCTAACAACTACTTTAACGTGGCAAGTAATTGAGAATTTACCTATGTTATTGGTTCAATAATGATAATGTAAAAAAAGTGCTAAAAAAAAAGCTGAATATAAATTATAATATAAATTATTATTTAAATAACTAAAAAAGATATTTTAAATAGCTAGAGCACAAAATAAAGGTTCCCGGCTGGAAAAATTCCAAGTTTTTGTCTAATTTGGGCAAGGCCGTAGTAAGTTTTCAGTAGGGAAAATCGAGGCGCGGGAAACTTGTCAGATACTTGGTAAGCCCTTGCTGGATTGCACTACAAAAAATTTGGACGAGGGAATGTTTTCAAACATTTTTGAGGCCCTTCCTAGTAAAAACTTGTTGGGCATGTTTCGGTACCCCATTAAGAATGTCTCTGTACACTAAAAAACAAAGAATGTATAAGCACCATGCAATTTCAGTATCATACGACACTTTTTTTCTCTTTTCTTTGTCTTCTTTTTCATATCTCACTTTTTACTATGGGTGTGAGACATAGGATTGTTGAGCAAAAGTTAGATCAAAACAGCACGAACTTGAGAGGAACGTCAGACAAGTTAGAACAAAAAACCTGTTCTAAGTTGTTCTACCTAAAAAGCTAGTATACATAAAATCCTGTTCTATTCCCTATGTATTTGTTATATGCAATACGGTATGAAACATTAGAGTATGAAACTTATTCATTTTGGACATTAAATTTTTGTTCGCCCAGTGGGTAGCGCATTGGACTCACAAGGAGAAGATCGCGGGATCAAGTCCCTCCTGCCTGACGAGGCAAATGGGTTCATAATCGCCCAGGTCCTTGTTCTAGCCTTTACTTACCCTTGCTAGCCCCTTGTCAGAATCTATGTTAAACTCTCTAGTGCCTTGTATGCGCGGAATGCCATCGGATTTGTTTGATAGACATAAATTTAAGAAAAAAAAATTCGAAAATCGTTTAGCGGTTTCCTTAAAAATAAGTTTATTGACCCGTTTTTAAGATATCGAAATAAAAAAAAAATGTATCTAAAGCTTATTTTTCAAAAATGGACTTAAGCAAAATTATTTAAATTATAAAGGACCACCTCTAAACAAAATTAGGTCGAAATTGAAGCCCCCGTTAAAAAGAAATTTGAAAATAAAAAAAAAAAAAACGGTATGACAAGTATCTACCTTTAATATCAGATAATTTGTTTACCAAAAAATTCAAAACAGTCTTAAAAATTATGTTTTTTTTTATTCAAATTGTTGGAGCCGATTTGAAGATAAATAATTTTTTGTATATTGGTTGTATGACAGGTACAGGTACATACCGTTGTTTTTAGAGCTAAAAAAAATTCAATTTCCCCCTATAAGTAATATCTCGCTTCTTATTAAGACCAAGAGGTGTGTCGGCATCGGCATTTATGTTTGTTATTTATAGCTTATTGTTTGTAGTAGCCCGTAGCCGAATGGTTAGTGCGTTCGACTGTCACGCTGGAGGTCTGGGATCGCTTCCCAGCCTCGTCCACCTAAAAACATAAAAGTTTTTTTTCAGGGCTACTGCCTCTTGCAAGGAATTGACAAATCCTCCAAGAGTATCACTTGTCACGAATAAGTGCTTCTCGTCTAGCCGTTCGGATTCGGCATTAATTTGTAGGTCCCTTCCATTCCTGTCGAAAGGCGCACACAGGAATGGTTGCGAGTTGTTAGTCACTAGGCCCTGGTTCTTCATGAGCCGTTGTGCCACCCGATTTATTTTTATTTTTTTTTTTGTTATCTCACTTTGTCGTACTTCTTAGGTCTCACACAATTTAAAATAAATAGCAAAAACCTTCCATTTATACCTTGAATAAGAAAGTATCCTTAATACCCTTCAATCATATCATATAACCATCAATTAAATTTTATTTTCTTACTACAATTTTGTTTTCTTAATCCTTAAAGGAAGTATTCACTAAGCATAAAACCAATGTTGTCATATCACCATTCTCTGTCAAATTCGTGCTTGCCCTTTTATATGAAGCTGCTGATGCTGAATCCAACACCAAAACGGAGCTATCTTCAGTATTTTATGGAATATCATCGCCACATTTAATGAGAGATGTGTATCATGATATGTTGGAATCACTTAAGGTAAGTGTGCCTGTGTGTTGACAGAAAGAAACGAACAATTCCTTAAATGTAATATCTATTTAATAATATAGGAACCAAGTACGAAATACACCCTCAACCTTGCAACGAAGATGTTTCTACGCAACCACATAACACCCAGGCCTAAATATCAAAATACCTTAAAGGATAAATACGATACGGATATTCAAAATTTGGATTTCTCCCAAGCTCAAGAATCTGCTGATATCATTAACAAATGGTGCAGCAATGTAACAGAAGGACGTTTGAAGGAAATTGTTAATAGCGGTATGTTTTTGAACGCATTTTATTTCTTTCTTTCTTTTTCGAAAATAATTTTCTTCATTTATCGTGTGTATGAATTTTATTTGAATGCAGATCAAATCCAGAACGCTGCTCTCTTGCTCATAAATGCAATTTATTTTGATGGAAGATGGCGGTCACCATTCGTAGAGAATTTCCAGAGCGCTTTCTTTAGATTGCCATCGGAACAAATTCGAGCAGATTACATGACTGTGACAGATAAATTTTATTACTTTTCTTCAACAATGTGGAATGCAAAGGTCTTGAGATTGCCATATCAGGTGAGTTTGAAGTAAAACATTAATTAAGATAATGGAGTTGATACAGAACTTACTATGCGCGATTCTAGTGGCGTTAGGTCCTATAACAGTTACAACGTTCGTTTCCGTCATGCCCATGCCCACAGCTTAAGGCTTAACTACATAGGCCTACTTTTGTACAAAAGTGAGAAATAAATATCTCTTCTCAAGACACCTGCTTGCAAAAAAACAATGGAAAACTGTGCATGCTGGTTTAATTTATGTGTCAAAACAATTTTCGTATGTTTTTTTGCAAGCATGTTTCTTTAGCGAGCATTTTAATTTCTCACTTTTGTACAAAAGTAGGTCTATGTAGTTAAGGCGTTACTTTAAAGGCCGGCTCAAACAGAACACGGTCTGGTCATTCGGTCAAATTTTGCTTGAAAATTTTTACAAAGAACGCCAGACGCCGGTCTGTTGGACTCGGCTTTAACACTGCTGCTAACAAATTTCAGCAAACATGAGTCAAACGTAACGTTGAACGTAAAGCATTAAAATCTTAACAGTTATGTCGAAGTTAGCTTTGTTCATCTTATAAATTATGGGTACGTTGAACGCACCACTAAAACAAATAACGTCAAGCACTCAAACGTCATTAACCCAAAATTTCGATTTGACGTTTAGAAGCTATGAGACAGAGATATATTGCTCTTTTTCTAAAAAGCCCTTATGCCGAGGAAATAAATTTTGACGTCATTTTGAAATTTAAGGTGGAAATATGAGAAACCGTGAACAAATTTAGTGAAATTATGTTTTAAATTATCAAAAACAGTTAATTTAACTGGAATTGCCTGGAAATGAAATTTCCATATTGCCTCAAATATTGATAATGGAGCCCACATCAGCCTAAGGGCCAGCTTATCGTTTTTGAATTATGCATCAGCTGATAAATCATCAAATGTATGCCTGTTAATTAAAATGGTGGAACAAAACTAAACGAAAAGGAACAATCAGCAATTATTATAGAAAATAGACACTATGATTTCATTGTATTCGTCTGTTATCATAGTTTCGGCTTAACGCGATATGTGACGTCGTCACCATGTTTAACTCAGAGGCAGCATAATTGTTAATTTTTGAGGCAATAAATTGCTTCAAGCATTGCAATTAACTGGAATAATGCCAATGGAGCCGCTTTGGCAATGGCAATCGCAATATTCTGCGGAAGATCGAAGGCAATTATTGCTTTCTATTCGGCTTTTCGCAGATTTATCTCTGTCTTTTCTCTTTCTTATTTTGACAGTTCATTACAAAAAAAATTAAAGAAAAAAATCTAAATCAAGGAACCAGCGTTACCACCATACATTTTTAACTTTAGTTTTTAACTGATGAACACATTTCTTGCAGTGTTTATTATGCCAAATTGAGCGATCAAAACCCTTCAAGCAAGCGAGTCCGTTTTGGATCCGAAACCAGTTCATAAACGGACCCAAAACCGGATCCAAAACGATTCCAAATCGGATCAAATTAGTATGGATATTAGAATCACCACGGAGCCATTATGTGAATGTATTGTGAGAGAGAGAGAGTATTCCAGTTCACCATACTCCGAGAAAACGGAGCCTAAATGGAATCCAAAACGGACCAACAAAAATTAATGAATCGAGGCATACCCAAATGTATTGTATTAAAAAGAAACTTCCCCATCTAGTCGAGTTTCTACATTGCATACAAAAAAAAACAAAACAAACAGAATTTTGTTAATTTCAAGACTTTATTTTTATTTATCAATTATAAAAGGTACAATATATATTTTCACAACTAAACATATACATATAATAAACAGTAAACTTGTATTTTTGATTGGAAATTTCTTAAAGTTTTCACAAGAAAAAAAGATAAAAAAGCAATGGCCTTCGCCACGCTACCTATAAAACTGAACTAAAAAAAAAGTGGTGGAAATTAAAACAAAATGACTTTACTCTCTCTACTTCTCCGTGCATAAAATAATGCTCTCGATTCTTGTTCTTCTTTTTACATGCGTACACGGAAAATTTGTTAATGTGTGCGAGACACTCATTTTTTTTGGAGTCCCAAGTGATTCCAAAGTGAACCAAGAAATTCGGGTCCGTGAAGGGAATGGTCTTTTCTCCGTCATTTTGAAGTCAAAGGTGAAAATATGAGAACCCCTGAAAGATTTGTGAATTCAAGCTTTATACTATAAAAAAATCTATGTATGAACTGAAATTGACTTGCAATGCAATGCTTTTGCCACTGCCTCAAAAATTGCACAATGAAGCCACAGCGTAAATGTTCAAACGTTGTCCTTAGCGATTATTTCGTTTTAATTCCGTAAATTTCATTGTGGCTTGAGGAAGTCTTTAATCATAGATATCGCTAATATTTTGATTGCTTATATTAGGTAAGGTAAGGTTAGGTTGTAAGGGGTGATGATTCAGCAAGCCGAAACACCTCACTCGGATCTCAAAGGATCCATTGCGCTCCCCAGGGTTTGCGAAAAGAAAGGAAAGGAAGGGTAAAGAAAGGAATAAGTGGAAGATTAGGGAAGGGGTGCCTCCATTAACCATCTCGAAATCTGAATGAATTTCAGGATGTTCTTTAGTGGCAGGGATGAGATATCGCCCATTTCGTCGAAAAAGTATTCTCCGAGGGCTGTTTTCCTTTTTCTAGCTAGGCTAGGGCAATCACAAAGGAAATGAAATGAGCCCTCCTTCGCCTCTTCTTCCTGACACCCTCTACAGAGGTCAGATGAAATGATGCCCATTCTGTTTAAGTGGTTTCCAATTGAGTTGTGACCAGTTAGGATTCCAACCGATAGGGATAGTTGAGGCCTGCTTAGCGAGAGTAAGTATTCAGTTTTTTTCCTAGAAATATCCGGCCAAAGATTTCTCGAAACCCGACACGTGTCAATCTGTGACCACCTATCATTGGCGGCTTCCAGGAAGCTCTGGTGAATTCTGCTCTTTTCTAACCCCAGTGGCATAAGTACTAACGATTCAGTTTGGCTCGGGTCAATGGATGACCCGTATTTCGCCAATTCGTCCGCTTTCTCATTCCCATGTGTCCTGGGACCCAACGTAGGGTAACTGTGTTTGGTGCGCTAAGTAATCTCAACTCTTTGCGACAACATTCCACCAGCCATTATATTAGAACTTAAGTGAAAATCAAATAACATATTCAAACCATTGTGAACAAATAAGCGGTTAATTTAACGTACCGCACTTTATTGATGCTAAGCACCAAGAACTAACAGGCAAAGTCGATAAGTAATTATTTAATTGAACAATTCCTTGATATTTTCAATTCCTTGGTATTTTATTTCTTATGCGTCTTTACTTACATACCAATACATAATCTAGATACAGCTTTTGACGTGCTGATCAGTATAATAGTTTAAAATATTCAAACAAATTTTGTCTGCTTTTATATTATATAGGGTAAGAAGTTTTCGATGACCATCATTTTGCCTGGTGCTAAGGGTGGTCTAGAAGAACTTATTCGAGATATTGAAGGAGATGGACTTAGACGTATTCAATGGTTGATGTCCGAACAAGAAGTTAAAGTAACTCTACCAAAATTCAAATTTGACTACACAGCTAAGCTTAAGGATTCTTTAATGGCGGTAAGTACTAAAACCGTCATTTCAGCCATTTTTTGCCATGCCCTTATTCTTAAGATTACAATATTGTAAAACTTGATGATGAAATAAAGAACTTATCTATCTATCTATCTATCTCTACTAAAACCGAAAACTAGGTATACCTTATGATTTTAAAACTTCTCTTTTTAAAATTTAACAGTTGGGTTTGAATGAAATATTTACCGAAGAAGCAGCTTTGAGTGGAATTGCTAGAGGTTCGGCACTAGACCGAAAAATGCGAGTATCTGATATTATTCAAAAGGCAGGCATTGAAGTTCACGAGAAAGGAAGTACCGCGTATGCAGTAACAGGTAAAAAATTTAACTCAAATTTATAGTTTTGTAAAAAAATCCAAAAATATATTCTATTTAATATTGCAGAAGTTGAAATTGTTAATAAATTTGGAGGTGATAACATTGAAGAGTTCAACGTCAATCGCCCATTCATTTTCCTAATTGTTGACGAGGGAACAAGCTCCATTTTATTTGCCGGCAAAGTACTTGATCCAACAGTTTAATTTATAGGCACACAGTTTTTATTAATATATAATATTAGTTTTTAAGATTTTATATATATGTATAAACGTGTATCAACGGCATTATTTAAAAACAAAATATAAAAAATATAACACCTACTTATGTAAAAAAAAAAACAAGTTTTATACTTTTCATTATATCTACGCTGCTGATGCGAAATGAAAAAAACTCATACGAAACAGAGAAAGATGAGTGATAAATTTAGTTCTGCTTTTCATTCTATAGTACCTTCACTGTTCATTATTGTAGATCTGTAGCAGATTATTAGCAGATGTCTCCACTCTTTTATCGCACTAAATTGGCTTTAAGCCCATCACGCTACTAATCCGGACCAAAATTTTTCTGAGGTCTCAAACTGCTTACAAATAACAAAAATATACCCGTTGAAAGTGTCACCAATTGCAAATACAAAAACGTTCACAAACGGAAAAAATCACAGAAAGCCATTCTGTAATGAAATAAATAACAAATACTAACACGAATAATACTATGTTCCCAGTAGCGGATCTAGGATTTGACTGTGGGGGGGGGCTTGTAGTTTAGAGATCCATTTTGAGACCTTAAGTAATAAAATTTGCCTGTCCCAAGTTTTAGTTGAGTTTAGGTTTAATGGAAGACCGTACTCAACTTCAGTCGAACTAAACTTCACGACAACGCGCAAAACATTATTTTTTATGAAATTTAAGGAGCTATATCGCACTAGGCGGCAACTGAACTTCATACAAATTCATACGAATTCGTGTGAAGTGTAGTTCTGAATTCCGATGCAGTGCAGTTCCGGCGAGTGCGTCTAACCTTTAAGGATCAAGTATTTTTTTTTCCTTTTCCTTTAATGATATCCATTTATTGTGTGCATTTATATCCGCTCCTGTTGTGCTTCAAAATGTTTTCAATACAAAGTACAATAACAATTATTCATAATTGCTGTAGCGGAGATAGAAGCAAATTCAAAGGCGCACAATAATTTTTAGCCATATATGCTTGAACCACGCGTACAAATTCGTTAATTTATATTATTTAAAAATTGATTAGGTACCTACATTATATAGTTATATTTTTAAATTAGCTGTGGGTATGTTTTGAACTTCCCATTTTTGACAAGATTTGAAAACTGTTTTTAATTGGCTAGTTCAGAAAAATTATATTTAAGTGTTCGCACTGGCAAAAGCTGATATATGTGCTTTGACACGGTCCTTGGACCTTTCAAATTTTGAAAACGTAGCCCCGAAAATTTCTAAGTCCAGCCAAGGCCGTAAGAAACAATTCCTGTTGTATTAAACATACACTAAACTTGACATCCCGTTGTTCTGCAATGGTTTAAGCCTCAAATGCGATTCTTTCGGTAAATTAGCTTTGTTTTTAGTATATACAATTGGGGCATTTGATACGTTAATGTAAAGCCCTGACCATTTTTATCTCTTTTTACTTATCTCTTCAAGCCTTAGCCCCAACTTCGGACTTTGACAGTCCCTAGACTTGAGCTCCCAAAACTCTCTGGAATAAGGTTAGTTTTTAGGAAGTAAGTTGCTTAACCCTGGCTAGGTCTTTTGTCCAATATTCTCAGACCTTATTGCGCCAAAGCTGTTTTTTTTCGTCCCAATTTTCTGGGTTTAATTTTTAGGGAAAGATTTTCGTTGCATTAATAATATCCATATTCATAGCCCCCAACTTAGTTTTTGTCCAATTCACTTCAGGCTTTAGCCCCAATCTTAGGGCTTAGAAAAAAAATTACATAACATGTATGCAAATAGTTCAGCCCCAACCACGTTAGTTTGTCCATAAAATTTCATATCTTAACATTTTAGACGAAATATAAAATTCTGCACGTTGTAATGTATTGCCTTCTATATTTCAAATTATTTTATGATTCGGCTGTGGGGGGGGGCTTTAGCCCCTATAGCCACCCCCTGGATCCGCTACTGTATGTTCCCACTGAACGAAATTGCGCAATTTAAAATTATTTGCCGAAATCATCTTCGAAATTGCACAATTTTCCATACAATGACGCAATTTCAAAATCATCTCAAATCACCTCAACTTCCATGAAATTGCGTACGAAATTGCAATTTATACCAGTTTATACCAACTTCAAGTTTAATGGATTTTATTTCATAATAAGTATAATAAATAATTTATAAATTTTCCAATATTTAACATGGCATCTACGCCGTCGCGTCGGTCAGTTGGCAAATGATAATTTATTGTTACAAAAAGTTAAGTTTTTTTTTTCCTATTTTCTTTTTTAGAAAAGTTCTTCCAAAATTCGTTTTTTATAAGAAAGTGCTATTATTATATAATTATATGTAGTTATCCAGTCCACCTGTTCATTAAGGATATTTATAACTTCAGCATCATTAAATAATTATTCCCGAACGTACTCCTTCTGGTTTCCACAAAAATAAGACATCTACCCATAAAATGAAAAACGTCTTCCCTTTCCCTAAGGTTACATACCCCGCAAATTTTCCTTCAAGTCATTCCTATGAGCAATATAGTTTAGGGGAAGCATCTCACCTCGTGCTTTTAAAACCAGTGACATGAGTTCAGTTGGATGCTCCGCCCTGAAGTAGTTATTCATTGTTAGATTGTAGTTTAGCGTTGCATATATATTCCTATGGAATGAGGTCCTGGCTTTCCAAATGTAGTGGTCTCTTTTTTTTCGTCCAGTAAGCTTATGAGTTTATAGAGTTCGCTTTTCCACGTGTCCACTGAGTCACTTTGAAGTGAGAATGAATGTCCACAGTACTCCGATAAGTCTCTCCAAGACTCAAACCATGATACTCTTTTCCGAATCACCAGCATCGTTATTTTTTTAGGCAGTCTTCTATCATCCATCTTGATTGTATTCATAATATAATCAACTTGCATTTTCAGTGTTGAGACATACAATGGTGGAAGTCCAGTCTCTGACATGAGTATGTAGTTTGCCGTACTATTCGGTAACCTTAAGGTTCTTTTCAAGAAGTATCTCAGAAGCTGCTCCACTGCATCGAACTCCTTATGGCCCTAAACTTGTGCGGCATAGCACATTATGGCTTTGGCTGTGGCTTGGAAAATGCGATACTTTGACTCATACTCGACATCTTTGCTCTGCATGACAGTCTTCCACGTTGCATTAAGCGCATTTTTAGATTTAGCTAATTTGTCTACCAAATGATTGAACCAGTTGAGGTTTCTACATATCCGAACACCATGGTAGTTGTATTCATTGACCACTTCAATACTTTGATCCCCTAGTTTCCATTTTTCTTTGCGCCCTCCTCCGTTGCGAAAAATCATTACCTTTTACTTTTCTAGGTTCACCTGTAGCCTCCACTTACTGCAGTACTCATGTATTCTGTTGATCATTAGTTGGAGACTTTCAGGCGACTCTGCTAGAACCACGATATCGTCGGCAAACATAAAGACTTTTATTAAAAGATCCGATGAGACTCATGCACCCCCTTATAGGACCTCCTCTATGTCATCTATAAATAGAGCGAAGAGAAGAGGACTCAAATTACAGCCTTGCCTCAATCCTATTTCAACCTGGAATTGCTCAGACCTTTTGCTACCAAAGGTGACTGCAGAAGTTGTTCCATTATAAAAAATATCTAAGATGTTAGCAAACTTTGTAGAAACTCCTTTGTTTAGTAGCTTCAGCATAAGTGCTGTCCTATCAATCGTGTCGAATGCCGCTATGAAATCGATGAAAAATGCATAGGGGCCTATTCATAGTCATTTTAGACCTGGGTCTAAGTTAAACATAGCTTTGGTTGAATTTTCGGACGTTGATTCTATTTTTTTGAGTTTATAAATAAAAATAAAATATTTGAAGCTATTTGTGTAGTATACCAAGTTAATTATCTTGTAAAAATATAAAACCAACAATTTGTAATTAAAATCGATCTGTATTCATTGAGCCAAAATTGTCTTAAACTGTAGTTTAGTTAAACCTGGGTCTATCTGCGGCTATGAATATGCCCCATAGAGTTTCGTTTTGGAACTTATAAATATTTCGGCTGTTTGTTAGCGTATACATTTGGTCGATTGAAGAATAGTTCTTCCGAAAACCAGCTTGTGCCTCACTAAGTAAGTTATTCTTCTGAACCCAACCATAAAGCCGTTTGCAAAGCAGTTCGTAGAAGATATTCAATGAAGAGTTCAGCAGCGATATCCCTCTATAATTTGCAGGATCCACTTTGTGCCCTATTTTGAAAATTGAACAGATAATTGCTTCTTTGAAGTAATTTGGAACACAAGCTAAATCATATGCATAGTTTAAGGCATTTGTAAGGACTTCTATGTACAGATCAGTGCTAAATTTATAAAATTCTTGCGGTATACCATTTGATCCAGGAGGTTTATTATTTTGCAGTTCACTCAATACTTGTTCAACCTCTGCACAAGAAAACGGTGCATCCAGTTCGTCGTTCTGATATAGAGGCGTTGCAAATTGAAAAGTTGGAGAAAAGTGATCTTTTGTCAAGCCTTTGAAGTGGTCAGCTAAGTCTTCAGCATTAATTGAAGTTGTAAGTTGCTTACTAGTTTTTTTGTTTATAACACTTACGTCTTCCAGAATTCTGATGCGTTTCTGCATTCCGCAAGGTCACGAGCACCGATTTTCGAGTAAGTCTGGCGTTTGCATCTAAGTAGTTCTTTATATTGCTTGTTTACTGCCATTTATTGCTCTTTGAAATATGAATTCTCTGGGGAACTTCTGGAGAGCCCTAACCATGCAAAAGATTTCTCGCGTGCTTGCAAACAGTCTTTATCGAACCATGTTTGACGATATCGAATACGAATATTTTTATTTAAATTTTGTTGGCATTGTCGTTGTATAGCATCCTTCACAATGTTGTCCAACTGAGATAAGTTTAAACCTAATGGTACAGATTATGAGGTGTGGAGAAGGATAACGGTATTCAAGAAATTCGCATAGCTATCGGCAAAAGTATGTTCCACTTGAATTTTACTATTTTGTCTGTCTCTTCTTGCCTCAACCTGCTATTAAGACTAATTGTTATTTGTATTGGTAAACGATCAGAATAAATTTGTGTTAAGACTTCGAAATCATCCATCAGAGTACTCCAGTCGCTTGACACCATCGCATAATCGATTACTGAGTTTCCTAGTGGTCCCATAAAAGTGAAGTTTCCTAATTTGTCTCCATCAGTAGACCCATTACACATGCTTAGTCCAAAAAGTTACATAAATCTATCATTTTTTTACCTTCTCTATTGATTTTATTGTCTCTTGATTCTCGGTTTCTATGCATGAGCTTATTTTCGCTTTCTATGTTTCCTGTTCGTGCATTGAAGTCTCCAATATTATACCAATTTTGTTCAATAAAGTGAAGAAACAGAACTAACGAACTGACAGAATCTTCGACGGCTTTCACACAAGGAAACTGAGTTGCCAGAAACTGGCTAGTTTGTTGGTGAGAAGGGTGTGAGGGAAAATTTGTTGTCTTCCTTTTACGCCCTTCTCGCCTAGAAACTAAAAATCGCCGGCAACTCAGTTTCCTTGTGTGAAAGGGGTCTTCTTATCGTCGCCTAAGAATTGTTTTGTACCATACGCCACTTTTGTCATTTTTGAGTTAGGAAGGGATTCTACAATAATTTTGTATGCTCTTTCTAAATCTGTGATCCGAATCGCGCTATGGCTTTCCAATCCCGAGATATCGAACATCGATTTTGTTCCATATCCACCAAAATCAACAGTTTTTAGAATTGTTTTGTGCCATAAACCATTTTTTGGCGTTTGGGACAACTTTTCCATACAATTTTTCGAAGTTTTTTTGTGAGAATTGTTTTGTTCCACGTGAAAAATTTATGTTGTCAAAACAAAAATGATTTTTGGCTTTATCTGGTTTCGTTCCTTTTAAATTAATACATTTATTTATTTTATTTCTATTATTTTTATTTAAAGAAAATATAAACAAAACAAAATCATGGAATTCAGGAGAAGAAAATCTTCTCCAGCTCTTGGAAGATAAATAGACCAGGTGCGGGGAGCTCAAAAAAACAGCCATTTACCAAAAAACTGCAGCTGCTCTCGATCACAGAGGAACCTGTTGGTTCGGCCGGACCTAACGAAGGCATTTGAGTTTTCCTACTCACGGGCAATTTTGGTTCGGCTCCGGGTCGTGTGTGGCAAGCTTTAAAGAAGTATTTTTCAAAATTACTCCTTGAATCTTTCCTGTATTTTTACATAAAGACGAACAAAGTGAAAAAGTTTGTAAGCTTTATGTTGCCGACCTGGATAGGCTACGAAAATAATGTGGTACATGATGCTATATAAGAAACCCATAAATTGTACAATATTAGGTGTTTGTTTCTTATAACCGAGTTTTTTTTATATCTTGAGAACGAATATACCTACGTTAGAAACAAGTTTCTTGTCCTTAAAAAAATGATTTATAGTAGATAATTTCTTCACCATTTTTGATATGGGTAGAAAGAAAATGCATCTTCGACTTCATATTTTGCATACTTGCGTTCTTTGACTTGAATTCTTCATTAGCGTCTGATTAAATTTCATAAAAAAAACGTCAAGCTACAGAATTGCAAAATTTCTGAAATAATTATTTTCAAAACATTCACGCAGAATCTGAAAGCTCTTTTTTTTGACAAGCTCTCAAACGAAATTGCCTCAATTGCCTCTGTGTAATTTTGAAATTGAAGTCACGAAATTGCGCAATTTCGGGCACAGTATGAACATACTATTATACTTAAAGTTGTTTTCCACACACAATATTATCAATTTTATAATGGTCTGGTCATTTAATACTATGCGACTAAAGAGTGAAACTTCTCTAAATAATCTGCTACAATTACCTACTGCAAAACGAAAAGCATCAGCCGAAATGTTTAGCTGTGTCCTTACTGTATGGGATTTTTCGGCATAAAAACGAATTTTTTCGCATTTCAAAATAAATTAACATCGCGAAAACGAGAGCACCCACACTGAAGCGATGCAATTTTCTATATGAGGCTGTGAGTGCAAAAGTGGCGTAACCCACTTTTTGTAATTGGGTTTAAATCGACTAAAACAAGCACATTATGCATTTCAAATAGTAGGTAATGTCATATTTTTGTTGGATAGATTAGATATTCAAGAATCTTAAACTACATATGTTGAAAATAATGTATCTTCTTTAAGACAAAAATATGAGAGACAAAATAAGCCAATTTTTCAAAATAGGGTTACGCCACTTTTGCATTCACAGGCTCATATATATGAATCCGACCAACCGACGATAAAAACCTTTCCAACAAAGAATGTTTTGACTTGGTTTGGCAAAACCTTTATCCTGTTTCTTTGCTCTATTTTTTGTAATTTAAGGGGTATTCATGCAAACGCCGAAAACCCATAGAAAGCTTAAACCATATAATTTTATATCGATAGAAATGAACTGTAAAAATTTGTATGGGAAAAATATTCTGCAAAACATAGAAATTTTATCTCCCAAATTTGAAGCGAAACCTGATACACTGCAATAAGTCAAATGCGACGTTTAATTTGGTAATTTCCCACGTTAACACAAGTATTTTTTGGGGTGTTCATGCAGACATCTTGCAAAGATGGAATTTTCTGCAAATTGGAAAATTATATCATTGCATGAATACCCTTTTTGTTTACTATAAAGGCTTAAATACATGGACCTATTATTTCCAAAAAGTTAAAAGGTGAGAAATTTAAATGTTCGCTCAAGAAATCATACGAAAATTGTTCTGACAAGTAAATTAAGCGACCATACACCATTTTCAATTGCTTTTTTCAGGCAGGTGTCTTCAGCATAGATATTTATTTTTGCCTTTTGTACTTTTTGGCAAAAGTATAATGTCTGTGTAGTTTAACCTTAATTCCTCTTTAAAATTCCACTTTTTATCAATACCGTGGTTTTTATAATACCTACGGCTAGAATTAGCGGCTAGTCGTAATCAAGCTCAAAAATGTCCATCATTATTTTACTATACAACCCAGCAAGCGAAGAACTACATAAATAACCGGTGAAATATGTATGTACGTAATAAAAGTACTTCTTTTCCACTAAAAAAAGATAGGGGCTCGGGAAAAAAACTTATGTCGATTTCTTTTCAACTATTGGAGATCAAATCTTTTTTTTTGTTGTAAGGAACTCGCAAACAAAATAATTTTTTTTTCTGTGATTGTATGTGTGTGCAATTTGACAAGCCCGAACGCACAATTCTTTAATTTTTTTTTTTTGAAAATGGAAAATTATTGTTATTGTAATAGTAAATTTTATTTATTTTATTTTATTTACTGAACAACGTGAACTTAATACTTTTACACCACGGATATAATTCAATTGAACAAATTGACGAAAAGCCAAACGTGAACATTAGCCAGAGAAATGTCAAATCTTCCTAGTGTGTGTACAAGTCGGTGTAAATCTTTCTAATGTCGAATTCCTTACAAACAAAAAAATTCGAATTTTTCTGAACAAATCGATTTTTTTCTAAACAAAATCGATTTTAATGCTGTCAAACAAATCTTGCGTTTTTAGCTAGATTTAACATCAAATCGCACACACACTATCAAGATTTGACATTTCTCATGCATCAAGATGGAATTATATGTTCTCATTACAATTTTGTGACGAAGTTAAAAAAGAAAACAAATGTTTAAGTGTTCTTAATTGTTTAATATTTCAGTGAATGATGAAAAAAAGTAAAGATAATTGTGCGTATCTTCAAGAAACAAAAAATCCCATTAAAATAACATACAATTCGCGAGGAAATCACGTTGCAAAATTATTTTTCTTCGTCCTCTAGTGAAATATTCAGAATAGGTCCTCGCTGCTATGTGTGGATTAATTTTGGATTGTAATTGTTTTACTTGATTACGCGCACAATTGTTTTTGATGTTTTTAATTATCAGACGAAATATATTTGTTTTTAAATTATCAAAACAACGCGAAAATAAATATTTGCTTTGCGCGCACTACTTCTTAGTTTTTGTGCGACAACAAAATTCATGTCAAATTGCACTCACACAATCACAAAAAAAAATCGACTTTTTTATGAATTCCTTACAAAAAGAAAAAAATTTTAATAAAATCGACTTCAAATGGTTGTAAGGAATTCGACATAAAATAAAAGATTTGATTTGTTTAGAAAATTTGATCTTTTCTTCTAAACAAATCAAATTTCCCCTTCACAGATTTGATTTTTTTGTTGAAAGGAAATCCACATTATATGGATTTCCTTTCCACAAAAAAAATCAAATCTGTGAAGGGGAAATTTGGTTTGGTTAGAAGAAAAGATCAAATTTTCTAAACAAATCAAATCTTTTATTTTAGAAAGATTTACACCGACTTGCACACACACTAGGAAGATTTGACATTTCTCTGGCTATTGTTTACGTTTCGCTTTTCAGTCAATTTGTTCAGTTATATATATAATTATATATATATCCGTGGTGTAAAAGAATAAAGTTCACGTTCTTCAATAAATAAAATGAAATAAAATGAACAAAATTTACTAAAAATGATTTACTATGTGTACGTAGATAAAATTACAATTTTCAAAAAAAAAATTAACGAATTGTGCGTTCGGGCCTGTCAAATTGCACACACATACAATCACAGAAAAAAAATTATTTTGTTTGCGAATTCCTTACAACAAAGAAAAAGATTTGATCTCCAATAGTTGAAGAGAAATTGACATTAGTTATATACCTCCTATACATGAGAATACATGAAGCAGCTATCTCTTTCTAACATGCGAAATGTAGTACAGCTGAGTCTCGTTGTCAGCTTTGAAGGCAAATCGTAATAGATTTCTACTTTTTGGTACTTTATTTGGCACAAAGCCTGTATAATTATCCATGGTGAGGAAATGTTTTATAAATTGTATAGAGGCTACATAAATCCTTATACACTGCATAACTTTTCAGCCGTTATGAGCTGTTTAGCGAATTCTATTAAATACGGCTGTATATTAACACATGTCAAATCGTGTGGGATAGAATGTCGGGTTGTGTAGCCAGAGGCTGGGCTGTCATATTTTGTTTCCACACTATTCTCCACAATTTGTTTGCCACTTTTTTGATATGTGTGGAAGGCCTTTAAATAATTTCCCCTACCGAGAAATTTCTTCGGACCTAAAATCACAGCACAGAAAAATTTCATTTTGAGAGCATAAAACCTCAACTACATAGACCTACTTTTGTACAAAAGTGAGAAATTAAAATGCTCGCTAAAGAAACATGCTTGCAGAAAAACATACGAAAATTGTTCTGACATATAAATTAAACCACCATGCTCAATTCTCCATTGTTTTTTTGCAAGCAGGCGTCTTCAGAATAGATATTTATTTTTCACTTTTGTACTTTTGTACAAAAGTAGGTCTATGTAGTTGAGGCTTAAGAATGAAAAGCCAAACATCGTGCCGTACTTGTCTGGCACATTAGGTAATACGGAATTTTGTTAGATTTGTGTTTCCGTACTTTTGCACAGTTTTAATATTTTTGAGAATATTTCAATATTGTTCTCCAAAATCTGAAAGTTTGTGATTTTCTGTTCACAAAGTAAAGGATCGGATCTATTATTTCTGAGATTGCTGAGATATCTACAAGATTTCATTTTTCTGAACAAAATATTTCAAAACAATTTTCGATGCAAAAAAACTACCAGCATTTGCTGAATGCGTCCATTTCAGGGATGTACCTTCCATATCTTCGAAAAAAAAATAAAACTGAGCAACAAAAAATGCAGATGGCGCCCATTTTGACAGTTGTAAATTCTTTTACGTCAGGCTTTCATATCCGATAGGTTGGTTTTAATAATTTTTCTATATAAAAATCCTAAAACATCCGTGTAATTATTGAAATTTCTACAAAAATTATATCAAAATTGATTAAATTAAATACCAGTCTAATGTTTGCCGTGAAAATTTCAATAATTTCCATTCCCAATTTACGAATAGAATCAAATCTAAAAATTCAGTGCTCGATAGATATTGTACGATGATGTTTTATTTCA
Source organism: Melangyna quadrimaculata (assembly GCA_949320155.1). NCBI lineage: Eukaryota > Metazoa > Arthropoda > Insecta > Diptera > Syrphidae > Melangyna > Melangyna quadrimaculata. The sequence continues at coordinate 47,428,815 of OX439483.1, forward strand.
TCTTTTTTTCATTTCCAGTTCTGTGTAGCTTTATAGCAGCAACATCCATATAATAAAATGGCAAAGACAAAAGTCGAAAAGAGAAACAAATCGGCAATCAATGAGGTTGTTACCCGCGAATGCACCATTCACTTGTCCAAGCGGGTGCACAATATTGGATTCAAGAAACGCGCTCCTCGTGCCATCAAGGAAATCCGCAAATTCGCTGAGAAGGAGATGGGTACCAATGATGTGAGGATCGACACCCGCTTGAACAAGCACATCTGGTCCAAGGGTATCAGGTAGGTTTCCACTTACCAAATACAACTGCAATCGCAGAACTAATTAACATTTCTTTTCTTTCAAATCACAGGAGTACACCTTTCCGTGTTCGCGTCCGACTTGCTCGTCGCCGCAACGACGATGAAGACTCACCCAACAAACTATTCACATTGGTTACCTACGTACCAGTTGCCACATTCAAGGGAATGCAAACAGAAAATGTTGAATCCAGCGATGATTAGTTAAAGAATAGCGAGAGTGAAACATTTTTTTTTAAAATAAACAAAAAATTTAGTTTTTACGTAAAGTAAACATTGAAATTGTTTTCTATAACTATGTTTTGTGGAGTACAGCTTCGACGAGTGTCAGTTCGTCCTTAGACATGACGGCTATGAGATGTTGCTGACTGGCCTTGAGGTGGATCACACTGATGCTAGTTCCTGGGGCTATTGTTGATGAACCAACAATAGACTGAAAGCCTACAACACCTTTGTATTGATAAATGGCCAGCGGTTCATTAAAGCTCTCAGTGAGTATATTGAGGAGGATATCTTTCGACTCTGGCAGGACTATAAATTCAACTTGGAGAGGGCTTACCACCTCGATAGTTTGCATCAGTTGGAATGGATTTTCCTCACTTGATCTGTAGATATCGACCAGTCCATGATGGAAGGACTTGGGTTTGATTTTGGAACAAATTGCAATGAATTTCTCGAAATCTGGGGTTACTACTGCTGTGATCTGAGATGGAGTCACCGCTGGAATCTTTTGCTTGCATTTTTCTGGTTCATTAGGTTTCCATATCTCTACTGAGTCGTTCAAGAGAACCGCAATAAGGTTCTTCTCCAGCGAAGCAATCTGTAAAATGTTTTTTTTTAATTTTGTTTGGGACACCTTAAAAGATTTCAACCAACTTACCTGAACCACTCCATCTCTGTTGATATCGTTTTTGTGAACGAATCGGAGTCCTTTATCGTCGTGTTCTACACAGAATACACCTAATCCTCTATTACTCTTATTGTTTGTTACGAAACAATGATGACCATCGAGTTCCAATGCTTCAACCATCCCCGGGTAATTTCTCTCATTAAAAATCCCTTCTAGGCCTTCGGTTTCCATGGACATGACATTCGGGTAGAAATTGTTCTCTATTGACTTCTTGACTGCAACATACTCGGCGTCTCCAAACGCCACTCGAAAGATATCTATTAGAGCTTTTCTATGAGGAAGCCAAGAGAGACCTGAGAAAATCAAAGAAGTTTGGTTAGCCAAACAGCCATACATCATGTTTTCGTAACTATTGAAAGAAGCTTAACTAACCAAACGAAACTCAGTGAAACGCATAATTTCAGCTGGGGGAAAACCAACAATCGAGTCTCAGCCTTGTACCAAAAAATAATTTCAGTTTTAAAACACATCCACCTAGAAAAACGTATCACCCTAAATTAAGACCTTTCAGCCTTGATTCTTCATTTTCTTAATAAATGACACATTTGAAACAAAAAAAAAAATACAAATTTCTCAACAGTGAATATATTCAATGTTTGCTTTGGTTTGATTGCCATATGCTAAAGAAAATGGAAACGTATCAATGCCCGTGCAAGCTGCACCGAATTCTCCAAAACGGTTAACTACAATCAGTCCTCCCACGAATTTCGCATGGTGTTTGAGTATTCGATTGAGAGCATTCTGGGCAGCTATCATTGGCACTTGCCCAGCTCGCAAATTCTCAACGGCTACAAATGATGGCAGGAATCTCATCATTATGTCTCCGTCACCCGTGGCTGCCGCAGCTCCGAATTCATTGTCTGCATAGGCTCCAGCGCCGGGGATTGGCGAGTCACCTACCCTACCGGGAATCTTATGACTGGCTCCATTGGTCGAGGTTCCGGCATAGATATGTCCGCTAGAATCGATAACAATCATTCCGATAGTATCGTGGTTTTTAGGTCCGAATCCAAATTTCTCCTTGTCGCTTTGTTCCAAAGGACGATAATTTGGTGCAGATATATATGGACCACAAGAGCTTCTAGGATCTGGTTTAACATTGACCCAGAAGTTGGGTTGACATCCTTCTGTCCACCAATTTTGCCAGATTTTTTGTGAAGCTGGAGTACTTAGAGATTCTTTTTGAAAACCCAACATCCGGGCGAATTCACTTGCTTGATCGCCTACCAACAATGTGTGTTGAGTGTTTTCCAGAACATGCCTGGCAACGCGAATGGCATCCTTTATGTCTCGCAATGCAGCGACAGCACCTGTATTCATATTAGCACCATCCATGATCATTGCATCCAGAGTTGTTTCACCATGTTCGTCGGGACTGCCACCATAGCCGACAGAGCGAGCACACTGCAGGCGTTCACATGTACTGCAACCTTCGACTAGGGCATCTAGAGCTGTTTTATGTAGCTGATGGAGCACTTTCCAGGCTTCATTGGCAGCATCGATGAATGCCCAGGTGTTTATTACGATTGGGAGATTGACCGTTAGAATTAGAACACCTTGCGAGAGAATGCATAGAGTGAGTGTAACGAGTATGACGGTCATTTTGGGTACTTTGGAATGGAATTGATATTGTAGGTTGAATTTTGTTTTTTTTTTGATTAAAATATAAATCGTTTAATCGTAATGATTCAACAGATAATAAAACGGGTTTTTATTTTTAGTTCGTAGTTGTGATTATTTCCCTGAGTATGATGAAGAAAATATTCAAAATATTCCAGAGATATTCAAAATGTAGGGTTCTTATACAGAGTTCCTAAAACCTGAATAGTTTGGCAACCTTGGGAACGGAAGACGGAAGTGGTCAGACCATTGTATATAAAACCTATAGTACTATTAATGAGTCGATTTTCAGGACAACAGTCTACGCCTATAGGTGGTGTATTATCGCTAGAGAGATTTAATGGATGTCGGCTTTTTGTGTGCACAAACCAATTTCTTAAAGGATATTTATTTATTATATTATTCCTTTTTGTTATTGAGTAACCATGACAATTTTCATTATTTCGTGTTGATTTGAAAAATGTTTGTAGGTATGTAGGTTTCTTTAGAGGTATGGGTTGTATTTTTATTTTCGTTGACATATATCTATACATGATTTTCAAGCTACGCTGAAGATGTTTTTTTACATATTAAAATATAGAGAAAACTGTTCAAGGATAAGTTTGTTTATTTTATGTGTAAAAACGGAAAAAGACTATATTAGTTGTTAGTCTAGAGATGGTTTGTCGATTATGATTATTCTTATCAAAAATAGAAGTTCAGTTTTGTTTTCTTTTTTGCATATTTTCTGAAAAAGATATTTTTGCTTTCAGATATGTAGGTATTTAAGTATCGATACTAATGCAGTATAATAAGTTCTGTAACGGTTTATTACTGCAATTCATACAGGAGCACAATGTTTGAACGTGTAGATTTTTATATTCGTCTAAAATATTGTTAAGACATGAAATTTTATGAACAAAGTAACGTGGTTGGGGCTGAACAGTTTACATTTTATGTTAATTTTTTCTAAGCCCTAAGGTTGGGGCCAGTAGCGGATCTAGGATTTGGCTGTGGGGGGGGGCTTGGAGTTTGGAGATCTAGTTTGAGACCTTAAGTAATTGAATTGAGAAGACTTCAATAAAAAAGATACTAACCCACTGAACAACGTACAGGAATTGCTGCTGAAATGCTCTGCAAAATTTCGTATACTCCACCGTGACCGTCCTCATCATATAACTGATTATATAGTAGTTTCTACTCTGGCTGTGTGAGCTAAAAAAAATATATTCCAACAGAGTTATCATTACCCATTGTTTAAAATTGATAAGGTACCTACCTTATGTAGGTATATTTGAAAATTTGCTGTGGATTTGAATACTGTTTTTGGCTAGTCAGAAAAATTATATTTTAGTAGTCTTGCTCTTGCTGTAGAGTACCCACCTGTTTTTTTTTCAAACTATCACTGTAAAGCACAGAAAATAATATTTTGCCGATTGAAAAATAAAATATAAGAACATCAAGACTTTTAGTGGGACATAAGACTAAACTGCTCTTAAAAATAACCTGCGGCCCACTTCTGCAAGCGCGAATGAATTTTCGGGTACGCAGCATATATACCCTTTCTATTCCTGGTCTAAAAAATATGTCCATAAATTTGCACGTCACTCTAGTCTATATAGGGATTGCAAATATTCCTGTGCATCTGCATGATTTTCTGAGTGCACAGAGAAAACTCACGCTTTTAGAACTTGGCTCATTGGTCCTTGTTCCTTGATTAGAGAATTTGTATGTAACTGCTTAGTTCAAAAATGTTTTGTATGTACAAAATTTACAGATTTCACTCATAGAGTAAGAATGGAGCATTGAAAATGATTTGCATTTGCTAGATAAAACAAAACCATAACTAATTGTTGCACTTAAACAAAATTCCATTAATTAAAATTAAGTTGAAGCAAGATATGTTATATAGAACTCCTTATTTAACATCAGTAGACAATAAAAATAAATAATTCCATATGTGTTTAAATTTTGAAATTCATGTAGGGAGGTGATGTTGACAACCTATCGTGATGCAATAAGGTACATTATAACTGCAACTTTGCAATCGGATAAAAGCACATTTTTTTATATCATCTTCATATGGCTATGAACGGGCTCGACTGTATAATGTTTTCTTCATTTCGACTTCGTCAATTGTACTAGCTATCTTCAACTACAAGTGAACCTACTGCTATTGATAGAATAGATAAGAATAGTTTTTGTTGTTTGTTTCAAAACGTTTGGAGCTTTCAATCCTTCAGTAAAATATACAGTAAGGAACGATTTTATCTGTCCGATTGAGTGTCACAACAGCTTGTCTTTAATAACCATAATTCAAAAAGCATTAAATTTGAATTTTGAATATTCCCACCAACGAATTTGAATTAATAATTTCTGAATAATTAAGTGAATTCGGTAGGTGAAAAAAAACATTAACTAAAATGGTTTTAAATTTTTTTCGAATTTTTCAAGAATTTGTAAATAGTTTTTTTATTTTGTGTAAATCTTAAGGCCAGTATTTTTAAACCTTTATCTGAAGGATCCGTTAAGAAATTTGGAAGTTACGAATTTATTTTATATTAAATCGTTTTGTTCTTGTTAAATTAATCAACAAATGTATTTTGAACATTATCTTATACCTAATCGAAGGTGTTTAAGTCAATATGTGCGTGGATTTTGTTTTACAAATTTGTAAAATTTTGTATCAACTTTTCAATTTTATGCGCCAAAAATCGAAACGACTATCAACTCAATCACTTTTTTAGAATGAATTTGTACAACATTTTCCGATTAAGTTTGCATACAAATTTAAGTCATCCCTGCTTTAATTTTTCACCTCATTCATAAAGATCTGATATATTTTGTTTGGGACAAACCATCTTTAGAATTAGGTACAAGAACAGCCACATTTGTCTCTCATCTTCTTGTGACTATAAGTGACCTCTACTGTATATCACTTCTATTTTTTCAGTGGTGCGAGCTACAAAATAGATTTTTTCATTGAAATCCAAGAAAAAATAAAGTTAGGAACGATTGTACCTGTAATTATAATTCAAAAAGTACTAAATTTTAAATTTTCTATTATATCTACAACTATTTAATCCTACTATATGTAGAGAATATGCTACCAAGAATCTTAAATTACAACTTTTATACCACATCAATTTTCCGTATAAAGTTTTGAATAATTAAGTCAATTAGGGAGGTACAAAAACATTAACTCAAATTGATTTTCATTTTTTTTTTCAAAGTTTTCATGCAATTATAGATTGTTTTTTTTTTTTTCAATTAATCTTTTATGCCTGGCTTAATTAAGCCCGTCGAACATAATTATATTAGCCAGGGCTGAGCGCAAATATGTATGAAATTTAGTTGACAAACTCACCGTTCACTTTCATTAAAAAGTTAATTACAGAAAATTGGCAACCCTTAACATTTTCGTTTATGACCAGGAGTTTTTTTTTGATTTTACCATCATAGCAGCGTTACCCAGTCAGTGAGTCAGAAAAGAGCGTTAATATATGCATATTTTGTATGTATAATTTATAATAAAAATATAAAACATAACGGAATAATTTCTCATCACTTTTGTTTAAGCAAGTAACCAAAGATATTTATTTTTACAAGAAATTTAGTTTGAAAAAAGTTAATTCATAAGATAATAAACACCTAATGTCTCAATCCACTGTGCCAACAAAAATCTTTCCTTACCTTCTATTTCTTCTAACTAGTGCCGTGCATTGCATTTAAAAGACCTGAGGTCTTACAGGCAAATAGTTAAATTATTATTATTAATTTGTTTGTAAACAAGCTATTTTTTTTTTTTTAAAGTTAATTTTTTTTTTTGTAAAAAAAACTAATTTGTTTTTATAAAAAAGTTATTTTTTTTTTGTAAAAAAGTTATTTTTTTGTAGAAAAATTACGTTTTTTTATGAAAAAGTTATTTTAAATTTATTATTATATACATATAATAAATAGGTTCAAAACTTTTGTAAATTCCACTGTGGTAAATTTTGCATGTATCCCTTTATCCTCCGTTCCTTTTCTACCCCCTAACCACTGTAAGCACGCACTGTGACTGTACACAACACAACATATCAACCGAAAATTCGATACTCTGCTGTAGTTGTGCTCTGCAGTCTGCCTCTGCACCTGCCAATAAAATACCTACAAACATGTAGCTAATTATTTATGTCATTGTTTTTTTTTTCATTCTTTCATTCTCTTCTTACTTCTTTGGTAGCACAAACAAATTGCACAAGCAAGAAACATGGCCCAACCATCAATTCGATACGCTGCGATGTTCGTCGCTTACAAAGATATGTTAATTTTAATTTTGTAGGCAGCTTCTGTGGTAACACCAACCAAATTTTTCGTAAAATGCCCCTACTACGCTTAAGTTCATTTTCATTTGTACTTTATTCATTTCGGTTACACCATAATTTGTGCAAAACGAGCCTATAAACATTTTCAATGTAAATTGTCTTGGACCTTTAAAATTTTGAAAACTAAGCCCCAAAATTCTTTAAGCCAAGGCCGTAAGAAACAATTCCTGTTGGATTAAACATTTAGACTAAGCTTGACATCCCGTTGTTCTCCAATTGTTTTAGCCTCAAATGCGTTTCTTTCATTAAATTAGTGTAAACTGTTGTTGAGTTTGACGTTTTTTAAATTATTTTTTTCAAGCTTTAGCCCCAACCTCGGACTTTGACCCCTTATTATTCTCAAGCTGTTTTTTTTCGTCCCAATTTTCTGGGTTTTGTTTTAGGGGAAAATTGTTGTTGGATGAAGCATGTCCATTATTCATAACCCAACTTGAATTTTTGTCCAAAAACTAAGCTAATTTAACGAAAGAAACGCAGTTGAGGCTAAAACAATAAAAAGGGGTATCAAGCTAAATGTGTTTAATACAACAGGAATTGTTTCTTACGGCTTTGGGTTAGAGAGTATCGGGGCTTAGTTTTCAAAATTTCAAAGATCCAAGACATTTATTGTGCATACAAATCATTTTTTGAACTAAGCAGTCACATACAAATTCTCTAGTCAATGAGGCAAATTCCAAAAGCGTGAGTTTTCTCTGTGGACTCAGAAAATCATGCAGGTGCACGTGCACAGGAATATTTGCAATCCCTATATAGACTCTAGAGTGACGTGCAAATTTATGGACACAATTTTTTGAGTAGCAATGGAAAGGGTATATGCAGCGTACCCGAAAATTCATTCACGCTTGCAGAAGTGGGCCGCAGATTATTTTTTTGAGCAGCTTTCTCTTATGTCCGACTAAAAGTCTTGATGTTTTTATATTTTATTTTTCCAGCGGCTTTTCTGGGCTTTACAGTGACAGTTTGAAAAAAACAGGTAGGTACTCTACTCGTTGATTTGGCTAGTCCAGCAAAATAAGATCTCAGAGAACTCATGATACTGTCAAAGCACATATATGAGCTTTTGCAACAAGACCACTAAAATATCATTTTCATTTTTCTGACTAGCCAACTATAAACAGTCGTGTGGTTTAGGGCTATATGGCTTAAAATTTAACTAAGAGAATAAGCTATGATTATAAGTAGTCTATTACTGTACGTATAGTCTATTACTGTATGTACATAGTCTATTACTGTACGTAGTCTATTACTGTACTATACCATCTATTGGTGCGCCTTTTATTGGCTTTCATCTCCGCTTAAAATTAACTCCCGTGTTAAACACTACCTCAAATATTAAAAATTGTTATTGTACTTTATACTCAAAACATTTTAAAGCGCGACATCAGGAGCGGATATAAAGGTACAAAAAAACTGCTATTATTAAAGGAAAAGTGGGAATGTCAAAATTCGTTTTCTGTTATATAACTATATATGTTCAATTGCACATGTACTTGTACAATACATCTACATACAGGGTTCCCCGTAAAGAATAGATAACCCTAAAATGCCTCATAGTAGACTGTATGGCCGTCCTAAAAACTGATAAAAAAAAGTTCTATCCCAACCACAACAAAAAATAAATGCATTTTTATGTTCAGTGCATTATTTTTTGCCTTACTTTACATTTTTGAATACCACGACTATAAGTGAATGAATTCCACCGTTTTTGTTTCGTAGCAATATTTAACATTATTTGTGCCAGTACATTAGTAGAAGAAAATTATAATAACTGTTGGAATTCTTAGAGAACAAAATTATTTAACTTTGATTTTCAATGCAAAATGTGAAACAAAATAATTTTTGAAAAAGTTAAATCATCTCCGGTATAAAAAAAAATGCATGAATACCTAAGTAGCCAACTTTTTCAAAAATATGCGCGTAAAATGCGAATTTCAAATTGGTATAGCTTGTTATTGTAAATAGAGTCAATAGCAAGTTATTGGTAAAAACCTGCAATACTAGAGGCAATTTAACAAAAACAAAAGTTTTAAAAATTGGCACAGTAAACGTGAAAATAATGTAATGCGCTGAACATGGTAGATTTTTGATTGATTGCCTGTTTTTATGATATTGTCCTTATGATAAATCCAAGCTTTTAACTTCTAGGGCCGAGTGCAACATTACTAAAAATGTCAACAAAGTGCAAAAATCGGTTGAATTTTTAAGGTTGTTTTGAGTTATACCTCTCCAATTGGGCTTTAACAAAACCATTAAATATTTTGTTGGTTGCAATTAGTTCATTTGTTATTAGATATTTCCTAAAAAATTTAAAAAATATATGTATAATATAAAAAAATGCCCATCAGTTTACCCTTGAGCCCAACTTCGGACGTACTGTTAAGTACAGAGATTCTTTCTTTAGTCGCACTACACGAATGTGGAATGCTCTACCCAGGCCAATTTTCCCCTCTCATTGTGATTTACAGGCATTCAAAACCAATGTGCATCGGTATCTCCTTTTAAATCCCCTCCAACCTACCTAATCGCTCGTGCTGTGTATTAACATTTTAAGGGTAGTCACAACCCTTTTAGCACGCGCTAAATATAACAAAAAAAAAATAATAATTTCAGCCAATTTTCAATTGTCCTTGGCCACTAAGTTAAAACAAAAAAAACTAATCAATATTTTTATTTAATATCAAAGCACTTGATAAGTGTTTTCGACCACTCTAGTGCAGAATGGCGGATGCTCCCCCGAATAAATTATTGTCAAGGTTTTGCTAGGATATTTAGTAATTCAGCTGCCTGCTCCAGATTCCACATCCCCTTTAAGAAGCTGCTTGGTTTGCTGTATTCGATGAAAAGCCTAGAAAACAAATTAATGTTTGCGGCTACATAACTACATATATACAACAATCTTTCTCTTTATACGGTTACGTAATCAATAATACATATTTGAAGACCTAAAATTTAAAGATATTTAAAGTTATTGTATAGTTTTTATTTTATTTTATTTAAAATTTTATTTTATTAAAATTTACTATAAAAAGTTATAATTGTTAATTACTCCTTCAGTCTCAGCGATTGAAAACTTTTTACAACGACTAGCCTCCCCCCACCCCTAGGTCCAGAAAAAAAAAATTATTTGTTAAATATAGCCTCATACTCCGCATTTTAAGACCTTAACCTCAAAGATCAGATGAGCCAAACATTTTTTTTTTAATCAGTTTAATTTTATTTTTTCATATTCAATTTGTAAACATTAGTCATATAATAAAATTACAATAAAGATTTTATAGATTATTAAAAATCACATAATATTATCAATAATAGTACCTAAGTGTTTTCCAGTTAAAAAAGAAAAATTGAAGAAAAGATACACTCTGTTGTTCTATGAGAAGTGTCGAGTGCATCTTTGTATATACATATAATACCTATAACATTAACCCAAGTTAGCGGTATACTAACGTTAACATATCTTAGCAATTCAGCTTTCTTTTTCTAAAAATCTATACAACATACCTAGGTAGCCCCTGTTTTGAATTTTAATTCGAATTGAAGGAAATTGATTTTATCCACAAATAATTCAAAATAAATTCTGAATCTCTGCAATACACAACTACATATGTTTCCATATGTAGAAACATACAAATTCGGAATTTAATTCAATACCAACACAACATCGTTTCCATAGAAACTTATAAAAATAAACAAACAAAAAATAATTTCCTTTCGAATACACTATCCTAGTCTACGCATATAGGTGGTGTATTATCGCTAGAGAGATTTAATGAGATTTTCAATGTATTTTTCCTACAGAGCAAATGCCCTCCCAGGCCAGTGGCACCGCCACCGTCGTTTTGGTTTTTTGATAGTACTATAGATATTTATATACAATGGGTCAGACGAAATCAAGCGAATACAAATGAATCTTATGTTGCGCCTATAATTGCTGTTTGTTGCTTTTCGTGTAGTTTCCTTTACTTTTGCTTTCGGAAAGAAAAAGCGCTGGAAGCGCACGTCACTTACGAAAAAATTATATGGATGAAGTAGGAGTAAATTCCCTTTGCATTGAACGCACACTATGAACCGTGTGAGAAGAAATGCAATAAAAATCTCTTCACATCTATTGAGAGAACTCTTTTCAGAAATCTATTGAGAGATTCAACAAAAAAATTTTTTTTGATCTTTTTCAGATTTCACTTTCGTTTCAACAAAAAAATCGAATTTCTTGGTGGTCTGATTTTAGATCAATTTTGCAAATCTTGATTTCAGGCGAAGATCTACACAGATTTTCACACGCACTTGCATCCACACGAAATCAAATATCAAAGTGACATTTTTATTTCATCAATTGAAAATGGAACTCGCACAATTGCAAACATAAATCAAACCACGTTTTGATTTCTTTTATTGCCACAATTGATCTGAAATCTAACTACCAAATCCTAAATTTTTGAATCGAATTTGAAATTGGCCGCGTACGAGTATTATATAACCAAATGTATCTGGATTTGTTCGTGTTGTGATGCATTTTTTTTTTTTGCAGTACGCGCACTCAAGGGATTTTTGATACCCTTAAATTGTTAAATTAAATACAGTGCGAGCGTTAGGAAAACAGGGAAGGATTAAAGAGGAGATACCGATGCACATTGGTTTTGAACCTTTGAATATTGAAATGGAAGGGAAAAATAGAGCCGGGTAAAGCATTCCACATTCGGGTAGTTCGGCTAAAAAAAGAATCTCTATACTTGACAGTACGTCCGAATTTGGGCTCAAGGGTAAACTGATGTGCATACCTGAAAGTACGAGTATTACGGTTAGGCTCCAGTTATAGCTTTCATTGAAAACCATCATTGAAACACAAATCAGTGAAACAGTGGAATATTTTCTGACAAGTCGGTTATAGCTATCATGAAATTTTATTTCATTGAAAATTCCATTCCCCATACAAAAAACAACTTTTAGGTTAAAGTCGATCATTGAACGAAAAACTGACAGACGAGAACAGGAAGAGAAAGGAATACATTTCATTGGAACGAATGTGTTCCACTTTTGGGAAGAAAATATCAGCTGTTCATTGAAAACGATTTTCATCATTGAAAAACAAAAAATGATTTTATATGAAAGTTGTAGAGAAAACTAAACATTTTTTTCACTAAAAAAATTATATAACTGACAACCATCATTTTGGTACCAAAACGCCATCAGTTTTATTTGTTTAAGTGCATCAAAATTGAAAGACAAAATTTTCAATGATGGTTTTCAATGAAAGCTATAACTGGCGCCTTAAATTCTTTTAGGGGAGGAATGCAACTGGCTATTTCAGTAGAGCACTGCTTATGAAAATAAGGGCGAAGGGCCAGTAAGGGCATAAAGCCTAGTACGCTGCTGACGCGAAACGTCTCCAAAAAATTAACAAAATGCTTGGGAAAACAGCGGAAAATTATTCATGGAGAGTTTCACAAATTGCAAATAAATCAAAATTTAACTAAAAAATTAATCAAACAAGATATAAATGCTGGTGTGCCCCAGAGCTCCGTTTTGTCTCCGACTCTCTTCCTTATTTTTATAAATGATCTTTTGTCTGAAACTTCAAATCCATTAAACTGTTTTGCTGACGATAGTACCCTCAGCTTCTCATATTCGTTTACAGATTCTCATCCATGTCCTTCGGATGTGGAACTTGAACGGCAGCGTATGATAAGCTCACTAAATTCTGATCTCGACAGCATTGTCCAATGGGGAATCAAAAACCGCGTAGAATTTAATGCTTCTAAAACTCAATGTTGTCTCCTGTCGTTCAAGCGAAACCCACCCCCAATGCCGCTATCCATGGGCGGCACTTGCATCGAGCAAACCGAACAGCTCTCAGTTCTCGGTATGTGTGTCACAGACCACCTTTTGTGAGTTGACCACATCTTTGAAGTCGCCAAAAACGCTGCTAAGTGTTTAGGTTTTCTCCGTTGATGCAAGAAGTTTTTTTCCCCATCTGATCTGGCTGTGATCTACAAAGCCTTTATTCGTCCAAAAATTGAGTAGAATTCTCATGTTTGGACAGGAGCTCCAAAAACTCACTTGAGTTTGTTGGACAAAATTCAAAGGAGAGCTTTAAAAATGATAGGCGAAAGATCTATAACAGAAACAATAACATCTCTCGAACACCGCCGTAATGTTTCGTGTCTTTCTCTATTTTATCGCTATTATTATAATCAGTGTTCTAGTGAAATAGCCATTTGCATTCCCCCCCTTAAAAAATTCAACCGTAATACTCGCGCTTCTAGGAATGCCCATCAGTTCACCCTCGAGCCCAACTTCGGACGTACTGTAATGTACAGAGATTCTTTCTTTAGTCGCACCACACGAATGTGGAATGCTTTACCTGACTCGACTTTCCCCTCCCATTTCGATGTGCAAACGTTCAAAACCAATGTGCATCGGTATCTCCTTCTAAATCCTCTCCTACTTACCTAATCGCTCGTGCTGTGTTAAAAACATTTTAAGGGTAGCCATAACCCCTTTTGCGCGCGTGGAATATAAAAAAAAAAACATGCTGTAATGAAAGTACCAACAAATAAAAACACGAAAAAAAACCAAATGTAATTTTTCCCCACACAATTAATTGTCCGCAGGCAATTAATTCTGTGCGAAAATAGAGTTGATACTTGGCAAAGCAATCTGGTAAAATCATCAATTTCCTTGGTCGAACAGCGTAAAGCCTAGTACGCTGCTGATGCGACACGAAATTTTCCTGCGGTCTCCAAAAAGACAACGAAATGCTTACCAAAACACATCAGAAAAATATTCATGGAGAGTTTCACAAATTGCAAGCGTACTAGGCTTTAACACAGGCACAGAACGAAAAGCACAACGAAATTTTTAGTTTATGATTTCGTCATGTCATTTTTGTATGGTATTTTTCGTTTCACATCAGCAGCGTACTAGGCTTTAGGAAAAACCAGCTGACGAACCACACAGCTGATGTCAAAAAGAAATCTACAGTTATCCCAAAAATGTTCGGATCTGCTTGGATTTACGAACAGCTAACATCTCATCTGTTTTCGTTTGGTTTGGTTACATATCCAGTTTGTTCGTTCGAAAACATATCAGATACTAATCAATAAATAATAAATGAATAATCCCAGATACCATCTACCTACCACCAGAATGCGGCCATTAATTAGGCGTACAAAACTCGTTGACATTCATAATTTTAGTTGGCCGAAAACAAACTGTCGAGTCTCAGCCTTAAGCCTAGTACGCTGCTGTTGCGAAACGAAATTTTCCTGTGGTCTCCAAAAAGACAACGAAATGCTTACGAAAACACAGCGGAAAAATATTCATGGAGAGTTTCACAAATTGCAAATAAATAAATCAAAATTTAACGAAAAAATCAAACAAAAGACATGCTGTAATGGAAGTAACAACAAATAAAAACACAATCAATCTGGTATAATCATCAATTTCAAACCACAGAGCGAAAAGCACAACGAAATTTTTCGTTTATGATTTCGTCATGTCATTTTTGTATGGGATTTTTCGTTTCACATCAGGAGCGTACTAGGCTTTAACAAATGATCAACAATCATGAGCGAAATTCATGGCATGCACCAACAAATAATTTCAGTTTTAAAAACGCATCCGCCTTTAAAAACTTATCAGCCGAGTGTCCTTTCAGCCTTTATTCTGCATTCTCGTGATAAATGAAACATTAAAAACAAAACGAATACAAATTTCTCAACAGTGAATATACGCAATATTTGCGTTGGTTTGATTGCCATATGCTAAAGAAAATGGAAACTTATCAATGCCCGTGCAAGCTGCACCGACTTCTCCAAAACGGTTAACTACAATCAGTCCTCCCACGAATTTCGCATGGTGTTTGAGTATTCGATTGAGAGCATTCTGGGCAGCTATCATTGGCACTTGTCCAGCTCGCAAATTCTCAACGGCTACAAATGATGGCAGGAATCTCATCATTATGTCTCCGTCACCCGTGGCTGCCGCAGCACCGAATTCATTGTCTGCATAGGCTCCAGCGCCGGGGATTGGCGAATCACCTACCCTCCCGGGTATCTTATGACTGGCTCCATTGGTCGAGGTTCCGGCATAGATATGGCCACTAGAATCGATAACAATCATACCGATAGTATCATGGTTTTTAGGTCCGAATCCAAATTTCTCCTTGTCGCTTTGTTCCAGAGGACGATAGTTTGGTGCAGGTTTATATGGACCACAAGAGCTTCTAGGATCTGGTTTGACATTGACCCAGAAATTGGGTTGACATCCTCCTAACCACCATTCTTGCCAGATTTCTTTTGATGCTGGAGTACTTAGAGATTCTTTTTGAAATCCCATCATCTGGGCGAATTTACTTGCTTGATCGCCTACCAACAATGTGTGTTGAGTGTTTTCTAGAACATGCCTGGCAACTCGACTGGCATCCTTTATGTCTCGCAATGAAGCGACTGCACCTATATTCATATTAGCACCATCCATGATCATTGCATCTAGAGTTGTTTCACCATGTTCGTCTGGACTGCCACCATAGCCGACAGTGCCATCACACTGTAGGCGTTCACATGTACTGCAACCTGCCACTAGGGCATCTAGAGCTGTTTTGTGTGGCTGATGGAGCACTTTCCAGGCTTCATTGGTAGCATTGATAAATGCCCATGTATTTATTACTAAAGGGAGATTGGCCGTTAGAACTCCTTGCGAGAAAATGCATAGAATGAGTGCCACAAGTATGACGGTCATTTTGTGTACTTTGGAATGCAATTGTAGGTTGATTTTTTTTTTCTTGATTAATATTTAAATCGTTTTATCGAATTGATTGAACTGATGATAATAAAATGGGTTTTTAATTTTAGTTTGTACTTTTGTTTATCTCTGCATATTTCCTGGGTATGGTTGAAAAAACTGATAACAGATACAGAGATATTCAAAATGTAGGGTACTTATACAGAGTTCCTAAAACCTTAACAGTTTGGGAACGTTGTGAAAAGGAAGACGGAAGTTGTCTGACGAAAACAATCGAATAGGTAAAAGGAAATCATTAATAAGCCGTGTTTTTTTGCAAGTTCAGATAAAATTGTCGAAAAAAGCGACATCTGAACTTTGCAAAGTCATCGAAGCAAATAACACCAATCATGCGTTCTTTTATTTACAATAGTTAACAGTATATTTAAGAAATGGTCGTTCCTTTATTTCATAGTTACGGTTTATTGTAACTAGACGTCATCACATATCGTTCCTAAGTTCAGTTTATTAGTGTCAAAATAGTTACAATTCGTAACTATTTCCAAGTTCCTCTCCATGATGAGTTGAAAGTATTGATCTGTCAATAAACCACATATTTATGTGAATAAGATATAAATAAAAGTTGAAGATTCAAAATAAAACTTTTGATGAAGAGAAAAAAATTAAACTGGAATTTTGTCCACCTGACTTATTTTCCACACCTGACTTTATGAAAACTTACATGGTTGAAGCAGGAATTACTAGCCTTTATTGTCTGGCAACCTCGATCACTGATGCCTCACAAGTTACATAATAAAACTTCATAACTCGTGGTGAGATCGCCTCACAACGGCAGAATAGGGCTCTTAAGGATGGCATTAATATTTATTTGGATAACTATTGGATATGATTAAAGAAACATCATTTCATAACTTTGTGATGCTGATGTGTTATTACTTATTTAAGTCTAGTGGATAAGTTTTATCACCTTTGACTCCCATACCGATTGTTGGCTTCTCGTCAGAATATGATAACTGGGTCACTAAAAAACGAATTACACTTTAATGTCTGAAATCGGAAGCAATTTAGCTAGTAGGGCTATGTGTTCTCTCCCAAAGCAGCGCGATACATTCATAGTTAACAACGTTATATGCCGTTTTCACTGGGCCAAATGAGGTAATTTCGTTGCAAATTACCAAATGAGATCCGAAATTACCTAATATGCCGTTTTCACTGGGCCAAATGAGGTAATTTCGTTGCAAATTTCCAAATGAGACCGGAAATTACCTAATTTCCTATACAAAATTACATTTCGAAATGAGGTAATTTGAACTTCATTTGCACGAAATTAGGTTGGAAATTAGGTGAATGCATCCAGCGGGAATCAGTTTCAAAAGCTCTTAAAAGCTTTTGCATGAAAATATCAATACACTATATACTCAACAACATAAAACAGAAAGAAAACAACAAAAATAAACGGCTAACTGCCATACCAAATTCAAAATGAAATGAGATGTCAAATGAAATTAGCAAATTTGAAAATGAAAACACTTTTTTGCCAAATTTCGAAATTACCTGATTTCGGCTCTAATGAAAACGTAGTAAACGATGGTAGGGTCGTTGTTGGGCTTATATAGAAAATCACATCGCGCTTTTAGTGTAGCTGCTCACGTTTATCGTCATGTACATCGAAAATTTCGTTGTCAAGTCCCTCTTCAACCAACGCAAAATATATTGGGCAAGACAAATAAACTTTCACCGAAAAGTACCACACTTAAGCAATGGGATTTCCCATATGAAACTTCATGCTTAATGTTTCACATTGTCCCGATCTGCATTGACCGATATTTCAAATGAAAAGTAGATCAGGACAGATGTATACAAAAAAATTCGAGCGAGTGAAAGAGAAACATCAAGAAGATGAACATGTTCGTCTTCATTTCTGTATTATGGCACTTTCCTATAATGCAGAAACGAAGTTCTTTTGCATTTCAATCTTTTCTCTCTATCTAACAAATATACATTTTGTATTTGGCATCCTTTTTTTTTTTGCAGAAACCAAATGCCTTCCCAGTCCAACGCGGAACTTTCGCTCTGGCGGACGGATCATTCCAATGTTAGACCCCTTTCACACAAGGAAACTGAGTTGCCGGCGATTTTTAGTTTGTAGGCGAGAAGGGCGTAAAAGGAAGACAAAAAATATTCCCTCACACCCTTCTCGCGTACAAACTAGCCAGTTTCTGGCAACTCAGTTTCATTGTGTGAAAGCCGTCTTAACAAAAATGAAAAATAAACAAATGTACACAACTTCTGTAGTAAGCGAATGTTTCGCTTCAGGTTGGGAGGACCACCCTATCAACAAAACAAATAAAGGTTTGAGAGACCCTGTTATATAAACAACTCAACGAATCATTTGACATTTTTCTCAACGAAAACAAACCGCCAAACAAATGCATCTATTTCTTAGAAAAAGAAAGATCTACATACAAATTACATAAGCCAAAGAGAGACAAATACGTTTGAATTTTTAAAAATTGCAATAAAAAAAAGACCACACAAAGCAAAAATACCGAAAACTCACTCTGACTCTGTCTTTCCCTCTACTCAACAAATCAAAAATAGGAAAAATTTTATTCTGTGTTTTATTCGAATTCATTCGTTGTTTTTTATTTTTTGCCGCCGTCGATTTTGTGTAATTTCGTAGGAAAAACAAAAAAAAAATATTTATTTGAGCAATATTAAAATTATTTTAAAGCAAAAATAACCAATAAAACAAACAAAAAATATGCCAATTCAATTGGATAAAATTTTAGCTGACATCGCCGAAGAAAAGCCTCTGCATCCGCAAAGCGATGCCGCGAAATCAAAAAAGGATCAAGATGAGGCTTGGATTAAAGTCGGAAAAAAAAACAAACTTTCTGGTGGGATTGCAGCAGAAATGTTGAAAAAAATTAACAATCTTTTATATGCCATTGCAGCACATGAGGCTAAATCGATTTTCAAAGTTCTGCAAAAGAAATACGAACAAGAGAAGCTAAAGCCATCGAGCACCTGGAAGCTGTTTCATCAAATGGAAGATATATGCAAGAAGCACGATGAATTCAAACCAAAATTAGAGTGAGTATTGGAAATTTATAGGTAGCTAGGTATATAGATATGAGTTTTATTACTAGTTCGGTTCTAGATACGGGTAAGGGCAAGGGAACACAATTGGAGAGAAAGGTATTATTTGCGTGTCTAGAAATTAGAATTTAATTTATGTTTTATTTTATATGTTGAGTTTGATCTGGGTTGGCTAATAGCGGACTCAAATCTAAAACTCAATTTAAGTACACTCTATGAGCTAGATGGGGTCAAACTTTGGAAGCTAGAAAAACCCAAAATATTATTTTTCATCCGGGCTTCTATAGCTTTAAGTGAGGACATGCGCTATTTACTGTTTTCATGGAAAACTGACCCTAAAATCAGTTTCTTGTGGGATAGGTTTACTTCTGACAAGTTATTCTGCTAGGCGCCAACCCTTCAAAAGATAATCTTGTCCGTTCCATATACCATATAAGTACCTAAGTGGTTTCGAACATTATTTGCTACTTTTGAGCTAGTGTCCGGCTAGTTAGTATTTTTGTAAAATAGAATCCAAATATCTATATATTTTTAAAACCTAAAAAAGCTGTGAGCATACTTGTGTTCCTTCCTTCTAGCATACATAATGATTTTATAGGATTAAAATCTGGGCTACAAAAATATTAAAATTTGACGGTGTGGCTGGTCATAGTGGCTGGATAGATAAACATTAGGGTGGTCCAATTTTCTTGTTTCAATTTTTTTATTCGTTCCACTCAATAATTATACCACCAAAAAAATAAGGCTAGTAAGTTGCGGGTGGCACAGTGGATATAGTGTTTGACTGCTAAACTGGACGTGTGGATTCGAGTCCTAGTCTAGGTAGCATTCTTTTCTATATTCCCCAGTTTCAACTGGATGCCACCCGTGGGAAAAAAAGAGACAATTAACACCTAATTCTCAATCCACTGGGCCAACAAAAATATTTCATTTCCTTCTATTCCTTCTAACTAGTGCCGTGCATTGCATTTAAAAGACCTGAGCTCTTACAGTCATGTAGTAAAATTTATTATTATATTATAAGTTGTTTCAAGGAAGGACAACATTTTATGGGAGGGACATAATATTTCCCCCTGTGTAAGCAGGAGGGGTTGTTTTCTAAAAAAAAAATATCTAAAAACTGACAAAAAATATTAAAAACCAACGGTAATTAATAGTACAGTAACTATATACATTCACGTATACGTCAAATCAAATTTAAGGTTTTTTTGCTGAGTTTTTTTTTCCGGATATTGGCTTAGTAAAAAAAACTATGTTTTCGACCTTGAGCGGCGACCGCTTCATGGTCAAAAACAAAAAAAAAAAAAAAAAACTGCGATTTTTTCAGTTATTGGCGGCGATTTTAGTCCTAAAGAAGTAATTTTAAATATAAAATATTGTTTTACGATTTCAAAGTAACCTACTTTGCGCCAATTTGATCCCAAAACCATCTCTGTAGACCGATTGGTTTCCAAAATACAGCATTTCAAAATTTAGCGCTAAAAAAAAAAAAATATAACAAGTATCAAACTCTATAATGGAAAATAAATAATGGTTGACATAAATGCATCAAAGCACTGGAGCGTTTAGGTTGAGCCAAAATAAAAGGATAGTTATAATGGATAGCTTTTGAGAAATTAATTTCCAAACTAAACATTCTGAAAACGAATGCTCTACTATTTACTTAGTAAAGACAGGATCCTTGGAGCAAATTTCTTTTTCAATATTTTGAGTTTGGAAATTAATTTCTCAAAAACTATCCATTAAAATAACTTTATTTAAGAAGAAAATTCAAGAATGGGTTTCTGGGTTCAAGATAAGCTATAGGAGAATATTGTGGGTGTTACCATTGTTTTTCAATACTGTTGTTTCTACATTAAGTCATTTTTTTCAACAATTGCCCCTCCCATCTTAACGGGGGTGTATAGACCCCACTTCCGGTATGATTGTCCTATTATTTTGGTTCAACCTACACGCTCCAGTGCTTTGATGCATTTATGTCAACCATTCTTTATTTTCCATTATATTGTTTGATACTACTTGTTATATTAATTTTTTATCGCTAAATTTTGAAATGCTGTATTTTGGAAACCATTCGGTCTACAGAGATGGTTTTGGGATCAAATTGGAGCAAAGTAGGTTACTTTGAAATCGTAAAACAATATTTTTATTTTAAAATTACTTCTTTAGGACTTAAATCGCCGCCAATAACTGAAAAAAGCGCGAAAAAAATCGCGTTTTTCTGATTTGATGGAAACAGTGCCTTCCATATAAACAACAAGGTTTTTGAGAAAATTGAAAATTACATATCTGTTTCTTTTTTATAAAAAAAACTCGGTTAATGTGTATTTAAGGAGGTTTTTAGATACACATACATACATATTTCGAAAATAGTCTTGACTCGATGAGTATTCTTTTATCTTTTTTTTTGTATTTATTTAAAACACATAATAAGTTAAGAACGTATAACAATATGAGAGGGTGGGGTGACCTCTTTGTCATTTCGAGTACACCATTAAACCAGCCTACCAGCCAGTTCATTATTGTTTTTTTGTTCATATTATGATGTAAAAAAATCAAATTCGACAGTAAAATCGCAAAGCGCGATGTATTTCTGCATTTTTGATATGTTGTTGGGCCATGTTAGAGTAGTCTGTAGCTAATTTTGCAGCTTCGAAAAACCTATGCTCGCTGCATGAAAAATGTAACGGTGAAAAAAAAACGCTAAAATAACCCCATTTTTTCTGATGTTTTCCTTTATAACTTTGAACATATGCAATTTAGGAAAAAACCACGCACTATAAATTTGTTTGTTATATAAAATTTTCTACAAGACCACCTAAGTTTTAAATTCATTCATGTTACATTTGTGTTGCTGTCTAACAGTAAATTAAAAAAATAATCTGAAAAACTAAGTAATTTTGAAGCACTCAAAAAACAGGTACAAAATTATCCAATTGCGCTAAAAATTTGGAATCAAATAGTCTATTCTAGAGAGTATTAAAAGACGAGATTCCCAAATATGATCCAAATTGGTCTAATAGTTTTGGCAAGAAACATGATGTTAACTTAGTGCAACGCGCAATGTTTGCATCATTGCTGCGGTCAAAGTAGGACACTTATAATATTTATATCTTTTCAAAGCAACCTTGGTAGCGATTTTAAATGTTCGCAAACATGATTCACGAACGTTGGTTCCACATGGCTCCACGACGTTTAAAAGCGCCCACATCGAAGTGTAAATATCGCCCAAAAATCAAATATGAAATGTGAAATATGGCCCAAAATTATATTGCTCCAAATTATAAAATGGAAATGTCACCAAAATATTTTGATTGTAAATTGTTTTTGTAAAATTTGCGGAGAAAAAAAGATCTCTCCGGCAAAGATTTGAAGAGATTTTGTTTGCATTCCTTATCACACTGTCCGTAATGTGCGTTCAACCAATAGACTTTATAAGAAAACAAACAAATTTCTGGCAATTTTGTTTCTTCGTGTGAAAGGTACAGGAGATTTTTAAGGCAAATGAAGGAAAACGTCAAAAAAATCTCCAGAAACTAGTTTCCCTGTGTGAAAGGGGACGAACAAAATGTCAACGGAATTTATTTTAACACATCAGTCATTTAATCCTGTAACTATTTGTTGTGAGGTCAACTGATTTTGGAAGACGAAACCAGTTCATTTAAAGTGCACTTAGGTTCTCAGATATAGCCAAATCCAAGATGACGACGGTTTTTTTTTTTCTAGATGGTGGTCTAACCTCACCTCGGATTGTTTCGTAACTTTCGCACATATGTAGATTAGGTCACTGCCTTGAAGATTTTCGCCATATTTCAGTCTGTTAATACAACATTTTTTTTCCAGGACTTTTAGACATGTAGCCCACGTAGTACATTTTTCAGCAACCGGTTGATTTATGATCAAATTCGTTTTTTGTTGTTTTTGCTAAGAAGTTGGTTTCTTTATTTGTTCATATCTAACAAAAAATTGAATTTTGGAAGTAGCCCGTAGCGCAATGGTTAGTGCGTGGAATGTCACGCTGGAGGGGGGCTTCACTTCCTAGGCTCGTCCACCTAAAAACTAAAAAGTTTTTTTCAGGGCTACGGCTCCAAGAGTATCACTTGTCCTGAATAAGGGCGTCCCGGCTAGCCGTTCGGATTGGGCATAAAATTGTAGGTCCCTTCTATTCCTGTCGACACGCACACACAGGAATGGTTGCAAGTTGTTAGTCACATGCTGTTGCACCATCCAATTTTATTAAATTTTATTATTTTATTGAATTTTGGAAACAAAAATACTTAAATATATGTAAAATTTTGAGTTTGAAAATTTGAACTTTATTTAAAAAAAAATTAATGAAGGGACTTCTGGTTTTACAAAAAAAGTAAGACTCATCGCCCATTGATCTTTAGGATTCGCCTGGGAATATTTGCCTTTGTCCATTTTTCTAATGAATGAATTTTCTTACTCACTACAAACAAAAACATTTTTTTTTAAATACCTAATTATTAAAATTTCATTCCGTGCCACCACGTTGTACATAATGAAACATAAAATTCTTTTTTTTATGCCAACAGAGAAGAAACACCCGAACAAGAAGAAGAATCTATGGTCGAATTTCTTGAAGTACGAGAGGAAGATGACGATTATGAAGGAGATAGCGACAACCAAGACAAATCAATGAGGAGCATCAGTCCAACAGGAAGTTCGTCAGAAAAAGAAACTCCCAGCAATGTAGAAGTTAAACCAGAGCTTAAAGTTCTAAATTCAAATGTAGTTTCACAGGCAACAGCAGCAGTTAAGCCGGAATTCGGTCAAATTCAACAACAAACACAACAACAAAAACAAACAGCTTTTTCAAAAGCTCTTCAAAATAAAAGTATAAGTTTTCGAAAGACGAATTCTGGGGGCACACCAATGAAACAAACAACCTTGACTAAAATTGCACCAAAACCAGGAAACGATAATAACCGTTCAATGTTTCTGCCTGAGTCAATAAAACGTAAACTGCAAAGTGTTGAAATGCAACATGAGGAAGCAGTTTCTTCAAAAAAGATGAATATAGCAAGAAAAGAAATATCTACCGCTCCATTACATGTCCAGATTCCGGAAATTGAAATTAAAAAAGAAGCCATAGACGAAATGGATTCAATGATGCAAACCACAGTGACACCCACCGCAGGAATCAATGTCATAACGATTCCATTGAATAATCGAACTATAACCGGTGAACTATCCAATGGTATGACAACAATCAAATCAAATGGCTTCAATACACAATTGGAAGAATTGGACTTCCAAAAAGACATCATTTTCGAAAATAATCCATCAAGCAGCTCCAAAACATTAAATCATACTGCCGCCCCCGGAGAGATAATAAATATTGGGAATTTCGATAATCAGCTTCCACCGACATTTTTCAAAAATCTCTGCAATTCAAATCGGCACGAAGCTCTTGGTTTGTACGTTGCTAATGTTATGAATCGCGTTAGCGGCCGAACAGCAGCTAAGTTAGAAATAAATATCCTAAAGGCAATTATAGAAGCACAGTCGGACGAATTTGCGAGACTTTAGATTGTAGACGAGAATATTTTTACATGATTGTATAGACGAAATTGTCTTAATTATTTTATTATATTTAAATTTTTTTATTAAATTGCTACTAATCGAGCGAGATTGACGAATTAAGAAAAACTAAAATCTGTATGTATTTAGTATTGTTTTTCGGAGTTTAAATATATTCAGCTTTTAAGTATAATCCTTTTTTTTTAAACATGTATTCATTTATTTTTGTTTGTCATTTTTTACAATTTTCATTCAAAGTCTCAATTGAATTTGTATTCAAAAAAAAAAGAAGAGTTTATTTTGTAAACATAAACATCTTTTTCACATTAGTTTTATAAGATTGTGAATAGATAAAAAAAATAAGCTCATTAAATCAGTTTTAAGTTTAAGCGGAAACTTAATAAAGCATTCGATACAAGTTATTTGGTTATTAATTATTTAACTTAAAGATTTAACACATGGCCATGACTGAAAACCTGTCGACACGTCAATCATGCGTCAGTTTGTTAAAATTCTAATGTTGTACTCTTTCATACAACGTATGAGTAAGATACAATTTGGTTAATTTGATATCGCATTCATTACGGAAATTCTAATACTACAAGGTAGTTCCGTTTAATGATGAAGATCGAACGACATCGTTATGAGAATTGCTATCTTTTTCTAGGGATGTGATATATAGGTACTAGGGTGGTCCTTATAAAGGTCGTATTTTGAATGACGCACCCCCCTTCTTTGTTCTTAATAATTAAAAAAAAATCCTGTAAAATTTTAGCTCATTTTATTAACGTTAACCCGGCCCCAAGATGTCTGAAGTTTTATAGGGGAAATCCCATATATTTATTGTACATCCAACTTTAAAAATTCATAACTTTAGTAATGATTACTAACTTACTTACTTAGGTCCTCGGACCTATTACGTCCGTGATGTTTCCCTTACGGGACATAGGGCCTCCACTACATCTACGCGCCATCGTGTACGATTTCTTGAAATATATTTCAGCTTGAGATGCAATGCACCGATCGCCTTTTCGAAGCGTATGGCCAATCCATTGCCACTTTCTTCTTAGTATAATGGAGTCTATGGGCTCCTGACCCGTTCTCGCATGAAGTTCGGCATTGGAGATACGGTTGGGACAGAAAATCCTCAAGATGTTTCGTAGACATCTATTAACCAAGGTTTGCAGCATTCTAGTGACAGTGTTAGTGACTTTCCAAGTGCTGCAGCCGTAAAGCAGAACGAAGACAACATTGGAGCGGAACAGTCGTAACTTGGTCTTTAAGCTAAAAGAGTTGCTTCTCCATATTTTGGACAGCATTCCAAACGCAGCCTTTGCTTTTCTGATTCGGCTGTTTACGTCCAGTTCAGTTCCGCCACCCGTAGAGACAATACTCCCAAGATATTGGAAATCCTCTACCATCTCTGCCGGTTGTCCAGAAATATTTACTTGGATTGATGAGGAAGTTCCAAGGCTGATCCTTTAAATTTTTGCCGAGTTTACCCTTGTTGCCATTTGATGGAGATCCATGATCCTATGAGAGAGTAAGCATACGTCGTCCGCGTAGTCCAGATGTTTGAGGCGAGATTGCAGAGTCCACTGAATTCCTCCATTTCCACTTGACAAAGCTGCGTGCAGTACGTCACTTATCACCAACAGGAACAGTATTGGTGACAGTATACAGCCTTGCCTAACTCCACTTTGGATTTCAAACTCCTCTGACAGCCTACCTTTGTGCAAAACGTGACACTTGGATCCATCATATGTAGCCTTGATAATAGCAATCAATTTATCTGGGATGCCCCTCCTGCGCAAAGAA
The DNA here is from genome assembly GCA_949320155.1 of Melangyna quadrimaculata. Lineage (NCBI taxonomy): Eukaryota > Metazoa > Arthropoda > Insecta > Diptera > Syrphidae > Melangyna > Melangyna quadrimaculata. Next base: position 47,455,196 of record OX439483.1, read on the forward strand.
AGCCAAATAAATTCTCTATTGACACTGTCGAACGCCTTTTCAAAATCGATGAACAGCAGGTGAAGTGGTGATCGATATTCAACGCACTGTTCGATGATGATCCGCAATGTAGTAATGATTGATAAAGAAAATTTAATTTTTGCACAAAGGTAGTAACTTTTGTCATGTTTAAAAAAATTACAACATTTATTAAAATTAGAAATTAAATAAAAAAAGATATTTTTGTTTAAATGGCTATAAGTAGGGAAATAACGGTAATAAATTTTTTCTGATACATTTTTATAAATATGACAAAAGTGACAACATTTGTTCCAAAATTCAAATTTTTGTATCAATTATTACCAAAGTTAAGATTTTTAAGATTTGAATTTACAAAAATACATAGGATTTCCCATATAAAACCTCAGACGTCTTGGCCGGGTTAACATTAATATAATGAGCTAAAATTTTACTGGATTTTTGTTTATTTATTTAGAGCAAATTAGGGGGGTGCGTCATTTAAAATAAGGCTATGACCTTTATTAGAACCACCCTAATAGGTACACAGGTTTTGGTCAAAACGATTTCGCTAGACCGTTTAGGGAAATAGGCCACAGAGTAGGATTGGGTAATTAAAGAGAGCTCAGAAACATAGTTGAAGGACGTACGCACAAGTGAACTCAATTCATTATAGCACCAGTCGGAAAGCAGCTGCTTTTTCTGGTACAGTAGTTTAAATTAAGCCGTGGGGCCTATTCTGGAAAGCGCGGCTGATCGCTTTTAATGGAGGATTTGCTTTTTCTTACTCCCAAAAGCTTATTTTGTATGAAAGCGATAGGTTCCTAGGTGACGGATTGGTGGCGAATTGAAAAAAAATGCAAAAAAAAAGAATTTGCAAATGTATCTTCTTTGGGCCGATTCCGGAAAGCGCGGCGGAAGTGGAAGAAAGCGATCCTTCCAGTTTCTTATTTTAATGTCAAATATTTCCAGCCCACTTCCATTTTTACTTCCACTCTCTCAATTTTTCCAAAATAAATTCCATTTTTACTTCCACTTCTCAATTTTTCGAAACAAAAATGACAGTTGTTCTTGGCCGTCGAAGAATGTTTTGATGTGAACTTCTTTATTAATATTTTGTGCCAAAAGAATATTTTTTTGTATATTTATTCGATTTTGTTGCTATAAGTCATAAAATAAAACATTTAAATGAACCAAATAATTGCGATTTAAAATGATAATGTTAAGAAGGAAGATGAGAAGATATATTTGCAAATTCATTTTGTTTGCATTTTTGTTTTCAATTCGCTACCAATCCGTCCTATCCAAAACTATCGCTTTCATACAATAAATGGAAAGCGAAAGCGCTTTTGGGAATAAGAAAATACAAATCCGCCAATGAAAGCGATCCGCCACGCTTTCCGGAATCGGCCCACTTATCTTCCTTCTTAACATTATCATTTTAAATCACACTTATTTGGTTCATTTAAATGTTTTATTTTATGACTAATAGCAACAAAATCGAATAAATATACAAAAAAATATTCTTTTGGCACAAAATATTAATAAAGAAGTTCACATCAAAACATTCTTCGACGGCCAAGAACAACTGTCATTTTTGTTTCGAAAAATTGAGAAGTGGAAGTAAAAATGGAATTTATTTTGGAAAAATTGAGAGAGTGGAAGTAAAAATGGAAGTGGGCTGGAAATATTTGACATTAAAATAAGAAAACTGGAAGGATCGCTTTCTTCCACTTTCGCTATTGAGAATAACCTAAAGCGAAGACGGTCGAAATTGAAATATCGCTTTCAATACGATCCGCCGCGCTTTCAAGAATAATTTAATTGTTTGATCCTTACTACACACACACATTTAAGTGCTTATGGTGAGCTATGCAAAAAAAAAATAATTGTGTGGCACAACGGCTGGTGAAGAACCAGGGCAAGTGACTAACAACTCGCAACCATTCCTGTGTGTGCCTGTCGACAGGAATGGAAAGGACCTACAATTTTATGCCTAATCCGAACGGCTAGACGAGAAGCACTTATTCGTGACAAGTGACACTCTTGGAGGATTTGTCAATTCCTCGCAAGAGGCAGTGGCCATGAAAAAAACTTAATTTTTTAGGTGGACGAGGCTGGGAAGCGAACCCAGACCTCCAGCGTGACAGTCGAACGCACTAACCATTACGCTACGGGTGGTGAGCTATGCAACGTCACGTAAATCAAAATTCGGCGTTAGCGATGTATCCGCCGGAACGGAGAATTCTCTGATTTCCTCTGAATCGGAGAATTTTTGCTTCCAGGTTTTCTTTCGAAGAGCTGTTTGTAAAATTGTTCCGAAATTCCTTAACTCTGGACGCAGCTCAAGATTTTACATTGCAATCGCAGGACTGCAAATTTATGCCGAATCCGAACGGCTAGACGAGAAGCACTTTTTTGTGACAAGTGATACTCTTGGAGGATTTGTCAATTCCTCGCAAGAGGCAGTAGCCTTGAAAAAAAAAATTGGGAATAATGTGATGCTTTTTTTTGTCTATATCTGAGGTAGTTCAGCGGGTCCAGTGTCTGACCGAAGAAAGCAAATGCAAACTCGGTTCTATTGTGAAGAATTCAGAACTCCATTCAATCGGAAGTTTTATTTTCGTAAAAAAAACTTAACATGTGATAATTTTTAAACCAATAATAATTTAAATAACTAACATGGTATTTCGTATATTTGCAGGTCTACTTAGATAATTATAAAATAACTTATTTAAATGGGATATATTCCCAGGCCCAACAAGCTTAGAGGCAAAACTAATAATAACTCAAATGGGATATGTTCCCCAGCCCAAGCAAGCTTAGGGCAAAACTATAATAATAACACAAATGGGATATATTCTCCGATTTCCTCTGAATCGAAGAATTTTTGCTTCTAGGTTTTCTTTCGAAGAGCTGTTTGTAAAATTTTTCCGAAATTCCTTAACTCTGGACGCAGCTCAAGATTTTACATTGCAATCGCAGGACTGCAATTTTATGCTGAATCCGAACGGCTAGACGAGAAGCACTTATTCGTGACAAGTGATACTCTTGGAGGATTTGTCAATTCCTCGCAAGAGGCAGTAGCCATGAAAAAAAATTAATTTTTTAGGTGGACGAGGCTGGGAAGCGAACCCAGACCTCCAGCGTGACAGTCGAACGCACTAACCATTACGCTACGGGCGGTGAACTATGCAACGTCACGTAAATCAGAGTTCGGCGTTAGCGATGTATCCGCCGGAACGGAAAATTCTCCGATTTCCTCTGAATCGGAGAATTTTGGCTTCTAGTTTTTCTTTCGAAGAGCTGTTTGTAACATTTTTCCGAAATTCCTTAACACAGGGCGCAGCCCAAGATTTTAATTTGCAATCGCAGGACTGCCAGGAAGCTTGATTTGCATATTTGCTTGTTTCCAAAATAATTTTTTTTATTTCCGAAAAAAACTATTCTCTACCTAATCAATTTTTAGGGAAAATTACCAACAAGACAAACATGTTTTATCTGCCCTAAACGAATACGACATTGCCCAAAACAGGGCAAGGTTTTGTCAATTAATTTTTGTTCAACTTTGGCAGAATTTTGGACTAAAATTGGCAGTTTTGAGTAGTCAAAGAAAAGAATAAAGCCTGAGCGAGCCGAGCAAGTTCTGAGGTGCCGTGAAATAAAGCGAAGTGAAATAAGGCCAACTTTCAAGAATTGGCGTTATTGCACTTTGCAAAAGCGAAATAGGGCAAATTTTCAGCAGTTGGTCTTATTACACTTTGACAAAGTGAAATAAGGCCAAATTATTTTGACAAATAAGACCAAATTTGTCTTATTTCTCTTTACCAAGCGAAATAAGACCAAATTGGCAGTTAGGAAATGATTTCTCATACAAAGTTTTCATGTCTTCTTAAAATGCAAAAATTGTTGGAAAGTTATCCGACACAGCCCCCGTTTCTTTCTAATAGATGGCACCATTCAATGTTGTACCTACTTGCGGCTTTAATCAATTGCAAAAGTGAAAGTTCATTTTGCACATGATGAACATGTAGGTATTACTTTTTTTTTATATTTCGCGCGAAATTTAGAATTATTATTTTATAAAACTCCGAAAATTGTATGAATTGTTTCGGAGTCTAATTAAATGTAAATAAAATACTGGCAGCCTTATAAAATAATAGTTTTAAATTTCGCACGAAATTTTATAAAACTCCGAAAATTTTATTTACATTTAATTAGACTCCGAAGCAATTTATACAATTTTTAGAGTTTTATAAAATAATAGTTTTAAATTTCACGCGAAATTTAAAACCTATGTTTGAAGACTCCGAAAATTGTATTTACATTTAATTAGACTCCGAAATAGAAACAAGCAAGGTTTTAGTTTTAATTCATTGGGGATAAATTTTAACATACGGCCTTAGTTTACTAAAATCAAGGCTAACTTGACCTTATTTCACTTTGTCAAAGTGCGATAAAACCAACTGTTGAAAGTGAATCAAAAGCAATTTGGCCTTATTTTACTTTGTCAAAGTGTAATAAGACCAACTGCTGAAAATTGGCCCTATTTCACTTTTGCAAAGATCAATAAACGCCAAATTTTGAAATTTGGTCTTATTTTTCTTGGCTTTATTTCACGGCACCTACATGATCAGAGCAAAATAGTATCAAATTGTTTACGCTCTTTTGGACATTTTCTTATAGCAGAATACAAACTTTCACGCAAACGTTTAGCAGAATAGGACTGAAAAAGAGATCTTCTGATTAACCGCACGAAACTTCACTTTTATTTTGTATTTTTCCTTTCTGAATCGGATACTTCGAATGTCATTTGAACCTGCAATGTATCATGTGTTGCGGTGACCGTTCCACTCCAACCGGATGCCTCGCTAGGGCAGATTTCTATTGTAGAGATAACCTGCCCTCTTCCGTTGGAATAGAAAATTCTTCGACTTCATACGAATCGGAGGATTTTTGCCCCGATCGGATTTTCGGAACAATACCTACATACATAGGCCGGATATTTCTTTGAAGAACCAGTTGCTTTAGTTAAAAAGTCAAACACTTCGACCAATTCATCGAGAAAGAATTACTCTCTCTTGATTCACACAACGAAAGAATTACTCTCTCTTGATTTTCACAACCAATCATCAATAATAAAAGATTCAAATACCTAATGCCTCAAGTAATTTAGTACTTACGTTTATCGATGACGAACTGCTGTTGATAAAAGTCCCAGCGATAGAAGAAAAGATTATTATCTTCATTTTCTTTTAAAATTCCAATAACATCCACAAATTCCTCATTTACTCTTAGCGTTAGACTGATAACTTTTTGAGCTTGTATAGGTATCGTTTGTTTTTGTTCGAAGTGGTTCAGATAGTATTTCGTATCTTAAAATTCAAACAAAAAATCGTATTCAATAAAAAAAAATATAAAAATTTCAGCTGCTATTTAATTTACCTTTATAGCTTTCTCCAAGACTCTCCACAATTTGTTTTAATTCCCCAAAAGCTTTAACAGTCTTATTGTTCATGTGGTTGTAATCAATACTTTTTTCTTTCGTATCCCTTAATTCGTCTTCACTCTCAAAATGCTGTGCATTGACAGAATTTTCAAAAATAATCGAACTATCTAGGGTTATGGGCAATTTTAAATCATCTTCGAGGACTTGGTTCTTTAAGAACTTGTCAATATCTAATCCATTAACAGCATCTGCCTGCAGGTCTTGAAAAGAATTCGATAGAATTCGCTTCTCCTTAGGGAATTTCGATACAATTTGTAAATTTCCATAAATCACTTGATCTTTATTGCGAAGTAGTAAATTTGTCTCATCAAATGTCATGTTGTTCACAGTTCCAAGAACTTCAATATCGCTATATAGAATAGCAGAATCCACAGTGGTTTTACCTTGAATGGTGTAGTTTTCATACACAAAAACTGAATTGTATATCCATTCTGTGAGGTCAACATTGTTAACAGTGCTACTAGGTGCACAATAGAGATGCTTAATGCTTGCCGATTGAACTCGTTTCGGTGCAGTGAGTGTATTCTGGGCAACATCCAAACGAATAACATCGTCGACCAGATTCAAATCATTTATGCGTACGTTGTTAAGATCTCCTAGTAGAATACAAACAATAAATTCAAAACTATGTCGAGTTATGTATTTTACTGAATAAAATACCTGAGACGAGTGCTTCATAGATTTTCCACTGTCCGGTTACTTGTTGTTTGCCAAAAGTGAGAAGTGAATTTTCCACAAAATCATCAAAATCAATTTCGGAGTTGCTGAAACAAAAATCAAAAATATTAACGGACGAAATAAAACGACACCTGTCGGAGAATAGTAAAATATGTAGTTATGAAAACAGCTGTCGATGAAATTTCTATTTCAGCACCTGTCAGATTGAAATTTGTTGTAAACATTAAACAAAAACAAGAAGTGTTAAAAGTGTTCTAATATTTTTGTGTAGTTTTTATTATTTATTTATTTTAATAAAGCAAACAACTAGCTGAGTTTTCAAAATAAGAAACAAGTATTCTAAATGGTAAGTTAAAGTTGCATTTTTGACTGCAATAGGAAAGACATCGATCAATGGAGCGATTACTAATCCTTAACTAAAAGACCTACCTACATAGAAAGCTGAATAATATAATAATAAAACAACAAGTGAAGGACACAACTTCCGTATTTTTCATATAAATAGGAGTGGTTTTTGTAAGCCCGAAGGAATTGGTCGAACAAAACACCATCAGCGCTGAGTAAAAAACTACCCATAGGAAGCCCAAAGGAGCTACCTAACTTAGACTGCCTTCACACAAGGAAACTGAATTGCCGACAACTAAGAGTTTGTAGGCGAGAAGGGCGTAAGGGGAACGAAAAAAATTTCGCCTCACACCCTTCTCGCCAACAAACTAGCTAGTTTCTGGCAACTCAGTTTCCTTGTGTGGAAGCGGTCTTACATTCAAATCTTCTCATCACAGATAGTTTCTTATTACTTACTTACTTTAGAAGGCACTCACAGCCCAAGATGGACTACGGCCTCAACCAACAAGCCCTTCCAGCCCTTAGAAGAAGAAATATTTCTCCTTCTAAGCCCCCAGCTCTGTTCCTAGCTAGGTTGGATTCGAAGACTCGTCGGGCAGGTTTATTGCTATCCATACGTTCCACGTGTCCCAGCCATCTCAGCCGCTGTATTTTCAGCTTTTTCACCAGGTCAACGTGGCTGTATATTCCGTACAGCTCGTCGTTGAATCTTCTCCTCCACACTCCAGCGATTCACACCGGACCGAAAATCACACGAAGAATTTTCCTCTCAAAGCACCATAGCAGACTTTCATCAGATGTTTGCAATGTCCATGCTTCTACCCTACTCTGAAAAAGGGTTTCACTACTTAAATGCCTTCTTAGACCGAAGAAAAAGCGGTTGGCAAGAGTAATTATTTGTTTTATCTCTCCACTGATGTCATTTTGAAAGGTAATAGTGGAACCCATGTAGAAAAAGTCCTTGACAGTTTCGAAGTTATATCTGTCCATCGTGATATTTTACCCGAGTCGACGATGTTGAGATTCCTTTCTCGATGACAGCATAAATGTACTTCCTCATTAAACGCCAATCCCATTTCAGCCGCCTGCTGATGCTTGCAAATGCGCCTATCACAGCTCGCTTCGTTCTGCCGACAATGCCTATGTCCTCTGCTTACGCAAGCAATATGAACGGACTTTTGATATAATGTACCGCTGGTGTTGACTTGTGCGTTGCGTACAATTGATTCAAGAACGATGTTAGGTTGCATGATAACGCGTCGCCTAGCTTCAGACCTTTCTCAACATCAAAGGGCTCAGTGGTGTTCTTACCGATTGTGACGAAGCAGCGAGATTTCTCGTTCGTGAACAACAAGCGGACGAGTTTGGCAGGGATGCCGAGATATGACATGGCTCTTTATAATTCGTCCCATTTCACGCTATCATACGCGACATTAAAATCGATAAAGAGGTGGTGTGTATCACTTTGAAATTCCCAGTTTTTTTCTAAAATCTGTCTGGCCTAAAACCATACTGATAGGGGCCGGTTGACAAAAGCTTTTAAGCATTCACAAAGGATAGCCGACAAGATTTTATAAGGGATGATTAGGAGACTAATTCCTCTGTAGTTGGTTTATTTTAGAGCATCTCCCTTTTTATTAATGGGGCACACTACCGAGGTTCCATTCATCGGCCATACTTTCATCCGACCAAATTTTGCAGATGAGTTGGTGTATGCACCCAATTCATGATTTAAATAAGTTCGTTTTTATTCAAATAATCTAGTTTGTTGCTTATAGTCCGAGTGCTGGTGAACATTAGGATTGTTCAGTGAGGTTTTTTCATTTTAGAACAGAACAGAACAGAGTAGAACAGAAACGTCAGACAAGACAGAACAGGCAGCTGTCTGACAGATGTAATTGTCAAAAAAAATTCGAGTTTGGTGAATAAGCAAGAAATACTTTTTATTAAAAACAATTAGAAAAAGTATTTATTTAACTACACAATTTAATTTAATTTAATTTATGTTGTTTTTTAAATATTTTTTTGTTTGTTTCCAAAGTAAAAGCACAAAGAGCCACGAAATTTGTTAAAAAATATTAACTTGCAAGTGACAGCAGCTGATTTTGATAGTTGTCACAAACCTGTTCTAAGTTGTTCTACCTAAAAAGTAAGAACAAAAAAACTTGTTCTATTCTGTTCCAAACTGTTCGGAACAGCCTCACTGAACAGCAAATCAGAACAGTTTAGAACAGAAAATTCTCATTGAACAGCAAAACCTTGTACTTTTCTGTTCTAAACTGTTCCAAACTGTTCGGAACAACGTCACTGAACAAAGCTATTTACTCAAAGTGTTTTATAACGCTTTTCTAACGACTTTTCTCTAAGTCATCATCTTGGCAATCCGACCAATAGAACTCAAGATATTACCTACTAACTAGAATCCATAAGTCTGGTAGCGATACCGTGGACCTAAGCCATTAAAATATAATTTCAAAATGTACTTTCAAATTGCATTTTTGTGGTTCCAGGCCCGCGGTATCGCTTTGTTGTTTAGTTTTGAGTTATACATGCTTGAATTTAGCTTAAATAAATACAAGAAGTTTCATGTAGTTTGCACAGATACAAACGACATGGCCACAAAATTTGAAGCGGTATAAAACACTTTGAGTAAAACACTTGGACTATTAACAAATATTTTTTGAAAATTAATTTCATTTATATTTGGTTCGTCCAAACAAAGCCTTGATTGAAATGTCAATGTTAATATTGATGGATTCATAAACGAACCAAATAACCTGAGTGTGTTACCACCCAGGTTATATTAATTATAAGCAAGAGTTAAAGCATTAAATTATTTCCTACAATAATTTAATTAAATTTATTCAAAACTTAAAGTTATTTCACGAACCCCAACCTGATCATCAAACTCCTTTAGTGCTGCCTGCTGCTTGAACTCATGTTCATTTTATACTATTTATAATCTTGAGTTATAACATTGAATTTATTGCCTATGGTAGGTAATTATATTTGGAAAACGGTTATAGTTATTTCATGGACCCCAACCTGATCATCGGACTCTTTTAGTGGTGCATTTTTTTTGAAAATTTTATTCGGCCCACTCAAACTGAAAACCTGTAAATGACATCAGTGAGGAATTTTTATCCCCTCACCGATTTCACCAACAAAACAATCGTCATGGCGGGTGTACGAGTAATAAAAAGTCACAATCTAAACAGGGTCGTAGACACTTAGAGCTTTGCATGCAATTTTTTGCTAAGCTTATATAATGTAGCTCTTGAATATAAAGGTCTAACCTGTTTAGTTTAAATATACAAATAAACTTGATATTCAAGAGTAGGTTTACCTATGCAGAAAGTTGAATCTAGGTTATTCCTCTGGCTTCTTGTCACAATTCTTGTTTGTTTTATAAACGAATGCGAAATGATTTGGATGTTATAAACCTTGCTGAACCCAAATTAATTTAAAAACAAATATTTAATTTTTGTAGCTCATTCCGGACTTTTACCACCATGCATTTGTTAAGCGGGATAACCAAGGTACTGTTGTTCAAGAAAACTGTTGACATTGGCGCTGGCGATTGAATATACCCTAAGCTGATCAACGGAGTAACGTGATTGGGTCAGAGGTTTCAAAAAGGAGAGTTAAAAACAAATCGAGATGAAATAAGATTGAACAACATATAGGAGAAGTTAACTAAATCTTAACTTCGAAACTCGAATTGTCTGGCGAAATGAAGACTTCTTCAAACAATCTAACTTCGCTTGTCTAACCTCATACTGAAAGACGACATTTTTCGTTTGCGATTTCGGTATGTCATTTTTGTATGAAATTATTCGTTTCGTAAAAGTAGGGTATATAGTTAATAAAGGAATACAAAAAATACAATCTAAGGTTTTGAATGAACAACAACCACTTGTGTTGGCTAGCACCGAGTATTATATAGGCTGGAATTATTGCAATTTCATGGCTTCCACACACACCAATCATCAGATTCCTTTAGTGGTGCTTAAGCCCGTATGATACTACATTTTTTTCTCATTTTTAATTCGTTAAATCATGACTTATTGTCAGCAAAGAGGAAAAGAGAAAATAGTATTTTTTATTATGTTTTGACAATTACAATGTCCACAAAAGTAAATATACACCAAAAACTTGTGTTCTCATGAGTCCAGTGTATACTTTTTTGTAGTCACAGTGTACTTTGAAATAATTTTTAATTTTCAATTTCTGAAAAGTCAAAAAAAAGCTGCCAGAATCTGAAATATGTTCATTTTATATACATTTTTTGTGACTTTTTTACATTAATGTGGTTATTGTGTATGCGCTCACTCACATTGGTATTTTCAATTATAAATTGTTTGAACTACTCTAGTTTCATTTTTAATGCCTTAAAAATGAGAAAAAAAAGGTAGTATCATACGGGCTTTAGTCTATAGTTCCAAATTTAATTTATAAATTATTTTGCCGTCAACTGGATTTGAACCTAGACCAAGCTACCTCAGAGGCCGCTGCATTACGCATTGCACCACCGAGGGCACCTGATCGTGCCCATCCAAATGAAGGTTTTTTCAAATTTTTCAATTGCATTTGCACAACTTGCATTTTTACAAGCCACACACAAGTTAGATGTTATTCATTCGGATTCTTTCTTTTTCTCCTCTCCGTTATCGCCGCAACAATTCGCTGCATATGTGTAAGGAGGGAAATTGTATGAAAGATTTGACACTGGTCAAGAATTAAATTTCATTCAAAGGTGTTTTCTCGTGATAACACTTGCAGTTAGGCTGCATAGCTTTCGCTCCGTCATATTTACATTGAAGGTTTTGAATGAACAACAATCCTTACCTGGTGGTTTCGATAATTGGACCAAATAAGTGCAGGTCCTCGACATGAAAATCATTTTCAAAAACAACTGCTTTTGAAAATATCATCTCCGCTGAAATTTGTTGCGGTTTCGATAAACTAAAATAGTTTTCTTTTAAATATTTTAAATTCATTCCATTGATTGGTCCCTTAAAAACAATAAAAAAAGCAAAACAAAACATTGAACTTTACTCATGCAATCATCCAATAAGTCTTGTGTTTTGTATACTCACTTCGAAATCAATTGGACCTTCAAAATGTCCATCAGCTATCTCAACATGATGCTGTAAATCAACATTTTCATTAGCAAACCAAACATAATCCATAGTTTTGCTGAGATTATGAGAATTTAGTGAAACAAAATAAGGTGCTTTTTCAAATATCGCATTCTGAACAGCTACAGTTTCTAAATCTCCATTAATAAATTCATTCAAAAGTGCCAAATTTAAATTATTAACAGTGGATAACTTTCGAATTTGTCCTTTTACATAAATATCTTTCTGGCATATCATAGCTTCATTGAGGATTTGTGCCTCAGCGGAGTCCTTGGTAAGAATATCCTCAGGAATTCGAAGTCCATTGACAGTAGAGGCTCTTAGGGTTGTTTTTACTTTTATATAGTTTTCTGAAAAAAAAAAAAACAGTTAAATACAAATTTGGGAAAATAGAGATGTGTATAATAAACTCACCGAATACTGCATTACTTATGTGCTCATCCCGATTTAACAAATATGTTCCCGAAACAAACTCATTAAGATCATGTCCATTCATTTGTCCACGCAACTTAATACCTTTCGAAGCTGTTACATTTGAAAAAGTTTGGGGTGCTGTAAAAATCTGATCTCGATTCTGTTGCAACCAACAATTTCCAAATTCTTCTGCTGTAATTCCATTAAATTTACCAGTGAATGTTATATTTGAAACTTTAATGTCATAGGGGAATTTAATTCCTCCTACATATTTAACATTTCCATTCAATTGAGCCAGCAATTCTTCGATTTCTTCAATTGGTTTCTTATTTATAAATCCTTGAACTTTAAGATTCCCAACTCGAATCGTACCTGGGTAGTTGTTTAATATTTCAGGATTTGGTTCTGTTACATTCTGGTCATTAAGTTGTGTTGCAAATACTTTGTGTTTGGTTTGAATATTTTCGACAGTTGCAAACTGGGTTTGCAAAATGTCAACATTCAAAGAACCTTCTGAGACTTGATCACCCGATGTGGTAAGGTACTCTGAGAGATCTTTACCTCGCAGGTTAATTGATGGTGATGTAATTCTGTAAAAAAAACAAAGGTATGTTACATATTTTAAAAATTCTTTTCCTTGTTTATAAAACAACCTTCTGGCAGTAACTTTCTTGAAATTCCAGTTCCCAGTAATATTTTGCTGCCCATTCTTAGTGAGAAGTCTTTTTTCAAAATCATCAACGTCAATGCCATTGAGAACTTTCACCTCGGCGAATCCCTCTGAAATTTGCACGTCTCCATTGAAAATCTTGTGACCTTCAATAATTTGAACCTCGTCAAAACCAGTTGGTACTAATTGTTTAAGATCGAATCCGTTGATAAATGAAATAATAGAATTGTTTGCTTCTATGGGTTGTTGGAAGTTAAGTTTGAGTCCATTTATGGGACCAGATGTACGTAAGCCTTGATCAAGAGCTTTCTTAATACTAAATTCACCCGAACTACCAATGATGTTTTTAGCTGAGAGAAGATTACTTATGATTACATCGCCGGTAATTGTGTAATCGCCAGTTAGATTGAAAGACTCATGAATTTGCTTGAATGGAGACATCAGATCGAGGTTGCCAAAGATTTTACCCTGGAAATTGGAAATGAAAATTAATCATCTTAGAAAAATTGGTTGAAATTGAAAGAGGGTGTATTTTGTTCTCATTAGTTCTCCTCAATCAAGAAAACACTTGTCTTTCAGGCAAAAAATAAAGAGTGTCCATTGTGTCTAACTTACCGATATCGTAACCGGTTCAAGTAGTCTTACATTCTCAAAAGTCTTTTGTCCCGTCATGTGCTGGACTTCATCTGAATTAAGAAGCAAGACATCTAATTTATTTTGCAGCACATGTATGTTATTCAAACGATCGTTGATTGTCAGATTTTTGGCGTAAATTGGCTGTGCGAATTGAATATCTTGATTGACAACATAACTCCCACCATCAATTCGTACCAACTGAGAAAGACTTTGTCCACTAACAATTCCCGAGATAACAAAAAGCGAATCCGTTTGTAAATTGCCGATTTTAACAGGTGCCTTCAAAAATTGCTGTCCTTCTTTCTTGAGAGTATTTAATTGCAAATCAGACCAGCTGATATCGTTTAGTTTTCCTGTGATCATTAAATGTTCAATATTCATTGAATCAAGAAATTCTGGAACAGTGTCACTTCGACCTTCAGGCGGTCGCTTAAAGTTTCCATTGACAACAACCTTAGGAGCTGATACTTTATTGAGTTCGATATTTGACAAATCGATTCCGTTTATATGTTTGGCTTTGAATTGATTGCGGACTACTAGAGTGCCGACATTGAGATTATCTTGTACGTATTCAATGTTATCCTTATTCGAAGTGTGTCGTTTCATTAATGATTTTCGGTTTGCTCTGGCTTCTAGGACATCAAGTGATTGCTGCGCATATGATAGGGTCTTCCAATAACTGGCGGTGAAATTTCGTTGATGATTGATAAACTGTTAAGTAATTTTTTAAAAGAGGAGTCTGAGTTTTTAATATTTTTTTTTTAATGTTGAAAGCTTACCGATCGTGTGTAGGCAATTTCAATATTTGCCGAAGAAATCTCTTTAATTTCTGGTGTTTTTCGACTCTTTTTCAGCTTCTCAGCAGCCAAGACATCATTTTTTAGTTTTTCCACATCAATTTTACTCAGTCGTTCGATAGCTTCCAAAGACCAATCAATAATTTGTTGACGGAGAGTATTGGCATGTTCCTCTTGCGTAAATATTGGCAGGAAAACATTTGTTTCATTCTCGATCATGCGTTCATTAGCAATAACTATGTAAAATAGAATTTGTTTGGTTGTTTATAAAGTTTATAAGTTTTGGTGTTACCCAAATAGCTTAAGTCGTCTTCTTCAAAAATGCGCATGTTAGAAATGCCTTTACCAAGAGCGCCCTCAGTGAATTGTACTTTGGATTCTTCGAATTTCCAATCATTCATGTTGTAGATTTTAATCTCTTGATTGGCGCAGGCCACTAGAAGAATAAACTTCTCTATCTCTATGTTCTATGGGATTGATGAAATTTAAAAAAAAAACTAAAATTAATAAAAAAGAAACACAGATCTTACCTCAACTGGCAGAAATTTCTGCACCGAATATAAAGGTAACGACTGATAAGGAACAAAAGTTCCCTTCTCAAATTTGTAAATCACCGATTTAGCTTCAAGATCATCTTGTTGATTATTTTCGCTTGTATGCGTATTACCGAATATCAAAAAGTGTTGTTTTTTGATTTCTTCAAAGGGTACACTAAAGTATTTCACATCCACAGCACCGAATGTTTTGATCTTTTGGAAACTTACTAATTTCTTTTTCTCTCTATCATACTTATAGATGACCGAATTGGTTTGTGTGCGACCATATTGATCAGCATAATTGGCAACAGCAACATAACTCTCCGAATCTATAGAAAATGGTTCTAATCTTTTTGCATTACTGCAAGGAATTTTGCCAAGTTTATTAAAGCTATAGCCAGACCATTTGAAATATGGACAAAATTGTGTTGTATTGACTGTGTTTACAAATGTTTGCAAAAGGAAAAGATCATTTGGTGTAGCTCGAAGGTATATCGTTCGTAGACTTTGTGATCCGAAATATTGTATAATTTTGATGTGATCAGAGTCAATTTGAAAGATCGGTGAGCCTTGATTGGCCCGTTCAACGGGATTGGTTAAATTATAGGCAATGGCTATGTATCCTTTCGTACCAAAAGATTTACAATCCATGCCAATGGCTAAGGGAGTCTCTAAATTGTAAAGTTTTTCATAAGTTCCATTCTAAAAAAAAAATAATGTTCAGGGTTGTTGGTATTATTTATAAATTATATACTTAACTTACTTTTGCATTGAATATAACAAAATTTCGAATTCCATTGTCATTAATATGCAAACAAGCAGCATGTCTTATAGAATCTACGTTGAAAAAGCATATATCCAGAGGAAATAGTATTGGAACTGATTCTACCTTTTGTAAGCCATTAAATGAGTAGGATGCTGTTAGGAAATAAAATCAAATGAACAAAAATATATTTTTTGAATTAGAATCACTTCTCAAAAACTTAAATAGAAATAATTAAATAATCTGAATTGTTCTTTCTAAAAAATTTGATCAATGGCGTAGCTAGAACATTTTTCACTTCTCAAAACCTGTTTTTTAAATAATTCTTTTTTATTCAATGAAACTTTTATTTTTCTGGTAACGGATGTACTTTGGACGTCATTTCGTTAGACCAAAACGATTTGGTTAGTAGTCAAATAATTGTCATCAACGGCCACAAACAAATTGTTGGTAGTTTGGTTTTTTTAATATTTGTCTGGGTTGGTACGTTCAAAAATTCAAGTTTTCCAAATTACGGAGGGAAAACGTTAAATTTTAGGATTTGTTCTATTTTTTCAAAATATGTATGTATGTATCTTCAAAGCTGCGATTGATTCGGGATGAGAGCACCTTATATATAAAAGCTCAGTGATTGGTATGAGAAGGTCAACTATTTTCAATAATTTGTGATCAATGGTTAAAGTTTTTCAACGACATGACATGTTGAATATTCGTTATACTATTTGAAATCGTCATAAAAGTTCAAGTTGTTTGAATAATTGGTAGGTTATTTTTTAATTAATGTTTGATGTTTTTGTTTTTTTTTTCAAACTTAAAAATTTGTTAAAAATCAATATATGTAATTAGAAAAAACATAACTTGATTAAATGACTTCTGAAAATTTGTTGACACCATTTAGTTGCACATTATCTGATTTCTTAAATAAATTTAAGAAAGAGTGATAAAGCGATTTTGAAAAAATATTATTTAAACTTTAATGCTGATTGTGTACAAATTTTAAAATAAAATCGGTTAACCTGAAAGTGAGAAAATCGAAGATCCAAAAATTGTTCTACAGGAGGAACTGTTAATAACGTTATGGTAAAATTGTCTTCCTATACTTTAAATAATATTAACTTGCACTCTTTAGGGTAAGTATTGGTTTCGTGTCGAAATGAAATTGAGGTTTTAATCAAAACTATCATTAAGATGTTAGAGAAGTCCAAAAAACTGATTCTCGGTACAACGTCCGTCAGTCTGTGTTTTTGTCAAAAAATTCGCATATCGGAAATAATCTTTGATTTTTTTTTTTTAGAAAATAACCATATTTTTGGCATCGCCATTCCCTAATATCTCGTCACTTGGATGGTTAATTTGTCATGATTTTTGATCCCAGTATTTCTAAGGCCTTCTGCACACGAAGCACCTCTTCATAGTCACGTTTAAGATTCGTCATGCAACAACGATTCATCTACGCCTATCCTTCTGCACACGTACGTCTCGTCATAGACAAACTACTCATGATTTACATAAAATTGCACATATTTTTGCAATGCATCTGATTTGTACACCTGGCGACCAAATCACCTGGCGATTTGCAGCTTTTGTGCTGCGACGAATAGGTGCAGCTTACGTCTCGTGTGGGGTTGTCTATTAAAACTAACGTGCGCTACAAACAAGATTCACATAAGCGTGGTACGCGTCTCTAACGAGACGCTTTGTGTGCAGAAGGGTTAAGTTAGCCAAACAAGAATTGCATTTGAAATTTTTTGTTGTTGTTTTTTCTTTTATTTTTGACTTTTTTGTAGAACATTTTATTTTTTATGTTTATTCGCTTTTTTTTCAATTGACTGAAATTATTGAACCAATATTATTTATCGCCAATTTAAGTTCTTAGCTACGAGAACAAGTTTATGCGATCCTGTCATGCATTTTTTTTATTTTTAATTTGAAGCCGTTTTCGAAATAAATATGATTTTTCTAAAGGGTTTTAAATATTTTATCCTGTAGTTTTATTACCTTTATTTTTGGCTCTAGGAATATTTTTTTTTTAACTTTAAGATACTCGTAGCTTTAAAAAATCGTTTGGTACAAAGTTTAAACAAATAAAATATACATTGTGGTTCCGTTGGCTGTATTTAACATTTGAGTGTAAAACAGCTGATTCATCACACCAACAACTAAAGATGCCAATTATGCCCTCCTCATAAATGGAACTTGTAATACTATGCCGTTTTCCTTTGGACGTCCGGAAGCGTCCAGAAGCGTCCGGAAGACTTCTGAAACCATTCCATTGGCACAAAAAATACGCTTCTGACGATTCTGAGAAGAGAAATTCGATTCTGGATTTGAAATCAGAATCCACTCAAGAAGCACTAACACATTCAAACTCAAACGTTACAACAAACTGTAATGCACTCCATATTTTTTTTAACTTCCCATTTTAATTTATTTAGCATCAAAAATTAAAGTATTTCATAAAGATTAATTAAAAAAACAAGAAAAATTTAATTAAAAAATATTATTTGAAAGTTTGGAGTTGATAAAGTGGTGTTTTACATTTTACGTTTTGTGTGGCATCAAATAATTTATATTTGGTGATTCACCTATACATATACCAAAACTAAGAATTGAGTAGAAGCAACATGAAGCGTTCCATTGGATTTCAGAATGAGTGAAACCTTGAGTGAAACCAATGAAAAACGCCATTAGTATGTACCATTGGATTTCAGAATGAGTGAAACCTTGAGTGAAACCAAAGGAAAACTGCATAGTCAAATTAAAAATTCATCATTATCTGGCAACCCTAAATGACACTTTTCCTAACACTACACAATATTTATTAATTATTACATTACATTTTTCATATCTAAAGCCGCTTTCTTATTCTCGTTTAAAGTTTTTAAAATGGACCTAACAACAATTGATGCCTCCCAAAGTGTTCTCTTCAAAGCCTGCATAACAAAACAATTAGAAGAAATCGATTTACTGTCCTCGATCTATTGCAATTCTGGTGAAATGAATATATACGATCCAGGTGTAATAAGTGATTTTAATGAATACCTCAAGGGCGCATCGACAATTCTAAGGTCGACATTAGATTTTGCAATAACAATTTCAACGAGTCGCCGAGATAAAATCGAGATTCGTGTTGAACTACCTCATCTTTATCCTACGATTGAGAATGCAATTGTTACTATTCGTAGTGCATTGCTTTCCAAACCACAGGAGACATTTGTAAAGTTGCAAATTGAAAAGTACATTGACTCCATGGACAAATTGGACACTTATATATTCCAAGTGGTCTCTTGGATTCAAGAAAAAATCGATGAATTCCTTACCAAGGATACAAGTGATCTTGAACTGGAGAAGAAAGATAATCACATGGAGATTGATGATTTTGAACGCTTGTGGATATATTCGCATCACATAAAGAGTCGATATAAGCGTCAAGAGATTGTCAAACAAAGTCGTGATCTTGATTTGTCGGGGTTCATGAGACCCGGCAAGCCTGGGATCATCTGTGTTGAGGGCCTGAAGAAAAACACTCAAGAATTTTGGAGAATCATTAAATCCATGCAGTGGCATAAGATCACGATTAGGAAAAATGAGGTGCGTCAAAGAGCCGGCGAAAAGATGGACAAGTTGAGAAGATTCGATGGTTTTCGCGAGGAGCTTTTCAGTAATACAGGAGATGACGAGGGAACAGCAATCAGCATGGCACAGTTTATAACATTTTTAGACAAACACAATTCTGGGTACATAAAGAAAGAGCTATTTGGTTTTGAATAGCCATATATAAGGTCTGTTTATAGTATTATGTCATCTTGTAAATATGTAAATTAATAAATGTCGAGTAAAAGAAAAAAAAAAAAAAAACAGTTGACCAACTCCATTTCATTTCACTGTTATGAGAATATTCGGAGCACGAGAAATTTTTACCTTTATCAAAGAATTGAGAGATATCACGTTTGTTTATTGGCGTTTTAAACGGTTCCACTTTTATATTGTGATTCTCTTCAATGGAAAATTCAAGACACGTAAAACTATCAAAACAAGTGATGATCAGAAGTAACAAGAATATTTTATAAAACATTTTTTTAGACGAAACATGAGCTCTTATTTAGAGTAAAGATTAACTAGTACTAAATATTTGTCTTTAATTAATTGTTTGTCAGAATAAGAATTCGACAATCAATACAGATTATGCAAAACCCATAACGGACATTTAAGAGTAATTGAACATGCGTTTAGTTTTGTTGTTGAAATACTTGTAAGAGTAAATAAACACACACTGCTGTTCAACTGCATAGGCCCACATTTTTGTCAAGCATTTGCAATATTATTGTGATATAGGAATGTAGTGCTGAAGCGATTTTGTTGAAACTTGAAGAGAAAATTTACATTTTTGTTTATCACTAAAAATAACTAACTAAGTACCAGTCAAACAACCGTTGTGAAAGAACTTGCGCGGCATTTTTTTATAATTATTAATGGATTATGACTACTATTTAAATGTTAATTTAACACGATAGGGAAACAGTGGCAGGATTGAGTAAGAGACAACGATGTACATTCGTCTTAAATGTCTGTTTATTGAAATGGGAAGGAGAAAGAGACTCAGGACAATAATTCCACATAAGACATTATATAGCTTTAGATACATTTATTTCCCGATACTGTAGTAAGCCTATATCAACTACATTAGGTGTCAAAAAAGTAATTGAACGGCTGAAAATTTACTCAGGTATGATGTTTCTCAACAAGGTCAAGTTCATTATTGTAGTAATTTTCAATGGGTAATTCAATGGTGACCTTGATTTTGACTTTGACCTTCAAAGTTGTTTAAAGTTATTGGTTTTTTTAAATAGAGATTTCATATTGATAATCGATATGAGGTGGAGTTTTAAGGTAGATTTTGATCTTGAAGTAGAAATAAACACCTGTTTTTAGAAAAATGGTCGGACTCGTGGTCCGACTCGTTGCATTCGTCGCAAGCCCTAGTCCCATTAAAAATGGGATTGGTTTTTATTCATGTTGCCTAAAGTTATCGATCAGTGTCCATTTTTGTAAACTGCTGCGATTGGATAGGTAATCATAAGGTCCAGTGGCGTAGCTAGCCCTCGAGGGGCCCCGTATCAAGAATTAGTTGGGGCCCCCTACAAAATTACAAATTAAACAAAAACAATTTTTACAAAACAAACAATAACACTCATAATAACAAATCCAGTATATTAAATGGTACATACATATGGTCTTTAAATAGGTACATACATAAATGTAGGTGCTATAAAACTTAAACTAACAGTAAAAAAAACTCAAATAAAAACTTTTCTTGCCTTTGTTTCCACAAATTTCTTAACTAAATTATCCATTTCTGACGATGATTTTAACTTTTCAAGCTTTTCAACTTCTATGGACATGATCGCTGAGTCCGACAACCGTTCTTGTCCCATAGAAGTTCTTAAATATTTTTTTTATTATTTTTAGCTTAGAGAATGTTCTCTCAGCTGTCGTTTCCACGACGAAACCGGAAGCGTCAAAAATAAAAGGCATGCCGTTATTACTTCCGGAAAACTGGATGCAAGGCTATTGTATTTAATTAGCAATAAATCTGTGAGTTCCTTAGTTGACTGAATTTTCTGAATTTCAGATTTCAAACAGGATTTTAAAGCATTGTATCTAGCAACCAGTTTTCCTGCTACCTTTTCAATTTTTTCATTTGAAAAAGATAAAAGTTTTTCTGGTTCTAATTATATTTTATTTATACTTAAATTAAAATTAAAAAAAAAACAACAAATTTTATTTTGTATTAATTAATTTTTTTTTTATTAAATTTAAATTTAAAAAACTAATATCACAACTTTTTGTACGAAAAGTTGTGATATTAGTTTTTTAGATTTAAATTTAATAAAAAAAAAAACTTAATTACATAATACAAAATAAAATTTGTAGTTTTTTTAAAAATTTTAATTTAAGTATAAATAAATTTTAATAATTAAAACACACAACTTGGAGACGAAAACCCAACAAAATGTAAGTAAACTTTCAAATCTGTTTGAGAAATTAATATATCTAAGCAGATATAGTAAACATTGATTTTGAAGTAAGAATCCGGGTCTGATATTCTCTCATGTTCTGATAATTCGTCAAAAAAGCGTTTAGTTATTTTCCTTCTTTTATTTTTAAAAACAGTTGTTACCCCCCACTCTTTTCCTAAATCTATGGACTCGACAAGCAAACTTAAGAATGAATTTTGATTTCTTAATTCTCCAAAAAACTGTAAGAACGACCAACGACCGACGAATGAATGATTAAATGAGATTTTAAACATTAATAAACCTAAATTCTTTACAAAATCTACACAAAATGGAAGAAATATAATTGAGGATTATTTAAGGATACTTAAATTTTCATTTAAATTGCTAAAACAAGAGAATTTTAAGAAAACAATTTGTTCGTCGCGAATAGCCGCAATTCGTTACGACCAATTTCTTTTCTCAAATTTATCATATTTAAGCAAATAAAAATTCAGATTTTATAATTTTAAAATTAATCTTAAATCGAATTCTACCATTTTGACTCGATTTTGTGAAATATTAAGGTTTATTAATTTTGTAATTCCCATTTGTTTGTTTATTCGTCGGTCGTTGGTCGCTCTCATGTGAATGATCCTTAAGTCTATCTACTTACATAATAAAATACTTGCTTTTTCTAAATCATACAAATTTTAAATCATAAATTTTTCTAAATTAAAAAAAAAAGATGAACGTGATGATAGTAAAAATATAATTAACATTTGAAAGAGCTACGAATTAATTGTATTGGTCTGTTTTTTTTTTGTATGCTGTAAGGCTTCGAATAAAGAAGAAAAAACTGACCAATTCAATTAATTCGTAGCTCTTTCAAATGTTAATTATATTTTGACTTTCATCACGTTCATCTTTTTTTTTAAACTAAATTAAATTGGTACAATGCTTTCATTATTAATAAATAATTTTTCCGTACAGCGAATAAAGCGTCATATCTTGATGATCATCTAGTAGGGCAAACCCTTTTAAGTATAATTTTATATGGGTACCTCAGATGACTCGATATTCAACATTGACCACCGTTTTATGCTATTGCCAAAAAAGTATATATTTTTTTCCAAATTGTCAACAAAATTTGACACTTCTAGTTCGTGTCTTGCAGCATCAACGACTGTTGCAGTGCATAGAAAAAAAAAACAAATTTTTTGCTGGTGTGTAGATTCGTGTATCTACGAGAATTTCATGCAGAAAATATTCACTTGCGTTGGCCTAAGTAGGTATGTATGTATAAGAAAAAAAGAAAGAAAACAAATTGTTTGTATGGGGTGTAGAAAAAAATACCTGCCAGGAAAAGAGATTTATTATTTATTAATTTTTTTCAAATGTATTTCAGTTTCTTACAAACTTATCTCGGTTCGGGGGCCCCTTGTATCTCGGGGGCAGCGTTCGGACTTTACTGCGAAAGCAGTAGATCTACTGCGCTTTTTTCTAAATTTTTAAATCTACTGCACCACTGCGCTTTTCTTACAATCTACTGCGATTATTCTATTCTCGGTTCAGTAAATAACATGAATATGAAAATGTGTACAATCGCAGAAAATCGTAGTGCATCTTCTTTATGCAATTATTGTTAAGAAACACTTTTTAAAAATGCTTAACAATTTTATAAAGAAAGAGTTTATTAGTAAGTTTCTGCCTTAAAATTTTGTGTGGTCTTAGTTTTTAAATACATGAGCGCAGTTTATCAGACGGGAACCTTTTTGAAGTAGAAACAAATATTTTGAATTATGATATAAGATACGCTTTGCAAACAAATTCAACCTAGATTTTTATTAAAATGTACGAGAACATAGAAAGATTCTTATATGAACATCTTCATGCTAAAAAAATTCAAGAAGGATATCTTCTTTCAGTTTTGAAAATAACTAACTAAAGCATTTCCAACCAATAAAATAGCTGTTGGAATAATTAATGATAAATGGAGAACATTTTTACGATATGATAAAAGTGCATTGAATTCAGAGGACATTATAAAGTTTTTGTATTCTTTGAAAGAGCAGAAAAATGTCGTGGAAGAATTTATTTTTCAAAATCTTTCAGAATACATGCGATCCCTTATCTACGATTTTGCCCCTCAGTTTTTTTTTTGTTTAAAAAATCAAATTATAATTCTACTGCGAAAATTTTGGTTTCACTGCGATTTTTGTTTCAATTTATTGCGGTTTGCGATTACTCAAGTCCGAACCCTGCTCGGGGGCCCCGTATAATTGATACGGCTGATACCGCGGTAGCTACTCCCCTGTTAAGGTCACTCCGAAACTAAGTCTTCGACCACACCATTGCAGGTTACTGTTATTATATACATCCGAGGAACGACTTCAATCTATTAATACCAATAAGCCTCCAAGAGGTCAAAAAATCATCATGTTATATCAGGTAAACTCAAAAATAGTCCAACGGTAAAGGTAGAAAAATAATTTTTTTTGATTGATAGACTTTCTAAATAAAAGCAATTTGTAGACACAATAAACACTTAAACAAAATGTAAGAACCGTGATATGGCGGTTTAAAAGTAGGAATCATCTTTGATTGTATGTAGTCTTATATTTTTGGAAATATAATGTTAAAGAAATTTATTCTCCTCTTGTCTGAGAAATTTTTGATCTATGCGTGTGGTTTGGAATAGGAAATTTTTGATATGCACAATTTTTTGCGATTAATTTTCGATACTTTTCGATACTTTTTGATTTTTTATCTTTTAAAGTCGATAGGTTTAAAAATCTTAAATTTAGAGTGATATAGAAATTATAAATTTTAATTTTTTTGTGTGAAATTTTGATTCATCACATGATATGAAGCGCAAAAAATCTGTATTAAAATATATTTTTAAATTCTTAGTGTAATTTGTTTAATTTAATAAAATTTAAGGAATAAGCATAAGAATAAATATTAAGTATTTGAATAAGCGTGTTTTTTTAATGAATATTTCTCATCTGACAATATTTCTTTAAGCATTTTTGGCTGAACCTTATGAACCCGAAGAACTCAAGACATGACATTTTTATATTGTTCCTAATGTACAAATGGTCTTTCAAAGTTGAAATGCTCAACTGCCTGGTATCTGTAGCCCATACTTCGTTTATTCAAGAGAACACTTTACTGTGGCTGAAGTCCCTAGCAAACATAGAATGTAAATTCCACCCAAAGCTGCTTTCTTCCCACGATGTTTTCTTAATAAAATTTTATTTTTCTTAAATACAAAAACTTTGATAGCAGCCCCACTGACAATAAAGGCGCTTGCCAGGCGACTGTAAAATGAACATACCCGCGGATCGCGGAACAGAGTCCCCAAAAAGGGAGTTAAAATCCTTGAACACGCAAAGCGTGCCAGGCAATGTATATTTAAGGCTCTCCCAAACCGACAAAAAACGTTTTTGTACAATTGTAATTTTTCTGTTGATGTTGCTTTGCATATACATTTTAGGGCCAGTTTTCATAAGTTTGGGGCCATTTTTCCATTTTGAAAATGGGGCCATTTTTCACATGAGTCGATCAACTTCAAATATTTAGACAGAAATCAACAATGTTGATCAACACCACTGTCATTATTTTGTTTTGCGCATCCGCTGTGTGTGTAGCTATTTTGTTTTGTATTTTGATTTGTGGAATTTTTTTTTATTTCTGGTCTTATTTTTATTGTTATTTAAAATGAAATGGACGTGGAAAATTGAGTACGTTAATTAATGTTTCCTTGGATACATGACAGTAGACACTTCTTGTTTTGTCTAAACTATTTGCTATCCTCTTTTTTAATGATTCAAAGCTCAACACGTACAAACTAGCATGTTGATCGACAATTTAAATCAACATTTTGATCGACATAACGTGGACGCTGCTTTAGAGTACCAATAAAATTAACTTTTTTTTATTTTAAAATAGCTGGAAGGGATTGGCTGTCGAATATTTAAAATTGCTATTTTTATTCCAGGGTTGCCGCTTTTTTAAAATAAAAATAATTCATATTTTTCGCTAATATTAGCCGTAATTTGAGTTCCACAATTTTGAAAATATTTATTTTTCATATTATATACAGGGTGATTCACCTAAAGTGTGACAAAAAGTTTAAGTGTGTAAGTTGTGTCGAGACAAGACAAAAACTAGTTCGGGTAAAGGCAATTTTCTAAAAATTGACTTTAAACAGAATACAAATTATTAAAAAAGAACGGTTATAAGAACACTCATGACGTTTTCCTTTGGATATCCGGAAGCGTCCAGAAGCGTCCGGGAGTCTTCTGAAACCATTCCATTGGCACAAAAAGTACGCTTCTGACGATTCTGAGAAGAGAAATTCCATTCTTGATTTAATATCAGAATCCACTCAAGAAGCACTAATACATTTAAAATCGAATGTCAAAAAAAAAAAAAAAAAACTCACTCAAGCGTTTTGACAGCACATTGTGAGAGATGAACAAAAATTGTTAAGATGTTCATCGGTTGGCAAAACATCGATGTTAGACGAAAAATGAAAAATTTATTTTAGCTTTCAATGCTTTTGAAGTATTAAAATCATCGATGTACAGAAAGCTTAGGCACCAAATAAACATGATTTTCTGTATAAACGACATTCATGCTAAATAATTTAATATCGACGTTCAAACATTAAAATCATCGATGTTCAGAAAGGATAGACACAGTTTACAAAAGATTTTTCTTACCTACGACTTGTTAGATGTTCATTGGTGCATAATAACTTAAGGTCGATGTTCAAACATTAAAATCGTCGATGTTCAGAGATCTAAGGCACCGATTACACATGATTTTTTTACATACGACTTGTTAGATGTTCATTCATGCAAAATAATTTAATATCGTTTTTCAAACATTAAAATCAGTGAAATAGGAGAGATCATGGCAACATTTTTGTATATATTTTTGTATAGAGAATTTGGCCTGTACCTTAATATTTTTAACTCATCGATATTATGGAAAAAAATAGCGTTCAAGAACATGGTTATAATTTGAAGGTATTTTGAATTTGTAATGTATTGCATTTTTATGTTGAAAAAAATGTATTAAAAACATTTATGTTAAAAAAATCGGTATTACTGATTCGATAATTTTTGACATCGAGATTGGTTCTACGATGTTGACTTATCGAAGTTAACATCGATGATTTTTCAATATCGCTCATCCCTTTCACTACATCTTTTGACGATTCGCCGCAATACAAATATAAAACGTCAGAATTGAGCAGAAGCATAACAAACTGTTCCATTGGATTTCAGAATGAGTGGCACCTTGAGTGAAACCTATAGAAAACAATGCCTTATTAAATGTTTTTTTTTTTTATACACTTGCGAGCAAAAAAAAATGGAATCACTTAAGTTTGCCTTCTTAAACCAATCTGCACTTATCCGATAACGTTAATCGCCTACATTGCTCAACTTCCCAATTGTAGTGCATAGCGAAAATCGTACATGAACTTAATTTAAAGTTTTAAGTTCAAGCTTTAAATCGAGCCTATTAACAATTATAGATATTGTATCCATTGCGATTGTTGTTTTTAGAAGGCAAACTCGAGTGATTCCATTTTTTTGCTTATAATAAAGTATTTTGAAAAGTAAAATTCCTAGAAACATCTGGTTTTCACAGTTTGGCTAAAAATTTTAAGAGCTTTGAATTTTTAAAACAAAAATAGTAATTGAATACCTATGTAAAATGTTGAAAAAAATTAGTTTGAATGATTTTTTATTTTTTCTTTCAAAATTTTGAGTTTAAAAAATAATTTTTGAAAAAATGTGCATTTATTAATGAAGGTATTCTGTTTTGAGTAAATTTTTTAGAAAATGGTTATTCCGATTTTTGCATTGACCCAACCTGCACGCTCAATTCGTTTGTTACACCTTAGGAGGTTATATGCTTGCATGTAGTTGGCCCACCAACTATTGAGTTGAGCAAAACTGTTAATTGCAATCGTTTGTACATCGTTTGTCTACGTTTGTATAAGTTTTAGATTCGTTTGTACACTCACCGTTTTTTTTATATAGCCACTTCAAAAAAATTTACGGAGTTTGGCCCACCAACTATAACGCTCGAAAAATCTGGAAATGCAGTTCGATAGATAATCGTTTGTCTATGTTTGTCTTTTTTTTTTTCGTTTGTATACGTCCCAAATTTTTTTGACAAAAAAATTTTTTTTAACCAAATTTTATTAAAATTTTAAAACATATGCATTCGTTTGTCTCTTTCTTATAATGATTTTTCATCGTGTTATTTTTTTTAATTTGTATTTATTTCTATTTTTAATTAATTATTACTTTTTTGGGACATGTAGTTGGCCCACCAACTATAACGCTCGAAAAATCTAAAAACGCAGTTCGATAGAAAATCGTTTGTCTATGTTTGTCTTTTTTTTTTTTCGTTTGTATACGTCCCAAATTTTTTTGACAAAAAAAATTTTTTTAACCAAATTTTATTAAAATTTTTAAACATATGCATTCGTTTGTCTCTTTTTTATAATGATTTTTCATCGTGTTATTTTTTTTAATTTGTATTTATTTCTATTTTTAAATAATTATTACTTTTTTGGGACATGTAGTTGGCCCACCAACTATAACGCTCGAAAAATCTAAAAACGCAGTTCGATAGAAAATCGTTTGTCTATGTTTGTCTTCTTTTTTTTTCGTTTGTATACGTCCCAAATTTTTTTGACAAAAAAAATTTTTTTAACCAAATTTTATTACAATTTTGAAACATATGCATTCGTTTGTCTCTTTTTTATAATGATTTTCCATCGTGTTAATTTTTTAATTTGTATTTATTTCTATTTTTAATTAATCATTACTTTTTTTGGGACATGTAGTTGGCCCACCAACTGCATTCTCTTTTATTTGGGTGTCGACAGTTTCAACTTGTATTCGAAATTGCGATAATTAAGACTTTATCCTTTTTTTCTATTCTTTTTAAGGGGTGCCCTGCATTTAGGCTGCATACTTACAAACATGGTTTGAAATTGGTTTGAATACGCAACGTGATTGAAATCCTTTCAGATCTTATATTTACATACATATGCTTTGTTAAATTACTCAGTTGTGTATTTGTATTGTGTTAAAGGCCTTCTACACTAGCCCACTGTGTATTAATACATGTGAAAAAGATGGGACGTAGAATAGTGTGGAAACAAAATATGAAAGCCCAGCCTACACAACCCGACATTTTATCCCACACGATTTGACATGTGTTAATACATGAATAATTTTATTACAAGTTAATTTTTGTAATGTAATGCCAGATCCACATGCATTTCAAAGCTGCCAATATTTCTGCCAAAAAAATGGTAAAATAATGGCAGAAATAATTTTTTTTGCCAGTATTTAGAGCGTTTACACGATGCAAAGAAAAATGGCTATAATTTGACAGATAAAATAGCATTTTGCCATTCGTGTAAATGCAGCATAAATCCCTACCAGAGTAAAGAGATAAAAAAGAAGTAGATTTGACTTTTTTTTTAAAGGTTGAAGTAGGATGAAGCAACGATTTTAAAAAAGAAGTGGATTTCAATTGGCGATGGTGCAAAGTAGGAAGTATTTTTAAAAATAAATTGAAAAAAAAAAGAAGTAGATCTACTTCAATTGAAGTAAAGTGGCAACACTGCCTCTGGCTAGTGCGATCTGCGATGAGATGAGGATGACGATGAGTGAAGTTTAGTTTTCTAAAACTAGGTACCTATAAACTCTTTCTGAAATGAGCTGGGTAGCTATTTATTATTCGGTTGAGGTATTTTTTTTAAAAGGCGTATAGGTTTTTTCTTTGTAAAAGTAGGTTTTTGAGGCAAAAATGTATTTGCTTCTGACACGAGTAAAACACATGCAGGTATTTTTTTTATTCAGGCATGCTGAATTTTTATTAAAAATGGGTTTTTGGAACTACAGGAAATACACATTTCATGATTATGTTCGAGTTAAAATAATTTTGATTTATTTTAAGTAAACCCCCCCTTATCCATTCGCTGAAAAAACAGCCAAAACTCGTACGTAGTTAGGTAGGTACTCAAAAATTTGGTTACTACCTATCAATATCTATAATAGGCATGCATAGGTATTTGTACCCATAATTACTTTCTATTTCATAAAAAAAAGAAACTCATTAAAAGCCTTAAGCCGACGGCAAAGTTCAAGTTAATGAACAAGTACCTATAGAATTAGAATTATTTTTGTTTGGGTTTTTTTAATTATTTTAACTGAATAAATAATATACTCAAGGTGTAACTTAAGTCTTTTTAAATGCAGCCTAAATGCAGGGCACTGCTTAAAAAGAATAGAAAAAAAGGATAAAGTCTTAATTATCGCAATTTCGAATACAAGTTGAAACTGTGGACACCCAAATAAAAGAGAATGCAGTTGGTGGGCCAACTACATGTCCCAAAAAAAGTAATGATTAATTAAAAATAGAAATAAATACAAATTAAAAAATTAACACGATGGAAAATCATTATAAAAAAGAGACAAACGAATGCATATGTTTCAAAATTGTAATAAAATTTGGTTAAAAAAATTTTTTTTGTCAAAAAAATTTGGGACGTATACAAACGAAAAAAAAAGAAGACAAACATAGACAAACGATTTTCTATCGAACTGCGTTTTTAGATTTTTCGAGCGTTACAGTTAGTGGGCCAACTAAATGCTCCAAAAAGATTATATAATTAAATAAAAATAGAAATAAATACAAATTAAAAAAATTAATACGGTCAAAAATCATTATAAAAAAGAGACAAACGAATGCATATGTTTAAAAATTTTTATAAAATTTGGTTAAAAAAAATTTTGTTGTCAAAAAAATTTGGGACGTATACAAACGAAAAAAAAAAAGACAAACATAGACAAACGATTTTCTATCGAACTGCGTTTTTAGATTTTTCGAGCGTTATAGTTGGTGGGCCAACTACATGCTCCATATAATTAATATATAATTAATTAAAAATAGAAATAAATACAAATTAAAAAAATTACTACGATAAAAAATCATTATAAAAAATAGACAAACGAATGCATATTTTTTAAAATTTTAATAAAATTTGGTTAAAAAAAATTTTGTTGTCAAAAAAATTTGGGACGTATACAAACGAAAAAAAAAAGACAAACATAGACAAACGATTTTCTATCGAACTGCGTTTTTAGATTTTTCGAGCGTTATAGTTGGTGGGCCAACTACATGTCCCAAAAAAGTAATAATTATTTAAAAATAGAAATAAATACAAATTAAAAAAAATAACACGATGAAAAATCATTATAAAAAAGAGACAAACGAATGCATATGTTTAAAAATTTTAATAAAATTTGGTTAAAAAAATTTTTTTTGTCAAAAAAATTTGGGACGTATACAAACGAAAAAAAAAAAGACAAACATAGACAAACGATTTTCTATCGAACTGCGTTTTTAGATTTTTCGAGCGTTATAGTTGGTGGGCCAACTACATGTCCCAAAAAAGTAATAATTAATTAAAAATAGAAATAAATACAAATTAAAAAAAATAACACGATGAAAAATCATTATAAGAAAGAGACAAACGAATGCATATGTTTTAAAATTTTAATAAAATTTGGTTAAAAAAAATTTTTTTGTCAAAAAAATTTGGGACGTATACAAACGAAAAAAAAAAAAGACAAACATAGACAAACGATTATCTATCGAACTGCATTTCCAGATTTTTCGAGCGTTATAGTTGGTGGGCCAAACTCCGTAAATTTTTTTGAAGTGGCTATATAAAAAAAACGGTGAGTGTACAAACGAATCTAAAACTTATACAAACGTAGACAAACGATGTACAAACGATTGCAATTAACAGTTTTGCTCAACTCAATAGTTGGTGGGCCAACTACATGCAAGCAGGTTATATGTAGGTATATTTAGATTATTTAACGACTGATTGCCAATTATTAAACAAAATTATTGTTTTTTTTTTTTTTAAATCATATACTGAAAATCAACTATTGAACAAATTTATATTGGCTTCAGCTCGCAAAATATTAAAAATACCATACACAACTCTGTTAAGCTCATTCTTCTTGTCAAAAATTGTTAAGGCTGTCTTGTTGATGAAGTCAAAAATGCCAAAAATTAAGTAAAATCTATTTTTTAAATACGGAAATGTTAAAACAATTTGTTTATGTAAAAAAAAAAAACTTTAGATAAATCCATGTTCAACATCATTTATATCGTTAACATAGTTGAAAGTTTGCTTTGAATCTATCATAGTCTCCTTTGTTATTGCCCTTACTCCAATTGGACTTCTAGTTGTCTTCGTTACAATCATGTTCGTTTCCATATTGGTTTTTCGAAAATTAGCCCAATTACATAGTTTATGACAGCAGCACGATGATTTTCTCCGTGACTCGATCTAAAAATAAAAAGTGTTGTTTATATTTTTTTTTCAGATTTAATTAAACATATTCAGATCCCTATCACAAATTCCATCACTTATGACGAATTCCGAAACAAAAACTCAGCTTCCATCATAGTGGAAATCTAATACAAATTGGCATTATGAAAGGTGATACTTTTTTGCGGTATTCGTAACATGTTTCCGATTGCTATGGAATCAATGAGAGGAATTATTAAATTAGACTTACCATTGTAGGTTTTCTTGTAACCCCTGTTCGAGAAAAACATTTAAACATTGGCGTCTGATCGTAAGCTCTACGAAAATTATCATTTGTGTATCCATAAATGATGGGGTTTACTGCAGCATTAAGAAACATCAGATAATGAGCTATATACCATAAAATGCGGTAGCTAGTATAGAGTGATCCAGTATAAGTGCCTAAAAGATCAGCTCGCATAAAAACTAAGACCGTAAATGGAACTCGAAGAACAATAAATACAACAACCACAATGAACATAGTTTTAGCAGCTGTCTTTTTGTAGGAAACGTTTAAAGGATGATCTCTGCTGAGGACTTTCTTTTCGTATAAATCAAGCTTAAAATAATTTTTTTAAATAAGAATTAATGAGGAGATATTTTGTGTCCTCAAACCACAACACAAGACAAACCTTGATTAATATCGCTGAATACGATATCACCATTACTATCAATGGAAACCAAACTAAAGCTGATATAAGAAAATACCAATATTTTGGTAGAATATAATGATTTTCCTTACAGTAGCTTTCCTTGAAGTTCTTCCATAAACGAACCTAGGTTTTAAAATCACAATAGAGTTTAAATTATAGTATTTATTTTATTAGAAGTTAGCAGACCTACCTTATAAATTCTAAAGATCGCCAAAGGGGTTGCAATAGCGAAGCCTATCAACCAAGTTAACACCATCACTACTTTGGCACCCTTCATTGTGAGTCTTGCTTCCAGCGGCAACACAATAGCTGTAAGCCTATCGTAACTTATCCCCGATAGATTTAAAACAGCTGTTATTAGCAAAGACCCCTGGAGGAAACCTTCAGTTTTGCATCCAAATGATCCCATCATATAGTTCTGATAGAAATCATTGTACATAAACATAATTGGACAGATAATAAGAGCCGCTGTATCAGCAACAGCCATATTAGCAATCAGCATATTGGTGGGTGTTCGTAGGGCACGATTTTGAAAAATTAAATAAACTATAATGAGATTGCTAGCAATTCCGAACACAATCACCGGAAGGAATGTTGTCACTTTTAAAATAATTTCCCATTCAGGAATACGAAACCAAATGCGATCTTCCGGGAAATCGATGTTACTGTAGTCTAACTGAAATAAATTTATTTTGACTTTAAATTATTAAAAAAAAAAAACTGATACTCGTATGGACATTATTATTTACCGAATCTTCGTCTTTTGTCATATTTTTAACATTCCTGGGGACGGAAGGAAATAAAGGTGTAACCAATCGAATTAAAAGGGATAGACTGAACTGAATTCAATGTTTAGTGTTAAGTGAATTTTTAACCGGTGTTGTGGTGGATGGTTATTATTGTTCATTCTAAGCATATAGCTGATAAGGAAGAGAGTACCTGTTTGGTTCAAGTGGTTAAAAGCTTTCTAATGACAGGTGTCAGGTTTTGAATGGGGATGAATCAATTTAAATAAAGATTCGAGTGAAAGTAACCTTTTGATGAGCACATACAAAGGCAAACATTTATATTAAAAAAAAGGTAAAAAGTTGTGAAAATAACATTCCAAACCCCACATATAATTCCTGTAAGACGATTGCATGGATCACACGTATTGAAGTGACGTAGTGTCCCTAGTAATTTAATCACGTCTGTGAATTTGGCAAGGCAACTTTCGCCTAGAGTAATGGGACCAACGACGCAGTAATTTGCATTTTTGTTTGTATTTCTATTCCTGATTTTTCAGTTCGTCAAATAGTGGGTGTAATCGAGTGACCAGCTGTCTTCATAGTGAAGTCCCATGGTGTATCACGTGAAGCAAGCGTGCTTATAAATTGCTGTACTGCTCCAAATTCACAGTTTTTCTATGCATTTCAAGAATAGGCTGTGTTCTAATTTTGAAGTCCTCAATTTGAAAAACATTTCATACCTCCAAATTATAGGTATGTTCCTTTCGTCTGCATTTTTGTGATGTTCTTTGCATTTTAGTCCGAAGTTCTGTCAATTTATATTTTTTTTCTATATGGACTTGACAGGACTTTGGACTAGAATGCACATAACATACCTTAAATTTGGATCATTCCTGAAAATTCCTATCATACCTGGCTCTCGAGATACTTGTCAACTTTACTGTGAAGTCAACTTTATGAAATTTTTAAAAACCAACACTTATAAATTTAGACCTAGGCTTGGACTTAGGGTTTTTTGAGGATTCCCTAGAGGGGAAATTGATTTTTTTAGGCCAAGAAATAACGGTACCTGCCATACAACGAATAAACAAAAATGTATGCATAAAATTTACGAATAACCTTTATTAACTGCACCTGTTATAGAACCAATTTTTTGATTTGTTACACCGATTTCAAACAAAATTTGAATGACTATTTTAGTTTGAAAAATTTTAAATTCAAAAATGTTCAAATAGATTTTTCGATTTTTAAAAAAATATTAAATAGCAAAAAGCTTAATCTAATTTTTGTGTTTTTGATTTTCTTGAAACTGGTTTAGTTGAGTTTTGAATTTTGTTTATGGAGAAGATATACCAAACAGTTTAAATAGAAATGTATAAATCAAAATCTTAAAAAAAAAACTTTCTTTTGAAATAAAAAAAAAATAGATGTTTTTTTTGAAAACTCAATATTTCAAAAACGCTTTGGTCATATTTTTTAGAAATAATTTGTCTTATTAACAGTACCACCTATAGAACCACTTTTCATATTTTCCAGCTTCTCATTATTGGATGCTTGAATTGAGTTTTCTTTAATAAATAACATTAACTATCTAAATTCTCCAAAAAATGTTTTTTTTTCCATAAAAAATAAAAAAAATCACAATTTAAAAATTCGATTATTTAAAAACGGGTTCATGAAATTTTAGTGAAATAATAAATTAGTTTGAATTGGCGTTCCAAATTTGTTTCCTTAAAATATTTTCAAAATTGTGTATATGGGTGAATATTTGAAAATATTAATATATTTTGATTAACCCTCGCTGGAAACGACATATATTTACTATTATGATCCATCATAACTCTATAATAACCACTTTCCACGAAGGTACCGCTTTTGATCAAATTGCATAGAAATCATGGAAATTACAGTTTGGAGAATGACGGTCACAGAAATGATGCCGAAAGGTGGTTTATGAGAATTAAACCGAAGTTATTGGTAGACGACGTGACACTGGTCACGGGAATGACGAATCGGGTAGGCGAAACATATGAAGGATCCAGGGGAAAAACAGCTTAAGTCCATTTTTTTGGAAAATTAAACTAATGATGACATCTTGTAAGAATAATAAAATTTCCATACAAATTTTGGATACCTCTCGAAATGACACTTTTTGTAAAAAACTTATTTTTTAAAAGTTTTGTTTTGGCTACCAAACTTAAACAAAACTATTTTTTGAAAAAGTTTGTTTCCAGTCCTTGTAGTAATAGTTCAAAACGAAAACTTACCCGATATTTTAGATACTTTTTTCAAAGTGATGGCTAAACAAATTGAAGTACATGAAACGGTCTAACTCCGCGTTTCTTAATATTTTTTTTTTTGTTTTCAAATATAGATTTTTAAAATCGAAGGATGTTTGAACAAAAAGAAAAAAACCATTTCTAATTATCATGTTTAGTTCCTTCACAAGAAATTTTCAAAAAATATCTTCAAGTTTTCGGCTACCATGTAGGCCGAAGATGGAAGTCTCCCTTAACGCATATAATTTTATTAGAATATACAATTCATAAAATAAAATCAATTTGTGTTGTATAAATAAGTACATTTAATTTGAAAAAAATATTTTCATCCTTTATTTAATTTTCCTTAGAATTTAGCATTTGTTTAGAAAGTAAACTGAAATTATCGTTTATCTCGGAATCAATTTTAGTGGACTTAAGCCGTTTTTCCCCTGGACCCTTCATATAACTGGGGTTTAAACATAAAATAAATTGCTTAATTGAGTGACAAAACATTCCCCGATAAACAAAGAAATTAGTTTTGTCTTTTGCACATATATGCATAATGTTTTTTGTTTCAATTACTAGTATAGATATGATGAATTTATTGGGGACACTTACAACTCGCCTTTTATTTTTGTTAATGGCTTCTTTCCTGTCTATCGATTGCATAATTAGATTTTTCGTATCTTTTTCAAATTCATCGCTTAAATTAATTATGTGAGGTGGGACACGTCACGGTAATGACGATTTACCTATTTTGATCTCGTTCGCACTGTGTTTAAACATTTTAAGTGTATAAAAATATCCTTTATTGCGCACTTTATACAAAAAAAAAATGGGAAGCTATGGATTCGTAAAAAAAAATCGAACTCGGGCACATAATTTTCCCTAACATTACGATGATAGAGAACGCAAAAAAAATGGGTCTCGCAATTTTGTCTGTCTTTCCTCTCACCTATAGCCTAAACGGCTGGAGGGATTTTCTTCAAACTTAATGCATAGTGTTTTTTGACTAATATGTATATGCCCACACGTGTTTTTTTTAGTTTTTTTAAGATCAAAAATAACGGTACCTGCCATACAATTTTTTTTTTCCAAAAAGGAAAATAACATTTTTCTCAAAAACGGGTCCGAAGATTTGGTTTAAAAAGAAAATTAACTAAATATTTTGTAAACGACTCGGTCAATATTTCTAGAACTAGGTGTAAAATAATTTTTTATTATTTTGTAGAATACTTGCAAAAATC
Organism: Melangyna quadrimaculata; assembly: GCA_949320155.1. Classification (NCBI taxonomy): domain Eukaryota; kingdom Metazoa; phylum Arthropoda; class Insecta; order Diptera; family Syrphidae; genus Melangyna; species Melangyna quadrimaculata. Next base: position 47,491,999 of record OX439483.1, read on the forward strand.
ATGTCGCTAAATTCAAAAATAACTGTACCTTCCATACAAATGTTGAAAAAGCTGTAAGAAAAAAACTTATTCTTCTCGAAAACGACTCCAAGAATTTTGAAAAAAAAAAATGTGCGTTTACTATTATAGGTATGGTCAATATTTTGATAAAATAATTTTTAACCAATAACGGTTATTGACAGTAAATGTCATATAACCGATTGTTTGGTTTTGCGATTTCTCTTTAACGGCTGCAACGATTTCAACCAAAATTTGTATGCAAAAAAAAAATCAAACAATATACCGATTTTCGAAAAAAATAATTTTTTTTTTTTTGAAAATTCATTATCTTGAAAACGGGGTAGTAAATATTTTTTGTATTTTTTTCATGTTCATAGTCATTTTAGACCTGGGTCTAAGTTAAACATAGCTTTGGTTGAACTTTCGGACGTTGATTCAATTTTTTTAAGGTTATCATTTCAAAATATTTGAAGCTATTTGTGTAGTATACTTATAAAAATATAAAACCAACAACATGTCATTAAAATCGGTCTGTATTCATTGAGCCAAAATTGTCTTAAACTGTAGTTTAGTTAAACCTGGGTCTATCTGCGACTATGAATATGCCCCTATATGTTGGCATACCAGGTTTTATTTTTGAAAATGTGCAAAAAAATGTTTGTATACAAAACTAATTTTTAAGAAAACGGCTCCAACAATTTTTGATTTTTTTTTTCATAAATTCTTATATATCAAACAAATCAGATGACATACTTTATTTTGAGCTCTTACTTTTTAAGCCATTAAAATAACAAATTTATAGTACCTTATTTTTAGTAATAGTTTATTTAAATTCTACGTGCGATGTAGGGCAAGTTTAGGATTCGTGCAAAAAATCGAACTCGAGATAATAATTTTCCCTAACATTACGATGATAGAGAATGCAAAAATAGTGGGTCCGGGAATTTTGTTCGTCTATCTGTCTATCTATATTTCGACCTTAACCACTGAAGCGATTTTCTTCAAACTTAGCACTTAAGGTTATTTGGGGATTCTCTATATGGTAAATTGAAATTTTTTTTAGCTCAACTTATAACGGTACCTGCCCTACAACCAATATTCAAAAATGTATTTATTTCAAAAATGGCTCTAACGATTTTGACGAAAAAATAACGAGGTACAGGAGAAAGTGGGAATATGGAACCCCATTTGGTTTTTAAATTTTTTTGTTCATACCCGTTAGCTAACGACATTAAAAATTGTTCAATTATATAAAGTATTATATTCTTACATTATATATAAGAAAAAAACATATTCTGAATACTTTTTGTATTAAATTTTGTACTTTATTTTAAAAAAGAGTAATTTTTACATTTTTCATTTTATTGTTTCTTATATGGAACCCCGGGTTTCATATTGAATGTATGTAAAAATTACATTTTACCTCTCTCTACAAAAATCGCAAACATAATGATCATGATCGCATCCTGCCCAATCACTGTGTGCCCATAGGTTGCAGGATTGACATAAAACTATGAACAAACCTTTGTAACGTGGTTTGAGGGACTGAAAATAATTTCACCGCCTTATTTAGGCTTATTTTTTCCCCTAACATTTTTTTATTGCATAAATCATTTGGTTTCTAATATAATTACTAAAGTTAATATTTTGGTAAAAAAAAATTATTCGTAACGGTTATTAACGGTACCTGTAATAGAACCGATTTGTTGGTTTTCAAATTTATCTCTAACACCCATTTCAACCAAAATTTGAATACAAGAGGTCCTTTTCAATTTTAACAATTTTGCGTATACAATTTTTCGAAAAATTAATTTTTGGATTTTTTAAAAAATATTAATTTATTTTTTTTTTGAAAATTCAATATTTTGAAAACGAGTCAATGATTTTGTTTTAATTTTGTGAAAAATTGTGTTTTATAAATAATTTGATTTAAATATTTAAGAATTTTTATATATAAAAATTAATTTTTAAGAAAACCGCTCTGACGATTTTTGAGTGATTTTTTTTTATAAATTGATAGTTATCCAAAAAATCATATGTCATACTGTTTAAGCTATTAAAATGACAAATTTATAATAATTTATAGTAATTTTTAGTCTTAATTTATGTTTTAAATTGTTTTTAAAACTTTGTTTAATGATATCATTATGTTATGGAATATATGCACATTTGCAATTTCAAGGTACGTTAAAGTTATTAGCTACGAGAGCAAGTTCATGCGATCAAGTCGAGCCCATTTCTTTGGATGTAATACACTTTTCCTTATTTCGAAAAAATATTATCTTATAGTGGTAAATTATTTTTTAAGGTTTTTAATTTAATTTCATAGCTTTCTTTATTTTTTACTACAGCTAACAAATTTAAGCATTTCAAAAAAAATTAATTTCATGCTTTTGATAATTTTTTGAATATCTATATAATATTTTATTAATAATATAAATATTTAAACATTAATCGTTAGGCAGATAGATAACTTTTTCATTATAGTTTTATGGGAGGTATCATTTTTAATGGAGCTATTCAAACCAATTTCACCCGTTCAGGCTTTAGCTCAATGTATACACTTAGACGAAAGACAAAGGGACTAACGACCTTGATGCTAGTTTTGATTAAAACCTCATGTAAAACTCATGAATTTAATTATATTTCTAGTGAAAACAAATCCCACTTTGTGACCTAGCTTCTTCATAATACTACTTTTAATATTTCAAAGATCATATACAATTTTAATGCGAAGCTTGGACTAAAAACAACATTTTGTTTGGCTAAAAAAAATAAATAATCAACTATTAGGCTCACTTTGGCATCAAAATAATCATTGTCTTTGCTTTATAAACACCTACAATTTATATGAGTTGAATTTAAATTAAAAATTATCAAAAATAAGTTTTCGTTTCTAGCCAAGTTTTATTGCAATTATTTTGAATATAACAAGTACCTACCTACGTAATGTACAGTTTTATTACTGTTTTTTTTGTTTTTTTTTTAATTTTTATTTGTGGCTTTTCAGTTAACCTTGAGAAATACAACGAGTATATACCTACAGAAAATATTAATAATTTTTGAATATCATTCATACGTCTTAAACTTAAAAAATTTAAATTTTGGTGCACTTTTCTCCCTTGCTAAACCCTAAACAACCACCAAAAATAAAACATTCTCTCATTATTTACTCAATTGTTCATTGTTCAACCACCAAAAATTAAACATTCTCTCATTATTTTCTCAATTGTTCATGGCCATTTATTTATTTTATTTTAAAATATTTGTTCCCTTCAAAATTCTTATATTGATTTTAGAAACACTGTTTGTCGGATATTTACTTTGTGTTTTGTTTGTTAAAATATTTGACTATATAATAATAAAAAAAAATAACTCTTAAAAAATATTTCTAATGACTAATTCCATTGTTTTAAACAAAAAAAAAAACATAATCCGCAACTGATTGATATAAAAGCAACGCTTTCGGTTCTAAGAACTCAGTTTAAAAAATATTCTACATTTGAAACACGAGTTGAATTTTAACAAATCAATCTTTAAAAAAATGAAGTACTTTGCGATTTTTGTAACACTCTTCATGGCTGTTGCCTATTTTAACGCCTGTTCAGCAAGTAAGTTTAAATTTTCAAGATAATTAATTTAGACTGAAATTTTAAATTTATCGCTAATGATTAAAGCAAGCGAACCAGTTTGCTTGCTGAAAAAACCCGAGGGAAATGTTTTCATGAGGGAAGGCCAGGAAGATATTTCCCGGGGTGCAAATGGTTCCTGTATTAGGAATACTTGCACAGCCCCCAACTATACTATAATTTCAGTGCCGTAAGTATATAAAAGATATCCTTTAGGACTTTATAAGACTGATTTAATTTGTTTCTAGATGTTAAAGCGGGTAACGTAAATACATGAAGAAGTTTTGCTAATTGAATTAAAAAAAAAAATTAAAATCTACAATTAATATTTTAATCAATAAAAGTCCATCAGCAATAAACTTGAATTCAAAAATGCTTTCTATTTCTATTTTGGTATCGCCTTTCTTCTAGTTTTTTGATTAAAGATTTTATCCTTGGCGGAATATATAGGTTAGTGTTGTTTAATGACTCTGTTCTACACAGAAAGAAACAGAAAAGTTCGCGGATTGTGTGTTTCATTAGTAAATACATTTCCCTAAACTACTTTACGCCCTGTAAATATAGGGCTCTTGTGGCCCCAAAGAGATCTTGAGAGGTCTCTTCTATAGCTCTGTTTGAGTTTTTGAGGCTCCTTTACCTCTTTTCAATTACTCGTGATCTATGTTAGAGGTCTCTACAGCTCTGTTAGAGGTCCTAGAGCATAGTAAGCGTCCCTTACACCTTTTTTGGTGTAGGACCCTAGAGCTCTGTTGGAGGCCTCTAGAGTTATGTTGGAGGCCCTTCATCTCTGTTGGAGGGCTCTACAGCACTGCTAGATGCCCTAGAGCCAGGCACGTAGCCAGGGGGGGGGGGCTTGAGAGGCTGAAACCCCTTCCGAAACTTTTTGGTATAAATTAAATTCTTTAAAAATAAAGAGACTATTTAGGTAAAGTTTAATGTTTTAAAAATAAGACATTACATATTTAGGTATAATATTTAATATGAGGAGACTCATAGATATTAAGCATGTTATTCACTACGTTCACTTTGTTTGGTATTGAAGCAAGCTGGACCTCGAAGCTGATGCGAACCTTTGTATACTTTCGTTGAGTGGTAATGAACGAATCTCATTTTCACTCAACGAAAACAACCCTACTTAAAGAGTAGAGTCGAGTCAAAATTTGTTATGTTATGTCTTTTTGCATGTTTGTTTAAAAATATGGACTTATTTTATTTGATGATTTGACCAAAATCCTTCTTAATCTCAACACCATTTTAGCACAACTCCAAATTTATTTCTAAACCCATGTAATAAAAATCAGTCCACATCCCGATCCTTACGTGATGTGTGAAGTGGTTTAGAAAATCGATTAATTTGTTTCCTATGCTGAGTCCACACGAGCCAGTACTGGCTAGCCTGTTTGTTTTGTTAATTTTTTTTGGCGTTTGGGACGAAAGTACAGACCAGATAAATCATGGATAAGTGTTTTAAGTTTTAAGAAATTTAAGTATTAAAAAATTGATTGATTCAAAAAAGTCTGTCGAGTGAATCCGGCAATAATGGCTCAACTATTTCAGAATAAATAGTTGAAGAAAAGAGTTGTAAAATAATATCCAACAAAATTTGGTTTTATATAACTCTGCAAATAATAAAAGAAAACTTTTTTTCTTATTAACTGCAGAAAAAGCAGAATTATGTAAGCCAGATTATTTTTAAAGGAGAGTTTTAAAATAAGAATTTTGTTCCAGTTAGAATTTTAACGCTAACTCAAAATTCTAAAATTCCTTTTAAACATGCGCTATGGTGTATGGTGCGCATCGATTGATTTTAATAGAAGTGCAGTCTATGGACAAAATTCAGCGAGGTTGCAACAAGGAAAATTTATTATTAGGTGAAGATCAAAATTGGCTTCTTTTTTAACATTTATGTTTTTTTTTTTATGTGAATTCACTTCTTTTTGCAAATATTGTTTTTATCAGGAAAAGTGGGTGGAACAATACAAGACCCTCATAAGGAAAATTAAGTTTTTAATTTATACCTTTTCATAAATCGGAAGTGCTCCATTGAAATGATAATAATTGTGAAGAAGTGGGTGGATTTTTTTTTATATGAAGCGCCACGCTCATGCATGACAAATTTCATAATTTCAATTTTTTCTTTGTATTCACAGGAAAACAAACCGCTCTGCACCAATCGGAAGTGCTCTCAATATATTTAATATTTGGCGTTTTTCTTTTTTAACTCTGAGCAAATCACGAAACTGTCAAACAAAAATTCTATGTTTTTTTTTTAGCTCAGACGTATCAGAGCACAAAAAGTGTGTTTCTTTTTTCCATCTGAGCTAGCTCTGATCTTGATCGTTTAGCTCAGAATAAAATGACCGAGCAAATCAAGCGAAACGCTGAGCGAATCCAACTTCACTTTTTTTTTAGTGATTTGACTGACGAAAGAAATACACAAAATTAAAAATTGATTCCCAGGGCAGTACCACGCCCCTGATTAGAAAATCTTAAATTTTCGATTTTTTCCTGCCGTTGTGCGAAATTACAAGATTCTACAATGTCGGGAACTGCTCCATAATGTTGATGATATGTCAGTCATTCAGTCAGTTCCGGTTTGTTCGATTTTCGCAGTCATATATCTCGGGAACCGCTGATGCTAAAGAATTGAAATTTGTTAAGTTACCTAAACCTGGTAAGCTTAACATATGATGCGAGTTTGAAATTTCTGACTTTATTGGTACTGAAATTTAGTGGGGGGTCGAAAATCGCCTGAGTTTGATTCTGTAAGAAGGGTGTAGTGACAGAACTTAACTGGGCACTACCGTGCCCTTTGATAAAACCAAAATTGCTGTATATGGCAGCTACCCACCCGTTCTAGATGAGCTTAAACAAAAGTTTGATTTTCTCTAGAAATGCTTCACACCATATTCGAAAAAAAAATCCGTGTATTCGTTTAGACTTTAGTCAGTATTATCGATGTGTAACTATAGTGCTTTTATGACACGGGATTTTCTTCGTGGCACGAAAAAAAATCATAATGGCACAATTTTAAAATTACCATTATTACACTTAAATTTCATATAATATTGACATTTTAACGAAATCTTATGAACATTTCTCCTAATGATGTTCAAATTAGTAAAAACTTAAGTGGCGCCTGGTCTATATGGTGTTTTTGAGAAAATTGCATTAGGTATTGTTGGGTTATTTCAGCGTATCTCTTAAAAGGCTGAACCAATTTTGATCCAATTTCGCACACTCGTAAACCTACATACAATGATTCATTACATACCTTAGAAGTCAAAGTCGTACTCAAAACAATATTGCATTCCAAAATATTCAAAACTCAACTTTTTTATAAAGACAACTTTTGTTTAGTATTTAGTTTTAGTAAGTCTATGCGGTAAGAATTACTATTTATTTTTTTTTTTTTTCGAAAATCAGAGTTTTTAGTTAAATTTTTAATTTAAATTCGCTCCACTTAAAACAGAAGTAATTTCAATATTTCAATATTTTAATATTTAAATTTCCTTATCTTCTTATTTTTAATTTAAAGTTACGATGTTGTCCTGGGAAATAAGATATTCACTTCGGAAAAATTCGACAAAGCTGGTGAGTTTTGGTGGATAGCTTAATTTGTTTGTCCTAAATACTTCCTGAAAAGTAAAAATGCAAATTTTTCAATGACAATTTCAGTGGCAATTTCCATGGCAATTTCCATGGCAATTTCAATGGCAATTTCAAAGTTGTAGATACCTACACATTGTAGCTCTTACAATTCTACACAAAAAAGATTATAACATTGTTTTATGTAGAATTGATAGCTTTGGAGAAAACAGTCGAAAAAATGTTGGTGCAGTACATTTAGTCAAAAAAATGTAATATGGGAGGTAAATATATACATATTTTTGGATGAACCAAGTTTTAAGAGTGGTATTGGAAGGGAAATGCCACCATCTTGAAAAAATGTATTTTTCTTATTTTGTTTAATAAATCCTGGGGAGTTTATTTGTTCACCTTTGACCCCTGTAACTTTTAGCTCCACCCCAAATTTAGTATACTTTTCAGGAAATGTTTAGGACAAAAAATGAAGCTCATCACCAAAATTAAGCTTTGTCGGAATTTTTTCGAAGTAAGGACATTTTTGTATTTTTAAAAACATTAAGCATCCACCCCAAATGTCTGTCTCTCTTTTCAGACATGTTAATTGGACTTCTGTTAGTTGTGCCTGAGAGTTGGACCACTTTTATAAAAACATGTGTCATATTTTAATTTGCGTTAAAAGTTGCATGCACACCGAGTTCCCCCACAGTTCTTACACCCTAAAAATTAGCCAATCAAATTAAAATTAACATTCGGAACACCCTGTATCTATTATTTATTAATTTTAAAAACCTATAAAAAAGTAACATGCTTCGTATTCAAATAAAACCAAATTATTATAAACATGGTGCTTATATTTTAAAATAAAATGTTTAAATAAAGACGTGTTTTAAAAATGTGTTTTTAATACAAATAAAATAAAATATTTAGTGTTTTTAATAAAATAATCTATACAAACTCCTTATATCTGCAAAACAGAAATACATATAAACAACGATTAATATTTCTAATAATATTGCTCCTAGTCAATTGTCAGCTTTCGAAAAGATCCATTTATTCCAAAAAATGAATCCACTATAGAGGCTGTATCATTTCGGAATTTTCCATTACATCCATATTCCTCTTCTTCAATAAAAAACTCCTTGTGCTTTTTCAATTTAATCTCCCATTTCTCGATAATGTCTTCAATTGTTTCACATTTACCGCCATATTCGATTGGAAAACAGTGTTTAGGGATGTGCTCGTAAAGGCTATTTAAGTCATTCCCGTGGAAATAAAACTTCAAAAAAAAAAAAAAAAAAAATTGAATTATGTGTTAAAACAGTTTTTTTTTTTTAAATCTTACCCTATTCTTTAATTTCTCATTAATCACACCTTTAACCATATTGAAACATTTTTGAACAGCTGGTAACATATTAATAAAATGAAATCCTTTCATTCGCGATGGCAATGCTTTGTTAGTCATTACAGTGATTTTTTTAGTGAATATAGGATCGAAATTGAATAAGTGAAATGGTGTAATATTAGCCAAATCCACAACAACCACATAACCTGCAACAATGGCATTGTCGTCCTCATACAAACATATATCGGCCATCATTACGCCAATTTTGAAAACTTCAGCAAGTTTGAATCTATGGAAGTCTATATTTCCAAAACGAAGCATTATCACACGCGGTCCATCTTCAGATATTGGTTGTGGTAAGTGTAGCATTGAACTGTCCGAAATACAAAATTAAATCATATAATATCAACGACGATGATTATAACATGCCGCCTCCCTGGCCAAGAACAATAGCAGGACCATGAACATGTCTAAAAAAAATCCAATGGAGTCGCAAAAATCCATGTCCAAGCAGTGACATATCCATACAAATCAGATTGTGGATTAGATTGTAGATTGGATTATGGACATCGTTCATGGCCAGTGGAGGCGGCATTTAATGGTTTTATTATTCGGACTTACCCTAATCTTAAAATCTCATAGACTTTGGGATCATTGATATCACGGTCTTTGAAGAGTTCCGGCATTAATGATCGATATATGTAGAAGCTTTCAATTTTTTGCTTGCATTTTTCCAAACTAAATTTGCTACCACGTAGGAATGTAATTAGAAATTGATCTTGAGTACGTGCCCTTAAGTGACGTTGTCTGGTCAGCCAATGCTTGAGCGAGTCTAAGTAAAACTGCACATCATTTGAAGTTTCGTTAAGCTCTTCAGATGCTTTTTTAGCTAATGCTGATGGTAATGTACGAATGTTGCGCATTGTGCTTAAAAAGAGGAAAAATAAAAAAATATTTATTATTTAAGCTCAAGGTTTAAATAAAGTTTTAATTTTCAAGCAACTGAAAAGAAAAGAAAAAACCATAGTGCTATCGTATAATCTATTAATAAAATATATTGCAAGTGACATCATTATAATTTATGAAAATTACCAAGTTAATTATTTAAATCGAGGTTGTATTCTGTTTATTGCTTAAATTCTTAAAAGTAGAAGACGGTGGCTGAATTTCGATCTTGAAAACCTAGGAAGATACGACATCCGCAAAAAAAAGTTATAATCCTTTTTACGTTAGTATGAATACTGAGACTGACCATATTTTTAGTATGATAGATAAATATTGCCGAAAATCCTTTAAAATAATGGTCCGTTGATAAAACTTGGTATAAATATTCAACTTCCCATGGACACCAAACATAAAAAGAGTCCATGAAAATGTCTATGGTAACATAGTGCTTTCTTGTGGGGGGGGGGGGAGGCGGTGAAAAGTGTAGGACTATACCAAAACACTTGTGAACAAATTGTTTCAACGGGTTTTCGGCAATATTTACCTATCGTACTGAAAATATAGTCATCTATGAAAATGGATCGATCGTGGTTTGTGCGGATGGTTAAAACTTGAAAACCACTGGTCCGAATTGGAAACTTCCTGCTTCGGGTTTGTTTGAAATTACTACGCAAAGGATTAGGAAATAAAAAAAGTCGAACAATTCTCTACAGGTGGGGCTGTAGGCGCAAATTTCGTTTTTTTTTTTTCAGCACCATAACTCGAGAAGGCATCGTTCGATGTTCACTTTTTTGTTTTTGATAGATTTGTATTGACCCAATAAAATCCCGGAAAATTCCAGAAAAATTGGAAATCCTGGAAGCACCGGTTTTAGTGATGCATTTTTTTCACATTTAATCTAGACTTAGAGCGAGAAACGGATTTTGATCGAGTCGCATTGAATCAAAATGTTCTATGAATTGATGCAAGTAGTCGTAAACGGAAATGGTGGCATTTTATTCGTTGATGCTTCCAGTGAAATTGAAAAAAAAACGTTACTGTTTTCACTGTTTTTGACTAGGATTCGTACGAGATCTGATATTGCTGTAGTACTCTCATCTTAAGGGATTGAGGCTATGTTGTTAGAAGGCGGTCGAACCATTATGCGTTTAAATTGCCATCGAATCTGCAAGTGGATGAACCTACATGCAACATTTCAAAGAAGTCTGCAATGGCGAAAGTATTGCAACAATGTTACATTGCCACCTATGAGGTGTGCACAATGGCTAACAAACATGCATTGAAAGCCTTGAATCGCATGTTGAAAGATATGCGAAATGATCAAAAACGTTTCGGTAGCGCAATAATAATGCTGTCAAGCTATTTTCTTTATAAGCTGCCTGTCATTCCAAGATCAATTTCCGGCAGATGAATTTAACACTTGCCTCAAGGCTTCCGTCGGCCAAATGGAGATGTGTGAAAAAATTGCAATTGAAAACGAACATGCGAGTTGCGTTACGAAATTACCAGTCCGCTGCAGATTTCTCCAGGCAGTTGTTGGCGATTGCCAATGGCGTGATTCTAGTCGATTTATTCACCAGATTGATTTTTCACCGAATTTTTGCCAAAATCACTTTTTTCTCGAATATCGCTTAGAATTATGCTGACCATGATTGGCTCAGCACCACGAGTGAAAAACAAGGACAATTGAACAATAAATTGAATTTGTCATTCAAAAGCACACCACCGAAGAGTTACATTCATACAAATCCATCGACTCCTTGATTGATGAACAGGAAGCCCCAAACTATTTCACGGAATTTGTCATTCAAGTGTAGATTTTGACCCGAAAATTCCGCTTATTCCTAGCGATTAGTCTACAATTTTACACAAAATTAAAGAAAAATCATTAACCAAGATATTGAATTTTCAAAAGAAAAAATTTCAATATTTTTTTAAAAAGTCCAAAATTAAATTTTTTTTCGAAAAATTGTATACATATATGCAGAATTGTTAATAGTAAAGGACCTCTTATATAAAAAAATTTTGGTTCAAATCATTTTAGCCGTTAACGAGAAATAAGAAAATCAAAAATCGGTTCTATGACAGGTACCCTTAATAAGCGTTAAAAATTATTTTTTTCCACTAAAATTTGTATTATAGTAATAATAGTACCTCGTAATTTTTGAAATAAATCAATTTTTGTATATTGCTTGTATGGCAGGTACCGTTATTTGTTGAGCTAAAAAAAAACTTCAATTTTGCCTCTAGGGAATCACTTAAGAACCTAAATTCCAAAGTTTAAAGAAAATCGTTTCAGTGGTTTAGGCTGCAGGTCGAGGTACAGACAGACAGAGAATTGCGAGATCTACTTTTATCGCGTTCTCTATAATCGTACTGTTAGGGAAAATTATAATAATCTCGAGTTCGATTTTTTGCAAGATACAGGGACAGGAACAAAAATTTATTGAAGTTGGGCGGTCCGTGGTGGTAGAGGCCATTGCAAAAATTGAATTTTTTAACACTGCCCAACTAAAAAAAAAAGTCAAAACCAGTCTAATTTTTGTAACCATTTTTAGCGACTGCAACTCAAGATGAAAAATTTGACAGTTGGTTAGAAAACTATTTCAATAATAAGAAAATCGTCAATGAATGTGTTTTATTCATGTAAAATGTTTACTATCTACAATTCTGTGTCACACTGCATTTGTTCAAAAAACCTCAAACGATCTATGCAGGTTCTGGTGGCGTATACTTGTTTTTTTTTTATTTAAACATTTAAAATATTCTATTTAGTTTAATTTTTTTTTCTTCTGATATACAGGTAATTCGCATAACATACAACAAAAACGTATATGGGAGGGAGCATATAGTTATATTTCCCCCATTAAGGCATGATGGGCATTTTTTTTTAATTACTTAAAATAAAATATTAGAAAAACAACGGCAATATTATATTATGCTATAACTTTTTTCTATACCCAGAAATATCTGTTCTTTTATTATATTTTTTAATCAAGCTGTAATAGACCAAGAAAAAAATAAAAATAAATCGGGTGGCACAACGGCTCATGAAGAACCAGGGCCTAGTGACTAACAACTAGCAACCATTCCTGTGTGCGCCTTTTGACAGGAATGGAAGGGACCTACAATTTTATGCCGAATCCGAACGGCTAGACGAGAAGCACTTATTCGTGACAAGTGATACTCTTGGAGGATTTGTCAATTCCTCGCAAGAGGCAGTAGCCCTGAAAAAAACTTTTTAGTTTTTAGGTGGACGAGGCTGGGAAGCGATCCCAGACCTCCAGCGTGACAGTCGAACGCACTAACCATTACGCTACGGGCTACTACTAGACCAAGAGCCCACAGCAAATTTTGGGAGTGGATTGATAACCAAAATATGAGTATGATGGTGTATAGGTGCATATATCACGGTATCAAAAACAACCGTCTGGCAGGTTTCTTTTTCATCCTTTGGCGAGGGTGGGGGTTTGAAAATAGCGATTTTCAAATTTATTTTGTCAGAGGTATTACCACTTCAATAAATTTAAAAAATATATGCCGCGCTGCTCTGTCATTTTCTTAAAGTCAAAACGTCATAATCTTGGCAATCCGACCAATAGAACTCAAAATATAAGCTTTTTAAGAGGACCTTTTCGTTTTTTTCTTGGAGAATTATAAAACACAAAAAATCAACAAAACAAAGTCTCCAAAAAAAATCGATTGCTCGGATTGCCAAGATTATGACGTTTTGACTTTAAGAAAATGACAGAGCATTCCATAATATATTTTTTTAAATTTATTGAAATACCTCAGACAAAATAAACTGGTAAATCGCTATTTTCAAACCCCCACCCTCGCCAAAGGATGAAAAAGAAACCTGCCAGACGGTTGTTTTTGATGCCGCGATATATGCACCTACAAACCCTCATACTCATATTTTGGTTATCAATCCACTCCCAAAATTTGCTGACGGCTCTTAGCCTATAAGTGAATACATTCAGGATTCAGCCTTATCGGGAACAAAATTTACCCCGGATATTTCCCAGGCGTTATTTTTACCAATCATTAACAATTTCCGAAAATGTTAAAGGTAAATCTATTTCTCGGGGGAACTTTGGCGACATATTCCCCTGTGAAAAAGGCAAAATCTGAGGAAGAAATTTCCCCAAGCATTGGCGATAAGGCAGATTATGAGTTATTATTTTACTCAAAAATATTTTTTATAAACTATTTTGTTTTTTGAAAATTATATGTATGTATGTATTTAATTACAACTATAAATTTTAAGATTCAATGCTCTTATTATTAAAGTCAAATACTCGTAAGACTTTTACTTTTTAGGATATAATCAAAAGACAAAACCTGGTTTCTTATAAGAAGAGGCTTAATCATAATCAATATTTCATATCAACAGGTGAATCAGATATTATTTCTTGTTTTATTAAATAAATTTATTTCTAAGGACCATTTTTTTGAACCAACCACAACCACTGAATATTAAAAACCAAAATATTAGTAACACAGAATTTTAAAAACAAATCAGTTTGACATATGTATGTAAAAATAAAAAAATGGAATTTGAAAACTAATACAAAAATTATTCGATAAAACAACTTGATTTTTTCAATACAATTTGTTCCTGTTTTTAAAGTATTTATTTCTCTGATAGTTCCTGACGATTGAAAAATCAGCTCTTAAAAATAATAAAAAGTGCATTTCAATCTTAAAAAAGCTAAAGCATAATATTGCGAGTGATGCTGTTGTGTTTTAATATTTTTTTATAAATTTTTTAAGTTAATTTTCAAGTAAATTTAAAATGTTTGGAAATAGTCCACCCCTCCCATACGACTTTTTTCTTGCCAATGCCCAATTTTCACATTCCAGCTTTCTGTCGCATTTTTTTTTGTTTATACTTAGCAAGAAATCAGGCGGTGACATACAACACTCTTCAAATATACCTCTAAAAAAATTAAGAAAAAAAAAAGATCGAAAAATAAAAAAAAAGTTTTTGAAAACTATGTACCCATAAATAATACAAATGTTTTGGTTAAAAATATTTTTAAAATATCCAAAACCAAATGACCAAAATTATTTTTTTATAAATTCAACTATTTTAAGGGCTATATACATTGCCTTTCACACATAACATGAATATTATTATTTAAAAAGCACTTTAAACTTAATACTTCTTGTTAGTAAATTATTGCTGTCAATTATTAAAATAAAAGGTATGACTTACCATTTATTTTATTTTCACTTTTCTTGTAATAAGAAAATAATTATCACTTAGCACTTGTAGCCTTAAATATGCTAAATTTTATGAAAACTATTAAACTTAATTAACAAAGTTCAACATTAATTAAATGTATATAAGTAAACAAAATTGCATAATTTGTTAAAAATCGAATGCACCCAAAATCAACACACTTATAGGTAGTTTAAATAATTTACATACATAAATTATACAAGATTTTCTAAAATTCAAAAATTTACGTAGGTATAGAAATTAACATATTATGGTCAATCTTAAAAATTCAAGTAGGTTGTAAATAAACGAAAATCCACCGAAATTAATTTTTAAATCCGTGAAAGTTAACTGATTCAAACGAAAGTGCAACGAAGACTGTGCGCATGCGCAGCATCACATCTTACATTAACTGCATCTCAAATGATTTCAAACATGCGTGATAGCTGATCATACATTTTCTATCGACCAATATGGCAAGAAGCTAGGAGTATTAGTAGACTTAAACAAAAAATTCATTCTTTAGGTAGAGGCAAATATTGTCCATGAAGGTTTGTTTGTAATACACAAATTCTATATAAAAATTACTAATATAAATCAGCCGAGTAGAACACTTTATATAATTTGAACTGTTGAATTGATATGAAATAGCTTTTAAAGGCCTTTAGCACACAGTCAAATTAATAGATATAAAAATTGATTAAACGTGGGCAAAATTGCAACAGAAGCTTTTTTAATTGATTTTTGACCAGTTACCGCTACTGAACAACATATCCAAAATCGGACAAAATCGGTTCATGGGAACACCCCAAAAAACGGGGTTCAAAATGGCGGATTTATTGGTACGTTGTTTTTGGTCGTTATTTTTATTACGATGCGATTTTTCCTTTTTTCTAAGTATGTATGTTATCACTATAAGCTAATAATTGTGGTCCATGATCCCCTCTCTCAGTCATGACCCCCCCATTTGTGACCCCCCCCCCGTTGTATGACCCCCCCTTAAGTCACAAACAGGTTACAGCCCTAGAGATAATGATCTGCACTGCAGCGACCACTTTTCACAAATAAACACTCCCCATTTATGACCCCCCCTCTGCGTTTATGAGAATACCCCCCAGATATCGCACAAAGTGATGTAGTTCTTCTTTTTTGATGTCAAAACATGAACAAAATTTGTATCTAAGACCGTTAATCTCGTTGGGGTGTTCCGTCCCGATTGTCAAGTTGCGGTCTTAGTGGGGGGTGGGTTGGCATTTAGCCGCGGTGATATGCTGGCCCTTTCGAAACGGTTTGCTCGTTGTCCGTGATTTTGTTTTAGACCAGTATTTTATTCGTACTAAGGTACCTCGGCTCGGGTTGTCGCTGCTCGGTGGCTTTCCTTCTTATTAGTTGAAAAGGGTTAGTGGTGGTGCGTTCTACAAGCTTCTTTGCTGAAAGCAGTAGGAACCTGTCAAAGGGGATGATTTTCGCATCTGTGTAAAGATGCTTCGTTGATTTGATGACTCATTCGCTGCCGGTCAAAATGTATTCCGGTGCAGATCCTTAGTAACATTCTTTCGAAATTTGAAGTTCCTTCATAGCGTCAAGATGGGGAACCAGACTCGTAAGGAATAGCTGATGACAGGCCGCAGGAGTTGCTTTTACATTATATTTTTTCGTCTTCTGGCTTTCTGCTTTTTTAATATGTTGTAAGGGTCTGTTAGAGTTGGCTGTAGCTCACTTTGCAGCTTTGAAAAACCTGTATTCGCTGCGGGAAAAATACAACAGTGAAAAAAAGATAAAATGCAATTTTAGAAAAAGCCATCCATTATAAATTTGTTTGTTATAAAATTTTCCACAAGACTGCACTAGTTTTTAATTCATGCAATTATCATTTTTGTAGCTACCTAACCATAAAGTTAAAACAGAATTATGAAAATCGAAGTAATCTTAAGAAAGCACTCCAAAAACAGGTACAAAATTGTCCAATGCAACAAATTTGGAATCTAATATTACAAGGCAAAATTCCAAAATCCTGATTAGATTATCAAAATGACTGATTAGCGTTAGTTAATTAAAGCCCATGAAGGTCACATACTAAATAGCCCTTAATATCATAAAATCATATACATTATTTCTGTTGTCAAACTCCTTTTTTCTCATTTATAAAATAGTCAAATCCAGTATCCAGTAAAATAGGTATCACTGAATAGGAATTTACACATACTCATGACATTGCACAAAAACTTTATGTTATACCACACTATTTTCTATAAATTTCGGAAATTTCAAATAATTCAATAAATGAAAAATTTGACATAAAGAATACCTCACTTTTAACCCATTGAATGAGTGAAAGAGAAAAATATGTATTACTTCTGTAATTTAAAATTCTCTTTTTTTCGGTGCACCTTGAGTGAGTGGGGGAGAAACATTCTTTAGTTACAGCATGCATGAATGAAATAAATATATTTATTACATTTGTAATGTATAATCCTCTTTTCTCGCTTGCACACTGAGTGAGTGGTGGAGAAACATATTTGTTACCTACTTCTGTTGTTTGTAATCTTTTTTCTCATTATAAAAAGCCGACTGCATTTAGTATCACTAGAGCGCATGAATGAGAGAAACATATTTATTAATTCCTTATTTTAAAATCTTAGAAGAAGAAATAGTGGAACGGGAATATCGAGGAAAAAGTGAGGCTTTTTTCAAAACAATGTGAGTTACACAAACACAAATGCATTCACACAGGGTCGGAATGCAGTGAGATAGCTAAATGCTGGGCCCCCAAAAGAATTCTTAGCTGTGTTTTTGAGAGATGTATTTTTGAGATTAAATTTTAGTAGTAAAAAAGCTTATTAAACTAAATAAAAAAGTGCATACATATATGTACCTATCAAAGAAAATGATGAACAAAAAATTCAAAAAGATTTTATTCTTACATCACATATTGTTTACAAAGAGGTTTTGTAAAACTAATATCTTCATATCAATAATAAAAAGTATTTATTTATTTTGTTCAAACATTCTATTTGAAAATTTAAAGCCTTATTGAATGTGTGAAATTTTCGCACGGGTCTTCTTGTTTAAGTATATTATTAATTTTTGTTTCCATCAACCTTGTAAGCGATTTTAAATTTTCGAAAAATATTCGCAAAAATGGTTTACGAAATCATTTTCTATTTATAAGGTATACATTTCATTGTGTTTATTATTGCATAATTAAATAGTTTGAAGTTAAAACAGTTTTTGGGAAAATTTTCCGTCTGAGCTCCTACCTTAAAGAACAAATTTGTTCAGGTTGGTATAGTTAAATTATGAGCGATAATAAGATTTTTGTAGGAAATAATTAAGTAGTATATCTTAACTGAATGTAAAAGTACTTTTCGAATTATAACGGAAGGATTATCGGTCCTGATTTGGACAATTTCGTACCTATTTTTTGAGTGCTTTTAAATTACTTTATAAATTTTGTTAAGATGTATAGTGCGCATGTATCATGCATGTGGTCTTTTATGTCCCATGGACCGATTTTGTCCGATATTGGATATGTTGTTCAGTAGTGGTAACTGATCAAAAATCAATTAAAAAAGCTTCTGTTGCAATTTTGCCACGTTAAGTCACTAATTGCCTGGACTAATAAAAATTGTCATTTCGTCCGGGTGATCTCACTTAAACAGATCAGTTGACTTGTTAGGGCCATCCCAAAATGCAATTTTTGTTTGACTGATGAGCCCCAACGAGGTGTTCCGGACGAAACATCAGTTTGAATACACTTAATGCCGTACATCATTGAATACACTTAATGACGTAGGTATAAGCTGTTTTGGCAGTTAAAAGGTGGCAGCACCGCAATTTGTCATTAAAAGGTGATTGGCCTTATAGGAATTGAAGAAGAAGCTGTGAACAAAAAAAAAAAAAGAATATAAATTTGAACCGCTTTTGAGAATACAACGAATTTGCTAAGAAGTGTTGCAAAACAATCAGTCTTATCAGGAGCAAATTTTTCCTTGGATGTTCTCCTCGGTGTTTTTTCCCTGGTGTGATATTGGCCAATCGTGAACGATTTTCGAAAGAGTAAACGGTAAATCTATTTATCGCTTTTATTTTAGCGGAAGGAGGTTTTGACTCCTGTGAAAAAAGCTAAATCCGAAGAAGAAATCTCCCCTTCAACTGACGATAAGGCTGAATATTTAATTCTAGACCTACTTTATATTAAGAATCTGAAACTTTATAAAAACTATGAGTAAATTCAAAAAAAAAATCAAACTATTATATGGGTTGCACCCGTTTACATTATTTCAGAAATAAGATTTCGCATAAACAACATTTTTTGACATGCTCAGTAATCCAAAAGAAAATATTCTCCACCTGGAAACACTATGTAGATTGCCTTAACTTCATCAATCACTTTTGTTCGAAGGATTTTCTACACATGCAACCACCATGTGTTGCCTCGTTGCATCGTATTTAAAAAGTGATTATTGATAAGAGATCAAGTTACAAGAAGTGCACCCTAAGAAGATGAACTTTAAGCATATTAATGCGTCCTATTCATTAGGGATTATAAATTTGTATGCTTGTTGAATGCATTCAATTGAAAATTTTGATTATTCCATAAATTAACATATATTGCAAAATTAATGTTAAACCATTCAAATATGTGTGTAAAACCAGAAAAGTCTATATAGTAATAGCTTAACCCAAACATGCGATTCTGCATTTGGAAATCCAGAGAAAAGCTTGTTTACTCCACACGAAATGTGTCGGAAATAAATGCATTTAATTTGTCTTTGCATAATGACGCAGGTGAATAAAAATATATTTGAATAATGATGCAGCACGTGTGGGCAACAGGTTAGTGTTACATAAAAGGAATGGTGTCCCAATACGCAAAGTAAATAAATTATGTTTTTAGTCAAAAAGTTAAGTGATAAGAAAATAAAGCTAATAACACATTTCTAAGCGGATATTTTGTGTGTAAGTATAGATTACCCTATTTTAAATATTGACCAACTTAACTAAGAATGCACTTTGTGAGTGTTATGAAGATCAACTATAGTTATTTTTGAGAACTGTGCACTCTGTTTCGAAATGTTTGAATTTCTGTGAACTTATTAATTTTTATATACTTATGCAAATATATCCCAAAATTCGAATTAAAAATAAAGTCGGAATTTCGGTAACAAGTGATACCAACTATTTGGTTATAGCACTGAGTGCTTGAGGTAAAAATGACATTTTGTGCTTATAGTTTGGTTTAATTTCGTCTTTGTTCTCTTTCAAATGATCACAAAAACCTAAATTTATTTAATTTCAAAATAAAATTAAAAATGAGATTCATGTAGGTTATTTACTTTCCCTTTACCAAAAACAGAGTCAAAATAAGGTAGGTAGGTAATTAAACTGTGTTTACATTTTGGTTACTTAAATAGACGCACTGCTCAATTGTGTACCCCTCCCTTTGAGTGTATATAATATTATATATACTCAAAGACCTCTCCATGGTTGAATTTGTAGAAAACTGAAACAAAGAAATGTCAAATTAAGTTGGGCAAAAAACTTGACGTTAAGGTGTGACTCACAATTAACATCGTGCATTATGTTTATAAACTACCCTTTAGATATATGTACATTAGAGTGTCCGTTAGATAGCACACCCCGTCAAACGGAAGTTTATGTCGACAGAAAAAATTATTGACCAAAAACAATTTTTTCCGAGGTCATTAACCCGTATCTCTAAGGTCATACTATTCCCATACAACTTTGTATGGGAAATTTGCACTTTTCACATTTTATTTTTTTTCTCTGGAACTATAACAGTTATTCTAAATTTTTGTGGGAGTTCAAATTGATTTATCGGTCCGTTAAAAAACTGCATTAAAAAAGGTATTAAAAAAATTTAAATTATAATTTATTTCGATTTCTTAATTTAATAAATACATTCATTTTATATATTTTTCTCTTATTTTTCTCTCTCGATCTTCAGCAGTTTTTGTTGTTTTTTTTAATGATTATCATAAAATAATAAGTTTTTTAAGAAATTGCATGAAAAAAAGTAATGAAAACAAATTATAAATAACCAGAAGGACCATGCGAAAATTTCGCACATTCAATAAGGCTTTAAATTTTCAAAGAGAATATTTGAACAAAATAAATAAATTCTTTTTATTATTGATATGAACATATTAGAAGAATTTAATTTAAATATTATAGATATGCATTTAACTGATCATAATATTTTTTTTTTAATAAAATTTGATGCAATACAAAAATTTCTTATTTTTAACATTGATCGTTCCTAAACGAAATGTTACACAGTGTAACACATTGACATTTTAAAATTTTTGTTTGACACAACAATAGTTAACACTTTATAGAAAAAGAATGCACCACTGTCATTTTGCCGAGCCAGAGGAAAGTGTAAGTATTTAAGTAAGTATTTAAAAACAATATGCGTTAAATCATGTAAAAACGCCTATAAAATGGAGTTAACAATTTTTGATGTTTTACAGGATTTAACGCAGCACCGCATATGTTATACATTTTTTTTTCAATGAAGTATTGCATGTATTGACTATATTTACATTTATTTCACTTTTGTATTTAGTTTCATAAGCTTTTTTTACTATTAAACTTAAATCTCAAAAATACATCTCTCAAAAACACAGCTAAGAACTCTTTTGTGAGCCCAGCATTTACCTATCTCACTGCATTCCGACCCTGTGTAAATTCATTTGAGTTTGTGTAACTCACACTGTTTTGAAAAAAGCCTCACTTTTTCCTCGATATTCCAGTTCCTCTATTTCTTCTTCTAAGATTTTAAATTAAAGAATTAATAAATATGTATCTTTCATTTCAGGGTGCAGCGAAAAAAAGGAGAATTTTAAATTACAGAAGTAATACATATTTATCTCTTTCACTCATTCAATGGGTTAAAAGTGATTTTTCATTTATTGAATTACCTATTTGAAATTTCTGAAACTTATAGAAAACAGTGTGGTATAACAAAAAGTTTTTGTGCAATGTCATGAGTATGTGTAAATTCCTATTCAGCGATACCTAATTTAGTGGATTTGACTATTTTATAAATGAGAAAAAAGGAGTTTGACAACAGAAATAATATATATAATTTATTTCGATTTTTCAAAATATTAAATATTTTTATTTTTGTATGTTTTTTTTTTTTCTTATCAAATAAAGTTTTTTTTTTATTAATTTTTGAATGTAGTTTTTAAACAACATATTGGTCAAAACAAATTATTTAAAAAAAACTTTATTTTGTAAGAAAAAAAAAAAAAAATTAAATACATACAAATATTATTTAAAAATAAAAATATTTAATATTTTGAAAAATCCAAATAAATTATTTCTATCTTGTTTGTTTGCTAAATATTTTGAAAATTACTTACTAGTAAATTGCTTAACCCTTAACAACAGGTGGTTTAAAATTTTGCGCCCCTGTTGTTAAGGGCTAAGCAATTTACTAGTAAGTAATTTTCTAAATATTTAGCAATTTACTAACTATTTCAAAATTGTAAACCTTTTTTTATCGATTTGCTACCTAGTAAATTGCTAATTGGGAACTGTCGGTCAGAAGTCACATTTGTTTTGTTTATTATTTTAATTTTGTTTAACAACTCTCTGAAGAAGATTTTTTTTAATTAGTTTATAGAAAATCAATCTATTAAGAGTGAAAAAAGATATTAAAAAAGTCGCATTCGCCCAAGAGCTCTACAGTGCCGGATCAATTGTGTGGGGTGACATTTGAAGTATGCGGTAAATTTATATCAAAGAAATCTTATGTTGTTGGAATAAGTAAAAACAGCTCGACCTTCCACACTACTGCATCATCGAAAGCTGAAACTGGTGAATGGTGTACATATCTTCCAAATGGTAAATTCTCTCATGAACATAGTAAATATTCTCACAGTTGAGAGCGACAGCCTACGGGAAAAAAGCAAATGGTCAAAACTAAAAGTGAGTTTAGTTTGAAATTAAAAATAAAACTGAATCACACTATTTAATATCTGGAGCAAAATTCTCCATCGCCCAGCTCTTAACTAGGAAGTGCTCGGGATTTAAAACTTCGCACTTTTCTGCACAACGCTGAATCTTCAAATACATCGAAATCTTCGTCTTCCGAAAACATTTAGTACTATTTTATTTACTTTAAAAAAAAAACAATTTATAGCTTACTTTACTTTACTTTTCCATTTAAAATGGGTAAGACATTTTATTCGAGGAAAATGACAGATTTCGTATCGATTTAGCAAATTGCTAAAAGTTAAAGTAACCATTTTGTGATTTTAACTTTAGTAAATTGTTAAGAGATAGTAAGATGTTAAAATCGTTTAAAATTAGCAAAATCTTCTTTTTAACTTAGTAACTTACTAAAATGGCTCTAACAATTTACTAAATCGTTTAAAATTTTGCGCCATTGTATTTATTAAATTCAGAAATCGAAATAAATTATAACTTAAATTTTTTTAATTCATTTTTAAATGCAATTTTTTAACGGACCGATAAGACGATAAATCAGTCAGAACTCCCAAAAAAATTTAGAATAACTGTTAAAGTTAGACACGGAATAATGACCTCGGAAAAAATTTTGTTGGTCAATAATTTTTTCTTTCGGCATAAACTTTCGTTTGACGGGGTGTGCTATCCAAAAAAAAGAGTTTGGGAAATAACGGACACACTAATGTATATGATGTACATACATCATGTAGCTTAGATTTGCTATGAGTCAAGTTTTGAATTAAACTATCTTCGATGTTTCTATTTGTTTCAAAGTATTGAACAATACTGATACTACCCCATTTTGTAGTAGGTAAACGAGTAAAAAAGGAAACTCGGTTTTCCAATTTTGTATCGCTGTCGAGTTTTATCTTTATTTATAAGGGCATTTTGGCAGGATTATTGAAAGAGAAAAACAGAAATAGATAAATAATAAGCTGAAAAAAAACATATGAATATACGAAGTATAATGTGTGTATTTGTATGTACCTACATATTTATGAAGAAGTATTGAGTATTTTTACAAAATTTAGATGCAGAAATATAATGGATAACTTTATCAAAGGTATGGAGGCGGAGGGTCAGTGTTGCCGACCAGTAGTTTTGTTAAGTATTTAAAATTGATTGTAGGTACCTATACCTACCTAAGTAA
Source organism: Melangyna quadrimaculata (assembly GCA_949320155.1). Classification (NCBI taxonomy): domain Eukaryota; kingdom Metazoa; phylum Arthropoda; class Insecta; order Diptera; family Syrphidae; genus Melangyna; species Melangyna quadrimaculata. Next base: position 47,515,884 of record OX439483.1, read on the forward strand.
AATAAGAAAATTAATAAGATTTACGTATTCAAATGGTTTTAGAAATTTGAATACAAAATTGTCAAGCGAGACTTTTTGTATATTTGTTTTAGGATCATGTCATGTTATCTAGAAAGGCAAAAATCTGGAATGGACATTTTCCTTAAAAATAAATTAAGAAATCTCGAACGAAAATAAATTAAAAGACAAAAATCTAGAACGTACAAAAATCTCGAATTACATTATCTCAAAAATGTATAGCCCAGTCAAATCTTACAAATTCACAAAGGATTGTTAGCCAACTTTGCAGCACTTTTAAAATTGCTGCAAAAGTTGTTAAAATAAATAATATTATAACGATATTTTGTAATATAGTTAAGGGTATCAAATATGGGTACAAACTTTGACCACAGCATTACACCAAACATTTCACACTGCATCAAGATCTAGTGAAAATTCCTGTCTCATGTCGAAACTATTAGACCGATTTCGATCGTATTTAAGGATTTCGTTTTGTAATACCCTGTCTAAAGTATACATACACTTTTAATAGAATTATACAATTTTTTACATTTTTGTTGAGTGCTTGGAAAATACTTAATTTTTCATTTTTTTTTTAACTTTAGCAACAAGAACAATCGCATACACTCCACTTCACTTCACTTGATGAAAACAAACTTTTTGTTTACTATCTCAGCGTGTAGCGCTTTGGTAAATTTATGAATTCACCTTTTGGTTTTAGTTGCTACCACCTTTATTTGAAATAACTTGAATATCCCCGTTGGATACTGAATCATGCAGTTATTTTGTATAATTTAAAGAAATTGCACTTCTTGCTTCTTTGATTGCAGCAGTAAGTGATTCTTTGTCCTCATACTGTTGGCCAGAATCGTAAACTCTACGAACCATCCATCCCCATTCATTTTCAATAATATTTGGGTCCGGAGAATACGGTGTCCATTGAAGTTAGGTAACATTTTTCTCGGAAATCCAACTGTTAATGATCCTTGCGTTAAGGATTGGCGCGTTGTCTTGTTGAAATGTCCATAGTATTGGTCGAAAAACATTGGAAAACTCAGGAATAGATTCTTGCAATATTTCCTTTTAGGAGTTTGCCGTCAATTTCAATGTGGAAAAGTCCAGATCAATTGTTCAAAGCCAGAAAATCGCAACCAAGCCATTACACCGCCTTCTCGGCTATGGTGGCGCTCCAGAAACCTGAGTACCTTCCTTATAACATGAAAATAGTAATTATATCCTTCCGGGCCATCGTCAGAAAATACCACCTTTGTCCACTCTTCCTTTCACTTCATATTCTCCCTGCAAAAATGTATTATATTGTGTCTTCGTATTGGATTGAACGGTGGTTTTTTCTTCAATTTTAGGCGCTTGAAATGTTGTGACCCACGAATAACACAACAATAGTGTTAAGACTCGCTGTAATACCACTCTTCGCCTTGATTTTAGTAGCAGATTCGCTTGAATTTGAAGCCAGTCTAATTATCTTTCTTCGGTCTGCTTCTGTTGTACATTTTTTCCATAGTTTTATTTATTTCTAAGGTTCGACAAAACAAATTTCACACTTCTATTTATTTTTTTTGGCAATTGTGCGTAGGGGAAGTTTGTTTTCCGCGGGTACTTCTATTTTGGCTTTTTCTGCATGGTTTAATGGTTTTCCGCGGCCCATCTTTTATTTGATAAAACAATTATTATTTTTAATCTACACTTCTGTTATTGGAACAATATTTTTTCTTCTTACCGTAATCTATAGAGACAAAACGCACACTGTTTCCATTTAAGTGGCGCAAAAAAAGCAGTGTATTTAATGAAGTAATTAGAAAAGAGGTACAAAATAACCTAATGGTATTTTCCTGAATTATTCTGTCCCTGCAGTTTTTATCGCAATAGATCCCTCTTTTAGGAACTAACACCAAAAGGTGAATTTATAAATTTACCAAAGCGCTACACGCTCTGATAGTACAAAAAGTGTGTTTCTATTCAAGTGACGCGGAGTGTATACATTTAAAACCATAGTTACCTCGTAAAATTTATTAACAACGTTAGTTTTTTTCCTAAATCATACACCAGTCCAGTAAATAATGGATTACCTTGAAGTTTTTGCAAATATTGATATAAACTATAGTGAAATTATCAACACGAATTTAAGATGAGATATTATAATTTTCACAACCGACGACACATATATAGTGTTGTCACCCAATTGCATAGTCAGGGTTCAGTAAAAATTGAATTTATTATTAATTAAATAATTAATATAATAAAAAAAATATTTTTAATGGATTTTCTTTAAACTTAAGGTTCTTAGTAAATTCTCTAGAGGGGAAATTGTAATTTGAAATTGAAAAAAGCAATTTGTCTCAAAAACCGCTGGAACGATTTTGATCAATATATCGATACAAAGAAAATACAAATAACGGTTATTTACGGTACCTGTCATAGAACTGGGTTTTTTTGGTTTTCAAATTTCTCGTTAACGGCTACACTGATTTCACCTAACATTTTCATACAAAAGGTCTTTTACAAATTTTAACAATTTTGCATATACATACCTACATATTTTCGAAAAAATAATTTTTTGATTTGTATAAAAATATTGATTTTTTTTTGAAAATTCAACATCTTGAAAACGGGTTAATGTTTTTATTTTTAATTTTGTGCAAAATTGTATTTTTATAAATACTTAAAGTAGGCATACCAAAGTGTTCAAGAATTTTTATATATAAAAGGATATTTTGCCGAAATTTATATTAATGAAACAAATCAGATGGCATACCTTTTTTGAGCTCTAGCTGTTTTTTATAGTAATAATTTACAACTTAACTTGTTTCTTAAGACTTTTTTTAATGATATCATAATGTTGTGGAACCAATACATATGTACATTGTCAAATTCAAGCTACGTTCAAGTTGTTAGCTACGAGAACAATTTTTGGCTATCCAGTCCTTCCCATTTTGCACTGCACGTTGTAATCATAACGATACTTTACCAGACAAACAGCACATGCCACTTTTCGATTAGATTAAAAATCGAAAAGCTGCAGTATAAATGAGAATGTACTTCTTCTTTTTTGTATTATTGTTGATCTAATGCTTTTGGCGCCTCTGCTGTTAAAGTTATCTCCATAAAACATTAAATATGTATATATTCTTGAAGAGCAGAGTTAAGACAAGAAATATGTTTAATTTGTTTTCTTTAAATTTTGAAGTTTGTCATCAAGTTTTGCATTTTGAATAAGGAGAATCAAGTTAACACCCATACTCAATCAAATTTTTGGTATGAAATTTTCAGCCCATACCCTGCCCAAAAATTTTAAAACAAAAATTAAGCCTGATATTAACTGAATGCAATTTATTTAAAAACCTTATTTTTGAAGATCCGTTGCGAGTTTTGAAAGTTACAGATTTATGAATGACGCCATGTCGATTGGTTGCTTTTAATCAAAATCAAATTTTGTGTAAAAAATCTACATATATACAAATTTTATTGTAGATCCTGTTTAATAAAAAATACAATATTTGTTAACATTATTTTAAAATGCAGTTAGAGCTAAATTGTATGGGTATTGTTTAAGAAAATTCAAAAAATGTTCATCAACTTTTTAATCTAAAGTGCCAAATTTCGAAATGATTCGTCACTAAATCTAATTTTTAGTATGAATTTTGGTCAATTCACTTTATAATATTTTGCAATAAGTCTCTTACATAAATGTAGGTAATTAGTTCAGATTTATTGTTATAAAGGGTTTTCCATTAAGAGCGGGTTGATTTTAAAATTGAATAAAACAAGTTATATATGAGATATCAATAAGGTTTTATCTTTATTTGAGAGCCCTAATACATTATGTGTGAAACATAACATCGTTCAAATGGCCGCCGCGGCTTCGCTGGGTGGCGCGGATTCAAAAGGTCCAGTTTTCGATAACTTTGGCGCAGAAATCCGGCGCCGATTATGTTGTCTTTGAGGGCTGCGGTGGTTTGCGGCTTATTCGCATAGACCTGCGACTTATGAAAGCCCCACAAGAAAAAGCCCGAAGGGGTCAAATCACACGATCTTGGTGGTCAATTCACGTCGCCTCGGCGCGAGATAACCATGCCATGAAACCAATCGTGCAGAATATCGATTGTGTCTTGAGCTGTGTGGCACGTAGCGCCATTCTATTGAAACCTTATGTCCATATCATCCAATTTAGGCCACAAGAAGTTGGTGATCATCGACCTATAGCGATCGCCGTTGACGGTGATGGCCTGGCCAGCATCATTTTCGAAGAAGTACGGAACGATGACGCCTCCAGCCCAAAATCCACACCAAACAGTAACTTTATTTGGATGCATTGGCATCTCGTGAATCTCGCGTTGGTGTCGTCCCAAATCCGGCAATTTTGCTTATTCACGTACGCATTCATTAAAATTAAATTCAAAAAAATGGGGCTCATCGCCAAAGATGATTTTTCGACCAAAATTGGCATCAACTTCCAACTGCTCCAAAACCCAATTAGCACGTGTTGTTCGACTCTGTAACTTACCATCACGATTTGTCTTTAGTAACTGATTAAAAGACGATATTTTGACAGAAAGTAAAAGAAGACATTTGTGCATCCATTTTGTGCACTATAATCCTTGTCAAAATGTTAATAAAAATTAATATCAATCAAATTTTAATTTGAAAGGAACAACATGCATTTAATTATAAAACTTAACAACTTTATTTTTTTCTTAAAACTAAACTGAAACCATTTATTACGTTACTAAATTATTTATTCTTATATAATATAATTTACTGTAGTAAGTACAATTTTATTTGACTTATTAGCTCTTTCTGTCAGTTAAATTTTAAACTTCATGTTCAAACCCAGTTCCGAATTGCAGGTCATGCTCGAAATATTCTCGATACTGTTGCATTTTCTTCTCCCAGAATCTTATCACATCGTCAATTGTGTCATTCTCTCCTCCATATTCTGCTGGCAGGAGTCTTTGTGGCACATGTTCATACAAATCCTCGATTTTACTATGAACGAAAAACTATAAAAAAAATAAAGATTATGAGTGAATTCGTATGATAGTCTAAGAGCTGGCAGCAGATATTGGTCGCGAAAGGAAACCAAAAGATTTTAATGGTATAGGTAGTCCTGGTGAAGGTGATAACGAATACTTTCGTCTGCCAGCATGTAGTGGCCCCGTTACCACGTAAAAGTGCATCAAAAGTACAACTTTCAAAAATTTCAAATGTTATACAACTTGACGCCATCAACTCCCTGATTATAAAAATGGTTTCGACAGACGTCTAGGTGGCCCCAAAACCCAGACAGACGTCCCCGAAAACGCGATTTTTGTTGTCGTTTTTAGGCTTTTGGGAAACCACCTGAAATAGATCACAACTTTTAGCCATGGACTCCCTGAGTGTGAATATGTACGTGACAGACGTCTAAGTGGCCCCGAAACCCCCGACAGACGTCCCTGAAAATGCGTTTTTTTGGGGTTTTCTGTCAAAAAGGAAACCACTTGAAATGTATCACAAACGAAAGATCTTGACTTCCTGAGTGCGAATATGTACATGACAGACGTATAAGTGGCCCCGACAGAGATTTCAAGAGATTTGTATTGATAATCTAATTGATAAGCTAGTTACAACATCCGCGACTTTTATCACGCTTTTCAGCAGTATGTCATGTTTTCAGCAGGGAGTCAAGCCCTTTAAATTGAGATGCATTTCAAGATATTTGTATCTTTATCTTTTTTGATAAACTAGTAATTACATCCCCAAGTTTTATCGTGCTTTTCAGCAGTTTGGCGAAACTCAAACGCCTGTAACTTATAAAATCACTTTCTTGAGTCAGAACCTTTTATTGGTAAACATTTGAAGAAGCTACCACTAATATACAATTAAAAAAAAATAATAACATCCGCGAATTATATCGCAGCTGTCAGTTGTTTGGGGCCACTCAAACGTCTGTCACTTACATTTTAATTTTTTTTGGGTCAAGATCTTTTGATTGGGATAAATTTTGAGTGGTTTCCCTCAAAATACTAAAAAATCCTCGATTTATTTCGCGCCTTTCCAGCTGTCGGATGACACTAAAAACTATTTTTGTTATACATTAGTACTCTGGTAGTCAAGACCTTCCGATTGCAATACATTTTGGTAGCATAGATCAATTATCTAAAAATTTCAATAAAAAATCCGCGACTTTAATCGCGTCTGTCGGGGGTTTTGGGGCCACTTGGACGTCTGTCATTAACATATTCGCACTCAGGAAGTCAAGATCTTTCGTTTGTGATACATTTCAAGTGGTTTCCCTTTTGACAAAAAACGCCAAAAAACGCGTTTTCAGGGACGTCTATCGGTGGTTTCGGGGCCACTTAGACGTCTGTCACGTACATACTCACACTCAGGGAGTCCATGGCTAAAAGTTGTGATTAATTTTCGGTGGTTTCCCAAAAGCCTAAAAACGCGAAAAAAAACGCGATTTCGGGGACGTCTGTCTTGCTTTTGGGACCACCTACACGTCTGTCGAAACCAGTTTTGTAATCAAGGAGTTCATGGCGTCAAGTTGTATTACATTTGAAATGGTTTCCCACCCGATTTCAATTTTCAGAAAAGTTGTACTTTTGATGCACTTTTACGTGGTAACGGGGCCACTACATGCTGGCAGTCGAACGTATTCGTTATCACCTGCACCAGGACTACCTATACTATAAAAATCTTTTGGTTTCCTTTCACGACCAAAATCTGCTGCCAGCTTTCGGTCTTTTAATTTTTAGTAATTCAATTTAGCGATATTTTTGGACTTAATTTTTTTCAAGATTTTGAAAAAACTTGCCCGATTTTTTAGCTTTGTTGGCAGCAACGTTCGAACTACGTTAAAAAATCCATTAGCAAACCAGGGTGCATTAACAATGTGTACACCTTTAATTCGGTGTGGCAAGCCACATCTGACAAAGTCCAACATCCTTTTAAGAACCATGAGATTCATTGATATCACATGACCAAATGTAAGACCTGACATATCCTCAATACAGGTAAAACCCGCCACTGCTGTGTTGTCATCTTCCAGGAAATTTATTTCCAAAACCATATACAAAAGTTTAACGCCCTGATAGACTGTATGGTTTTTGAGATCAATTTTACCATGTTGTGACAGATGAATACGTGAATGGTCCTTATCATCGAGTGACATTGCAAGGGGCAGATGAAAACTGTAAGGCAAACGTGGAAAACAAAACATTATTTAAGATAAATTATTTGTAATAAATTGAAAGTGTTTATTACCCCGTCCGAACCAAATCCATTAATTCTTCATCGACTCTCCGATTGGCTAATATCTCTGGACAGTGCAATCGCATGGTCAAATAGTTGGGAAGTTTTTTGTGCACTGTTTCATGATTGTATTTACATGATCTAAGAAAACTTAAAATAAATTGGTCTGATATTTGGTATTTTCCAAGTTTAGGTTGTTCTGTGATCCATTGACGAATTGAAGCAATTTCTTCGGCAATCTTATCTGGATCTTCATTTAGTTCTGTGATTGCGATTTTTTGTAGAGCCGGATTCAGTGGACGGATTTTCACCATTTTGAAAAGGCTAGAAATAATTAAAAATGGGTTATAACATAATAAGCCTATAAGTATTGAAATTCTACCTGTAATATTTAAATACAAATTAATTCTTAAGAGTGTCGGTTACCTAATTCCCAAGATCTTGATAACATTTTTTCATTGCACTTTTACATATTCGTTTGAGTTTAAAAACAATCAGCCCTATCGAGGTAACCGTCTGTCGTCGGAGAGGAATTCTCCAAATTCCTACGAATCGGTGACATTTTGCTTCATGGTATTTCTCCGATCAGCTGATCGGAAATTCTCTCCGACGAAAATCAACGCATGCTATTTTCATGTGATTTTATTCTTGACAGATAACAAACAAAATTTTCTCCGAAGTCCTCCGATAAGTTCTTGTTGCGGAAAGTGGTTTCTTTAAAAAAAAATAGTTAATTAAAATGTTTTGATTTAATAATCGGTGCATCTAATTACATTTCATGAAAACGATAGCGCATTTTATTTGAACAAATTATTTGTTATAAACAATAAATTACGCTCTCCCACCAATTTTTCATGGTTTAAAATGCTTGTGGTGTTTATTTTATTAAAAATAATCGAAAAATCGTATTTTCGATATATCGGGTTATTTGCACATCTCTGCCTGAAATTTATATCCATCGCAATGCGTCGTCTCATTTCTGTAAAATTTCTTCCGATGACAGCTACTTCGAACCGAAACTCAATCTCCGACGAAGGATACGTTGCGCAGAAAGTTCCGCTCCGACGCGACGGTTACCTCGATAGGGCCGAATAGCGTACAAATCTAAATATCCAAAGATATCTACATTATTTCTCATGGTTTTTAAAGTATTGACATAAATTCATAGTATTTGTTCAACAAATACAATGGAACCTTTTTGCTCGAATTAGACTTGAAGTCGGTTTCAATTCCATATAGACCTGGATCGGATTCAAACAGGATTTCTCGATCCGATTCCACTTTGCGAGCTGAATAGAATCGAAAAATTCACCTGGATTGAAAAATTAAAGAATCGAGTTTTAAGTTAAAGTTTAAAGTTAAAGTGTCACTTCAAGTGTACTTCGATTCTATTTGAATTCGATTCAGTGAGGTCGCATACCGAGATCGAATTATCAATCCGATTCGATTCGATCGCCGAATCCCGTCATGTAAACGGAGTATCTGACATTCGATTGAATTATACAAATAAATTTTAGTATCCTAGCAAAATAAAAAAAATGCTCGACTTGGTCGCACGCACTTGCTCATAATATTCACGTGGCTTTTGAACAAAATAAAAAAAAAAATGTTCAAAAGCATGAAGTAATTTTTATATTGTTCAAATTCATTAGCTGAAGTAGTTTGAAATAAACAAAAATGATTCCATTTTAATTTATTAAAACAAGTATTTAAGCCGAAACAAATTTGAAGAATCGTTAAAGCGTGTTTTTATAATGAGAATAATAAGAAAGTTGAAAATAAAAAAAAAATGATATCATGGAAAGAACTCTTATAGTATTTTTACATTAAGTTCACCATTTTGCAAAGAAAATTAATTCTATTTCAAATTAATTCACCTTTTTTTTCGAGGTCATTAACCCGTGCCTCTAAGGTCATACTTTTCCCAAACAAATTTGTATGGGAATTTTGCACTTTTCACATTTTATTTTTTTTTCTCTGGAACTATAACAGTTATTCTAATTTTTTTTCGGAGTTCTGATTGATTTATCTTATTTTTCTCTTATTTTTCTCTCTCGATCTTCAGCAGATTTTGTTGGTTTTTTAGTGATTATTAAAAAATAATAAGTTTTTTAAAAAATTGCATTAAAAAAAAGTAACGAAAACAAATTATAAATAATTTATTTCGATTTTTCAAAATATTAAATATTTTTATTTTTGTATGTATTTAATTTTTTTTTCTTACAAAATAAAGTTTTTTTAATTGATTTGTTTTGACCAATATCTTGTTTAAAAACCACATTCAAAAATTAATAAAAAAAAAACTTTATTTGGTAAGAAACAAAAATTAAATACATACAAAAATAAAAATATTTAATATTTTGAAAAATCGAAATAAATTATTTATAATTTGTTTTCATTACTTTTTCTTATGCAATTTCTTAAAAAAAACTTATTATTTTATGATAATCATTAAAAAAACAGCAAAAACTGCTGAAGATCGAGATAGAAAAATAAGAGAAAAATATATAAAATTAATGTATTTATTAAATTAAGAAATGGAAATAAATTTTTATTAAATTTTTTTAATACAGTTTTAAATGCAGTTTTTTTAACGGAATAACTGTTATAGTTCCAGAGAAAAAAAAAATAAAATGTGAAAAGTGCAAAATTCCCATACAAATTTGTATGGGAAAAGTATGATCTTAGATAATTTTTTCTTTCGGCATAAACTTTCGTTTGACGGGGTGTGCTATCCAAAAAAATAAGTTTGGGAAACAACGACCACCCTAATATACACCTATGTACTACTACTTATTTTGGGCAAGGTTTATTTGGAAAATGTTAAAATTAACGTGAAAATACTGTTACCGTGGTAAAGTGGCTTGATCCATTAAAACTAAGATAGTTTTCAGTATATAGGTATAGTTTATACGAACGCTGAGACAAATGGTAATAATATAAAGATAACCAAACTACTGAAAAAAAGATTTTGTGAGAGAGACAGTGCTAGATCGGAAGTTGAGCCTTTAGAAAGTGAAGTAGGCCGCTATGCCAAAATAAAAAGAGTCTATAATTTAAATTATATTGGGACATCATAACCAAATAACAGTGCAAACTAAAATAAAAAAATAACAGTAACTGCCATACAACTAAAATACAAAAAAAAATATTTGTCTCAAAAATGGCTTTAACGATTTTGATAAAAAAATTTCAATTAGGCACTTCTAAAGCTAAGTTAAATGTTTTGGTAAAAACATATCAATAACGGTTCTAAACGGTTTTATTTCAATTTTTATAAACAGTGTTTAAGTGAAACAGTCAGTTGCATTCCCCATTTAAACAAATCAACCGTAATAATCGCGCGTTTAGGAATGCTCATCAGTTTGGCCTTGAGTCCAATTTTGGACGTACCGTTTAGTATAGATATTCTTTCTTTAGTCGCACAACAAGATTGTGGAATGCTTTAACTGGCCCTATTTTCCCCCCCATTTTGATATTCAGAACGTCATATCTAATGTGCATCGGTATCTCCTTTTTAATCCTTCCTTTTTTTCCTTACGCTCGCACTGTGCTTGTTATATTAAGGGTAGTAAAAAAACCCTTTAGTGCGCGACATATTTAAAAAAAACAAACGGTATTTTGAATAATTTTTGTATACAAAAGGTCCCTAGAAATTTTAACAATTTTGCATGCACAAATTTTCTCAAAAATAATTTTGGGATTTAAAAAAATATTAAATTTTTATTTTACAAAATTCAATGTCATGAAAACAGGTTGGTGAGTATTGTTTCTTATAAAATTGGCATTTAAAATTTTTTTAATGAAATAGAAAAAGGCTACTTTCTGATATTTTTTTTTTAAATGGTTGTTTTTGGTACCTCTATTTCTTCCACTTTTTTTTTGGATTTTAATTTTCCCGAAATTGCTTCCGTTGATATTTTTCATTTTTTTTTTATGATGAAGTTTCTACTAATTTTTAACATTTTTGTGACCCAAAATTTTGAAAAAAATACTTTAGCTTCAATTTTTGAACAAAATTCAAACCTTTTTTTTCAAAATTTAACATTTTGAAAACGACTTGGTCAATTTTCTCAAAATTTGTCATAAGTTAACTTTTTTAATTATCTTTTAGAATATTTGAAGAAATGAATCATGTTTCTCAAACTAAAAGGTTTTCCAAAAAGAGGTGTTATTTTAATATTTAAAGAAAAATTACGTTTTTTGAGATAAATGATCGGATATTTATTTCAATGTAAAGAGGAAACTATGCAATTAATAATGGAAAACAATATCAGCCAAATGGCCGCCACGGCAAACGCTTATACAACAATATCCTTTTCATGAAATTTTTCATCACCGTATCGCAAAGTGGCTGCTGTATGCCCTCAATACCTTCACGAATTCCATCTTTGAGGTTTTGAATCGGCGTAGAACTTATCTTTCACGTGGCCCAAAGGCAGAAGTCGCAAGATGTTAAAATACAAGATCTCAACGGCCAATTTTGATCACCTCTTCGAGAGAAAACACGGTCCGGAAACTTTTCCCGTATAAGATCGATGGTTTCGTTTTTTGTGTGGCACGTAGCGCCGTCTTGTTGAAAGTAAACGATGTCCAGACCATTACCATCCAACTCTGGCCATACAAAATTATTAATCATCTCTCGATAGCGCAATCAATTCACATTAGCTGTTGGTCCAGCCTTATTTTCGAAAAAGTAAGGTCCAATGACCCCGCCGGACCATACACCGCATCAAACAGTTACTCGTTAAGGATGGAGAGGCTTTTCAACAATAAATCTTGGGTTTTCCGAGCCCCAGATGCGACAATTTTGATCGTTGACGTAGATTTTTCGTTGAAATTCCGGATCATTTTCATGTATTTCTTGTAGTGAATTTTAAGAATTTCAATGCTTTGTTGAAGCGTGTATCGTTCCATTTTTATTAATGGCGTAGTTTCTACTTGTCAAATGTCAAAAAATTACAGCTTCAAAAGTGACAACTACCGAAATAGCGGGATATTCAAAATAACACCTCTTATATATACCTATATATTTATATATTATATACTATAGCTACATATGGAATTAAGGCAATTGAAAAAAATTATTTTATGTTATAAAACATTTGTTTACCATCCATATTATATTTTTAACATTTTATTATTAAACAATTAACATACATCGTCAAAACCTCAATGTCTATACCTGATGCATTCTAGCTGTTAAAAACAAGAGCAAGTTCGTGCGATCCATTCCTGCATTTTATTTCTTTATTTTGTAGCTGATTAAAGTCCTTCGACATTTGAAAATAAAAAAAGTTAAAGACCACCTACCTACACAAATACATAATATTTTAGTTTAGTAATTTTTTTTTCAGAATTTCCGATCAAACTTATATACGTATGTAGATATCATAAATTAGCTCATATAATAATTAGCGCAAAATATAATGTGATAATCACTATCTGCTCCCTTATTTTATATGATTATACTTTAGCCCAAGGTCACTTTGTTGTAGCTTGATATAGTGGGTGTTATGATGACAGCCGACATGATTGACCGCTTATCAACACAAGTACATCAGAATTAATTGAATCAAATTGAAGCAGTTATTATGCTTTTGTAACTACATATTAACCTTAAACCAAGCGATTAAAGCTTTACAAATTAAATATTACTTCCGGCAAGGTGTACTTTACTCAGTAAGTTACATTGTAAGTTATATGTAGATAGGGGTATCATACGAAAACAACATAAAATTTGCTGATTTTTCTACTTGGAGAACAAAAATTGATGTGTTAAAACTCAAATAATTGTAATAACACTGCATAATGATTTTTATTCTGATAGCTATTAAAAATACTGAACAGCAATCTTGTTTTTTATATTGTTTCAATTATAATTTGTAATTAAAACGAAAGAAGCAATCACAATAAAGATAACTTAATAAGTAATAACCATATCACTCATGTCATAGCTTATCAAATTTGCAAAAAGCTCAAAAGAAACTCGAGATGAATACACAAACCAAAGAAAAAGCCAACAATTAAAAAGAAAACAAATAAAAAACAATACCAACAACAACAACAAAAAAAGACAACAAATAAGTCTCGATGAAAATTAAAAAGAAAAAAAAATTGACAAATCAAAACAAAAACGATAAAAATTCACTAAGCCTACGAAACTTTGAATACCTTTTTTAATGACGTTAACACTGGACTTGTGACGATTTTACTATACTGAACTTAAATTTAACTCATTTGAATATCTTTTCATCTAGATATTTGATCAATGATTAATTAATTTAAATAATTATAATTAATTATTAGCAAGTTTACGAAGACAAAACAATAACAACAAACAACTTTTATACAATTTTGTAATATATTAACTAGGTTAAGAGAAAACAAAACACCACGCGGTGGCGATCAGTCCAGCTGTTAACGATGCTCAACTCTAGACTGATGAGTTAAGTGTATTATTGTTTGAGATATTTTTGTTATGCGCATTCTTTTCTGACGTATAATATTATAAATATATGAAGATAGATATCAAAACTGGTTTCTTGGTTCTTAATGGATTAAAAGCTTTGAATGAGATTAGGGCCGAATGAAAGCTTACCGATTTGATGAAGATGCATATTTTTTGGAAAATGATCACTTCAAATTCAAATTAAGCTTTTATTGAACTTTCAGAGTGACAGTTAAAAAACAATGCCTGCATTTAGGATTAAAACCAACCAAAAGTTAATAGGGAAAGTAACTTCCAAGTGAACTCAGGTTTTAAGAATGAACTTTAATAAAAACAAAAGTCATCAACTCTTAATACTGGAACATAATACAATTAATACTTTTTAACAATATTTAAGATATAGGAGAATTTATCAAAATTGGTAAAAGCAATATAGGTAGGTACCTTCAAAGTTAAAAATTAAAAAAAAAAAAAACGTTGACCCATCCCTTTAATGTCTTGCTGAACAGAAATACTATAAATAATATAAATAAAAATACAGTCGCTATCTATAAAAAATAATCATGAAAAGGAAAAAACAGTATTGTATACTTTTCTTCCTCAATTCATTAGAGGGGGTAACCTCTCACTTATGCGATCTTTTCCACAAAAATTGGCTCGATGGCAAAGCCACCATCTTGGATTCAGTGAATAACTACATAGTTCTTAGCAAATAACTCGACCATTTCTGACTTTTGACATAAAAAGTTAAAGTAAATCTAGAAGTAAGTTTAAGATTGGGTTAAAACATGAGAAAATACTAAAGGGAGGGGGTCCAGATTTCCCCCCTAGTTGGAAGGGAGAAAAGTTATTAAAAAACAATGGCAAAACTAACTCGTATGCTATATCCTTTTGCGAAGTAAGATGCCTATTATTTTATTTGCTTTTTAAAAAAGATGTTTTAGTGAATAGTTTCTGAAAAATAAATTTTCAAACTCAAATTTTTGAAAATCATATATTTGTTTCAAACTGTTTTTTTTTTTCTTCAAAATTTTACGTTTGTTAGTAGTATTTGAGTGTTTTTGAGTTTTTTTTATTTTTATATTTTTTTTAAGTTGTACCAGGTTGTTCCAGATAGTTCCCGGTATGTTTCAGGTTATTTTTTTGAAAATATTTAAGGATGGGGTTTTAGAGCAAAAAAAACGGGTTTTGACTTAGCCCCTCTTATTTCGAAAATCGAAATTTTAAAAGTTGTTCCGAATTGTTTTAGTTGTTCTCAACATTGTTCTAAGATTTTGGGCCTGTGTTAAAAATTCAAACAAAATTATTGCCCACTTTTTTCGATATTCCAACTTTTTGTAATTTTGTTCGGTTATAAAAAGTGTTCTAACAACTTATTTTTATATGTATTTAATCCGTTAAATTACTAACGTAAGGAAAACTTAAAACATGATATAGGTATAGGGTATACATTACAAATATGGTTTAAATTACAATGACGTACCTATTAAAAAAGTTTTCTTTAAATTTATTTACTACGTTTAAAATTATCATTAATTGAAAAAATGTTCACGTGTCATAGTTTGTTCTGCTGAATATAGGATATAGAGGGCGTTGATTTCTCAAGCTAGCTTGACTAAACAATTGTTCCAAAAATTGTGTATTTTTAAAGATATGACATTTGAAACATTTTTTTCAAAAATGCAAAATACAAATCCCTCAACTTTTTTTCTTTTTTTAAAAACTACTGTTTTAAAATATTTGTCAAAAAAACATTGTATGTGTTGCATAAATATTGTGTCTTTGAATATACTACATAAGCATTAAAACGGATTTTAAAAAAAATCTTAAATTTGTTCGCAAATTAAAAAATATTTATTGCCCCCCCCTTCTTTTTCAAAAATCCAAAAAAAAAAATCCAATTTGAACCCAAAAAATTTACCAATTTGAACCTTGTTTTTCTAGTATCTGCCAAAATTTCTTTCAAAAACATAAAAAGTTGAGAGCCTGATCCATTAAAAACGAATATGTAACTTTTTTTGCTCCACTGAGCCCCCCCTTCAAAATTTTAAAAACTTAACTTTAGCAATTATCGACACGCTTTAAAAACCCTGTTAATTTTATTTAAACTTAAACCACTCAACATTTCTAAAAAAAAAACACAACCTCCCCTTTACTAAAAACCTGAAATACAAAACTAGATCTGAATAGACATATAACTTAAAATAATTGTTCACAAATTGTATGTAAAAATAACCGTCATAAAAGATTGTACAACTATAAAAAACACTCTTATGATATTAAATAAAATTCTTTTTCTGCCCCCCTCCCTCCCCTTTTTCGAAAAGCAAAAATTGAAAAACTGCTTTATTAACTATAAAAACATGGGTACAATTTTCAAATGTAAAATTTATGAAAAAAAAATATAAATTAAAAAAATTAATACAAATTTTTTTATTGGAGCCTACTGTTTATACTACTACTCTACTCTACTCTGATCCTATTCCATATTCAGTTTAAGTTTTAACTTTAAGATTAAGTTTAACTTTAAGATTAAGTTTAAGTTTAAGTTTAAGTTTAAGTTTAAGTTTAAGTTTAAGTTTAAGTTTAAGTTTAAGTTTAAGTTTAAGTTTAAGTTTAAGTTTAAGTTTAAGTTTAAGTTTAAGTTTAAGTTTAAGTTTAAGTTTAAGTTTAAGTTTAAGTTTAAGTTTAAGTTTAAGTTTAAGTTTAAGTTTAAGTTTAAGTTTAAGTTTAAGTTTAAGTTTAAGTTTAAGTTTAAGTTTAAGTTTAAGTTTAAGTTTAAGTTTAAGTTTAAGTTTAAGTTTAAGTTTAAGTTTAAGTTTAAGTTTAAGTTTAAGTTTAAGTTTAAGTTTAAGTTTAAGTTTAAGTTTAAGTTTAAGTTTAAGTTTAAGTTTAAGTTTAAGTTTAAGTTTAAGTTTAAGTTTAAGTTTAAGTTTAAGTTTAAGTTTAAGTTTAAGTTTAAGTTTAAGTTTAAGTTTAAGTTTAAGTTTAAGTTTAAGTTTAAGTTTAAGTTTAAGTTTAAGTTTAAGTTTAAGTTTAAGTTTAAGTTTAAGTTTAAGTTTAAGTTTAAGTTTAAGTTTAAGTTTAAGTTTAAGTTTAAGTTTAAGTTTAAGTTTAAGTTTAAGTTTAAGTTTAAGTTTAAGTTTAAGTTTAAGTTTAAGTTTAAGTTTAAGTTTAAGTTTAAGTTTAAGTTTAAGTTTAAGTTTAAGTTTAAGTTTAAGTTTAAGTTTAAGTTTAAGTTTAAGTTTAAGTTTAAGTTTAAGTTTAAGTTTAAGTTTAAGTTTAAGTTTAAGTTTAAGTTTAAGTTTAAGTTTAAGTTTAAGTTTAAGTTTAAGTTTAAGTTTAAGTTTAAGTTTAAGTTTAAGTTTAAGTTTAAGTTTAAGTTTAAGTTTAAGTTTAAGTTTAAGTTTAAGTTTAAGTTTAAGTTTAAGTTTAAGTTTAAGTTTAAGTTTAAGTTTAAGTTTAAGTTTAAGTTTAAGTTTAAGTTTAAGTTTAAGTTTAAGTTTAAGTTTAAGTTTAAGTTTAAGTTTAAGTTTAAGTTTAAGTTTAAGTTTAAGTTTAAGTTTAAGTTTAAGTTTAAGTTTAAGTTTAAGTTTAAGTTTAAGTTTAAGTTTAAGTTTAAGTTTAAGTTTAAGTTTAAGTTTAAGTTTAAGTTTAAGTTTAAGTTTAAGTTTAAGTTTAAGTTTAAGTTTAAGTTTAAGTTTAAGTTTAAGTTTAAGTTTAAGTTTAAGTTTAAGTTTAAGTTTAAGTTTAAGTTTAAGTTTAAGTTTAAGTTTAAGTTTAAGTTTAAGTTTAAGTTTAAGTTTAAGTTTAAGTTTAAGTTTAAGTTTAAGTTTAAGTTTAAGTTTAAGTTTAAGTTTAAGTTTAAGTTTAAGTTTAAGTTTAAGTTTAAGTTTAAGTTTAAGTTTAAGTTTAAGTTTAAGTTTAAGTTTAAGTTTAAGTTTAAGTTTAAGTTTAAGTTTAAGTTTAAGTTTAAGTTTAAGTTTAAGTTTAAGTTTAAGTTTAAGTTTAAGTTTAAGTTTAAGTTTAAGTTTAAGTTTAAGTTTAAGTTTAAGTTTAAGTTTAAGTTTAAGTTTAAGTTTAAGTTTAAGTTTAAGTTTAAGTTTAAGTTTAAGTTTAAGTTCAAATTTAAGTTTGAGTTTAAGTGTTTCTAAGTTTTAAATAATTTACTAAATTTTAAATACTTTTTAACTAAACCAATTTCTGGACTGAACTGAACCAAAGCTGGACTGAACTTTTAATTGCGTCTTGACAAGGCCCCCACTGTCAACTGAAGAGTCCAAGTTTGAACGCCGCCGGCCGGGACGAAACACCAATTTTTAAAGGCTGTTAAAAGGTATTTTGAATCAATAAACCAATTTCCTTCATAAACTTCAGCTGGACACGCACAGAAATGTGACAGTTCGTGGTAGAAACACACAAGTCACAATCATACCTCATTTTGATATTTATTAACGTCAAAGTGTCATTATGGATTTAGTTAAAATAAAAAAGACAAAATAGCCATTTGGTGGTTAAAACTTTTGTATAAAATGTTAGGAGATAGTTTAAAATTAATAAAACAGATTTTTTGACCTACACTTAAAATCATACTAAAAATTATTGAACATCGTAATAAATCGACCAACATTTTGTGCCGGTGTTTTAAAGTTGTTTAAAATATAATTTTTTATTTAAGGAAAAAACACGTTGATTATCTTAACTTTTAAATTAATTAAATATATTTTCTTAAACATCTTGATCACAAGGTTCTTGTTCAATGCCAAACTTTAAATCATATTGAAAGTAATCCCTGTACTTTAGCAGTTTCGTCTCCCATTGCTTGATTATATCCTCCATCGAACCATTCTCACCTTCATATTCCATAGGCAGATATTTTTGAGGTACATGAGCATAAAGATCGTCAAGTGTTTTATGGACAAAGAACTGATGGAAAAGAAAATTCCAATGAATGTTTGACAATTTTATTTGTGATTCCAAAAAAAAAACGACTTACTCTTTTCTTCATTTTCAAAGGTAAAATGTCACGAAACAGTCCAATTATTCCATTGACAAACCATGGTGCATTAATTATATGGATTCCCTTAACTCGATACGGCATACCTGATCTCAAGAATCCCATTATTTTCTTCAGAACTCCTATATTCATAGCTATCATATGACTAAACGACAAATTGGAAAAATCTTCGATGAACGTAAAGCCAGCTACGGAACTGTGATCGTCTTCGATAAATCTGATTTCCAACATCATGAATAGGAGCTTTATGGCTTCGTAAAGGTTATGCTGTTTGAGGTTTACATTACCGTAATTTGAAATTTGAATGAGAGACGAGTTGGTCTCTAGAGGGAGTGGTAGTGGAAGATGTATGCTTAAAAAATAAAATTTAAACTACGTTTTTTTATTATTAATTTTTGATAATTGAAATTTCTTACCTTGTTTTTAAGATTTCAATAATTTCATCATTAACCATCCTATTGGCAAATATATCAGGAAAAACCTTTCGCATAGTCATGAAGCTGGGTAGTTTTTTCTTGATGAGTCGATTATTAAATTTACACGATCGAAGAAAACTCAAGATGAATTGGTCAGAAATTTGATATTTGGAATTTCCAGGTAGTCCAGATACAAAACGCTGTATGGTGTTGATCTCTTCGTCTTTTTTTTGTATATCTTCATTTAGTTCAGAGGTTGCTATTTCTTGAAGATCAGGACTTAATGGACGTACTTTAGTGGCCATTTTTCCACAGTTTATAGTTTCTAAAATAATAAATAAATAGTTGGCAAAATGTTGTGTGTGTGATACTTAAGACATTGAGAAAAATAAAATTTTAAAAGCAGCTCGTTAGATCCTAATTTCATTGTTCCTTAATAATTTTAGTTTTAGGTAGATTTTACATGTAAGCTAGTGTAATCTACGAGTATGGCACCAGTTAAAGCTTTCATTGAAAACAATCATTGAACATTTTATCTTTCAATTTTGATACTTAAACATATAAAACTGATGGGTTTTTGGTAACAACATGAAGCTTATTAGTTGTGTAATTTGTTGTCAAAAGCATATTTAATTTGCTTTACCACTTTCTTATTAAATCCATTTTATTTCTTCAATGATATGAAAATCGTTTTCAATGAACAGCTGAATTTTGTTCTGAAAAGTGGAACACAATCGTTGCAAGGATATGTGTTCTTTTCTCTTCCTGATCTTGTCTGGCACGTTTTTTTTAGCGTTCTTGGTTGTAGTTCCCAAGTAGTAGTTTGGCCTGCCTCAGTTTTGGGAGTTCTTTACAAATCTTGGATCTTTTTGCCTCCTCTTCTGATTTGATCTTGTTTTTGATCACATTTTCACCTTAACCGCAATAGGGCTCAGGCTAGCTTTAAGCGCGGCTTGGCTATCTGACTTGATGGCAATGTTCCGATTTCGGTATTTTTTTGAAGGTGACGTTCTGCACATTTACCTATGGCGTTTACTTCCGCCTGGAAAATGCTTGTGGACTGTCCCATCGGTACAGATAGTTGGGTTCTTGGCCCAAATATACCCGCCCCAGTCCCTTCAGACAGTAGTAGCTCGTAGCGTAATGGTTAGTGCGTTCGACTGTCACGCTGGAGGTCTGGGATCGCTTCCCAGCCTAAATGTTTTTTTTCAGGGCTACTGCCTCTTGCGAGGAATTGACAAATCCTCCAAGAGTATCACTTGTCACGAATAAGTGCTTCTCGTCTAGCCGTTCGGAATCGGCATAAAATTGTAGATCCCTTCCATTCCTGTCGAAAGGCGCACACAGGAATGGTTGCGAGTTATTAGTCACTAGGCCCTGGTTCTTCATGAGCCGTTGTGCCACCCGATTTATTTATTCATTTAGTCCCTTTAGACATACGGGATCCATCAGTATACCATTTGATGACGTTTGCTTTAAGATTGTAGTTCGTTGTTTCGCCTATCCACTCTGCCTTGCTACTTAACTGTGTTTGAAATTTTTTTTCAAAGTTATATTTTTTATTATGGCATCTCTTGGAATGCCAAGAAGGTTTCTTACTGTCGACCTGGAGATGCATTGCCTTTCTCTGTTACCTATGCATTTTCCGGTCCCACTTCCGTCCTTGGCAAATCTCATGATTGCTCCCTGAGCAGTACTTTCTATGACCACGTATAATGGTGTTAGGTGAAGGATAACCTCCATTGCTAGGGCAAGTTCTCATTGCTCCAGTTATGCATATGCATGCGAGCCGTTGGATTTTTTCTAGGGCATTCCTAGTTGTTTGTAGTTCGGTTCTTTTGTGCCATGCAACTGCACCATATGTAATGATGGGCCTTACCACCATGGTGTACATCCATTTCAGGATATTTGGTTTTCAACCCCATAATTTGCCTGCAAACCTCTTGATGCATATCATAGGGGCTTTTGTGGCTTTCCTGACTAATAACAAAGCAGGGTTCAAAATCAACGCTGTACCGCCAAAATCGGGCCGTTTGCCAGCCCTATTTGGAAAACAAAACAAAGGCATTCATTTTTTTGGTATCCTTTTATGTTATTCCATCTTCTTCTTTTTACTTGCTCTGAAGGGAACCATTGCTGTACAGCAGCAATGTATTTGTCTAGCTATACATTCTAGTTTTAAGTTAGAAGTGCAAGCTAGTCCGATGTAGTTGTGCATTTTATTTTCTCTTTTATTCTGGGTTCTATCAAACAAATTGCATAATATTTATTTGTATTTTCGTTTAATTCGCTTATAATGTAATTGAAACTAAATTGAACGATAGTTTATTGGTTCGTTTATTATGGCCTTTTAGAATAAAAATTGCTCGGATATCAACCCATAAATGTCATTTTCAAATTTAACGAACCAAAACAAAAATTAAATTTGTTAAAAGATTTGGTGCAACTGGCTATACAAATGTTCTTCCCAACAGCTGCGATTTTCTATGAAGACGATAAATAATGTCTAATGTAATA
Organism: Melangyna quadrimaculata; assembly: GCA_949320155.1. Taxonomy (NCBI): domain Eukaryota; kingdom Metazoa; phylum Arthropoda; class Insecta; order Diptera; family Syrphidae; genus Melangyna; species Melangyna quadrimaculata. Next base: position 47,537,539 of record OX439483.1, read on the forward strand.
TGTACGTCACAATCATTATTTAAACTAAATTTACGCAAGTTCAAACACAAACAGTTCTTTTAATAAACCAAATTAATAATACAATCACGTTTGCACAATTAGCTTTTTTAAACTAACTTTCAGCTAAGTATATAATGGTAGCTATCGAACTTTCTTATTTGTTTTTAATATTAAGAAAAAAATCGTAATGATGTCTTGAGTGGCAAAGTTTTAGCTTTAATATTCTAGTTAATTTTTGAGTTGTTTTGAATGCCAAAACTGTTAATTAATATTATTCATCTTGTATGAGTTCACTACCGGCGTTTTTCAATTCTTTGTCAATAATATCTACAAAAATTGTTTTTTACCGTAAGACTAGAAGCCACTCAAATCATTAATTCAAATTGAATTTTGTGTCTATTTAAAGTATACATATAATTGATTTTTTTGTTGCTAACCTTTTTGTTCGGCACTTAGAACTCGTGATTTTTTTATTGTTTTAAAAATTAAACAAAAAAAAAAAAAAAAAAATCGGATCTTGAGACGCTGTATACAGAAACAAAGATATTTTTGTTTATCACTCAATCAAGAACTAAACACTAATGCTGCGAAATCGGACCAACAACTATACTGATAATAGAAACTTTATAAAAAAATGAAGTGGTGCCGTACCGATTGAAAGTCAAAACATACGTATGTAAATGCGGAAACAGAGATAAGTGTGGTATGATAACATTGGTAAATTTATTAGAAACTTGAGCTGAAAAAAACATTTATTGCATACTTAAGGGATCAAAATCGATTTGTATTTAATATTTACCTAAGCATATTTATAGCGTTTTAGACGTTGCGCGATTTGTTCACTAAAAATGACCTTCCCAAGGTAAGGTGATCAGTATGTTATTTTAAGAAATTACAATAATTAAAGGCTGAGTTAACCATTATTTGCGATTTATCTTTGAGGAGTTTTTGACAAAAAAAAACCTTGGCTGAGTGCGTTAATTTAGGATTTGATGATTGTTTGTCGATATGCGCGAAAAAAAAACTGTGGTCTTCTCTTCTAAAACCTAATCTCACCCAAAAAAATATACAAAAGCCTCATTCTTCAATTTTGTTCTTCCCTCACATGAAATCTTTAATAGTTGTCAATGATGAAAAGCCTGTCTTAAATTTGGAAGACTTTAGTTAATTTTGTAAGTAATCAATTCGGGAAGAAATTTGGTATATTAAAACTTATTTCCTTTTTGAAAAGTCACTCCTCAATTACTGGTGCTGCTATTTGAATTTAAAAGTTAAGAAGAGAAAAGACAAAACCAGTTTCTGGAAAATTCCAGCATCCGATCTACATGACCCAGCCACCTCAACCGTTGCCTTTTCAATTTAGTGACAGTTCGTTGTTCTAAATATTTTCACCTCAATTCCCGATTCCCCGTCTATGCATACGGGACCGAAGATCACCCGAAAAATGTTTCTCTTAAATATTCCTAAAGCGTACTAATCCGCCGCTTACAGGGTCCATCGAGAGATGGTTTTACTTCGCATCTTCTAAGTCCAAAAAAACAGCGATTGGCAAGAGTTATCCTTCGTTTGATCTCAGCGCTGGTATCGCTGTCTGAATTGGTAGCGGGGCCCATTTTTTTTTCATATCCAAGGTAAGGGTGAGGTTTTTGCCGATCTAGATGGATCAGCGTGCGTTCTCCATCGTCATCCTGCACAATCGATCGAGCTTGCCAGGGATGCCAAAACTAGAAATTTTTCTATATAGCTCGTCTCTATAGATATTGTCGTACGCGGCCTTGAAATCGATGAAAAAGTGGTAGATGTCGATTTGAAGTGCGAGGGCTTTTTCCAAGATCTGTCGTAGTGTGAAAATTTGGTCGATGGTAGAATTTCCTGTCCTAAATTCACATAGATATGGACCTATCAGGTTGTCGACGAACGGCTTCAGGCGTTCATATAACAAAGCAAAAAAGATCTTGTAGGCGATGTTAAGGAGAATGATTCCTCTGTAGTTGGCAAAGCTTAGAGGATCTCCTTTCTCGAAGATCGGGCAAAAAATGCTGATGTTCCATTCATTGGGCATGCTTTCCCTCGACCATAATTTGCAGATGAACATACTCCTAACCAAGTCATCGCCTGCTGCTTTAAATAGCTCGACAGCAAGTGCGTTGGCTACATCAGCTTTGTTGGACTTAAGCTTAGATATTGCTATCTTCACTTCGTCGAAGTCTGGTAGACGGAATTGTTGGCATCGACTAGGTTGAATGGTGAAATCTACCTGAATGTGGAATTTGATTCTCCATCGCTGTTAAACAGTCTGCAGAAGTGATCCTTTTATAATTATCAGGGCCCTTGTTACGTAAAACGATAACGAGCAAACGATATCGTTTTGGCGATACCTGTGTCCTTTTCTTTTTTTACTTCTTTGATAGGGAAAGCTTTCGACAAAACGATATGGTTTGATTGTTATCGTTTTATGTAATAAGGCCCCAGCATCGTCTGCGAATCTACGACGATGTGAAAAATATCTGCTTATTCTCAAGCGCGGTATAATAGCCTCGAAATATGAACCGAAATTGTCGCTTGAACTTGTTGCTATGTAAGTCATTCTGACGCTCTGTCACTCTAGGTATTGCTTTTTACTTACTGGGTTCCCATACCCAAACAAGAGTTATTTTTACCCAGAATTTATTATTAATTGAATCCAAAACCCATTTACTCAAAATTAAACAATTACAGCTAGCCTGATTTTTTTACTTAATATCATCATTTCAAAAGCATACTCAATCGACTTCTAGTTTCCGAAAAGACCCATCCAGTCCGAACAAAGTTTCCGAACTAACTTTTGTACCAATTCGAAGTTTCTCATTTGTTCTGTATTGATCATCTTCTTCGAAATAAGTTTTGTACTGTATAAGCTTATTCCAGGTTTCAATGCAACCACTAATACGACCATTATTTCCTCCATATCCTTCGGGTAGATATTCTTTGGGTACATGTTCATAGAGACTTTTAATTGACGAATGAACCATCATCTATGCGAATTAAAAAAAAAAATCTGAAATAATTTCGTTCAAGTTTTTCTGAAAAAAGGCTGTTCTTACCCTGTCTGTAATTTTCTTAGGCATAAGAAGCTGAATCATTTTTAAAAGTGTTAATGCTTCTGATGGAATATTTATAATATGCAATCCAACAACTTGAAACCGAAGAGCCTTATCCGAAAATACACCAAGTTTTTTGCCAAGCACAGGATCAAATTTCAAAAGGAAACTCAATTTCACATAAGCCATGTCAACAACATTCACAAATCCTCCAATAACACAATTGTCATCTTCATGCATTAGAATATTAAAAATACGCAACTGATTTTTGAAAAGTTCAAGCTATGAGAATTCATCGAGATCGATGCCTTGATAGCGAGTCTAAATGATACAAGCTCCATCGGGTTTCATTAGTTTTGGTAAAAGCAGTTGGGTCTGTAATAAATTTAATCACATCCGCTAGTTTAAGAGTTATTTTTCTTACAACAACAACAAATTTTTACCCAATTTTGGTTAATTTAATAGTTTTGTCTGTAATTTGAATGTTCAAAAATACATCTGGAGATATACTTTTGAATGTATGGAAATAGTCAATTTTTTGCTTTGCCTTTTCCAAACTATATTTATAACCTCGAAGAAATGCCACTAAAAATTGATCGTTTGTTCTGGATTTCATATGTGGTTGTTTGTCAATCCATTCCCGATGTGCTGCAATATCATCAGGAATTCGTTTTTCTACTTCATTTAATTCAGTTTGAGCCCTTTCGGCTTATTCAGGTGAAATTTGTCGAATGTCAGCCATATTCAAAAAGTCTCCTCAAACATTCATATTTCACCCCCTGGGAAAGAACTTGAAAACCCGCCTAACCTTGTGTTTATTGAAGTTAACTGCATATACTGATAACAATTATCATTTTTTTTATCAAGGACGTACGATTGTTGTGGGTTTTGCATGGATCTTATTGATAAGTTATTTTATTTGTTTTTTTGATAACCCAGAGATAAGGTATGTAGTTGTCAGTAAGTAGTTGATGTGGGTAGTAAAAAGCTTAATTTCATTGCTCAATTAAAAGCATTTTATAGAATTAATACAGACGTCGCGTGCGTCGGTCCTCAGGTGAAAAAAAGTGTAAGCTAAATCAATTTGATAAAATTGAATAAAAAATATGTTGTAATTATTCTAACATAATATAAAAAGGTGAATGAGTAGAGTTAAACACGAAGCTCCATCAGAAGAAAGATAGGATCTAGGGTAAACAAAAAATATTCCTAGAGTATTATAGTCAGTAGATATCGGCTCTTCATTAATTTCCTGTGAAATCCCATTAGAAATCCCTTTATTAGCTTTTTCTGTGGGTATTCGCCTTCAACGAGGAGAGAAGAGGCAGGTGGAAGTTTAGCAGTCTGAAGTATGTATTTTTGTGTACAATCTGCGCATATACAGGGTGTCCGGTAAATAAATTAAGATTTAAAAATAAGATTTGTATATTTTTTTTTGTAAAAAAAGTTTAAACAAGTGCGTGTAGAGTATCAGTTAGATGCTGTCAGTCATAGCCTTCTAAGCCGCAAATTTTTGTCAATGTTTACCGATACACAAAATTGAACTCGATAATTTGATAAGACTTGCTATTGCGATGATATTAAGGACGACAAAAGTGGATCTCGCTATTCTTTACGTACACCCTGGCGTATACGTACTTTTTTAATTTTGTAAATTAACCAAGTGCCCAACTGTATATCTTTAAAAAAATATGAAAATATGCTACCGCTTAGTAAGTTTAAAATGGGCGGATATAACTCACCTAATAGTTTTCCTTTTTAAAGTACTCAAGCTAACATTACCCTTAATTTAAGTTAAACCAATCTTTGTCCTCAATATGAATTTTTTGGCGAGTACCACATACCAAAAATTCAAACAACCATTGGTCTTTTTAATGCTTAAAAAGAGTTGCGTAAGCGAGACAGAGGACACATAAAAGAAGTTAAAATCCTCGGAACCCGTGAAGCGGCCCACCTAAGGTACCAATGATGCCCAAAAAAATGTTGTAAAACGTTCAAAATGAATTATGAAAACAAAACATTTCAGACTTTTGGAAAAACTCTAAGCCTTACCGGTGATTTCTAGAATTTACTTATTTTGGAATTTTACAATAACATTTTTTGCAGGTCTCAATCGAGTTTCAAATAAGGTTTATAAAAAAAACTTATGCCGAGTTCGTGAAAGTAAACATCCTGAATCACTGTCACACTCAAGCCCTATTTATGCAGGCAAGTATGGTCCTTTTTTAAATAAGTGTTACTCTTTTAGAAGTGCTGATGTTTGCTTTCAGCAATGGTATCAAAGTTTAGCAAAAATGTACATTAATATAGTAAAATTGGTTCACGATTGTTTTAAAATTGAGTCTGAATATTTACTTTAATGAAGTCGGGGGTAACAACATTACGATTATCTAGTGGCCCTGGGAAATACAGAAATAAAAACTGGTTTATATTGAGAACTACGATACCAAATAAACTTTAATTTCACACAAACTCACTTTTTTCAAATACTATCAAACATAATGTATGTATGTATGTATGTACGTCGTACATACAAAATATTTTTTTTTTTTTTGATTTTAAAGCTACTATACTTCAATATTTATGTATTTCGTATGGAAGAAAATATATAAAAATGTTACTTTCTATGCTTTACGGTAAGATATGGATTCCAAATTTTCTACAAAAAATCCAAATCAATAATGGCCACCATCTTCCGATATTTCAGACTTCTAAGGCCCACCCTTAAAATGATAAAAATCATTTATCTGGAAAAAATCAAATGTCCATTAACTACATACATAATTTATATAATTTATGTAGTTCCGTTGAGTATTTACAGAGAAAATTGTACCGTTAACAACATTAAAACATTTTCGAACCAACATGTAGTGTTAATGTCTAGCTATATTCTAGTTATTAACTAAGGCCCAGTTCACACGAGATTACACCGCACGTTTTTTACCTGTACACGTCTGAACTTTACAGGTAAACACGCTTTTGCAGAACAGTTCTATGTAAATGTATGCGCCACTGCTCATTTGTTCGGATGTTTACAGCTAAAAAATCCTACGGTGCAGTCTCGTGTGAACAAGGCCTAAAGGAGCATAATTCCGCCCGATCCAGCCGTGCATTTTATCTTGCTCTAGATTGTTACTTAAGAAAGCAGGATTTTACAAACAAAATTAAGAAAATAATTTGTTTTGAAAAATCTATGTTTATAGGTTTTAAAAAAAAGGTTTTATTCTGTGAGTTGAGAGTCAGTTTTGGAGTTATTCACTTTTTTCTAGATAATACTGTTTTTTTTTTTTTTACATAAAATTGATATCCAGGCAAAGGATTTTGCTGACCTAAAAAAATCAAAAAAGGCAAACAAAAATTCTTAAAAAAGCAAAAAAAAGGCATTTATTAAATAAAGAGAATGTAACATAACTTAACGTCTAATTATAATAGCATTGAACTACCAACAGCTTTTAAGAGTTCTCAGGTAACAACCCGGCTGGAAAAATGCCAAGTTTCTGTCTAGTTTGGGCAAGGCCCTATCTACTAAGTTTTCAGTGGGGTAAATATGAAAAAAATGAAAACTTGTCAGATACTTAACAAGCCCTTGCTGGATTTCAGTACCAAAAATTCAGACGAGGAGAACTTTTCCAACACTCGTGAGGCAATCTCTAGTAAAAAGTTGTTTGACACGTTTCGGGACCCCATCAGGAATGTCTCTTGTACACAAAAAACACAAATTCTATAAGCACCATGCAATTTCAGCATCATATGCAGTTTGTATTTGTAGAATTTTTTTGAAGATTTTTTCGTTAAGCTTTGATAAAAAAAAGCAAGCCAATCAAAATTGACAAAAAAGAAACTAACGGGTAAAAAAGGCAAAAAACGGCAAAATAAAATATATTTTGAATCAGGAGGTCATGAATCGTGTTTGTATAAAGTCGATACTTTGCTACGATCACGCAAAAAAAAAAATACGCAAAGTTAGCTAAATCCTTTCTTTGTTGATATCATTTTTCTACTATGTACAAGTTCGTACGATCCATTTATGCATTTTCATGGACATGTCTCTAATCATGTAAATCGTAGTGTACAAGCATTAATTTTGGTATTTGGCTAATATTCTTTTAAACAATCTTTTATACAAAAAAAAAAAATAAACAGATCTGAATTCTTGTACTAACTATTGGCTTGAAGAATTATTAATTTATTATGAGAATTAAATAATTGGAAGGGAAAACCAAATTAGATTTGCATTGTGTGTGTTTGTAATAACAACAAAAATGATTTCGCACAAGCAAACAAATATTAAAACTAATCTCGCTCTACCGTCGTCGTCGTCGTGTTCGCTCGTCTATATGGATGAAGTTGGGAACGAAATAAAATGTAGATAAGCATATTTATTCTTTTTTTTTTATCGCCAAGTCATTAATTCAGTTCTATCTTCTAGTCAAGCAAAATTATTTGACAAAATTTTATCAACATTCAGTCTTTAGGTAAACTCAAATCAAATCGGTTCGCAAAATACACGTTTCTATCGATTGAAGGAACAAAATACAACTGGACATGGATTCTGTCCGACCTCTAACTCCAGAACTAGCTATTAAGGCTAAAGAAGAACTTAACGAAGTACAAAGTCGCATAGCAGATGATATAGAAGCTTTCAGAGTATGGGTTAATAAGCAACCTCATCTCCATGCACGAACAGATGATCAGTTTTTGTTGTCTTTCCTGCGAGGCTGCAAATACAGTTTGGAAAAAGCAAAACAAAAATTCGACTATTACTACACAATTAAAACTATGTCGCCAGAAATTTTCCTCAACAAACAAATCGATGAGAGATCAATGAGATTACTTAGAATTGGGTAAAAAATGTTGATAGACCTAAACTGGAACTTTAAACTAATGAAGCTTAAATGTTGTTTATACTCCTAGGCACATAATTCCTCTGCCAACACCTTTAAAGCCCGATGGACCTCGGATTCATATTACTCGCTATGCGAATGTCAATCCCAAAGAATACACCATTTTGGATCTCTTTAAGAATCAACTTCGAATTTTCGAAATTCAAATGTTCGAAGATGACAATTGTGTGATTGGAGGAGTTCTAAATATCGCCGACTTGGGTAATGCTCCCAAGGGTCTAATTCTACAATTCGATCCTGTGCTCATTAAGAAACTAAGTGTTTTTGCGGATAAGGCGGCTCCAATTCGAATAAAGGGCATGCACATGATAAATGTGCCAAAAGAAGCTGCAGCCCTTATAAATGTAGCTCGAAGTCTTATGTCGAAAAAAATAAGAGAAAGAGTAAGATGGACATTTTCATTTGAAAGTTTATTATATTGATGATATAAATCTTTTCTTTTCCAGCTGATCGTTCATTCGTCCCTCGAAAGTCTCCATAAATATATCCCAAAAGAATATCTTCCCGAAGACTATGGTGGTCACAATGGCACCCTTCAGGATGCAATCGATGTCTTGGAGAAACGTGTGCTGAAATATAGGGAATTTTTCGAAGAAGACGTCCAATACAAAACAAATGAGAAGGCACGAATAGGATCGAGAATGAGTATGGAGTCCTTGTTTGGTTTGGAAGGATCATTTAGAAAATTAGAAGTTGATTGAGCAGCGGTTTTGAGCAGTGTGTTATGTGATGTGCTGCTGTGTTATTAGTGAGTCATTCTGTGTAGGTAAAATTATCGATTGTACTTTATTTCTTATTTAAAACAATAATCTGAATAAGATAACTATGTAGAAAGATAAGCACCTGTTAATTTATCAATATAATATACATGTATATAATACATAATACAAAATATTTAGTTGTATAGGTAGGTAATTTTCTTACTATAGCTATCATAGGTAGACATTATAATTTGTTATGTTTTTCGTTCTTAGAACTGCCAATGGTATAGTTAATTTGATAATTTATTGCTTTTATGACATGCATAAGTGAGTAACTAACTTCTTTTTTTTTTTCATCAAACAAAATTATTGTTTTATCAACTTTTGTCTTATTATGATATAGGTGTACAAGTTTTTTATATTTTTTATGTTATTTTAATATCTAAGAGCAAAACAAAATTATTTGCAATTCATTTTTTTTCTTCTTAAGTTATGATAATAAATTATTAGTAAAAATTTAATAATAGCCGTGTTTTTTGAGAGAGTGACTAGCAACTCAGCACATTGCTTACACGCAAAACAATAACAAAACAAATCATTATAGAGAATTTTGTTTGTGTTTTCCGTGTAAAACTTTTACTGAGTGCCTAGTCACTAGTCACTCTCTCAAAAAACACGACTAATGTTTGTGTGTTTTTAATTGTTAAACAAATTTTGCCGAATAAACTTTGCTTCATTCTTATGAGTTTATTTCTCTGAAATTAAAAGCATAACTAAAATAAATAAAATGCACGACTATAATTTATCTTAGCATTGATGTATTGCAATGGATATTAATGGTTTAGCAATTATTTAATGTTAAAAAGGAATTAAAATACAATTTGAAATTTTAAGATTTCATACAAAATTTTATCTAAAATCATTATCTAAAAGCATGGATCATCAGAAAATGTTCAAAACATGTTCAAAAACATGAAATTATTTTGTTCAAGTTGCTAAAATTCATTAGGTATAGATAGGCCAGTCAAAATGTAATTTTTAATTACAAATCAATTGTTGTTGTCAGAGCGAAACACATCTGCACTATAGGTCGCAAAAACCTTTTAAATTGATATTTCATATTAAAAAGTGCACTTAACAAAAAAACAAAAACAATTTTTCTATTGTTATTGTTTATCTTCTTATTAATATGCCAGACCACGGGCAATTACAACAACTATCTGGGTGCAAGAATTTAACCAAATTCCCCTGGAAATTATATAATTTGCAGCACATCAGTGCAGCTTATTTTATAAATACGTCGGTAGCCATCGACTAAAAACATGTGTCTAAGAAAGGCAACAACAATTCTTACTGAAGAGCTCAATTGTTGTTGTCAGAGCGAAACACATCTGCACTATAGGTCGCAAAAACCTTTTAAATTAATATTTCATATTAAAAAGTGCACTTAACAAAAAAACAAAAACAATTTTTCTATTGTTATTGTTTATCTTCTTATCAAAAATTAAATAGTGATTTTTTTTCTTTAAATCGTTAGAGGGGTTCATAAAGAGTGTTCAGTACGGTTTTCGACCGCCTAGCTCTTGTGCGTTAGCCGCCATTTTGAATTTGCGGAAAATCGTTTTTTGTTAAATAACTCGATTATTTTCAACTTTTCACTTAAAATGCCTTCAACAAAAGTTGTTTAAAACTTAATTATCCATCTTTTATAATAATAAATATTTATAGATTATCCGCAATAAAGTATAATAATGTATAAAAATAAAAGGATAAAGTATTTTTTTTCCAATCATTAAGGGGGCCGTAAGGAGTCTAAATAACAAATTTTGACCTCCTATCTCTTCAACTTTGGCCGCCATCTTGAATTTAAAACAAGTTAGTTTTTGTTTTTTTTGACTTCTGCGTAATTACTCTTGATTAAAATTGATAATTTTCGACTTCAGTTGAAAATCAAGTTATCCGAACTAAGACTAGAATTCGTTCCCGGATCACCGCTCGGTTTTTAAGTTTATATTCCTAGTTTTTTTTTGTTTGTTATTTTTTTTTTCTAGATTGTAATCAGGATTATTCTTCTTTTTTTTTGAAATTGGACCAACACTTAGTTCATAATTTTCGTTTAAGGTGGAATGTGTGTGGAATGTAAGACAAATTGTAGGAAAATGTGTGGATGTCGAAAATGCGGGCTGAAATGTTCCGTTTTATGCCAAAACTGCAGTGAAGAGACTTGTGAAAACATAACCGAAATTTGAGACCAACTTGATGATATTTGTGATGATGACAACACCCTTATGGAATCAACCTATGACATGAGCCGTACTAATTTAAATGAAAATTTTGAAGTAAGTGCAGGTCCATCTTCAAAAAAATAAGCTTAAAACAAAAAAATAATCAAAAAACAAAACAAAAACAAATTGCTATCTATATTCTGTGGACTAGGCCTCCTGGGAACACCACGTGTTTTGTCAATGCAAACATATTTAAAAATAATTTGAAATAATAAAAAAAATGCCATTGTGAACTTTGAATTAAAAACTGGTATAAAATTTGAATTACGCGCCCATACGGCCATATTAATTTAAAAAAAGAAAGAAAAATAAAAACAAAGAAGAATTAGAAGAATACAAATTCATTCCAAACCGTAACTTGAAGTTATCCGCACGCGTTTTATTTTAAATTATTTTAAAGCTATTTTCCCTACGTTTTCTTTAAAAAACAAATAATTTTTCGTTAGCTCAAAAGGAGCTAATTTGTAAAAAAACATTACGAATTTTCACCACCTTAAAAAAAAACTCGCCTGAACCTCTATGGTATGGAAAAGAGTTCTAGTCTTAGTTCAGATAACTTGATTTTCAACTGAAGTCGAAAAATATCAATTTTAATCATGAGTTATTACGCACAAGTCACAAAAAGCTAGTTCGTAAATGATTTGTTTAACAAAAACCAACTTGCTTTAAATTCAAGATGGCGGCCAAAGTTGAAGAGATAGGAGGTCGATTTTTTTTAATTATACCCTTTATGGCCCCCTTAATGATTGAAAAAAAAAATACTTTATCCTTTTGTTTTTATACAAAAATATCCATTAATGCGGATAACCTATAAATAACCGATCGGAATTACAATTTCCGGATTATATCGAAAACTGTTAATCATAGACAAAAAATTGTTTATACCAAAGTTGTAGATAATTAAATTTTAAACAATTTTTGTAGGGGCATTTTTAGTGAAAAGTTGAAAACAAACGAGTTATTTAACAAAAACCGAGCTCGAAAATTCAAAATGGCGGCTAACGCAAAAGAGCTAGGTGGTCGAAAACCGTACTGAACACTCTTTATGAACCCCTCTAACTATTCACTATTTAATTATTGCAATTTCAGCACTAATTTTAGTTTAATTCGACTGGGTTAAGTAGCTGAACTAAAAAGAGGCTATTGAGTTCGATTTCTTGAACTAATATGAATCCATGAAAAAGATTAATCGTTGAAGCGGTTTTTCTAAAAAAATAACTTTTCATATGTACCTACCTATATTAAATTTTCAAAACATTTAAAAAAAAAATAAAGTAATTATTTATATACACATACTAATTCAATTTCAAAAAATTTCATTAACCGTAAAAAATCGATTTTTCAAAAAAAAATTGATGTTTTTTTTTTTTTTTAATCGGAAAAACATTTTTTCCGAAAATTCTAATATGCAATATTTTTCTTTTTACATTTTTTAAGACCATCGGGAAACAAAAATATTTCAAAAGGTTTGTCCAATAATGATAAAGTCGAAAATATGAAAAGTGGTTCTACGGCAAGTGCTTTTAATAAGAACGCAAACAAAAAATGTTTCCTAACAAAAAAGGAGATTGTACTAATTAAATATAACGGCCAAGCCAAAAGCGACCAAATCAATTTGAAATTATCGCCCAAAAGAAAAATTAAAAAATGCAAATATTGCACAAACAATTTTTTTGACCCCAATCATAAAATGGAAAAATCGCCCAAAAATTGAACATGTAAATTGTTTTTGTAAAATTGGGGGGTTCTTTCCCCAATTTTGGTCGATTTTTTCAAAGAAAATTTCAACGGATTTTATTGTCAATAGTTTTCTAACAAGAGTATCTTAGGTGGCTTCGCGGGTTTTAGGATTTTAACTCCCTTTTTGGGGTCCTCTGTCCCGCTATGTCGCTCCGCTTAGGGTATGTATAGAAATTAAAATAAATATGGACAGATTTGGACTTTTTTCCCACTTTCAAATAAAAGAAATATTCTAAATTAAGCAAAATATTTGTTTCTACTCACATTTTCCAAAGCAGTAAGCAAGCACACAATTAACAATTGAAAACCCGCAACATTTTATATGTGGATCTGAATTATATAGAAAGAGTCCGTTCACGTAAATAAGAGAATACCACACCGTATTACCGACATTGCCGACGTAAATCCACATTTACTTAAATGAATAGTAGAATAGTAACAAGTGAAAATTCAAGCAAATATTCCCCCCGATGAATAGCAGAATAGGGCTGTTTATTTCTTTTTTAATAAAAAAATCAACTAAAACAATTTATTGAAACTACTTAAGATTTTCACATGCACAGGGAACAACTGTTTGAGTGAATGTAAAATTGGATTGGGATAATGTAGTTCACCCGACAATGACCCGACGACGGATAGCAGAATGGGAATACAGAGCGAAAGGGAATCGAATTGGTGAATCGGATCTACGGTTAACGGGAATTGAAGAAAAGGGCTGTTAATTTTGTGGACTCTAAAATTAATAAACTTTTGTTGGTGCTCCAAAAGCCCTCGGCATTATTTCAAAATATCAGTTTATATCGAAAATGCTTTATATTTTACAAAATATATGTATAAGAACCCATTCATTTCTCTCTTGTTATTGCTTATAGACCGATGCCAAAGATATTTTTGGATGTGAGAGAAAGCAAAAATTCGTGCTATTTTGAACCTAACAAAGTAAAAAATGCTTGTTTTTGACCCTGATATCAATTTTTGTCGCCAGAGTACTCTCCCCTGCAATTTGTTTGTATTTTTTGTTCTTACATTTCTTTTCCCGATTGGCAGTTTATCAAATAGTGGATGAAATCGAGTGACCTGCCAACTTCACAGAAGTTTTGTTAAGGGAAATTAATAACCAGTACAAAAATTGATTACAAGAATAAAATTGGTCTTAGGTGCCAGTTATAGCTATCATTGAAAACTATCATTGAAAATATTAATTGTCAATTTTGAGAGATTTTAAAGAAAAAATATATGATTATTTTGATGCCAAAGTAAAGCTAATTGACTTAATATTTATTTCTAGGTAAAACAAAATTCAATTTGGCATAACTTTTCTCATAAAATGACTTTTAATTTTTCAATGATGAACTACCTTACCAATGATCATTGAAAAAATTAAAAGTTATGTTATGGGGAAGATATGGATCAAAATGAATTTTTTTTGGAGGAGAAATATTTTTGAAGTCGTAAGCTATATTCCTTGGAAAGTTTAATCATTGAATATTTTAATGCAGAACTATAGCTTACGACTTCAAAATTATTTCTCCTCAAAAAAAAAAATCATTTTGACCCATATCTTCCCAATAACGTAACTTTTAATTTTTTCAATGATCATTGGTAAGGTAGTTCATCATTGAAAAATTCAAAGTAATTTTATGAGAAAAGTTGTGCCAAATTGAATTTTGTTTTGCCTGGAAATATTTATTAAGTCAATAAGCTTTACTTTTGCATCAAAATAATCATTTAATTTTTCTTCAAAATCTCTCAAAATTGACAATTAATATTTTCAATGATGGTTTTCAATGATAGCTATAACTGGCCCCTTAGTTGGTCAAAAAAGAAAGGAAAACGGAATTCGTCCAAAGGAAAACAATTTTATAGTGCGCGATGGACGATTATGGTAGTAGGGGGAATACAAAACTCTAGAGATAAGTAGAATTTTTGACGCCGCCGACACCGTGCGACGGCTAATAAGCAAGCAAACAGTGCATACAATTTTATTCTCACTTTTGCTAATGACTTTTGAGACGCACATCTTTTTCATTTCTGGAAAAAGATAGTTCTCTGACATCTTACAAATATCTATCTATAAACTGGCTAACTAAAAAATAAAAACACAAAGATCGATTTGTCTGGTCCAATAGGAATTTACTATTCTACCTACTCCATAAACATCATACACTGTTTTTAAGTTAATTTGTCTTTCTTCTTAAGGCTTCATTAACTCCAAACACATCATCTTCTTCGAAATATTTTGCAAATTTAAGAAGATTTTCCATTTGTCTTTTAATACATGTTTGCATGCTTCCATTTTTACCCCCATATTCAATGGGAAGAAATTCCAGTGGTATATACTTGTAAAATGAATCCATTGAATTATGAACATGTATCTGGAAAAAAAAAACAAAAATTTATAAATATTAAATAAAACGATAAGCATAAGAAGTTTAAACCTATAATAACAGGATAAGATTTTTTTTTTCTTACAGGAAATTTGTGGGGCAGTTTTGATTTCTTTTATTCTCTTTGTTCTTTACTCTTAAGTCTAGTGCTCTGCTGATGCGAAACGAAATTTTCCTGTGGTCTCCAACCCCCCACCCCCGCCAAAGCCCGAGAAGATAACCTACCAAACTTTTAATTTCGGTGTCTCAAAATAAGCACCCATAAAATCCTCATACTCAGATTTTGAGTATACATCCAAACCCGAAAATTGCTGTCGGCTCTTGTAAGTTTAGCTACAATTTGTTATCACGAAAACTCTTGTCATGTGTGATAATTAGACCTCGGATTTTGCATATTTGTATATTTTTCAGAAGATTGATACCAAACTTTGTATTTAGACATTTAATCGTTCAAATATTACAAATCGTAATGCATATCGAAAATATGCAAAATATATGCAAAAAATATGCAAAAAAAAAATATGCCAAAAATATGGAAAATATATGCAACATATGCAAAATAATATATGTAAACGAATTTCATCGAAAAATTGAATTCCACTCGTTAAATATTAAAATGCGAGCAACCAAGAATCTTTTCTTGGTTTAAAAACAATTAACAAAGTAAGAATATACCACTTTCCCTTGTCCAAAACGCTTTACAATATATAATTGTATTGTTCTTATCACAAGTCCAACTTAAAACCGGAGCAAAGCTTTTGTTGTTATTACAGATTTTAATATTATTTCAAAAATATATAATATTTTAAATCTCAATGCTGTCTGGTTTTGAACCTGTCACGAATGAAAATATCATTAAATATAAAGGAGATTTGGCAAAAATATATGGGACCTGGTGTATCTATAGTGCCTAGAAACGAGACCTTTGAAAATGATTAGGTGCTATGGAGTGTACCAACGTACGAGTATTTTGTTTTTGTCCTAAACAATGGGAGTTGGCTAACATGAGCACCTAAACACTAAGAAAAACACTTTGCAACTTCGAATAAACATAGAAGAATTGTTTTATATTTTGTAGTATACTGCCTTAGCCCCATGGTTTACAGTTCTGTTTCCGTACACAAAAGTTATGCTCTTGAACTAAGCTTTCCAACGCTGTATATCTCAATTGTGGTTACTAAACGCACAATTGTTCCCATTAATTTAATTCCCTCAATCGAATAAAAAAAGTAGAATTTTCATACTGTTAAGCGAATTATTCTCCAACCATGATATTATTCGCTATTATTGGCCATTGGTATAAAAGTTCCTTTATGTTGCGCTTGCGGTCTGGTCTATTCAGTTCATTCAAAGTGACCAATACTGTCATTTCAATAGAACACTATTGCAAATAATTTAAGCTCTAACTGCAATCTTTGTTGCCATATACTGCCTAAGCCATGGTTTACAGCTTTGTGTCCATCTAAAAAAATGATGTACTAGGGTTAAGCATTCCAACGACATATATCTCATTCGTGGGCAATAGGTAGACCAAATTTCCCATTCACCTTTGCTCCAACTACTTCTTGTGACGTTGAAAGAAGCTTTTGTGCTAACAAAATGGTTTTTGGGGAGAAACGTCAAAGCCTCTCAATTAATAATTTTCAATTTTAAACCTATACAATATTGTATGTAATATTGTATTGTAAGTATCAGTTGCTCTTCTTTAATATCTGACAATAATTAATAAAATTTCAATATGTATACCACCCTCTGAATCGCTTTTATATTATTTTTTGATTTATTTTACATATGAAATGCATATTTTGCATATTTTTTGCATTTGTTTCAAATATTTTGCATACTTTTGGCATATGCATTTCATGCAAATATGGAAAAACATTTAAAATATGCATATCGTTTTCAACTCTATTTTTAACGAAACAAAAACATGAAAATATGCAAAATCCGAGGTCTAGTGATAATGTTATCCTTATATTCTGTTGCAATTTTAACTTGTGAAACAAACTCATTTTTGAAATATATATTTTGCAATCAATGGTAAATGGTAAATTTTTATCAACAAACCAATGTCTGATAGCTGAGTTCATCAAAGAAGATAGGTAAAGTACATTTTATTTTCTTATATAAATTGTTTTGACAGTGGCAACTTGACCATTCATATAATTTTCATCGTCCGATTATGAAGTTTCCGGTTATTGTAATTTTATTGTTTATTTGTATGATCGCTTTAAGTGCGTCGGAGGAGGATCACAAAAGTAAACGATGTACAAAAGTCTACAAGTGTTCAGATGAAGAGTATCCTCTTTGGGCCACTAATGGTCATTATTGTGTGAATTTTCGAAATGATTGTTGGCTTCAACGTGAGAATTGTGAAAAACGAAATAATAAGGAAATTGGTAATGCAAATTTTTTTAATTGTCTCTCTGTGCATATTCATAAATCGACACACATTAAAATTAATTGTTCTTATATTAATAGAACTTAAAATAACAACTAAGGAAAAATGTCAACCTTTGTGTACGTCGTATTGTCCTAAAATTTATGCGCCAGTTTGCTCGATTTATAGAGGAGGAAAGTATGAATCAGTAAATGAATGTGAAATGAAAAGGAATAATTGTTTAACTGGAGAGAGTAAGTCTTATTCAGGATTGAATTCATATACTGTTCATATAGTTCTATTTTTAACTTAACCTATTTGAATTTATTTGCAGCGCGCTTGAAGGATACTAATACAAGATGTAGATGTTAAATAATAATATCTAACTCAATACACATGTTATCCTTTTATCACAGACAAAATATGTATTTATGTATAACGTGTTCTACCTCATTTTTATAATTAAAATTGTATGTAAACAAAATTATTTATTTCATTACTTTGAACTCTAATTAGCACAGAAAAGATATATTTTTTTGTGGAACGAAATATAGGACGGCTGAATTTTTTATATCTGAAAGAGGGCTATTAGAAAAGCTTATGTCCAGTTTTACGGAACGCCGCGCCATCCCCCTGGGGAAATCCGACATTTTGGAATCGCGAATTGATCTATATCTCCGAAACTATTGATCTTAGCGGAAAAATTGTACGGCCAAGCTTGTAGGCAATTAAATCATCTTTCGTTCATTCGTACATTTTTTTCGGTGCGTGCGATATTTTCAAGGTTATTGCTGGATTTACATGTATTTTCGTCTACTATAATGCAGAAAAGCAGAGCAGGACAGATGTATAAAAAAAATCCGAGCGAGTGAAAGAGAACCATCAGGAAGATGAACATGTTCGTCTTCATTTCTGCATTATGGCACTTTCCTATAATGCAGAAACGAAGTTCTTCTGAATTTTGATCTTTTCTCTCTATCTAACAAATATACATTTTGTGATTGGCATCCCTTTTTTTTCAGAAACCAAACGCAGATACATGTAAATCCAGCATATGTCGTCTTATTAATTGTTTTTTTGTTCACATTTACACATTACTAGACACCAAACACACCAGCTCCCCCCCCCAAAGCAAAGCTGTATACAGATCTGGAGGCAATAGATTTGTTGCCGCTTCTACAATAAAGACGTGCGTTTTTTAGTCGTTTAAGTACTTCAACTTTAAGTAAAGGGAAACAAAGGGTTTTCCAATAGGGATCGGTCGATATTTACAGTCTGTTGCTGAAAACTCAAATATAAGAGAGTGGGTGTGGCAGTGGGTGGATTTTACTGGCATCACTTATTAAATCGTTCTGCTAATAGAAACAATCTCTGAAAATTAGAGAACTGGGCTTACAGTTTTTTTTTTTAACACAAAAAACAAAATACCTACAAATTAAATAAAAAAATGCTACTTATTAAAATTTGAGGGTGCAGAAAAGGTGGGTTAGGTACACGAGTTCCAAAATCATAATCTCCAAACCAAAATCCCGAAATTAAAATCCCCAAAACCGAAATCTCCCAAATTTATAATCTTCAAAAACTAAATCCTTAAAATCAAAATCTCCAAGCACCATAATCCTCCTATTTTGAGTATATCTAAGAAATTATATTGGCGCGAGAAAATTAAAAATTATTTCGCGCGCCTATATTGTCAGTCGATCTGTTATCAAAGTTTTTTGTACTAAACACTACTTTGGGTGGCGCGCTTCGTAGGTTGAAGGATTTTAACTCCCTTTTCGGGTCCTCTGTCCCGCTCCGCTTAGGGTATGCTCACAGTGTTTCTGAAAGTACTCCCATAGGAGTATTGTACTACTTTCAACACCTCCGTACTCCTCCACATTCGTACTCATTTTTTTTTTAAAGACCTAAAATATCTTACACTTGCAACAAAGTGTAATGTCAACCTAAATAAATTTAATTCACATTAAATTTATTGCAATTTTGGCAGTACATTTATCTTCTAAAGGGTCTAAAAGGGAATTTCCCTCTTTTTTGTTCTTTTTTTTTTGTTTTTCGTTGGCTTCATGCAATTTTCATCTGTCAGCTCAGTATTTATTTGAGTGCCCGATTACACGATTCATTTTGTCGGTTGTTTCGTCTTTCGTCTTTTTGACAGCTTGGGTGATGGAGTAGAAATGTAGACGGAAGGAAGTAACCAAAGCAGGAATGAAAATTTCAAGACTTTCTGGTTTGGCAATTACAATACAATGCTCCTCGATATAAGCAAAAAACGATTTGAACAAAAATGAATGAATGGGAAAATTGTTTTTCGTGATTGAATATACTTAATATACGAGTATATTTGAGAAAGAAGTGATTCCGAATAATTTTTTTTTATTACTACTGTTATTTTAACACAAAATAACCCGAAATTCCGTGAAGTTCAAAAGAACGAAGGCAAGAACGTCCGTATTTTTGCGAAGCATGCAATAATGAACTTTCGTGCCTGTCAAAAACACAAAAGAAGAAACGAAAAAACGAATTGTAGGTATAATCAGGCTCTTATTGTTACTTGAGATTGTGGTTCGGTGGATCAGTTTTTTTGTTTAAACTCCGTGAATTTTTATGTGCAGTTCAATTAAAATAAAAGAATAATTCAAAGTAAACTTGCATTACACTACATTTTTTATTAGAATTAATTATTAATTTATTTATTTTGTGTTTTGATAATTTTTTTTTAAATGAATTCATTTTTTGATAATTTTTTTTTTAAATAAAGTTAAAAATATGTGTCCACATACTTATTTCTGAAGACGAAAAAATTTCTGTACTACTATTTTTTCAAATACCCCCTTTTTTGGCTGCAGTACTACCTTCTTATATTTTTCCCCGGCAACACTGTATGCTCAGTCATCTGGCAGGCGCCTATGTTGTCAGTCGGTCTGTTATCAAAGTTCTTTGTACTTTTTTTTTAAATTTTTTTGCTGGTGATTTTTTTTTGGGGATTTTGGTTTTGATGATTTAGAATATAATCATTTTTATAATGTTGAGTGGAAAATATTTTTTTCCGTCGGCTGTTTTGGTCCTATTTTTGGCTTAGAGATTTAAATTTTTGGAAATTTTTCAAAACATGGAGATTTAAGGATTGGGGATTTTGCCCTTGATTATTTTGTGGGTCTCCCGGAAAAGGTTTTTCGAAGCAAATTTTCTGTTCCTGTTATAAAAAAATATTGAAAAATGTTCCTATTTTGAAAAAAGTACCAACCGTGTTTTAAGTATGAGATTAGAGAAAATAATCAATACATGATCATACTCAGGCGATTTGCGACTACCCTCTAACTTCAGTACCGATAAAGTTAGAAAATTCAAATCGAAAATTTAATATTTTCTATTCAGGGGGCTTGGCAACCGCCCACTTTGTCAGAATTGATATCAATTATATGGAACACTTCTGATTATCGTAGAATGATAAAATTCGGGTGAGCGATAGGGCTTGACGTGCAAGCAAAAAGGAAAATTACAAATTTGAGATTTTACATTAAGTGGGCTTGGAATCCACCAATTTTCGCAGAATTAATATTAAATTCAGATTGTTGCAGAATTATGAAATGTGGTTGAGTGGTTGGTTTTGAGGTGTGTACAAAGAATACAATTGAAATTATCAGATATTATGAGATTTTTCTTGCAGGGGACGTCGCTTCCACCAACTTCATAACAATTGTTATCATTTAAATGGAACACTTCTAACTGTTAAAATTTGGTAGAGTGGTAGTACTTGTAGTGCATAGAAAATGCACAAATTAAAAAAAAAATAATTTGTTTAGGTTCAGTGGGCGTTTTTTCACTCATTTTCCACTCATAAAAAAAAAATCTTCGCAAAAAGAAGTGAAATCACACCAAAAACATAAATTTAAAAAAAGAAAACCTTGGCGTACTTTTAACGACTGACTTGTTGAGCAAAGGTTTTTTGTATATAGAAAAATTTGGGTTCTTTTTTAACATTTTAACATGTTTTTGGTGTGATCACCTTTTTCAAACAGGTTCATGATTATGTTATAAGCTTAAACTTTCACTTGTGATGTCAAACGCTGGCAGAGAGAAAACATTTTCAAACTGACATATAGCTAAAACGACGATGATGATATTTCATTTCAACTAACTAACTCGTCGTTTTTTTCTTAGAGATTTATAAAACGCGAAAAATCAACAAAGCAAAATCTCCGAAAAAAGGCGATTAAGGTTTGCTTCCTAGTGGTTTCGCGGTGAAATCAGTGGTTGCATGATGAAAGCAAGTGGATTTCTACGAACTGTAACAAATTTATTAACGGTAAAAAAACAGTTTGGGTTGTTTTCAGTGCGTTGTAAGCAGGGCTGGCCACGAAACGAGACTTTGCGTGACTTTTGTAAGTCTGGTCTCGGTCTCGTTAAAATCGAAAATTTTCAGTCTCGTCTCGGTCTCGTACAATTAAGTCTCGTCTCCGAAAAATACAATTTCCGGACAACCTGTTTATTATTGGAACGAAATATTTTCGATTATAGTTTGAATATGTGCAGAAGAAAATAAATATTTAACTCAAATTGAATTTTTGAATTTATTGGACTCTCTGTAAATTTCGGTCCAAATATACAGTCTCGTTCCGGTCTCGTCTCGATTGCTTAAAAGGCAGTCTCGTCTCGTGTTGTCTCGGTCTCGTAGGACGAGATCGAGACCGAGACTTTTCTCATCTCGTGGCCAGCCCTAGTTGTAAGTCATTATTTGTGCATTTAGTTTGATCTTTCGTGTCATTCAGAGTGTTTTTTTTTTGTGCAGTGAATAATTATAATAAATTAGGTTTTTTTTTTTTACTGATGTGAGGTAAGTGATTTTCAAAAATGGCAAGAATTTGTTATTATATTGTTGTACAAAATATTATTTTTGGCAATTGATGAAAAATGACCAATTTATTAAGCTTTTTAGATGTGGTTCAGCTGTGAAAACAGTAGGAAATAAACATTTTTTTTTAAATTTTTAGAGAAAGAAGAATTTGCAATAATTGACCAGAGGCGTTGGGTTCGGAAGAATTCCAGGTACTTTTTGAAGGAATTCCTTCGGATGTCGAATTTGAAAGCGGTGGTGAAGAACCACAAGAACCTGAAGCAAATATTGACAATCTATTCGACATAAATGCGATGGAAATAATTTTTGTTGATAAGCTTCAAGAAGACCTTGACGGGGAATTGACAAGCGAAGATAATCTTCCTTTGTCTGTTCTTCAACAAAAGCAGAGTGCTAAGCGAACCATCTGGTAAAAGTCAAGAAGTTATTTGCTTGGTATGAAAAAAGAGTTTGAAGAAGAAACAGGACCCGCCATTTCTGATGACTTAGAAACCCCTACCGATGTTTTTCTTCATTTATTTCTAATAGAATTGATTGAAAATATTGCATTCCAAACGAATCTGTATGCCGTACAAAAAGGTGGAGGGAATACTAACAGCTTCATTCCAACCAATCCACAAGAAGTCAAAGTATTCCTGGCAATAAACTTAATGATGGGCTTCAAAAAGCTTCCTAGTTATTGTGATTATTGGTCATCTATGCGACAGCCAGAAAGAACATCTCAGGATTTTCAATAAGCTTTATAATTTGCGCCCCCTAATTTCGAAGCTATCAAAAACGTTTTTATCTTCACTGAAGCCATCCAAATTTCAATCAATAGATGAATCGATGATAAAATTCAAGGGACGTAGCTGTTTTCGACAATATATGCCCCTGAAGCATATAAAACCCGGATACAAGGTTTGGAGCTGACGAAAAAGGTTATGTCTGCCAGTTTCCATTCATAGCAGGTACCGAAGAAGGTCTTGGTTGACGTGTGGTGAAGGACCTTTCCAGAACATTAGTAGGAAAAGGACATTGCATCTTTTTTGATAATTTTTTCAATTCGATCCAACTTTAAAAAGACCTACAAGCTGACCTGATTTACTGCTGTGGAACTTTTCGGAGAAGAAGAAAAAATGCATCCCACCGATCTAATAGATGACAAAAGCTTACAGCAAGGAAAATCTGACGGGCGAATAAGTAAAGACGGTCTAGCCTTTTTGAAATGAAAGGACAAGAAATCAGTGCTTCTAAGTAATTTTCATGACCCATCAGTTGCTGGAACTGCAATGCTTATGCAAAAAGATGGGCGTAGGAAAGAGGTTTCTTGTCCACAACATGTAAGTGATTACAACAAACACATGGGCTATGTTGATAAGGTGGATATGCTAAAATCTGTTTATGAAATAGACTGCAAGTAAAAAAATGGTGGCATCGGATTATGTGGTATTTGCTGAAAATGTGTCTCTTGAATTTATTAATCAATGGAAAAGCTAATGCGACAACATTGTCGCTCAAAATTTTCAGGTTATCTGTTTGCTCAGGACTTGTTGGAAGCAAGACAGTCAAAACAACAAAAAGGGAACGAGGCCCAAGTTCTCCAGTAACTCATTTCAAGACCAAAGTGCCATAAGAGAAACGGTTTGACAAATGTGATCATATGCCAAAACATTGCTCATCGCGTCGGTGTGCACATTACAGTTAGGGCTGTCCACGAGACGAGACTCTGCGATACTTTTGTAAGTCTCGTCACGGTCTCGTTTAAACCGAAAATTTTCAGTCTCGTCTCGGTCTCGTGTCGGTCTCGTATAATTAAGTCTCGTCTCGGTGTCGGTCTCGTCTCCGAAAAATACGGTTTCCGGACAATCTGATGATTATTGGAACGAAAAATGTTCGATTATATACGGCTGTTCTGATTTCCGACCGAATTTAAAAACGGAAACGAAAATTAAATCCGTGCGAATTGAAAAAGGTTGTTCTGATTTCTAGTCGAATTGAGTTTGCAGTGTAGGCAACTTAAAATCAACTAAACGTTTTCGAAATCAGCTGTGGAGATGTCAAACAAGTTTCAATTTTAAAATTATTAAATTTCTTTAATGAAAGTTCCTACCTAATTTTTTTATTATACAACAAAAAAAAAAAACATTTGGAAGCTAAAGTTTGATTACTGTTCAGTTCATGTGTGGGTTTAAATCGGTTAATCAATCCGTTTCCTTTATCTTACACGAAGTTGAAGCATTTTACAATATAAGAAGACGGATGTACCAGTTTTGATTTTGCTGGATGAAGAAACAATAGAAAAGCGAATTTCTCTCCTGATCTTGTTAAAGATTTATTGAGGCGTTCAGATTGAACAAGGAATCATTTAAATACATATTAGATGAATTGCAAAATCGTTGGAACTCTGGTGGATCCTTACCCCAATGACAAAGTTATCCTAAGTTTTTTCGCTGAAGGTGGATACCAAAGAGGAATTGGAAATGACTTCCACTATGCTATGGGAAGGTCAACTTTTAGTAAGGTTTTGAAGGAGTTTGTCAACTTAGCAAAAGAGCATTTGTGTCCTAAATGGTTCTCTCTTTGGGAGTCCTAAAGCATTTAAATCTTTTGTCAACTCCTCTCCACATGCTTGCCTCTATTGTCTGTCTTCTCCATAAATGCAACTAACATCGCAAATTGTTGCTGTGCGGTATGCTTTTCCCTAAGTTTCATTTATTTTTTTATAAAAATATGTTGAGTTAATTTATTTTTTATTAAAAAACTTATATTTTTGTTGCACCGAATCTGTTTTCGCAAAAAGACAACCGAATTTAAAACGTTAATTAATTGGAGTTAAGCAGAGCCGTCTGTTTCTTAGAACACCCTGAAAAACGTAAAACGTCAAACAATACGGAAAACAGAACTACAAGAATTCGAAAACGGTCGGTTTTGTAATTCGAACGAAAATCAGAACAGGGGTGATAGTTTGATTATGTGCAGAAGAAAATAAATATTTAACTGAAATTAGATTTTTTAATTTATAAGACTCTCTGTAAATGTCGGTCCAAATATACAGTCTCGTCTCGGTCTTGTCTCGGTTGCTTAAAAGTCACTCTCGTCTCGTCTCGTCCCGGTCTCGTCATGCGAGACCGAGATCGAGACCGAGTCTTTTCTCGTTTCGTGGCCAGCACTAATTGCATACAGCATCTGAGCCTCACCGCACAAGGTGGTCCTGTTCTTGCTGCGAGTTTGGACTATGTTTGAATGAAAAAAATAAATTGTTTTGCATCATATCATAACGTTTAAAATAAAAATTATAATCAAAAATGTTAACATTGTTTTTGTTTTTGCTTCCTACTGGTTGTGTGCTGAAACCACTTTTAAAAACAACAATAAAAGACTTAAAAAAATTAACACTTTTTTTTTATTTAAATTCATTATCAGGAAAGTAGATTTTATGTAAATTTCAACTTTTAAATCAAGTTTTTAAAAAAATGACGTCTCTTGGAACAAGGTGTTAGAATTCTATGAATTGGATCACAAAGATTAGATGATTGGGTTTAGGTAAACTGACAGAGCATCATTATACAATTTAAAAAAAATTAATTTAAGTGATAAATTCCCCTGGTTGATAAGAAATTTAGAAAACATCTTTTTCAACCCCCACCCCCGCTAAAGGCTGAGAAAAGAACCTGTCAGACTTTTGATTTCAGTATCGTAAGATATGCACCTATAAACCCTCATGCTCAGATTTTGGTTATACATCCACTCCCGAAATTTGCTGTCGGCTCTTGTACTATTAGGCCTAGTTCACACGAGATTACACCGCCGCACGTTTTTACGCTGTACACCTACGAACAAATGAGCAGTGGCGCATACATTCACACGATGATTTTTCTGCAAAAAACGAGTTTACCTGCAAAGTTCGGGTGTTTACAGCAAAACAATGTGCGCTGTATTCTCATATGAACTAGGCCTTAAGTTACCTATAATTTTTAATCACTAAAACTCATGTAGACATGTGTGATATGTTATCCTTATATTCTTTTGCAATTTTAACTTGTGAAACAAACTCATTTTTGAAATATATATTTTGCAATCAATGGTAAATGGCAAATTTTTATCAACAAACCAATGTCTGATAGCTGAGTTCATCAAAGAAGATAGGTAAAGTGCATTTTATTTTCTTATATAAAATGTTTTGCCAATGGCAACTTGTACATTCATATAATTTTCACCGTCCGATTATGAAGTGTCCGGTTATTGTAATTTTATTGTTCTTTTGTATGATCGCTTTAAGCGCGTCGTTTGAGGAGGATCACAAAAGTAAACGATGTACAAAAGTCTACAAGTGTTCAGATGAAGAGTATCCTCTTTGGGCCACTAATGGTCATTATTGTGTGAATTTTCGAAATGATTGTTGGCTTCAACGTGAGAATTGTGAAAAACGAAATAATAAGGAAATTGGTAATGCAAAATTTTTTAATTGTCTCTGTGCATACATATTCATATACTTAATCGACATCAGTTTAAATTGATTTTCAATATATTAATAGAATTAAAAATAACAACCAAGGCAAAATGTCAACCTTTGTGTACGTCATATTGCCCTCCAAGTTATGCGCCAATTTGCTCGATTTATAGAGGAGGAAAGTATGAATCAATAAATGAATGTGAAATGAAAAGGCACAATTGTTTAACTGGAGAAAGTAAGTCTTATTCAGAATTGAATTCATAAAGCTGTTTTCATAATCCTATTTTTTAAATTCTTTTAACCTTACCTATTTGAATTTATTTGCAGCGCGCTTGAAGGATACTGATGGGTATTGTAGATGTTAAATAATAATATCTAACTCATTACACATGTTATCATTTTATCACTATACAAAATTATGTATTTATGTATAATGTGTTCTACTTTATTTTTATAATTGAAATTTTATACACAAAATATATTTATTTCTTTTTAACACATATTAAATAAAATG
Organism: Melangyna quadrimaculata; assembly: GCA_949320155.1. Lineage (NCBI taxonomy): Eukaryota > Metazoa > Arthropoda > Insecta > Diptera > Syrphidae > Melangyna > Melangyna quadrimaculata. The sequence continues at coordinate 47,564,823 of OX439483.1, forward strand.
CACGACTGGATTGCACTTACTTCCTATTGTAGCTTTAACATCTTGAATGTAGCAAGACATTGACTGTGTATATAAATGTTTCGATAATATTTTTATATCGTTAGGCCCGTTTCACACATATTCGGTTTCATTCGGTTCGGTCTGTATTCTTTTCGATTTCGGTTTCCGTCTAGATCCCTTCACACACAGATGGGTCATATTCGGTTTGTTCTCACTAATAATTAAAATTAAATAAAATGTAGGTATTTGAAAAAAAAATCAGAAAACGAACCGAATATGTGTGAACGCTACATTACTTTGTGTGCCCTTGATCCGAATACGTGCCGTTTTGAAACCGAATGAAATCGATTCGTGTCGAGGGATCGTTCGGTGCTATACGGTTTCTATAAGGTTTTTGTTTTTGCTGTTTTAGGCTCGTTTCACACACATTCGGTTTCATTCGGTCGTTATTCGGTTTGTATTCGGCTGTGCCTGATATGTGTGAAACGATAAAACGGTGCTCTACGGTTTCTATTAGGTTTTTATTTTTGCCGTTTTATCGTTCCACACATATCAGGCACAGCCGAATACAAACCGAATAGAGACCGAACCGAATGAAACCGAATGTGTGTGAAACGAGCCTTATTGTTTCACACATATCAGGCAGAGCCAAATACAAACCGAATAGAGACCGAACCGAATGCAACCGAACGTGTGTGAAACGAGCCTTAATAAGAAAAAAGTAAATGCCAGTTAAAATAGCAATTTTGATATGTTTGACAAACAAAATTTAAAATTAAAAAAAAATGATTTTTTATTACTTCGTTACAAAAAATGTTCATACTAATTTAAAATACAATATTATTTGTTGAATAACTTAGGGGTACCGAATCGCAAAATTATGTAACAAAGCCATTTACGAGATATTCTGGAATATGCCAAAGAAAGGCAATTATTTAAAAAAAAACTTAAAACATTATTTCAGTCATTCGAATTTTTTTTGTTGGTAAAAACGTGGTATTCAGTATTATTAAAATTGGCATAAAGATTACACATACGAAGTCTTATCAACACTTGATAAAACTAAAATCGTTTGAAAGGCAGACCTGTTCTAGATGATCTTAAACAACAATTTGAATTTCTCCTCTAGAGAATCACATAAAATAGTTTACACCAATTTTGAAGCAAATTCCTCAAACAGTTTAGTCTCTAGCTCGATTTACGATTTAGAAAAAAACGCAACAAAAGCAGAAAAATTTTAACAATAATTAAAAAAGTTGTAAACAAAAATTTTTCATGGTTTTCTTGGAGTTTTGAAAATTTGGCATCAGAATTGGTTTTCTTAACCTTGACTGAAGTGAAATATTTAATTCAATTAAAAAAAGCATATTTTCTTTCAAAATTTAGTAAAAAGACACACCGGCTGGATTGCACAAGTTTAGCTATCTCAGTCTGATATCTTATTTTTTCGTTTTTTTCATACAAAAATGAGATACTGTCGAACTATAGGCAAATGTTTATGGTCCAGTTTTTAAATTGGGATTTTAACCAGAGGACATTAACTCTGGAATGAGATTTGTCTACACTTACATACAGAATAAGATTTTCAATGAATGATGAATCTAGAAACACTTAACAAACATGGAAGAATGAATATGGAAATATCTGAATTAAAATCCGTAGCTAATTTAGTGAATTTGATCAGTTTACTCGGGTTTAACCTTAATCCCGCACTGAAAAACTGGTCCTATAGGAAATCTAATGAGGGGGAATTGATTATAAACTAAAACATATATTCTTAAAAGAAAGAGTTTGCTTCCAACAAAAGAAAAGTTTTTTCTGAAGAATCAAGAGATCGAGTTAGAGTCTTAGGGGCATATTCATAGTCATTTTAGACCTGGGTCTAAGTTAAACATAGCTTTGGTTGAATTTTCGGACGTTGATTCTATTTTTGTAAGGTTATCATTTCAAAATATTTGAAGCTATTTGTGTAAGATACCAAGTTAATTATCTTATTAAAATATACAACCAACAATTTGTCATTAAAATCGGTCTGTATTCATTGAGCCAAAATTGTCTTAAACTGTAGTTTAGTTAAACCTGGGTCTATCTGCGACTATGAATATGCCCCTTAGAGTTTTAAATATGGGTAACAGGCCAATTTCAACTGCAAACAGGTAGGTATATAGATGTGCAAAATCACGCCAAAAAAGTGTGACAAAAAGGAAAAAAAAAGTAACATAGTAACAAAATAAAAAGTGTAACATTTTTGTTACACTTGTAATATTGTTGTAACGCTGTTCACGGGGTCTTATAATTGAAAATGTATGTCTGGAACTTTAGCTTGATTAAACACACAAAATTTCGTCCAAATTCATCAACGCATTTTTATTTTATATATTATTAGTATAACTTGGAAACTAAGCCCAATATGAGTATTTAACATAACTTTTTGTTGGAAAGAAGATTTTCTTCCAAAATAAATGGTTAAAACAAAAAAATTTAAAATACATGATTCTAAACTTATTTTCGGTCGATTTTTATTACTTTTTCGTGGTTAAATTTTTTTTTAAAGCAGCAAATCTAATTTCCAACAAAAAGTCATTTAAGTTAAATTCTTAAATTCGGATAAGTTTCCAAGTCATAACAATAATAAGTATGGACAAATGACCAGTGTGACCATTCTCTCATAAATGCATCGATGAATTTGGGTGAATTTGGTGTTTTATGCAAGCTTAAGTTCCAGACAAATATATTCAATAATAATTTAATATACTCCACCATCGTATTATATAATAATAGTTTTGATTTAAACCTCATTTTTTTTTGTCACGAAACCAATACTTGCCCTGTAGAGGAAGTACACATCAGTTAAAAATGGTATCTTCTACAAAACTTTCTTTTACTTTTTCGAAAACAGTAAAACCGATTTTGATCAAATTGCTTATGCTGGTTCTACTAGAAAATTTTAAATAGGAGGTATTGTACACATATTGATTCAAACATTAAAATTAAAAAAAAAAAAGGAAAAACCATGTTTCGTAAATACAATACTTCGAAAATACATAGCTGGATATTTTTTTTTTTAATTTGAAAAAGTAAAGACTTACAAGCTGGTTCCTGAAATCAGTTGAATATATAGATTTTTTGAGCTAACTGGTATATGTACGTCAAATTAATTTATGAAAGTAAATTCAATAAATAAATAATTTCTAACATCCCTTAAAATTTTAAATTTGCCTACTCTTCTAGTAAGTTCAATAGTTCCTGACAAAACGTAGGAATGAGGAAAGTTTTGGTTGTTTGGGCGCATTGATTTCCACACCACCTTTGAGATATAATGGCTAAAACAGATGTGCAGCCAGTCTGCACGCATCTATGCATGCAGAGCTGCACACGAAACACATGTGCATAGTTTCTGACATTCATGATGCATAGTTATGTCAAACAAATACATGAAAGCACAGCGTTGCCGATGTGACACAAAAGTGTTGGAACGAGGTTTTCTTCGTTGGACGATAGCAGGAAGGCAACGCCGGCTTCATGGATTCTTAAATAAAAATCACCAATACAAACAATTTTTTTGAATGAATGGCAGGTGATGTCAAGATTTTTTTCTTTGCTGTTGTGGCTGGAATGGTGCTGCGGAGCAAATTTAGAAATATGCCTAAAACAGATGTGCAGCTTTTTCCATGCAGCGAAATTAAATTACACAGGTTCTTATGAAAGCCGATTCACTCAAAGTCTGCATGCAGCGCAGCGCTGCACGATGTCTCTATTTCTAAATTTGCTGCCTAGTTTCATTGCAGCCACAACTAAAAAACGAAAACTTCTAAAAAATTGCTATTTGGCATTACTCATATTGACATAACCTGCCATTCTTTCAAAAAATTTGTTTGTGTTGGTGATTTTTGTTTAAGAATCCATGAAGCTGGCGTTGCCACCCTACCATCGTCCAACGAAGAAAATCTCATTCCAACACTATTGTGTGACATCGGCAACGCTGTGCTTTCATGTATTTGTTTGACATAACTATGCATCATGAATGTCAGAAGCTATGCACATGTGTTTCGTGTGCAGCTCTGCATGCAGAGATGCGTGCAGACTCGCTGCACATCTGTTTTAGCCAATAGAGATATCGTGCAGCGCTGCGCTGCATGCAGCACTTGAGTGAATCTGCTCCCATAAGAACCTGTGTAAATTATTTTCGCTGCATGGAAAAAGATGCATATCTGTTTAGCCCATAAGGCAGTGTGCATTATTGAAATATTAACTTTCGTGTGCTGCATTTATGTTCACATTCTTCTACTTTTTTTCCTTCTTAATTTAATTGTTTGATAAAACTTGTCGTTCAAAAGATATATGTATGCAAGAAACATGTATTTTCGACATGAGAACTAGCTTCCACCAAAACAGTTGACCTCCATGTTGTTTTTGGTCTTTCAACATGCCTTGCACCATGATGTGGATTGCATTCAAAGGACTGCTTTACTATGTTATCGTCTGGTTTCCTTAGTTTATGGCCAATCCAGTGCGATTTTTGTTGATTAATGTCTTATATTTTTTGTGGCCAACGGATATGGAGAATGTAGGGGACACTTGATCCCCACTTCTTAATTGTTTGATTATTTCGAATAATAAAATATATTTTGCTTTCAAAATGTTATGGTATATAAATCGTTTTATTGTTTATCATATTGTATAGTTACTCATAAAATTTATGAAATATGAAATACATTTTTGTATGTTTTTCTCAAAGAGTTCAAAGTAACCAAGTGTGCCCTATTCAGGGAAACTTGATCCGTGTATAGGGTAGACTTGGTTATTGCAATTAAAAGAAGCGTTTAGTGTTGGACTTGATAGTTGGAGCTTGGAGAATTGGTTTTCTTTACGATTTGATGCCGTCCGAAATCAAATGTCATCTTGAACTGGCCACTTAAATGTGTGGTTATTTATTTTTGTTTTGCAAAACGAACTACATTACCATGTTCTGTTAAAGATGATATCTGTGCAATATAAAGATGTTCGACGTTTTTTTTAAAGAAAGCATGTACACTACTACACACTAGTTAACATAAAATAACAAAGAAGTAGGTTCATATTGGTTTTATGAATAAAATGAAACATCGAACGTTGATTCCGGGGATGGTGGCAATTCGTCTTCATTTTCTGATGATGATGAAACAAATGTTTTCATATTGCGTTTTGCCTTAATTGCTTTGCCTTGGATTTTTTTGGGAAACTTGATCCCCGGATCAAGTCTCACCTACTTCATTGGGATCAAATCTCCCATTCGGTCATTTTTATTAATTTTTTTCCATTTTTATGAAAAACTTGGATATCTTATTTAAAGTAATCAGCAAGTACTTACCAGAATTAACAGAGTTCAATGTATCAAAATGTATTTACTGATGACTTTCTCTGTTCACTCACAAAAAAACAAATAAAATATTCTTAAAAAAACAATTTTTCAAGTGAAAACATAAAACTCAATGCCTTCTTTAGCATAATTGTTTGGGACGGGGAAAATCACGTCTAAAGTTTGAATGCAGAGGTAAACAGAGTATTGACACTGTGAAGTTTTAAAAACGAACTAAAATCATGGAGATAATGCCTAGGGATCAAGTCTCCCAGCGGATCATGTGTCCCCAGGTTCTCCTACTGCCAGACACCGATTAATGAACCCCTGTAACCTGCTCGAGATGATGGCAGAGTATTTCCATGTTTCACAGGAGGCGTATATAGTAGCATGGATTTTACGTTGGATTCGAAGAGCTCCAACTTGGTGCGTTGTCTTGATGTTTTATTGTAATTCCAGACAGGAAGTAGTATTCCAAATGCACAACGGACTTCGTTTATTCTATTGTTAACATCTAGACCTCATCTGTTCCACATTCCACCATTAATTGCTATACAACTGCCCATTTAGTAAAACTGCGAGACCTCCTCTACAAATAGAGCTTATTTTTTTCGACAACTTCGTCATTTAAGAGTAAAACGCAAAAAAAAAGCCGAAATTACAAATTTTCGTCAACTTTTTCAAATAATTATATCTTTAAAAACGTTTTTTTTTAATGATGTCATCCTCATCACATAAGTGTTCGTAATGTTTTCGGAAAAACGAACATTATCCGTTATTTGAAATGTTGATTTCTTCTTAAGGGTGAGTCGTAAGAAAAAAAAATGCCATAACTTTCTTCTTGCAAGTTTTGTACGAAATGCTTTTCGAAAACTGTTACCGTTTCGGAGTTATGTGCGAAAAACTGATATTTTTCACATTTAACCTTGAATAATTACTAACGCTGCGCTGGCACGATCTGCTAATGAACTTTTGCGATGGCATTGCTAATACCAAAATGAAGATAATTCCATACAAAAAATTTTCACTTGGATTTTTTTGGAGGTCTGGCCATTTTTTGTTTGTACATTTTCCTGGGCTTTCTGTCGTTTTCGCTTCTTGGATTTGATATCCAGTATCTACCATTTTCTCATATTTAAAGAAAATCAATGTATCAGTTAAATATAATATTTATCAACCTCCTAAAATCAAGTCTACTCCCTAAATAAAAATTACAGAAACCTTGCAATGTGTTGATGTTTAAAAATTATATTTAAGCTTTTTATTAGAAACTCTAATGGTAAGGAAAAAATATTCTTCCCTAAAAGGCGTTCCCCACTATCCAGCTTATTATTAACACACAGTCAAAAAAGTAGGAACAAAATCAAAATTATAACAACCCATCTTACACAACACGACATTTTTATGATTGGTTCTAAAACTTTCTTCATTCTTTTTCACTTGAGGTTTTGAGGTTATGGTGAAATTGATTTGTCCGATGCAAATGTGGAAGCTAAATATAAACATAATTTTGTTCACATATAAATTCTTTAGTCACAGAAATTCTTTCACACTTTGTATTAATACTTGATGGGATAGTATGGAAGCGCTTTAATGGCGTATGACCCTGTTAAAATTGTGGCTGCTTAGTGCGTAGTGACAGCAGTTTGTTGGTGAAAATGATGACGGGGAAACGAAGGCGACAGTCAAAAAGAAAACATAAAGATTGTAGTGGGCAGTCATGTTTCATTTCCAAAATATAATATTTTGTTCCAATTAGTTCATAATTCCCATATATTCTACGAGAGTTCAGAGATACACATGAATGAAAACTACATGAATGTAGACACGCAGTGACTGCTCAATATGAAGTGAGCAGTCACAATCTAAACAGGGTCTATTCCCATAGCACCCAACATAATCTTTATCTTCCATTTTACTATTATACATTTACAATGCCATCTTTGAAGAATAAATAACACAACTGCAAGTTCGCCGCACAGCACACTAAGCTTACAAAAAGCTATTGAGTTATCATTTGTGGCGGTGGCGCGCCACAGTAGTGGGGTAACAACACATAACATATATTAAACTCACCTTTTTCTTCAAATTCCCACTCAAAAATGAACATGCAATGCGTATTATGTAAATAAAATATTTCGACGCATTTATAAAATGCACTTCGCCTATCTGGAGTGGTAGTCCGTACTGAATCAATCGGAAAATCCTTTTCGAAAAACTGAGATTGATTTTTAAGCTCTGCTTAAATGTTGCTCCTTCGAAGTCAAACACATAAACTATGGCAGCTTGATGATCGGAATTTCTACACTCGATCATATTTACCTCTGCGAGCATAAAGAAAAGTTTTATAATGTCAGAGTATTTAAATGTAGTACTTGAGTTCAGTTGATGTGATGGATATTTTGAAAGATGTATTCGAACACCTTGGTCGTTTATTGATAGAGGTAGACAAACTGCAATTCTGTAAGGAATATGGTTTTAAAAATGCATTCTTTTATTTTTATTTATTAAAATAGGCATGTTCGCAGGAAAATTTAATCTCGTGATGGCTCACCAATCACAGTTGCCTGCACAGGAATCCACAGAAAATAATGGGAACAAAAATTGGACTCATTCACTTGTTAAGCTTTTTTGATAGAGACAAATCTCTGAACTCTCATTTTCCCGAACAAACCAACTGATTAAATTCTATGATGCTCACCCCATTGGACACAAATCAAGAAGTTGTTTGCTGACATTTCGTTTTTTCAATACCGATGGTATGTCATTTTTCAGCGTGTAAAATGAATCTAGGCGAATTTTCGTTGCACTTAAGTCAAATTGACAGCATCTTAAGAATCCCCGGAGAAATTCATCACTAATGCGAGAGCTAAGGTGTGGTTGGCTTAAGATCCATAAACGAAGATCTTCCACAAGAATTGCAATTTTTCGCTCATAAAAATCAACTAACTTTGTTGACATTTTATCACAACTAAATCATTAACAACAAAACAAAAACAACATCAAATTCATTAAGTTCTAATACTTTAACTAAGATTTGTTTTTGTGTTAAAACTTCAAGTCATTGTGCCATAAGCTAATAATTACTGAGTTGTTTATTATACAAAAGTTCAGACACAGGGTCATAGTAGTATACCCCTACCCAGGTATAACTTATTCTAGACAGAGTTATTTAATGTTGAGAGAAAAACAACGCAGTGAGTAAGTAAGTAAAAATAAGTATAGTAATAAAGTTGAATTTAATTTGATCTAAAATTAAATATTTGAGTGTTTCTCTTAAACAAGTTATAGAATTAAACATGATGTTGATGGTGCATTTCACGGTCACGTACGGACAAATCGTACTCAAATTTTGATCTTATTATGGAGTTATTTTTATATTCTCACATTTAAAGTAATTCGTATGATAAGAAGATGAAGAAATTTAGATATTGAAATTACTTCTGTTTTAAGTGGAGGGAATGAATATAATTCAATTAAAAAGTACAAGTGACCAATTATTTCTGGAGAAGTGGTCACTTGTACTTTTTAATTGAAGTAATTCGTGTGTATGTATATTGTCACAGGTGTTGCCACAAGCTGAAACAAGAAGTCGCTAGACTAACCTCCGAAAGTCGCTACATTGGCTCAAATTTGTAGCTAGAAGTCGACACAAAATGATAAATATGTGTTAAAAAAATTTCTCTTTGAATACATTTTTATTTTCATTAAAACAATTCATCAAAAAGTAAAGACCTAACTACATAGACCTACTTTTTGCAAAAAGTACAAAAGTGAGAAATAATCTATGCTGAAGACACCTGCTTGCAAAAAAACAAACAGTTAACAATTGTGTATGGTGGCTTAGTTTATATGTCAGAACAATGTGTTTTGCAAGCATGTTTCTTTAGCGAACATTTTAATTTCTCACTTTTGTACTTTTTGCAAACGGTAGGAATAAGTAGTTAAGCCTTAAACTAACAAAAAAAATTAGGACAGTAATAAATTTAAAACAGAGGAATTGTTTAAATCAGACTACTGCGCTCAATCGCACTTACATTTTGCATATGTTTTGATGTGCCTGTGTGTAGTGAATTTCAGTATTCAATTGTTGGAAATAGAAAATGTCAAATAAATTTAAATGCAAGCAATGTAAAATCACCAGGGCCATTACATAAGAAAAATAGTATTTGCGTGTCGAATCTCACAAGTGTTTACCTTCAATAGTCGCTAGAAATAATCTAGCGACATAGAAATATTTTTGTCGCGGAAGAAATTGAAATATCGCTAGATCTGGCAACCCTGATTGTAACTGTTGAAGAAATCATTCATCTTCGACGCTCATTCTAAATTGAATTACTTACTTTATTGGTTCTTACTTATTACATAAATCGAAAACAAAGAGACATCACCTACGGACGGGAAAAATCTACTTAGTAGTCAGACACTTGTCGAAAATAACATTTTTCAGCGAATTTATAAGACCTGACGTGATGGTGTCTGAAGAGTGATTGTAAGGTTATACCTAAGCTACGCCATGTTATAATTGAAAATTAAATCAAAGATGTGGTTTTTTGTTTAAAATTGTTTGTTGTCGTGTCACGTGCGGACACAAAACGTCACGTGTGATAAAATGAACAAAAAAATCTATAAGAAATGACGGATTTTTTTTTGGAAATCCACATTCTCCTTGCATTCCGCAATTTTACCCTCCGAGTCCATATGAAGTGGAATCTAGAAGTTCCTGCTACGGCTTATACATTATCCACTTTAAACTTTATCCCTCGTAAAATTACTTCCCTTTTTTCATGGAATGCACATTTTTTTATAATAAAATCTATTACAAAAATCAACGTCACGCATTTATTCCCATTCAATCATTCGATACAATTGATCTTAATTAGCTATACCTACTTGTTTGATTGTGAATCGTTTTTGAAGATGCAATGTCTTAATAAAAATTGTATGCCAATCTCATTGAAAACTTTACTGCACATTTTGCATGTTGAAATATTGATAGAATATAATTATTTTAGCTTTTATGAAGAGCGGTTAATTTTATCAATATCTACAATATACTACATATATACGGTGGCCATACGTCCTCTTTTTGAGAGGACAGTCCTCTTTTTAGCAGTTGTGTCCTCGCTAATTTTATTGCTTAAAGAGGACAGTACGTTGTCATCTTTTTACTAAAATGTCCTCCCAATGTCCTCTTTTTTACTAAAAATTATTTGTATTTATATGGAAAAGCAAAAAACGTCAATGCCTGAAGCTTCTCTTGTTTTAAAAGATTTTAAATTAAAAGTAATGGAAACGAAAGGCGGAAGTTTTCTTACCATTGTCGGTTACAAAAGAAAAGAATGTCTTCCAAATCTGGAATCTGAAGGTAATATTCATATTATCATTTTTTAAACAAAAAGTCGCTTCTTTTTATGGAAACTGTCTTTGTAATTTTAGTCCATGGGAATAATTTAAAGACATAGAAAATTTCGATTGGGTACTTTTGCAGTAAATTTCCATCTTGGGAGTTCATAAATATAATAATATTTTAAAGCTTTTAAAGTGTTCACTCTCATTACCAACATCAAATGGACCCACTGAACACGAACGGGTGTTTTCTATTTTAAACTAAATTTGGACACCTGAAAAATCTCAATCTCAATTCTCAAAAGTCGATGCATTAAAGTAAATATTAATAACGAAGTGCAATTGTGAAATTTCGAGATGGATTGTGCAGAGTTCAAAATATGTTTAAGAAATATAACAATATAGGTAAAAAAATAATTCTCCAGAAAAATATGGAAAGTAGGTAAACCAAATAATAACTTTTTTTTTTAAACTATTTACCTATCTAAAGTTATTTTTTTTTCTTCATTTTTTAAATTGATACGAATTGACTGTAAAAATAATATGATATGAAGTACACACTTTGAAAATAAATATAATAACTTATAACAGTGTTTTGGCTGTCCTCTTTTTCGTCTTTGAGTGCGAAATAATTCCAAAGGGAAAGGGCTTTCAAACCTACTCGTATAAGTTATTGGACCTTATGCTTGCCAGTGTTTTGGCTATTTTTTTTCGCATACTGGACTATCTTTCGCGATACAGGTACGTGAGAACTCGACATAATAATTTTCCCTAACATTACGAACGCGAAAAATGTGGGTCTCGCAATTCCGTATGCCTGTATGTACCTCGACCTGCAGCCTGAACCACTAAAGCGATTTTCTTCAAACCGTGGAGGACTTAGGTTCTTAGGTGAATCCCTAACAGGGAAATTGAAATTTTTTTTAGCTCAAATAATAGAGGTATACCTGCCATACAACCAAAATAAAAAATTGATTTATTTAAAACGGCTCCAAAGATTTTGAAAAAAAAAGTTACGAGGTATTATTTTTACTATAATAAATACGTGGTAGAAAAAAAATCTCTAACGGCTATTAACGGTATATCACTCATAGAACCGATTTTTTTGGTTTTCAAAATTTCTTTTACAAAAGATCCTTTACATTTTTAACTTTTTTGCTTTTACAAATTTTCAAAAAAAAAAATTTTGGATTTTTAAAAAAATATTGAAAATATTTTTCTGAAAATTCAATATCTTGAAAATGAGTTAATGATTTTTTTTTTAAATCTTAGCTAATAAAATAGCAAATTTATAGTAATAATTTATATTTTAAATTGTCTTTAAAACTTGTTTTACTATAAATTATTATTACTATAAATTACCATAAATTTGTTATTTTAACAGCCAAAATAGATAGAGCTCAAAAAAAGTATGCCATCTGATTTGTTTGATAAATATGAATTTATGAAAAATCAAAAATTGTTAGAGCGGGTTTCTTAAAAATTAATTTGTATATAAAAAAATTATTGAACATTTTCAAAACTAATAATTGGTATGCCAACTGTTTGTATTTATTACAATACAATTTTGCACAAACCCAAAAAAAAAATGGTTAACCCAGATATTGATATTGAATTTTCAAAAAAAAAAAAATTCAATATTTTTTGAAAAACCCAAAAATTATTTTTTCGAAACAAAATTGTATGCAAGTTAAAATTGTAAAGGACATCCTGTATAAAAATTTTGGTTGAAATCGGTCAACCCGTTAACGAGAACCCGTTAAGAAAAAAAAAAACCAAAAAATCGCTTCTATGACAGGTACCGTTAATAACCGTTATAATTTTGATTTTCTATCGAAATATTTATTGTAGTAATTTTAGTAGCTCGTAATTTTTTTTTCAAAATCGTTTGAGCCGTTTTTGAAATAAATCAATTTTTGTATATTGGTTGTATTACAGGTACGGTTATTTTTTGAGCTTAAAAAACAATTTCAATTTCACCTCTAGGGAATCCCCTAAGAACCTTAAGTCCAAAGTTTGAAGAAAATCGCTTCAGCCGTTTAGGCTGCAGGTCGAGGTATAGACAGACAGACGGACAAAATTGCAGGACCCACTTTTTTCGTTTTCTCTATCATCGTAATGTTAGGGAAAATTATTATCTCAAGTTTTTTTCTGCACGAATCCTAAACTTGCCCTATACTACGTATATCGCAAGTGAAAATAGTAAATCGATTTTTTAAAAATGGGTTTATGAAATTAAACTTTTATTTCCAAAGAATATTTTTTCTTTTTAAACCGCTCCAACGATTTTTAATTTTATTTCCATAAACTCACATTAGTTGAATCAATCAATTCGAATCTTTTTTGTTTAGCTCAAGGAGATATGGCTAGGGATTTTAATAAAAAAAATAATTTCATATTTTTAAATATCCATGTTTTAAGATGAAACTTGTACATACAATTTTAATCTTAAAAATTTTAATTTAATTCGTTTTTACATGAAACATTAACATTAATCGTCAATAGGGCAACGTCTAGTTTTACTCAAGTTGTTACCTAGAAAAACCTAGAAAAGCAAGTTAGTGTGGAAATTTTATAGAAGAAGACTATACTCTGTTCAGTTTGTATTTTTAGTACAGGCCTTATGGGAGAGCTTTTTCAAACATACACGTGCTGGCTGGTGTTTGAATTGCACTCAACTTAAGAAATTGCACGTAAAATAAAAAACAGAACCCCTGACTTCCATTGAATATTGATATTCGAAACAAAAGAGAATCAACTGGTTAATCACAGCACATACTAGAAACTGGACACTCTGCAGACTTTGATAACACAATAATAATGGACAAGGAAAAGAGAAGAAATAATAGATACACACTTGAAAGTCTACGTATACAACAAGATAAAGACAAAACAATGAATACACAAGAAGATAGAGACAATACAATAGCTAGTTATTCTCTTGCATTAAGAGCGGTGTAATTTCCTATTAAATTTAATTTTTTTTATTTTCATTTAGTCTTTCTAAAGTGCTGTGCTGTAGGTTTTTATTTAATTTTTTATTTAATTTTTCATTTATATATTTTCAAATAAAATTAAAAAGTTCATTTTTATTTTAGAAAATTCCAAAGTTTTTAAAAATATCATCGCCTATCAATAATTATTAAATGTAACTAAAGTTCTTTTCATGTAAGTTTAACTTAAAAATTTTAAAAATGTAAATGATTAATTTTAAGTTTATACAGAAGTCGAGAAATTACGACGAAACGTAGGGAAAGAGTATGAAATAAAACTTTTTTGTTTGCATATAGAAGGAAGTGACCAAAAAAGCCCAATTAAACATAAACATAAACATTTCATTGAAATTGTTTTTGTAATATTCCATAAACCCACGTACATCCCATCATGACCTGTCTGCTCCGTGGCTGTGAGGAGCTGGGCTGCCGATACAGTATATGTACTGCTTTTTGAAACTCCGTACTGCCAACACGGCCAAAGTACTGTTTTTTTGTAAACTACTCTTTCATACTACATCCTACTTTTCATCATTCATTTTCATTATAACTGTCCTGCTCTCCAAACGCACTAAACAAATCTCTAAATAAAAAAATCTTAAAATTAAAAACAAGTAGCGGCTAAAGCTAGAACTATAATATTGTCGACTGGGCACTTAAGCTTATGTCAAAAACCAACGAAGAGTAACCTTTCAAACAGTCAAAAGGAGAACTCAGCCAGCTTGCACTCTAGTTAAAAGAAAAAGTGCTTTGAACATACATTTAGATATACATGTTCCTATTAAATTATTAAATTATATACTTGAAGGTTAATTTTCTACAAGTATAATAATTAATCAAAAGATTAATTTCAATACTCAAAAGAGCTGTGAAACTCATTGTAAAATAAAATATTTTATTAATCTCAAAGAAAACTAAAAATGAACGAAATGTTTATATTAATCTTTCTTTCAAAAATGTAAAAATTTAAGTAGTAACAAGCTTTATTTTGTATCGCTGTCATTTTGTTAGTTGAGGCCGAAGCCCATCCTGGGCTGTGAGCGCCATCAAAAGTAAGTAAGTGTCATTTTGAAGATATAATAGTAAATTGAAAAAAAAAAAAATCGTATTTTACTGCAGTACTTCTGTGTACTGTGTACTGTTTTTTTTTTTTTTTTTTTTTTTTTTTGTTAAAGTACTGCCTTCTCAAAAAATGAAACGGCAGCCCTGGTGAGGAGACTGAAACAAGATACACACAATTTACCTCTCGCTCGCTTCATGTGTTTATTAAAAACAACACATTGATTCGGAGTTCCCATACGTCGCGTCGGGGGATGGAAATACTAATAACTTTTTCTTTTGTTTTTGCTATGTAGCTTTCAGAATTACAGCTTTATAAAAGCTTTTGAGAGCTTATATTTTATGTTTAAGGAAAAAAGTGCTGTCACTTCGTGTTTTTCTGCTTACATCTTTTCGTTTTATTTTTTCTCTTGGTTAAAATGCTGCTATACAATATTTGTTGGGTATTTTTTTTTAAGGAAGAATCTATTTGAGCAAGTTTTTGATGGAGTTCGGTTCATTAATTAATTGCAATTTGAATTACCAAATAGTTTTTCTTTATCATGAAAATAAAAATAAAAAGAATATGGTTTCGTGTTTATTGTAATATTTTACCAAGGGTTCATAAAATAAAATTTATTTCCTTTCTAAAAATTCTAATAAGAAATTGCTAATACTTTTTCCTGAAATAAATCTTATAATCTAATTTAACCCAATTCTTAAAAGTCATACAAAATTAAACATACACAACACAAACAAAGCAGTTTCTAAGACTTTGACTTTTTAAGATAAAACTTTAAAGAACAATAAACACAGTTTGGTTTTTATTTATATGAAAAACGCAAACACGTTGAGTAGGTGATTGAGCCAAAGATGTGGGAAATGGATGTTTTTACTGAAAGAGCAGTGGAAAATTTAGTTATAAACTTAAATGAAGAGAGTAGCAGCAGCAACTACTCGTAGGAGTTTTTTTTAATTCAATTTATTTTTTCTGTGATTTATTTTTATATAAAAAGAGGTTAGGACTTTATTTATTTTTTTTTGCATTTACATTCATTTTTTTTAGATTGAGTGTACGATCTACATTTTTTCTGTTTATGAAATCTAAATTAGCAGTTGGTAACCCTTCTGACATTTGAATGAGAGAGAAGACAGAAATATGCCAATTTATAATGCGTGATACGGCAACCATGGAAAATGCAAAAGCTGTATAAAAAAATGGATAGCTTATTGAAATCCATAAAAGTAAGGGTGAGAGGCAAAGGGTGTTTCCTGGTACTGAAAATACAAACTGAACAGAGTATAATGTTGAGCATTTTGTTTACATTTTGAAAAATTCAAATGGCAACCATGAAATCCTTTCAGATTGTGATTTTTCCACCTAACTTGTTCCAGATTAAGTACCTATCAATGTACTACTACAAGCTTAGGCCTGAGATTAGTCAAATTGGCTGCTACAACTTGAATATTAACTTTTTTACAAAATAATAAAAAGAACACTTTAAATTCAACTTCAATTACCAAGAGAGCAATGATAACGATAAAAAAAACACTGATAAGGTACGTCCACTTCTGAAATTTAAAATTACATGAAAGTGCTGTTTATTGATTTAGTTTTTGTCTGTACACTATCATCAGGTGTTGAACAGTTATTAGTTAATACCGAGTTATCTCACGGCATCTATTTTTAACATCAACGTTTTAAAGGACTTTGACCTTCAACAACCCATGGACTTTTTTGGTGTTTATTTTCCTCATTTCAGATTGAAGCCGGCCTTTTTATTGCACAAAGGTGAACATATTTATTGTAAGGCCTTAGCTATATGACCTAGGTCAGGAAAAACTATTATTTACTGTGTTAAATTCTAACCTACTCGCAGAGGTACAGAGTAGACTTTCACAATATTATATTGTGTTTCACAATCCCTGATTGGAACCTCGACGCATAAGGGCCCAGTTATAGCTATCATTGGAAACCATCATTGAAAAAGTTAGCTGTTGACTTTTAGACCCTTCGAAAATTTAATCATTGAATATTTGAATGCAGAAATATACATAGCTTATGACTTCAAAATTATTTCTCCACAAAAAAAAAAAAAAATCATTTTGACATACACCTTCCCCATAAAGTAACTTTTAATTTTTTTCAATGATCATTGGTAAGGTAGTTCATCATTGAAAAATTAAAAGTCTTTTTATGAGAAAAGTTGTGCAAAATTGAATTTTGTTTTACCTAGAAATAAATATTATGTTAATTAGCTTTACTTTGGCATCAAAATAATCATATATTTTTTCTGTAAAATCTCTCAAAATTGACAGTTAATATTTTCAATGATGGTTTCCAATGATAACTATAACTGGGCCCTAAGACTGTGTGTCTGTCAAACTACTATTTCAAAATGAAAACAAATAAAAAAACAATCAGGAAATTTGTAAACAAGCGACGCCACCGTGCGTCGTCGTCGAAACCCTCCCCCAACAAAGTCCAAATTATAACAAAACCAATAATCCCTGTAATTTTCTCACATGAGACATTCAAATTATACACCGCATTAAGCTGAGCTGTCGTGTGCAAAATAAAAAGCCATCTAATTCACATTGATTCTGAAACGGTAAAATGAATAGATACAAATTTAACCGACTAACCCCCATATAATAAATATAAGTTTAAACTGCAACAAGTTCCGATGCCAATTCACATCACTACCGCACAAAAAAAAATAACAAAAGTCAACATGCAACGATAATCCGTCTTTATAGCCACAATATACAGCTTCGATTAGGCAGGCTATTATGGCTTCCCACCCTAATTTTGACAACAACAACAAAACAATATCAAGAAGCTTTACAAATTGACGACATAGGTAAAAGATTAAGATTCAACCTTTAAGATACCACTTGTAGACCGTTGCACTAAACGTCTAGTACAAATCTGGGGGGAGGGGGGGTGGGTCGCATTGAAGACTTATCGTGGTGTTCTAACGCATTAAAAGGCGCTCATACATTTCAGTTGTCGGAGAGAAGACGCCAGGTTAGGTAGTAGTTGAGCTCGCAGCTAATCGTATAGAGTGGTTGGATACAATTTATTTTTTCTAATCGCCTTTAAGTGTTGAGATTATCCAAGCAATTATGGCTGAATTAAGACCGTTAATTCCGAAGTTACAAGAGCGGACAGTATTGGAGTTAAATGAGGTGCCAGAACGACTGCAGGACGATATTCAAGCTCTGAGGGATTGGATTGAGAAACAACCTCATCTGCGATCAAGAACCACTGATCAATTTCTGGTTGCATTTTTGAGAGGATGTAAGTTCAATATGGAAAAGGCTAAGAACAAGCTAGACAAGTATTATACTCTTCAAGCTGGGATACCAGAAGTATTCAATAATCGTTCCGTGGATGATGAACACTTATTGGAGATTATAAGAATGGGGTAAGCTTTAAATGGCTCATTTATGTAAGTCTTTGTGGCTGATTTTGTTTTGTTTGTTCGTTTAGAGTGATTTTAAGACTTCCACGCCTTGAGGGCGATGAAGGACCCTGCATCAATATAATTCGTACCACTATCTACGACACCGATAAATTTAAGTTTGCCGAAGTTATCCGAGTTGGTACAATGTTCGGCGAGATCATGTTGCTCGAGGACGACCATGCAGTCATAAGTGGTTATGTTGAGATTATGGACATGCAAGATGTCGGAGCAAATCATCTCTTCCAACTACATCCGAGTTTGCTGCGAAAGCTTTCAGTTTATGCTGATGAAGCTATTCCATTGAGGCAGAAGGGAACTCATTTCATCAACGTCCCACCGCCCTTCGAAGCTGGATTTCGAGGAATCAAGTCGTTCTTTCCCGAAAAGGCTACCAAGAGGGTAAGTTTATTAGAACAATTCCTCTAATTTCGTCTCGCTAAACAAAATTCAATATTTTTTTTAGATTCATTTACATGCAACAGGAAGTGAAACAATCTACGAACACATCCCCAAGAAGAATCTGCCAGTAGAATATGGTGGAGAAAATGGTACTATTCCCGAAATATTAGCCTCAATGGAGGCGAAATTCCTGAGTTATCGCGATTACTTCAAGGAGAGCGCCGATTATGGAGTAAAAGAGGAACTACGAAAGTCTGAAAAACCACTTGATTATAATAGCATTTTCGGTATCGATGGATCATTTAAGAAATTAGCAATCGATTAGTAGTTGTAGCTACTTACAGTGATAAATAAGATTTCAAAAGAAAATAAATTATTAACACAAATCATAAAACAAGTTGGACTGATTAGGGTTTATAGTGGGGATTAACAGTTTTGCGATTAAGAACTATAGTGGCAATGTCGGGACGTTAGAGAATTAAATGTCAGCATGATGTGTTGTTTTTTTTTTTGTAAGATTAACACACTTTTGAAGGATGACAATTAAAAATATATTTATATATAAACTTAAATTTTATTGTTTTGAAGCTGACTAATGTTTGTATGTTACCTACTAACTCGGAGTTAACGTCCGTCGCCATGTGTCCTTATTCTAATTCTAATTCTAATTCTAATTCAATTTTTTTTTTTTTGAAGCTCAACCTAGCACGAAGCATTTTTGGAAAGTCATACACTAAAAAGAAATTTAGTTTTGGGTCGCAAATAAAGGATTTATTTTAAATTAAAATATCTTCGCAACCAGACATCACAGAATATTCTAGTCTTCAGCTATGGATAGCTCTTGAAAAACCGAAAGGCCTTCCGAGCCTTTTTTATGGAACTGTAGGCATCAAAAGTCATCCAAACTTTCAAAACTCAAAAAAAACGAAAATAATGGATTTACTTTGAATTAAGATATCTTGGCAACCAGACCTCATAGAATGTTCTAAATTTCAGCTATGGATAGCTCTTGACAAACTAATTAAGCAGTTAACAAACCGAAATGACCTCCTAGCCTTATTTGCGGAACTGTAGACAACCAAAGTCATACAAGCCTTCAAAACTCAAACAAATAATTTTGAAAGCAGATATACCGCAAACTAGACCTTTTAGAAAAGTTTGCTTTGGATGTGCTGGTCAGGGGCGTATACAGCTTTAGTTCTTGGGGGGGGGGGTCATGCCAAAAAAAAAATAACACAAACTAATATTTGTTAAAAGTCAAGTGCCTTATATTTTTTTTTTTTCATATTTTACTGTGCGTAGCTATATAAAATAAAAGCGAAAAAATCTTAATTAACTATACTAAAGGGTTTTCCAATAGGGACGGGTTGATTTTGGCAGCTCGTGGCGGCCATATTGTTTCTTTTACTTTCGGTCAAAATATCGTCTTTTAATCATTCACTACAGACAATTCATCATGGTGAGTTACAGCGTCGAGCAACACGTGCAAATGTTGTTTTAGAGCAGTTAGAAGTTTATCCCAATTTTGGTCGAAAAATCATCTTTAGCGATGAGGTCCATCTTTGGATGAAAGGGTACGTGAGTAAGCAAAATTGACGGACTTGGGACGACACTTATCCACGCGAGATTTACGAGGTGCCAATGCATCCAAATAAAGTTACTGTTTTGTGTGGATTTTGGGCTGGATGCCTGGAGGCGTCATCGGTCCGTACTTCTTCGAAAATGATGCTGGCTAGGCCATCCCCGTCAACGGCGATCGCTATAGGTCGATGATCACCAACTTCTTGTGGCCTAAATTGGATGATAAGGACACTGAAGATATGTGGTTTCAACAGGATGGCGCTAAGTGCCACACAGCTTAATACACAATCGATATTCTGCACGAGCGGTTTCATGGCATGGTTATCTCGCGCCGAGGCAACGTGAATTGGCCACCAAGATCGTGTGATTTGACCCCTTTGGACTTTTTCTTGTGGGGCTTTTTTCAGTCGCAGGTCTATGCGAATAAGTTGCAAACCACCTCCACCCTCAAAGGCAACATAATCGATGCCATCGGTCAAATTCAGCCTGATTTATGCGCTAAAGTCATCGAAAACTGGACCTTTCGAATCCGCGCCACCCTGCGAAGCCGGGGCGGACATGATGTTATATTACTTAATAGGCCTCTAAAATAAAGATAAGACCTTATTGATATCTTGTTTTATTCAATTTTAAAATCGACCCGCTTTTAATGGGAAACCCTATAATACATTACCTTTGTTAAAAAATAAGTTAAAATAATTTAAAATCGTTCATATCCTGAAAAATATATCTTACCTTAACTTGTTTAATTTCAAGACAGTTAAGAATCAAAAGTTGGCGTGAAATAGCAGACTACGACTACTACATTTTCACTACGCCAAGTTAGGCAATTTCGTTGAAAATATATATTTCGAACTGCCAAAGCCTATTCAAAATGAAATGAGCTACCTACCTATACAAAAAAATTAACAAATTTAAAACGAAAACACTTTTTTGGTATTTCCATAATTACCTCATTTTCGGTTCCAAAGAAAATTAATATAAATAACTGAGTCGAAAGAACCTTTATTAGCTGGACCAGTGAACACGCTATTCGTTTTTATTCCTGACTGTTAAATTTTTTATTTCGGAGGGCCTCAGCAACAGCATACAGCAATCTCCAGTTGACTGACCAAAAACAATCAGTTTAGCTAGCTGTCAAAATACTGAGGAAAAAAATTTTTTGGATTTATTTTAATCCTATCAAAGTTTTTATTTCAGCGAATTGAAGTTGCAGGAAAAAATAGTAAAATATCATAGGTACTGTGCACTGTTTTCTGTTTCTTAATTTTAGTAAATAGATATAAATATTCACTACTGAAAATGAAAACAATAGCTCTGATTTTCAAAAATGACCACTTGTGTAAATTGCTCTTTTTACAATAGTGGAAAAACTAAAATACTTTACTAACTTACTTTACTTTTGATGGCGCTCACAGCCCAGGATGGGCTTTTCGGCCTCAACTAAAAAGCCCCTCCAGCCAGCTCTGTCCCTAGCTAGCCGCTCCCAGTTGCGCACACCGAGTGCTTTGATGTCGTCATTCACTTGATTGCGCCACCTGTTACGGGTTCTTCCTCTGCTGCGTACCCCATCGGGGTTGGATTCGAAGACTCGTCGGGCAGGTGCGTTGCTGTCCATACGCTCCACGTGCCCCAGCCATCTCAGCCGCTGTATTTTCAGCTTTTTTATCAGGTCAACGTCGCTATATAGCCCGTATAGCTCGTCGTTGAATCATCTCCGCCATACTCCTTCGATACACACCGGACCGAAAATCACATGAAAAAAGAGAGAGGGCCGTACTACCTAAATGCCTTCTTAGACCGAAGAAACAGCGGTTGGCAAGAGTAATTCTTCGCTTGATCTCTGCACTGATGTCATTCTGCGATGTAAAAGTGGAGCCCAGGAAGACAAAGTAACTTCGAAGTTATATCTGTCCATCGTGATATTTTGACCGAGTCGACGATGTTGAGATTCCTCTCTCGATGACAGCATATACTTCGGCTTGTCCTCATTAACCGCCAATCTCATTCTAGCCGCCTCCGATTCAATGCTCACAAATGCCCCTGCCACAGCTCGATTCGTTCTGCCGACAATGTCTATGTTATCCGCATATGCAAGCAATTGAACGGACTTTTGATAGATTGTATCGCTGGTGTTGACACACATGTTGCGTACAATTGCTTCAAGAACGATGTTGAATAGGTTGCATGATAACGCGTCGCCTTGCCTCAATCCTTTCTCAACATCAAAGGAATCGGTGGTGTTCTTACCAATTTTGACGGAGCAGCGAGATTTCTCCATCGTCATCCTGCACAGACGGACGAGTTTGGCAGAATTCGTTCCTTTTCACGCTTTCATACGCGACTTTAAAATCGATAAAAAGGTGGTGTCTATCGATCTGGAATTCCCGGGATTTTTCTAAAATCTGTCGGAGTGTGAACATTTGATCGACGGTTGACTTGCCTGGCCTAAAACCGCACTGATAGGGGCCGATCAGATCGTTGACAAAAGGTTTTAAGCGGTCACACAGGATGGCCGACAAGATTTTATAAGCGACGTTTAGGAGACTAATTCCTCTTTAGTTGGTACATTTCAGAACATCTCCCTTTTTATGGATGGGGCACACTAAACCGAGTCTCCATTCATCGGGCATACTTTCCTCCGACCAAATTTTGCAGATGAGCTGGTGTATGCTCCTAGCCAATTTATCTCCCGCTGATGAAAATACATTACATATTCGTATTATAATTGAATACAAAGATTCTTTTTCGTTGCGTTTCAAGACTAGTGTGAACAAAGTTCACGAGTGATTTCGATATGCCTCTGATTTGGAAAAAATGTATGTCACTAAGACTGCCTCCGATGGAAAAGTGAAAGGCACCTTCCAAAATAAATATGTACATCAAATATACCTAATCTTTCTTACCAGTAAGCCTTTCTGATACAAATAATGGACAAAATTGTTAAATTCTACGAGCCTAGTCGCTTTTCGTCAATAATTCCATCCGACTGGTCAAACGGTTCACCGCAAGGAGTTCCAAAAAAACTCCTTTACCATAGCTATTGGCTTTTGCATTATGGGATTCATAGGTTACTTTGTAAAAGTAATCCACATCCAAATCAATAACAATATTGTTCGATCGTAAATTTTGAATAAATGCAAACAAAATCCTTTCGTAATAGGTTTTCATCATAGTTTTATATATTTATGTCTTTTATCGTTAACATTAATATTTTTTGGTTAGAATAACTATAAATCGGAAGTTATCACTTGTTTGCTTTTAAAAATAATCTGTCATACAGAAATCAAACAAAACAATTTCTGTATGTGTTCTATAATGTGTTTAAAGATTTTATTTTCAGAAAAAAAAATATTCTTTTTTTGAAAATCCTATTAGTTTTTACTTTACTGAGTGAAAATTTGGTAACAACTCCGCACTTCGGTTTCTGTTTGTTTTAACAGGTTTTGGCTGTCATCTCAAAACGGAAACTAGCCTATGCATATATTTTAAGATTTGAATCTATTATCATATGAGAAGTTTGTTGCGTTAAATTTCTTATTGAATTGAAGTTACCAACATTCAAATTCTCTATAAAAAAATAAATTAACAATCAAAAATCCTACTAGCTTTCTAAGTAACCAACTTTCATTTTTTTTTCTATGTGGTTATTAAATAATTATTTCAGATCAACAAAATAATCTTGAGTTCTCGGCGGGGGGGACATGACCGCGTGCCCCCCCCCTGTATACGCCGTTGGTGCTGGTTGCATTGTGACAAAACCTATCTATATTTTTATACATTTCAATGGGTTCCAGAGACTTTCGTGAAAAAATGCATTTTTAGTGATAAGGGGGTAGTCCATGCTTTTTTTCGAAAAATCGATTGAAAAAAAAAAGTTGAGTTTTGAACGACAATGCAAGGGCCTGTCCGTTTTCTATTCAACAACGTCAACCACAACCTCTTGCTTTACCTCAGTTTTCCCTTCAATGGCAATATAATAAACAGAAATATGGTACCTACGGTAGCTTTTTCCTCCAAAAAAAAGTTATCTTTCTGATAAGAAATTTAATTGTGTTTTTTTTTCTATGGGTGCCTAAACTTGTTTTGAATGGGATTAATTATTATATATATATATATATAATTAATTAATTAATTAATAAATGGACGATTAATTTTAATATCAGAGTTTAGTCGCCAGAAAGTATGTTGTTTAAGTTTTTGCCACACAAGTACCTACTCATTAGGCAGACACTTAAAAAAAACATACTTTTTGGAATTTAAGCTCTAAACGCATACAATTTAAGGTAGCTGGGTATACAAAAATATTATAAGTGATGTGTTAAAAAAGAATGATCAAAGATTGAATTTCCTATTACCTATATCAGAAATACACTAGCAAAATAATTTGTCAGGTCCTTGTTTTCGAGTTAAAGAGGTTAAAAGAAGTTTATTTTTGTTTAAAATACAGGTGCAAAACTACTCAGACACATTCTTTTTTGAATATTCAAAGATGACCCTCTATACCAATTACAATTGGGCATACAATTTCTGTATAAAAATTATAATAGGTCCTATTGGAGCTTTTCAATGCATATTATCTCTAATGTTAAAGTCTTACTGACAATATACATACATACATCGATTCATTCTTGTGTACATAAAGGGTTAAAAGCAATACATCTGAAATAGATTTATCTTTGTCATTGAAACATTGTACAAGAAATTCAAACAAAGAATTATCTAAATCTAGAGCAACTGATGCTACTGAAAGGGAAAGCAAAGATAAGGGGTTTGCACTAGCACATAAAATCTGATTATAATATTTTGTCGGTATTGTTTTTTTAAGGTAAACAGAGATTGCACTAAGTATTAAACAAAAAATATAGGGATTAATGGAATACAGGAATTTAGCTTCATAGAACACATGAAGTTTATTCAGGTTTCAGGTTTTGGTTTCAGGAATACGATTTTTTCAAATATTCTAGAAAATGTTAAAAATAAAAATCACCTATAAAACCAAGTTTAAAATAAAATAAAATATTGAGTTTTCAAAAAAAAATTAAAACATTTTGGAACAGAAACATTTTATACCTTGTAGACGCTCCTTCACAAAATAATTTTTTTTTAATCAACTGAACCGTTTTCGATAAAATGAATAACCAAAAAAAGGTAGTAAATAACCATTTATCGAGAAAAAAAAACGAAAAAGTTGCCTTTCCCTTTATTAATCGACTGATTGTTTTTTTTTTTTTTAAATCGTTAGAGGCGTTTTGACAAAAATTAGATTTTGCTTTTAGGCTGAAAAAAATTATATCAGGGAGGTACCTGATATTTTGGTCTCAAACAAGAAATCAAAATAAAGTGTGCATACTTTTCAAAAACAGAAAACCTATCCACCCTTTAAGGCTGTAGGCGTGCGAACAGGCAGGCAGATCCACCCTTTTTGTATTCGCTATCATCGTAATAGCAAGTTTGATCAAAATCTCGAGATATTTTTTTACGAATCCAAAATATCCCATATTGATAAACGATTTAATTGTATTGCGAGTAAAAATTTAATATTAAAAATTTTCTGAAAAAAGTACTGAAATTCGTAATATCTATAGAATATATTCGAGGTCTTTTCCCATTTCACCCACTTTTTTTTTAAATCTATTTAGTTCGATTCCTTTGGTCAGGACCAAAAAAACTCACCAAATTGTGTGTTTTTGCTTTGAAGAATAAGAGACCAAGGCGGCCAAAAATACGTTATTTAATCAAAACCAAGACTTTTTTTTGTGAAAATATACTATAGCATCTAAGAAGAAATGCAAACTAAAAATTTTGAACCCGGGGACAATTAGGAGGTAGCGAGTGTTATAGTTGCATACAAATGTTGCAATTGCAACATTGCGTTAATTTATTGAAGCTGAACTTTCGAGAGGTCTTAGAGGATGGTGGCATTAACTTTATTTGAAAATTGCCAGACATCTACAGTTGGGCCTAAGGATAACCAGGTACCTTAAAGTCGTTAAACTAATCGTGCTATTAACCTTATAGTATTTATAAAACAACTATATAACAACTTGAACGTAGCTTAAAATTGACAGTGTGCATATGTAGTGGTTTTATAACATTATTATATCATTAAAAAGGTTTTAAAAACAATTTAAAATATAAATTATTATACTATAAATTACTATAAATTTGTTTTTTAATAGCTAAAACAGGTAGAGCTCAAAAAAAAGTATGCCATCTGATTTGCTTGATTAATATGAATTTAAGAAAAAAAAATTCAAAAATCGTTACTGCGGTTTTTTTAAATTATTTTTTAATATATAACAAAAATTATGAACATTTTTTTAAATAAAATTTGGTAAGCCAACTTTTAGTATTTAATAAAATACAATTTTTCACAAAATTAAAAAAAAAAATCATTTACCCGTTTTCAAGATATTGAATTTTCAAAATTTTTTTATAAAAATCCAAAAACAATTTTTTCGAAAAATTTTATATGCAAAATTGTTAAAATTGTAAAGGACTTCCTATATACAAAATTTGGTTTAAATCAGTGTAGCCGTTAACGAGAAATTTGAAAACCAAATAATCGCTTCTATGACAAGTACCGTTAATAACCGTTACAATTTTTTTTTTACCAAAATATAAATTGTAATAATTAAAGTAGCTCGTAATTTGTTTTTGAAAATCGTTAGTGCCGTTTTTGAAATAAATCAGTTTTTGTACATTGGTTGTATGGCAGGCACCGTTATTTCTTGAGCTAAAAAAAATCAATTTCCCCTCTAGGGAATCCCATAAGAACCTTAATTCCAAAGTTTGAAGAAAATCGTTTCAGCCGTTTAGGCTGCAGGTCGAGGGTCGAGGTACAGACAGACAGACAAAATTGCGAGACCCACTTTTTTCGCGTTCTCTATCATCGTAATGTTAGGGAAAATTATTATCTCGAATTTTTTTTTGCACGAACAAAATGGGCACGAATGGATCACACAAACTTGCTATCGTAGCTAACAACTTTAACGTAGCTAGAAATTGATGATGTACATACAAGTAGGTTCCAAAATATTTTGATAGCATTAAAAAAAATTAAATAAATTTTTACTATAAATTAATATAAATTTATTATTTTAATGGCTTGGAGAGTAAGAGCTCAAAATCAAGTGCCATCTGATTTGTTTGATAAATATGAATTTATGAAAAAAAAAAATAGTTGGAGCGGTTTTCTTAAAAATTATTTTTTTTTATATATAAAATTGTTCGATCATTTTCAAAAATAAAATCTTGTATGCCAAAGTTTAGTATTTAATAAAACACAATTTTATACAAAAAAAAAAAAATCATAAGTCCGTTTTCAAGATACTGACATTTCAAAAAAAAATCAATATTTTTTTTTAAATCCAAAAATTATTTTTTTGAAAAGTTGTATATGCAAAATTATTTGAATTGTAAATGAGCTCTTTAGAAATACAAATTTCGGCCGTCAACGAGATATTTGAAAACAAAAAATCGGTTCTATGACAGGTACCGTTATTGGTTGAATTTATTTTCATCAAAATATTGACAATACCTTAAATAATTAACGCACATCTTTTTATCAAAATTCTTTGAGCCGTTTTCGAGAAAAATATTTTTTTCTTAACGGGTTTTCAACATTTGTATGGAAGGTTCCGTTTAGTTTTAATTTACAAAGATGTATTTTACAAAATAAAAACAAACTATCTTACACCAAGTTTTGAAAATAAAGACGCGTCGTTTTCAAAAGTAATGTTAGGGAAAATTATTATTACCTCGAGTTCGATTTTTTTATGAAACCATAACTTACCGCAAGTAAAAATGTGTAAGTGCAGGGACTCAAAGGGAGGTTGTGTAAACAAGGCATACCAAGCTTCTAGTTGGTTGATTGGTTTTCGAAAAAAACTATGTATACCACATTACCAGGGCCCGGATTCTCATGCTCTTAAAAATACAAAATATGCGCCTAAAATATGCACTTAAAATTACTAAATATGTTATACAAAATACAAAATATGCCATAAAAAATCCAAAATATGCCAAAAAAAACCCAAAATATGCTGCCGAAATATTTAAAAAGTAAATGAAAAACCATTTATATTCAAAAAGTAAATGAAAAACCATTTAAACATTTAAATAGATACATAAAAAATACAGTTCATAGAAAGTTTTCACAGCAAAAAGTAGATAAATAAAATTCACATAAAACATAAACATATTTTAACAAAAAATAAATAGTATTTTTAATAATATGTGCATTATTTTCGTAAGAAGATTTTGTTAGCATATATTTTTTTCTGAAACTTTTTAAAAACGTTTGTACATGGAAAATAACCTCTCCATCAAAATATGCAAAAATATGCACTAACGATATGCACGAAATTTCTTAATTCGAAAAACTATCTGATTCTTTTGCTTCTAAGGCTTTCCAAAAAAATATGCATTTGCATAGAAATCCGGGCCCTTCACATTACCCACCTGTACCACATTACCTCAATTTACTAATGCACGAACCATTGGTTTCCATGAGTCAAAAATGTGCGGTACACAAAACGGTGCGGACCGGATATGTAATGCTGTATCCGCGGCTATCCTACTTTAAATTTTAGCCATACCGAGAGCTAATATGTTTATTGTTTACATATAAAAAATATTATTTTTTGGGAAAAAATGCAAAAAGTATTAAGACAATTTTGTGTATAGGTAACCTTATTAATTATAATAGGTATTTTTCATTAAGAGCCAGGGGCGTAGCTACCACGGCATCAGCCGTATCAATTATACGGGGCCCCCGAACCGAGATAAAAGTTTGTTAGAAACTAAAATACATTTGAGAAAAATTAATAAATAAAAAAATCTCTTTTCCTGGCAGGTATTTTTTGCTACACCCTACACATAAAAAATTGTTTTCTTTCTTTTTTATAATATACCTACCTACTTAGGCCAACGCAAGTGAAAATTTTCATAGGCACACGAATCTCGATGCACTGCACCAGTCGTTGATGCTGCAAAACACGTCCTAGAAGTGTCAAATTTTGTTGACAATTTGGAAAAAGTATATACGTTTTTTGGCAATAGCATAAAACAGTGGTCAATGTTGAATAACGAGTCATCTGAGGAATATAAAATTACACTTAAAAGGGTCTGCCCTACTAGATGGTCATCAAGAAATGACACTTTATTCGCTGTGGGGGAAAATTATTCATTAATATTGAAAGCATTGTACCAACTTAATTTAGTTTCAAAAAAAAAAGATGAACGTGATGAAAGTAAAAATATAATTAACATTTTAGAGAGCTACGAATTCATTGTATTGGTCTCGGTTTTTTCTTCTTTATTCGAAATCATTAATCCTGTGTCCAAAGCCTTACAACATATTTACCAAAAGCAAGTATTTTACCAGGTAGTCTCTTAAATAGACTTACCGCCATTTTTTTTTCAAAACTAGTTTTACAGCAAAACTAGTTTCATAGAGATATTAAGTTGCATGTTTTGCACAAATCGGAAGGTATTATTTTTGAAGGCTTTGATATCCCAGTTTCAATATTTTGAGTTTAAAATACCAAATCCTTTGTTAATAATACCGATTTGCCCAAAGCTTGGGACTCGAAACTTCTATTGAACTAGTTTTGTCGTAAAACTAGTTCAGAAACAAGTCAATAATATGGCTGTTAGAGAATTAAGAAATCAAAAATCATTCTTAAGTTTGCTTATCGAGTCCAGAGATTTGGTAAAAGAGTGGGGGGTAACAACTGTTTTTAAAAATAAAAGAAGGAACATAAGGAAACTCTTTTTTGACGAATTATCAAAAGATGAGAGAATATCAGATCCTGAATGTTACTTCAAAGTCAATGTTTACTATTGCTGCTAAGATATATGTATTGGTTTCTCAAACTGAACAAAGATTTCAGAGCCTCTATGATCTAAGTAATTTATTTGAAGTCTTACAAAAAAAACTTTTATCCTTTTCAAATGAAAACAATGAAAAGGAAGCAGGAAAACTGGTTGCTGAATACAATGAGGACCTGTCAGTTGATCTTTTTTAACAACTAATTGCTTTTAAATCCTGTTTGAAATCAGAAATTCAGAAAATTCAGTCAAGTTAGGAACTCACACAGTTATTGCTAATTAAAAACAATAGCCTTGCATCCAGTTCTCCGGAAGTAATAACGGCATGCCTTTTATTTTTGACGCTTCCGGTAACGACAGCAAAAGCTGAGATGAACATTCGTTTTATATCACCTACATTTATATATTTAAATATACTGTATTTGTTATTGTTAGTGTTTTTGTTTGTTTTATAGAAATTGTTTTTTGTTTAATTTGTAATTTTGTAGGGGGCCCCCCACTAATTCTTGATACGGGGCCTCTCGAGGGCTAGCTACGCCACTGTAAAGGGTTATTGTATAAAATGTGTAATCAAAATCCAAGAAAACGAGAAAGTCGAAATTAAAGAAAAAAACTATTTATTATATTTATAGGTACATATCAAAGGGCACGGTAGTGCCCAGCCAAGTTCTGGCACTACACCCTTTTTACAGCATCAAACTCAGGCGATTTTCGCCCCCCCCCCAACTTCAGTAGCAATAAAGTCAGAAACTTCAAACTCGCAGCATTTGCTAAGATCATTCGGCTTAGACAACTCACCTTTCAATTCCTTAGCATCAGTGGTTCCCGAGATATAAGACTGCAAAAATAGCAAAAACCGTAACTGACTGACTTATTCACTCACTCACTCACTGACAGATCATCAAATGTCAGTTCCTGACATCGCAGAATCTTGTTATTTCGCAGAACGGTACGGGTTATGGTGTATACAAAGGAAATAATCGAAAATTAAAGATTTTTCATTTAGGGGGCGTGGTGCCCGCCCATTTTCAAGGAATTTATATGAATTACTTGGAGCACTTCTGATTGTCGTAGATTGATGAAATTTGGTACAGCGCGTAGGGCTTAAAGTGTAGGCAGAGGGAAAATTTTAAAATTTGAGATTTTACATTCAGGGGGGCGTGGCATCCGCCCATTTGAATTTAAATAAATTATATGAAGCACTTCTGGTTGTCGTAGAATGATGAAATTTGGTAGAGCGGTAGAACTTGGCAAGTTTTCTCTTAGTGCCTAATTTCTTAATTTTAAAATGAAAACTTGACTAGCTACCAGTGGCGTGGCGTCCATTTAACACGATTCCTACCGTCTTCCCTTTTAAAAATTGCACGAAAAATACTATCAAATAAACATAAACATAAACTATGTAGCCTACCAATTGAATTATAAAATTCGCCCAAACACACATACATAAGCTATCGAATAAACACCGTCAATTCATTCTTCTCTTCGCTCTTTGCTCAACTGCTGAACATACGCTCTCTTTGAAAGAATTAATTTTTAAATAAAACACGTCTTTCACCGTCTTATAAAATTTGTTTTGTATACCTTTCTTCCCTTAGCATGTTGGTTTTTCAATCTGAAATATTTGGTATGGTTAAATGTAAGAATATGCCACATGATTTTAGGGTACGATGGATATAAAAAAAAAAACTATTTTTTTTTAGAACAACAAGTTAAATATTAAGAACAAATGGTAGATTTGGAATAAAAGTTTAATTGGGGTGTTGTTAAACAAGAAAAAAAAGAGTTCCTAAAAATATCGGTAATGAAATATTGTTTATTTAGTTAGTTGTGAAGTTGAAGGTTTTGTGCTTTATTTTTTGTTTGATAGCTATGTAAATACTAAAGAGCTAGGTTTTTAGTCTTGGTTTTTGATTTTTTTTAAATTTTTTTTCTAAGCATAGATTGTTGCTTAACAGATTTTTTATTGGAAATCGTTTTAATGGGAGGCGTCTATGCGTCCTATGAAAATAGACTGTTTGCAGAGTTGTTTTTTAAATAATTTAAATGTGTTTGCTTGTTTTTTTTTTGTTCAAGATACAAAGAGGTAAGTTTTGTTTACTTTCGCAGATCAATCATTTTCGTTACGTCTTCCCATTTCAAATTATTGACGCCACGCCACTGCTAGCTACAACAGGTTAATAATATTTCAAACAATAATTTTATACATGTTCTGTGCTAAAAATTGGCATGGAAAAAATATTACTACGATAACCTTGAACCTTGAAAAATTTGCGTACAAAATTTGATCAAAATCAAATATTGGCTGACAAAGAAAAGAACACAAAACTGATATTAATGCATCATCAATCTTTTTTCTATTGAAAACTACAACAAATAAAAAAACAAGTAAATTTAATCTTCTATACATATATCATCACCTAGGTTTGTATATGTATATGAAGTAAATTGCCATCTCTGACATCACCTCTTAGGCTAAGCGCGCATATGCAAATCTTAGCGAAATTAAATAGTTGCCCAATGATCGCAC
This sequence comes from Melangyna quadrimaculata, assembly GCA_949320155.1. Classification (NCBI taxonomy): domain Eukaryota; kingdom Metazoa; phylum Arthropoda; class Insecta; order Diptera; family Syrphidae; genus Melangyna; species Melangyna quadrimaculata. The sequence goes on from OX439483.1 coordinate 47,597,358, forward strand.
ACATGAGGAAGTCCAAATGCAATCAACGAAAGAAAAACCAACACACAGACAACACAATTTACACAATAACACAATAAGTGGGTACGATTCTAAGCACACATTAGCCGTGTTTTGTTGTGCCTCTATCTCCGCTTACATATCTGCTAGAAAAAATAATCTCCATGTAAAATACAACAAGAATATTTAACAGTTAAGAAATTGTTTTTGTATTTTACGTGGGAATTATTTTTAAGCAGATATGGAAGTGGACATAAAGGTACAAAAAACAAGGCTATTATCATTATAAAAAGAGCACAAATGCGTTTTATTTTTTTCCGAAACACCAAATTGCTTTTGCAAATTCCAAAACAAATAATTAAACTTTGGAGGTGTGAACGTCATATACATAAGGTGTCGACAGTGTATCAGGGTACACAGTGAATCATTTGCTCTTATGCTGTCACTTTTTATTTTAAAATGAACCTGAAAAAGAGAAAAAAACACATTTTTACTTCCTCTCACATCACAGCCTGCGCGATCTTGTTTTCGAAATTGGTTTACCTCTTGTGTTTGTGTTTTCGGACTCGGAAAGGAAATTTTTTTTTCGATTTTGTTTTTGATTTGATTAAAAAAGTCTGCTATGTAACTTCATTTGGCTTAAATATTTGTACTTCTGGTGCATAGTCTTAATATTTTTTGTTGATTTGTTTACTTTGATGAAGTAGTTTATAAAATACTAACATGCTTTTTTAAAAAGACAACATGGTAAACAGTGGATCAATTGAAAGTGGTACACAGTGAATCAGGGAATTTTGTATGAAATTTGATTTTTTCATATTATAACTTTTCTAATTTATTTTGTTTATTAGTTCTTGGACAGTTTTATGTTTTCTTTCGCTTTATGGACAGATAAAAGTAATTTTGTATCAAATAATAAAAATAAATAACGTACAAATAAACTAAAATTTTTAATATATTTTTTTTTGTAAATTCGAAGAATTTTTCTATTTATTTGTTAATTAAAAATTAATCCATTGATTATTTAAAATACATACAAAATAATATAAATTTTTAAAATGGAAAAATCGATTTATTATCCCTGATTCATTGTGTACCATGCACTGATTCACTGTGAACACCCATGGTACACAGTGAATCACATGAATATGTTTTTTTCAAATTAAATTTTTATATTTTCGTGATCAAAAGAGCTTTAAATAAAGTACCTTAAATTAAAGATAAAACATTGAGGGAAAAAAAACTGATATCTTTTGATTATAATTGTACGAGCAACAGTACAAGAAGTAAAAAGTGATCCACTGTTGGCACCTTTATCCTATATAAATAAATGGAATTTTTTTCAAAAACTAAAATCAACTTAAAAACAATGAAGTGAACCGCACGGACTGAAAAAATTATGTGGAAAATATATTATTTTGTACGTCAGTGAAGGATACTTAGCTCGTCAGTCTTTAGGAAACATTCGAAAGAAATGCACTAATACATGCATCGCTGAGAAACTATTTAGTTAAATGTGGGCGCAGGTACGTTTAATCATGTAGGATACAGATACTTTTTTTCAGTTTGAGCAACAATAAAATCTTCAAAATCAAAAGCTGAAAGAGAAAACTAGTGAAATTGAGATGTAAGGCGGTTCTCCTCCCTCAGAATTTTTATTGAAAGGGAAATATTGACTCTTTTTTTTTTCTTTGCATCTACAGAAATTAATGCAATGATTTGGTTGAATGTCCGCGGAGTTAGGTACATATTATTCTATGTGACACAAATTGCGAAACTGGTTTGGGCGATCGTTCAGTTTGTGTCACATGGCAAACTTTAAAGTTGCTATAGTTGACGACTGAATAGTTTCGGCATGTGCGCGCACTCTAATATAAATGCATACGATTCATTTTAGCAACCAAACAGTTTGTGACTGAAAGTTGCATGTGTGAGCTTAGCCTTACGCCCCAATAACGATAGCACAACATATTCGTTAATTTATAGGTAACAACCATTTAAGTCTTTAAATTTGCCCTCTAGCATAGAGCACTTACTCGAACATGATAGTAAAGTGTCAGGCAGATTAAAATCGATGCCTACATCAAAAGTCTCTTTATTCTAACTGGTGTGCTTCCAAAAATAACTGTCGTGCTTATCAAACTCTCACAACAAACCGCGGAGGGTTGAAGCTGGTCAATTTCATACCAAAAATCAAATTAAAGATAGCTGGGGATAATATGTTGCTACCTTCTGTTGGTGGGTAATGACAATTGGATATTTTTTTTAGTTGTCATAGAATTCACGACGCGAAAGGTATGCATAGCATATTCTCTTAAGTTAATGATCTAACGAGATTCTGAATCGTGATTTGTCATTTTTTTTTTTAATTTATTGAAATAAAACCTTGGGATTGTGAAATAAATTGTTAGTATTAAATAAGTGTTAAAAATAAATTCGAAACTATGACCGAATCATTAAGACCACTGCCGCCGAATTTACAACAACGCGCTGTAAAAGAATTAAACGAAAATCCTGCTGATTTGAAAAGTCACATTCAGACTTTGAGAAAATGGGTTGAATCGCAAACTCATTTCCGTTCTAGAACTTCAGATCAATTTTTGGTGGCTTTCCTGCGAGGCTGTAAATTCAATCTCGAAAAAGCAAAGAAAAAAGTTGAAAAGTATTATAGCCTTCAAAATGGAATACCTGAGGTATTTAACAATCGATTGGTCGATGATGAAAAACTCTTGGAAATCATCCGAATGGGGTGAGGTTTTTAATTTAAACTTATTTACAGAAAAAAACCGTAACTTATGAATTCGCTCATTTAGAGTTGTATTGAAACTTCCCATACCGAAGGACGACGAAGGACCCTGCATCAATATCATTCGCGCCACAATCTACGACACAAATACTTACAAGTTTTCTGATGTTCTTCGGCTGGGCGTGATGCTCGGTGAAATTATGATGTTAGAAGATGACAATTCCGTCATAAGTGGTTACATGGAGATTATGGATATGAAGAATGTCGGTGCGAGTCATCTCTTCCAGCTTCATCCAAATTTACTCAGAAAATGTTCACACTACGCTGATGAAGCTAACCCAATGCGACAAAAGGGAACTCATTTTATAAATGTTTCACCTGCATTCGAGTTTGGTTTTAGGGGTTTAAAGGCAATCTTCCCGGAGAAGGTAACTAAAAGGGTAATTATCAGAGAAAAATCCTCTCATAGTGATGTGAGTGAAAATTAAAAATAAAAAATTTTTATTTTAGATTTTTGTGCATTCCTCTAAAAGTGAATCACTCTGCGATCATGTGCCCAAAAAGTATTTACCCATAGAATATGGTGGTGAAAATGGAACAATTGCAGACATAATTGCAGCTACGGAGAAGAAGTTTTTGAGCTATCGAGAATATTTCAAAGAAGGTGTGAATTTTGGTATTAAAGATAAACACATTAAAGAGAGTGAAAAGCCTGCAAATTCAAATAGTTTATTTGGAATAAGAAATTCCTTTAAGAGAATTGGATTTGATTAATAAAGTATTTGTATTTAATAGATTAACTTTTTGTTTGTGTTTGTATAGATTTATGTAGGTAAACATAACTGGTTATATTTAGTTTTTGTAATAAAATATTTTTTTTGTTTGTTAATTACAAATTCTTAAAATATCTTTTTGATAAATAAAGCTGTTGAAGTGCTGTTAAAATATTGGTTATCTCCTTAAGATATGATAGAGGCTGCTATCATAATATGGAATCTTCTTTAATTTACGAGATAATAGTCCATTTATTTGTGAAGGTCGATTTTTGAGATATATTTATTGATTATCATATGGCAAGTTATTCTTCTTTTTATTAACTTTCCATGGAGACAAAATTAAATAAATGTACGAATGGGTCGCACGTACTTACTTTGATAGTTTGAAACATAAATTTACTGGCTCAGTACTAAAAGTGTAAGGTATTGGTTTTTTAGGAGGGCAGTAAAAAAAGTCAAAAATAAAATATATAAAAAATACCATACAATTTCCAAAAATTCAAATTATGCTTTTGAAAAATTTAAAGAAGTAATTTTAAAAATTTGGAAAGAATTTTTTAAAAGAACTTAAAAAGAACTTGAATGCCGTTTCACGTTTCACCTCACCCAATACTTTTTTTCTTGAAATAAACTACAAAAATTCTTCTATTTATACTTAGTACAGATAGGAATACTTGGAGCAAATTTCTTTTTCAAAGTTTTGAGTTTGAAAATTAATTTTTCAAAAACCATCGATTTAAATAACTTTATTTAAAAAGAAAGTTTTCAATAGTGTGGTTCCTACCTTAAGTAATTTTTTTTAGATAATTGCCCCACCCATCTTTACGGTGGTATATAACCCCAAGGGCGTACGCATGATTTTTATTAGGGGAGGGCAAACTCGTTCCATAAACAATTTAGATGATTTTTTTTAAGAATTTATTTTTTTCGTTCATACGTTAATGCAACGTTTCAAGTGTGTATCGCTTTGACGTGTGCCGCTCGGTTTGGAGAATTGGACATCTTCGAAGTCTGGAGAATGGGCGCTTTCAATTATTTGACTCGCTAATGCAGTTTTCCCAGGGTTGTTAGATTTAATGTCAGATTTGTGGTTAGACATACGTTGACGAAGGAACTGTTTTGTGGTGCCAATATAGCATTGATTGCAAGGATCGTCGGATTTGCCCTTACAGTTGATTTTCTATATCATATCCGTGGCTTTGTCTTTATCCGGTTTAACTTTAAGCTTAGTGAAAAGGTGGCTTAGTGTTTTGTTGGATTTATAAGCCATTTGATTTGTTGAGACAACCTTTTTGAAGTTTTCAGTTAAACTTTCAGGTTCTGTGGAGCTTTGATTTTTTGCTTTTGTATGAGACCACGTATAACTGAGGAGGGAAACCCTTAATGTTGTCATACAATTGTTATTATACTGATTTTTTTTAAATTTTTGTGTGCAATAAAGTTGCCCTGAAGAAGGCAGCAACCCCTGTCGAAAAGGCGGGAAAAGCAAATGTAACTTGATTGTTTTATTGCCATATCCATTGTAACCAAAAAAGCCGAAGGATTAATAAAGATTTTTATCTTATCCACTTTTTAAGTATACAAATTTTTTTTGCATGAATAAATAAATAGGAAAATAAAAATAAATAACTATTAGTTAATTTTAATTCATTTTAAAATAAAATCGACTCAAGGAACTTCTGTATGTGGTTTTTCTTTTACCTCTATGACACCTATTTGAAACAAAGGGAGTCATTAGTGTATGTATGTAATATGTATGTAATATATGTAAGATATCTGTTTAATTAATCTAATGCTAAGCGGCATGAGTCTTCAGCAAATCTTTCAAGGACTTTGTTAACAATTTCATATCATTTTCCTTTACCGGTTTCCTGTGAACACTCAGCATTCATAACCTTGTAAATTCAAACATTCAATAACCTATGTTTTGTTAGTTTTTAGATGATTAATTAACCATTTAAACGATTTTCGACTATGGTTGAACGAATCCAAGTTTTAACTTTTCTTAACGTACTAAAAGTTCTTTCGGCGGAGGTTGTGGTGTAAGGTAGCGCCAGGGCAGTATGCAGAGCAAGTTTTTTTGTGGGGTAAAAGTCGTCCGCTTCTTGTAGTCCATTTATTTCTGAGTGCACATTTGCTCTATGATCTTTTGCAAGTGCTATAATTTGTTGCACATGTTTCGTGCATGCGAGAAGGTCTAACTTTTTGACTGGAGAATATTTACAACTGGCTTGAGATAAGCTGTGTAAAGTTTCCTTCAATAGAAAGCTCCCTCAATCCATTGACGATGCTGCCAAAATCTACCTTAAAAATCGAAATGCTTTTATATTTCTCAGACCAGCGAGTTTCACAAAATGCAGGAATGTTTGGGACAAAATGTCTCCTTGTAAGGGAATTGCGGAAAAAGTTGATGACATCTTTGATCGTTGCTATTTTGTTTCGAATTTCTGGAACATCATTGAGGTCATTAACCACCAAATTCAGCTTATGGCTTCCACGATGGAAGTATAGAGCATTAGGGTATTTTTTTTTCTCAAAATACCCTGCACACCCTTTTCTTTGCCCGACATTGTTGAACCTTGCCCATTGAGTTTCTATGGATCAAGCCCTGCATCTTCGATAAATCTGTCTAAAGTCTCTTGTTCTTAAAACATTAAACTTTACCTAGAAAGTATCCTTATTTTTCAAGATTTTTATTTATTCCAAATAGGTCAAATATGCCCCCTCCTGCGTACGTCCTTGTAGAGACCCCTGGTATAATTGTCCTATTATTTTGACTCAACCTACACGCTCCAGTGCTTTGATGCATTTATGTCAACCATTCTTTATTTTCCATTATGCTGTTTGATACTACTTGTTATATTGTTTTTTATCGCTAAATTTTGTAATGCTGTAAAGAGATGGTTTTGGCCTCAAATTGGAGCAAAGCAGGTTATTTTGAAATCGTAGAACATTGTTTTTATTAAAAATTACTTCTTTAGGACTAAAATCGCCAATAACTAAAAAAAGCGAAAAAATCACATTGATTTTTGACCATGAAGCGGTCGCCGCTCGAGGTCGAAAAATTAGGTTATTTACCAGGCCAATATCCTGAAAAACTCAGCAAAAAATCAAAAATACTAGATTTGACGCAAACGGTACCTTCCATATATACGACAAGGTTACTGGACGCTTACATTTGGCACGGATTAATAAATTAATAGTTATATTACTCAAAAAAAAAAAAAAAAAACAATATTTTCGTCATTTTATGTATAAAGCTATAATTTCTTAAATCATTGATTGTAGGAAAAGGGTGTAGATCTGTTTTGTAGAGAATTTTGTGGTCTACAAAAGGTAGGTACCTAGACTACTTTTCGATAGCATTTACCGTTAAAAAGTTATTTGCGAAAAAGTTTTTTTTTTTCGACACTTGACCATGCGTACAAAATTGTGCCCACGTCGGATCAATTAAATCATAATTTTGTTTGGGTAAAATGTCTATTTTGACTGGGGTATAAGGTCAAATTTGTTGGGGTTACGTACGAATGATCGACAAAAAAATGTTAACTTGTCAAAATGAAGACTATAATCGACTTTTTTGGAATTTAAAATACTGTCAATTTTTGGAGCGGCTTAAACAATTTTGACATTATGAAATCTCGACTTGACAAAATATCTATTGTCTTGAAAAACTCCATAAATATATCGACTTAAATCCGTTATAAGCGCGAGCTTTGCTAGCATCATTTTGGTCTTTTAACAGTTGAAGTTATGGATGTACCTGTTTTGGAGTCGACATATCGGACCCAATTCATTTTCTTTTCTGTAATTACCTACTCTATTCGGAAAAACTTCAAAATTTTAATGTAAGCGGTGTGATAAACAAAAATTGTTTTTTTTTATTAAACCAATACCACCTACTATACTAAAGTGAAAAAGACATTTCATATTCGTATTGTGTTATGTTATGTTATATGAGTCAACAAATTGGAAATCAACCAAACGCACTACTTATCTTCTTTAAATTAAAGAATTTTGTTTCAGTGGCCGATAAGATAAAACATTGGCAAATAATTTCTTTTGGATATCTATTTCACAATTTCTTACTTCAAAGTGTTTGTTTTGATTTAAGATATTTATTTATCAATTAAAAAACGATTACCATTACAAAAATTTCACGATTTACATTAAGACAAATTACTATTTAAAGTCATGTGTTTACATTAAGAAAAATTACTATTTAAAGTCATGTGTTTTTGTGGTTTGCAATTCAGGGTCTTATAAAATATTTACATTTAACTATCTACTAGGTAGCTATAATGAAAGTATTTTTTATAACCCTGATAGCATACCTAACATAAAATCATGACTCAAAATATTAATCTATAGTAGGTAGTATTCAACCTCATCAATTTTCATTTCATTTCATTTCATTTTGTTTTATCAATCAATGATTATTTTTCTCATTTAATGACGTGCATAAATTGGAATCCACTCAAAAATAACTTTTGATATAATGACATACACAAATTAAAGAAAATGTATTGAAAAATCAATAGAATAAAAAAAAAAGTACGCATACGCCCCCAGTGGGAGAGTACAATAACTTTGGGCCAAAAATGTATTAAAGGTTTTTAATTTTCTCAAAAATTAGAAGACATAGAACCATTGGGTTTTTTATGTTCAAATCAGAATTGATATAAGCATTGACCACAAAAAGCCAACTAAGAACTTCGTTTCACAATTTTGAACAAAATTCGTATAACCTTTTCTTTTTTTTCATTTTTTTAATCAAAATTTTAAGACTGCATGCGAATTTGTAAGTTGTGTAGTCAAATGGTGTTTTTGGCCAGGAAAAAATTACAGAAGTTTATTTCTCACCCGTCTTTTATTTTTTAGGGGTCGTTGAATCTAAATTTCGGAAAGGTTTGCAGTTACTCCCGCTTCTCAAAATCACAACCTCTCGTTTAAAAACGCTCTCCGGTTTTCTCATCTTCAATGACACATTGAAAGATTTTTACAATAAAAACCCTTGAACGTCTTAGTTCCATTCTATATGATATAATCAATAGCCTATTAGTGGCTTCCTGTTATATGACATATAATTTTAAGTCATGAAGGTGACAAACTTGTACAGAATTTAATGTTGTTTAAGCAGAAGCATAAGTTTTCTACAATTACAGGCATTGCTTCTGAGTTACAAGCAAAAATCTAACGAGAGAACTGTGTTTTCCAAAAAGTACAAAATTGTGGTCTTTTTTCAGTAGTAGCAAAACCGTTAAATCTACCAAAAACTTTGCAGACCTTTTTTAATTAATTAAATTTAATTAATTTAATTAATTAAATTTTAATTTAAAAAGTTTAAATTTTGGTTGAATTTCTTACAAAAAACTAAAAAAAGGTTTAAAGTTTTTTTGCGATTTTTGCTGTGAAGCCATAGACGTAGGAAGTAGCAAAGTTGAAATTCGGATACAGTGACCCCTAAAAGATAAAAGGAGGGTGAGAAAAAAACGTCTATTTTTTTTCTGAAACTGGCACTCCTGGCGACGATTTTAATGGACTAAAGTGTTATCGTTGTTTTTTATAATAATTCTGTTTTCCTTTTTAAGTATTTTTTTTCTAAAACTGCCCCCACCTCCTAAACGGAGCTAGATAGACCTCCCTCTACAAAAAACCGTTATCAATTCTTGGTGCCAAAGTTATCGTACTGTTTTTGAATAATTTTCTATGGGTCTTAGATCAGTCAGAACATTATATTGAAATACTGATTAATTGATAAATTTTTTGTCCACACTTTTAAATAAAGGTGAAGCATGGTCGTGCAAAACTGATGTAATAAGTACATATTTTTATAAAGGAGTTGTTTTTATGATGCTTAAAAGAAAGGAAATAAGTTGTAGGAACTTAGAAATAAATACAACCTACAGTGAGGACGGATGAGGCAACATTAGGATGGACCAGGGGCCTCACCACGTAAAACGAAAACGATAGGACGATATCGTTTTCAATATTGCTATCTCTATAACTTTAGTAGAGAAAAATAAAGACAGCTATCTCCAAAATGATATCGTTCGATCGCTTTTGTTTTACGCGACGAGGCACCAGGATTTCTTTTTTGTCGTTTATCTTAGGCGCTTTATGGGAATAAGGTTCTTTGTTTCCTAAAAACACTACCAGATTTATTTTAGATTTTTATGTACAAAACGGTTTTTTTTTGAGTCGTTAATTTGTAAAAAAAATACAATTCTTGAAACGTTTAACAAAAACAACCTACAGCAAAAACACGCTCATATATTATTATTCGAGATTGAAAATATTTTGTGTGTTTTTCTCATTTATTAGGCTCATTTCACACACATTCGGTTTTATTCGGTTCGGTCTCTATTGGGTTTGTATTCGGCTGTTATAAAAGATGAAAACGTGATGCACTTCCTTGGATCCTGTCCCATAGTCAGTATGAAAGAAATCAGACGAAATCACTTTGGTACTATGTACTACTACTCGAAGACTGTATACTAAATGATAATGATAGTCAACATTGGGGCACCTTGGTCATATTTCATAGATGAAAATTTTTGAATATATACCAACGCACATTTATATAAATATATCTCAGCTACATTTTCATTTTTGTTTACTTCTCTGCAGACGGCTTTGCCATGCTTAAATGTACAATCTTTTGTAAAATTATATAATTTCAAGAAGTGATAAAGGCTGTGCCTGATATGTGTGAAACGATAAAGCGGCAAAAATTGCATCAGTGGTTGACGCATGAATTTTATTTGGTTAATTCAATATACCTCCAAAACAATTTGGTTTTTAAATAAAAGAGCTACGGTTTTCTAAAATTGGTTTTGGTTTCTTTATTTCTTAATATCTTGAAAAGTGAAAGTTCTAATAAAGCTGCAGATCGCTCCAAAGATTTAAAAGAATTTGTTTGTGAAGCAATCTGGAGGTATTTTGAAGAGATTTTTCAAAACTGTAAAATGGATTTTGTTTTGGTTGAAATTTTCTAGACGTAACTTTTTTTAGATTTTTTTATTATGTTATTTAATATTTTTTTTTTAATAAAAAATCCTGACACAAAATTTCCTTTTTTTTGTCGGGGAATCTAGGCCGCAATAATTACTTTTTGAACAAAATAAAATATGTTGTGGGTAGAATGGATTGAACTACAGACGTGACTTTTTTTTTTATTTTTACCCGTTAAGATTTTTTACTACGTTATATGAAAAGTTTTAAGCAAAATTTTGTAGCTCGGAGCTGAGAAATGATAGAATACAAATAAAAACACTTTTTTATCAGAATTTAAGAACTCTCAACATGACTAATTTTTTAAATTTTAAGATGTAAGCTCTTTTTCTTACAAAACAAGAGAATTATAACAAAGATGTATGGCAGACAATAAAAGTTGGAGGTTGTATGATGGTTTCATTCAACTCAATAGCAATGTGTGATACGTCGTTGAAAAGATCATTTTGTGTTCTCTATTTTGTTATACGGACAAAAAGCTGTAAAGCATTTGGTTCAAAAGATATTTGGAAAAAACACGATGAAAGCATTATTGCTCTATTCTGCGTATTTTCCAAATATCTTTTCAGCCACATGCGTTACAGCTTTATAAGAGTAAAAATCAAAACAGTACTTAACGTATAATTTTGATAAGAAATAGTTTTTTTTTTTTAATTTAGTGTTTGAAGGGCACGGTAGTGCCCAGCAAAGTCCTGGCACTACACCCTTTTTACAGAATCAAACTCAGGCTATTTTCGACTCCCCCTTTAACTTTAGTACCAAACTCACAGCATTTGCTAAGCTCACCAATTTCAGGTAACTCACCAAATTTCAATTCTTTAACATTATTGGTTCACTGACAGATCATCAAACGTATGGACCACTTCCCGACATCGTAGAATCTTGTAATTTCGAACAACGGTAGGCCCTGTGGTGTACAAAGGAAAAATCGAAAATTCAAGATTTGGCATTCAGGGCGTGGTATCCGCCCATTTTCATAGATTTGATATAGATAATTTGGAGCACTTCTGATTATTTTTTATTTAATCCGTTAAATTACTAAAGTTAGAAATGTTAATATACATTACAAATATGGATTGAATTTCAATGATGTAAAAGTTTTCTAAGAGAATGCCCAAAAAAACCAAGCGTCGATTGAAATAAAACACATATGAGCTGATTGTAGATATCAAATTGATTGTAGATATCAAATACGAAATTATTTTTTTTAAAGTTATCCCCGGGGCTATGACAATTTATTTATTTTTAACAACAAGGTGTTTTTTCATGTAAGCAAAGTTGGTAAGGGCGATGCAGAAAAAAAAGGTATCGATAAAAGAAACATAGTTCAATATCTACTGGAAACATGGAAAACCACAAAAGTTTCAAAAACAAAGTTTCGAATGACAGAGCACAATCGAATCTACACCACAAAGTTAAAAAAATAAAAATGATATCTTAGTATATTAAAAGTACTCTTGTCCAAGAAATCAATACAAAAAAAACGGAATAAACTGTGAAAACAAAACATTTCGGACATTTACCACTGTCGTTTAAAATAACGTATAACGATTTTCTTGTGATCAAATCATGTGATATGTAATGTTAATTACAGAGAGATGGATTTATATATCACGGCATATGGCCATGGTCACGTCTCACGTTCCGACTTTTTACTTTTTATAACGGACACTCACTGGTTCGAATGCTTACGATTTCAAGTATTACATTTATTATTTTTCTAGTAAGACTTTTGCGTAACAATATGGCTGATAACCGCCATTTTGTAAACAAAAACAGTGCCATCTAATGGCTGAAGATTTAAGTGACATGTGCGGATCTATTTAATAATATAGATCCACCACAATGTGTTCATTTCTCACTTTTTACTTTTTTTTACATGAAGAAACACTTAGTTTTAAAAAATTAAAAATTGTCATTTCCAGTCCCGGGGATAACATACTTGTTATCTACATTTATTGATCTTTCAATCCATATACGATTTTTATTAATCGACCCTGGGTTTTTTGTCCATACATTTCTGGACATTCTCCTTTACTACATTTTAAATTATCATCAATTGAAGAAATTAAAAAATAATACTTAGTGCAAACTAAAATCAAGTGATTTAAGGGACTGTTCACACCATAGTTTCTCCTGCTGAATATAGTGTGGTGAATACGCCCATTTATGCAAACAACGACACCTTTTATTCTTCTATAACAGAATAAATTAGTTATGAGTTCCGCGCTATCTATGAACAAAAGATTAACTTATGTTACCCAACACATAAACCCCCAATACCTAAACCACTCTATTAGTATCCAATACCTAAACCACTCGCATCGTTATCCAATACCCAAACCATGAAACAGCTATCATTTGTAATTGGTCGAAAGCTTTGAGCTACTTGTGGAGGAGAAATACATTCCAGCACATTCCAGAAACCCTAGAAGATTCTAGTAGCTTTTCTCGGATATAAATACACCGCCACCAGTCCGAAGACCTCAGTTGGATTTTGGAAGTGAACGAATAAACGTTGGTGTAAAATAGTGAATTAAGAGTTGTGCTTGTTTATAATAAAAAGTATTAGAAGTATTTGAAGTGAAATAAAGGTGTTTTATTTTTCTAAAGTAATTGTTGTTCAGTTTGAATAAAAGAAATAAGTTTTATTTGCGAACCCTTGGCAAAATATTACAATAAAGAGGCCGTTGATTTCTCAAGCTAGCTTGAATAAACTAAAATTCAGGTGACACAGAGCTGATGGAGATGTTATTGATCCGTTGACTAATTTTATAATATAACATAGTTGTAGGATACTACCTGTGCTTCGAGATTAAAGGAAGATTTATTAACATGAGTCTATTATTATAGGGAGGCAGTGTCGAACTGTGTGACCAAGGAAGAAAACCAAGACAGAATCGTAAGAACCTTCTTTGCATTCCCTCAAGTCTGAACTGAATAGAATGTCGCCCAGACTACACAGCCGTATTCAAGTACTGGTCTGACAAAAGATATGTAGAGAAGCTTAAGAACGTAAGGATCCTGGAAGTCACGGGAGAATCTTTTTATAAATCCCAAGGTTTTTTTTAGCTTTTTTTAATAATGTAGTTAAAGTGATCAATAAATGTTAATTTAGAATCTAGAATAATCCCTAGATCGGAAAAAACGGAGACTCTGAATAATGAATAAGAATCTAACATATAGTTAAGTTAATACCTTTTTCTTGCGCGTAAGACACATTGTTATACACTTGTCAATTTTCAACAAAAGGAGGTTTGTATTGCACCAATCCCTGATTCGTAAATGTCTTCTTGAAGTTTTTCACATCAGTCACTGATGGAGGCTATTCTTTAAAAAAATTTGGTGTCATCGGCATAGATAAGCACTGATGAATTTTTCATAATTGATGTCAAGTCATTGATATATAAAATAAATAGTAATGGGCCCAAATGACTGCCTTGCGGAACACCAGAGTTAACCAAAAATTGGTCAGAACGCTCATTACGAAAAGTAACACTATAGCTCCTGTTTTCTAAATAAGATAATATCCAAACTAAAAAGCTTTCGTTGAATCCTAACGGTTCGCGTCCACTGAAACCGAATAATCGGCCAATTTCGGTTCGGAGCTATTTGCAAAAATGTATCGGACGTTCGTCTGAATACCCTCCTGCCGTTGACGACTGACGTCTATTTTTAACGTTGCCGATGTTGGATGTGTTAAACGCAGAAAGGCAAACAAAATCCATACCAACTTGTATTATATTTTGTTTATCAATATCTCTATTGGTGTAATTTTTTGAAAATTTGTCAAATTGTGAACACAATTAATAAATTTTCCAATATTAATTTTATTTTGTATTGATTCTGATATGAAACAACCGACAAACTGACGTGAAATCCAAACAAGTTCGGATTTTTCGGTTGATCGGTTTTTGATGGGCGACATCGGACGGTGTCGGTTGTATTGATGTACGCGCTCGTTTTCTGTTACATACGTTTGATTCAATCGGCGGAGTTTGGCCGATGACGGCCGAGCATAATTCGGCCGATAACGGGTTATGTGTACGCAAACCGTAAGCCATTCAGATTATTGATAAGAGTTTTGTGGCAAAGCTTATCAAAGGCTTTGCTAAAATCAGGAAACACACAATCTATCTGTTTTCGATCTTCAAATGAATCGAGACAAAAAGAGGCAAAGTCAAACAGGTTTGTGACAGTCGATTTCTTTTGGACGAAACCATGTTGGCTATCACAAATAATAGATTTACAGTTAAAAGATAAGACGTTTCAGATAATGGACTCAAATAATTTGGGAATTACAGACCATTTAGCAATAGGGCGATAGTAAGTTATGTCGTTTTTTGACCCCTTTTTATCGAATCGTCGAGCTTCATAATATTTTGAACAATAGTGAAGTTAATTGTATTTAGGTGTGCAAAAATTGGGAGGGAATGTGAATAATCTGAGGGTTCGTGAGAACCAGACTCTACAAATGCATCTTTAAAAAATTTTTCAAACATATTAGATATTTCTCCAGAGGTATGACTGGTTGCGTTATTGAAAGACATGTGGCGGAGGGTTCTGGCAATACCTGTACCTAAGAGACTCGCAGATGATAGAAGCCGCCTTAAACAGGCCAATAGGAGATTGACACGAAAGCAGGCAATCTGACAACCGAGTCTCGATAGAGGCTGCCACGAACCACGAAGACAGAAAGAGGATTATTAAGTTTTGAACCGGCGAACTGACTAGATCGTTCTTAGACCAACATTTATATACAACTATTCCTAATAAAAAAAAGTAGTTTTTAAGCTTTATAAACTCGTGTTTATTCTTTTTCTTGCATTTAGATTCCTGCGACCAAAGACATATAGTTGGGGTAGCCGTCAATTTTTCTTTTACTATTCACGAAATTTCAAAAATGTTTAGGGTTCAGTCTTAGATCACTTTCGATTTCTAAAATGTAATCGGAATATAAAATATTAGAGTAGTCAAAAAACATAAACTTTAAATTGGAGTAAGCTATGTAATCTTCATCAGCTCTGGATTTGGAATATTTCAGCCATGCTTTGTTTCTTTTGTTTTTTAAGTTTTTCAACTCAGTGTTAAACCATGGTGAATTTTTAGACCTACTGCAAGATTTACGTAGAGGAGTTGTTTCATAAGAACATTTAAAAAGGATATTGTGGTGAATATGCCCATTTGTGCAAACAACGACATCTCTAATTCTTCTATAACAGAATAAATTAGTAAAGAGTTCCGCGCCATCTATGAACAACAGATTAACTAATGTTACCCAATACCTACACCACCCAATACCTAAACCTCTCTATTATTATCCAATACCTAAACCACTCGCATCGTTATCCAATACCCAAACCATGTAACTGCTATAATTTGTAATTGGTCGAAAGCTTTTGAGCTGCTTGTGGAAACTTCCCAGTGAAGTACATTCCAGCACATTCCAGAAAGCCTAGAAGATTCTAGTAGCTTTTTCTAGGATATAAATACACGGCCACCAGGCTGAAGACCTCAGTTGGATTTTGGAAGTGAACTAATAAACGTCGGTGTAAAATAGTGAATTAAGAGTTGTGCTTGTTATAATAAAAGTATTGGAATTAAAGTATTTGAAGTGAAATGAAGGTGTTTTATTTTTGTAAAGTAATTGTTGTTCAGTTTGAATAAAAACTACAATATCATAAAATTTAAAACACGTTTCTTTAATATTACAATTAAAAAGAACCTGATTCCAGTTAAAATTACACAACAAATTAAATATTTGATCAAAATTACATTTTTGTAAATTGAACTCAAGATTTTCATTCGATTTGTCAAAGTCATTGAACAATGTTTAGCGATACGTCTAAAGCTGGGTTAGGTCGGTCTTCTTCTAATAATAATAATATATAATATCAGCAGAAGTTACAGATGTATCAGTATTTATGTATATTGTCGGAGAAAAAAATTAAGTCCAACATTTTGTTAAAGCGGTTGGCAACACCATTAAATTGACTCCACAAGAAGCCAAACCATCAATTATTGAGAACTCATTAGTGATTGTCGTGGAATCATGAAACTCGGTACAGCGGTAGGGCTTAAAGTGCGGGCAAAGGTAAAATTTTAAATTTGAGATTTTTCATTCACGGAGCGAGGCAACCACCAATTTCCACAGAATTAATATTAAATATATTGAGAGCACTTCCGATTGGTGCAAGAATATGAAATTTGGTAAAGCGATTAGTTTTCAGGTGTAAACAGAGAAAAAGTTGAAATCATGAAATTTTTCATGCAGGGGCGTTTCATCCACGCACTTCTTATAAATTATTATCATTTCAATGAAGCACTTATAACTTATGAAAATTGGTAGAGGGGAGGTTCTCAATGGGCTTTTATTCCACTCACTTTTCCTGATAAAAAGCATCTTTGCAAAAAGTTATGAAATCACACAAAAACATACCTAAATGTTAGAATAGTAGCCAAGTTCTTGTATATATACAAACACTTTTGCGTACCGAGTCAGTCGTAAAAAGTAGTGAGATCTAAAAGTGCGCCAAGTCCTTAGTTTATTAATGTTAAATATCAAATATTTTAAGTAGAGTAATATGGAAGAACTTCAAAATTACCAGAGAAATGTGTTATTTAATGATTACTGACTTAAATTGAGTTGGTTTACTTGGCAAGTTTTCTTTTATTACCTAGTTACTCAATTTTGAAATGAACACTTTACTAATGGTTAAATATAAGTGTATCTTTAAATTACCATATATGTACCTAATTAATGTTTAAAATAGATTTAAATTAAATAAGCGACCAAAATTTTTAGTTTTATTAGTTTTAACCAAGTGCTTCACAATTATAAGAGATCTTCAAAGTTCTTTATAAATTACATTTGTGACACAGTCCTTAATTTAATGTGTAGATGTTTTTGAAGGAAGAACAAACATTTGAATTAAAAAGCGCCTTCACCCTTTGGTTAAAATTGCACAGTAACGAATTTATGTAGCCTAGTTTCAGGCATTTGCTTTTTATTTTGAACCACCCTATCAACAATAGATATTTTAATTTTTTTTCTAGTCTGTTTATTAACAAAAATATCTGCGACTCATGTTAGTTAGTCAGCGTTAACGTCGTCGTGAGCTTGCCATTTTTCCGCATACCATAAAAATATCGAACACAAGAGCAAAATCTAATCAAATGATTTCATATATAGAAATGTTCATAAAGTATACCTACCTATTATAATAACCCCAATCTGCATGAACATAATACATAGGTCGAAATAATATAGACAGGCACTGATAAAGTTTTTTTATCTTATCTAGGCCACAAAATAAAGTTACCTATTTAACGCACATATTAACGTTTTTGTTTTGTTTTTTTACATTTCAAGTATATCCTAAATTGAATACCAAAACCTTATGTCATTCTCATTTGGGTGTTAGAAATTGCAAAGCAAACAGTTCCACAAAATTAAGAGGACACAAGTGCTTCATACACAATCTACCTTCATTTAAAAGAAATTAAGGTGACACTAATCTTCCATAGCAACAAATCGTCTTAAATCATTTAAATAATCATAATATAACCTACTTGCGGTATTCAAAGTGGTAAACAAAAATAAAACCTAGAGTAACTTTTTTTAATTTGAATGATTAGCTCAACTTGATGGGTTTCTTTGAAACCAACAAATACACGCAAAGTGATTTGAGTGACAAAACTAAAACTGAAACTGATACTTCTTCTTTATTTATTTGTCAACAGTCGATAGTCAGTCATGCCAAACATACGACCTCTGAATAAAAAGCTACAGCAGAAAGCTATAAACGAACTAAACGAAGTTCCAGACCGACTGGAAGAGGATATAGCCAATTTGCGGACATGGATCCAGAAACAGCCACATTTGAAGGCACGCACAGATGACCAATTCCTTGTGACATTTTTGCGAGGATGCAAGTTTAGTTTGGAGAAAGCCAAGGATAAGATTGACAATTATTACACTCTGAGGACAAATTATGAAAGTTCGCTGACTTGTCGAAATGTTGAGGATGCTAGGGTTCAGGAAGTGTTTCAATTGGGGTGAGTTGTTGTTTTTTGCTTAAACTTAAAAATCATAATTATGCGCAAAGTTAAATAAATATTTCACAACAATGTCGTAATAGTCTCGATACAAGAGACGAGACCATTACGACATTGTTGTGAAATATTTATAATGGAGGGGTAAATTAATAGAGAGGAGTTCTAAACAATTATTTCGAAGTATTAATTCATATACAATTTTCATTACAAAAAATTCAATATTTTGTCTATTACATGTACATAACGCCGTAAATTTAACCCTTTTTAAACAAAAATATTGTGTACATCCATCATGGAAGGTTACCATTTTAACATTTTGTCTTGGTTTATTTTATTTTGGTTTAGTGCTTAAGCTTATTGTTGTTTGTTTTTGTTTTGCTCAGAATTAAACCCAATAATAATGGTGGTGTAGGTATTATAGGTATAGTGAATAAGTGAGTGTGAACGCTTTCGGATAAGAAATCAAAAACAGTATTATGGTTTAGATTAACCGACATAAAGAATGGTACAAAGTTTTCGATATTAATCTTTTTCTTTTTTCTTTTTTTTTTTAATCTTTTAACGACAAACAAATTTCAAATACATCAATTTTTAAACCCACGGGTTCAAAGAGTGATTAACGGGGGCGTCCGGGCGTTGTGTTTTTAAACAGTTTTGGTCCGATAAGTTATGCATCAACTAGAAGTAAATTATGAGCTTAAATTAAGAGAAGATAATGGGTCATTTTTTTTGTATTTTTCATTAGGTATCAATGTCGCTAATTGAAAACAAAAGTGTTTATTGATGTTTATAAATGGGCTTTTTTGATTTAATGTTTTTTGGTTTTAATCTATTGAACAATATAAAAAAATAAAATGCACGACTGAATCGCACGAACTTGCTCTCGTAGCTAAAAACTTTAATCTAATAGCTACAAATTGACAATGTCGCGTAATATTTTTTTGGCGTATTATTTTTTATATCAAAATCGTAAGAGTGGTTTTTAGATAAATAACTTTTTGTATTTAAGTTGTATGGCAGGTACTATATTATTTTTTTTTTTTTGATAAACAAAAATTTCAATTTGCCCAAATTTCAATCGTCCGAAAACGAAGTCGAAGGTTTGAAGAAAATCGCTTCAGCCATTTAGGTTAGCAGGTCCTGGTACAGACAGAAAGACGGACATACGCACAGACAGACAGGAGTGGGAGGGACCTACAATTTTATGCCGAATCTGAACGGCTAGCCGAGAAGCACTTATTCATAAAAAGTGATAATTTTGGAGGATTTGTCAATTCCTTGCAAGAGGCAGTACAGTAGTCCTGACAAAAACTTTTTAGATTTTAAGTGGACGAGGCTGAGAAGTGAACTCAGACAGCCAGCTTGACTGTCCAACGCACTTACCATTCCATTACGCTACACTAACCATTACTATAATATTTTATATTTGGAATTGGTAGCTCTAAGGGCCAGTCTGTTCACAGCTGATTATCTTTAATCCATGATTAGTGGAGCTGGGAAATCCTCAAATGTGTTTGTTGATTAAATTTTGTTTAAAAAATTCAAAGTTGCTAATCATGGATTTCAGTAATCAGCCAATTTTGGTTGATTAGTGTTAGTTAATTAACTAACTAATTAACTAACTAATTAACTAACTAAATAACTCACTAGCTCCAACTCAAACTCCAACGCCAACTCCAAGTCCAACTCCAACTCGCCAACTCCAACTCCAATTCCAACTCCGACTCGGACTCGGACTCCAACTCCAACTCCAATTCCAACTCTAACACCAACTTAAACTTTTCAATTCCGACTCCAACTTTTCAATTCCAACTCCAACTTTTCAACTCCAACTTTTTAACTCCCACGAGCCTGACAGTTTTAAGGTCCTCCTACTACTCCTAGTTTGGTCGCAAATTGATATGAGTAGAGAATGAAAAAACTCGGAACTGTAAGCATCCAAAGATACCCAAGATTTCAAAACTCAACAAAAAAAAAAATATTTTGAATACAAATATATACTAGACCTTGTAGAAGGGTTTGCTTATTGCTTTGTATGTGCTTGAAAATACCATTTAAATATGTATTTATTGGCATTTCAATGGGTACTGTAGAGTTTACTATTAAGTCAACTAAAAACAACGTCCTTTCTATTTTCTAGATTGACTAGAAAGTGATTTTATTTGTATTTTATTTGACATTAAAATATTAACTTTATTTTCTAGATATATAATCTAATAATGTATGTACCAGAGACTTTCGTGAACAAATTGATTTTTGGGAATAAATGAGTGGCTAGCTAAATCCAAAAGAAAATTTTATGTTTAATTTTGTCTAATATTGATTTGTTGGTAGCTCTGATATTTTTCTTATAACAGTCCCTGGTATGAGTCAAGTTATATGGATTCGTAAGAAGAATTGAACTTTAGATTTTGATCCGACTTATGATAGGGAAGACGAAAAAATGGGCCTTACATTTCTGTCTGTTTATCTTCGTTATTACATCCCAAATGGCTGAATGGATTTTCTGCAAACTTAGTGTTTTTTAAATAATAATCCCTTAGGGATTTTCTTGATTTTGTTGGGGGTAAAAATAACGGTATTTTATAGCCAATTAAGGAAAAAACAATATTTTTTTTCAAAAACATTTTCTACAATTTTAAACAGAAAGCAGTTAATTACTTTTGGGATATTCTACTTTTCGGTAAATTTGTTTGGTCGATAAATGGTTATCACCTATTGGTACATTTAACTATCTAGATAACAGTTCATTTGATTTTTTTAAATTTTCTTTACAGTGGAATTTCCCAAAATATACCTACTATGTATTTTCGGAAATAATTAATATTTCGAAAACGAGTTTTTTTTAAATTTTGATTACCCTTTTTAGAATACTTGAAAGCAAAATGATTCCTAGTTTCTACTCTTAAGACCAAAACAGTTTTACTTTGCATTGTTATTAACAGGTACATCCCGTAGAACGATTTTTCATATTTTTAACTTTCACATTTTTAGAAGAAGTGATAGAAATTATTTTGTTTTTACAAAAGCTTTTGAAAAGTAGTAAAAAATGTTTTAAATGTTTCCAAATTTGTATAAAGAAAAAAAAAAAACAAAAAAAAAAAAAAACAACACGAATTGTTAACTCGCATCAATTTAAATTTGTTCACGAAATCAAACTGCGTCTTTTTTGACATTAAACAATCTGGTTTTCAGTATTTTATATAGTTATTTCTATATAACTTACATATAAAAATTTTTTTATTAGTAATGTTCACTTAAATTTTCAAAATTTGAAGTAGGTAGGTACCTAATTTGAAAATTAATTTTTCAAAAAGAGCATTTTTTTAAAAATAAAATAATTAAATAGATTTCTGGACTTAAAAAAAAGTTGTTTAATCTTTTATAGTATGACATAAGGTTAAAAATTGTATTTTGCTAATTTTAAACGAATTAAGCATCCTACTGTCTCATAACATTTTACTAAAGTTAAAATCACCAAATGGGTATTTTAACTTCCCATTGGAAATTATTGTTATCTTTTTATAGTATCGTACTAAATCCATATGACACTTTGACCGTTAAATGTCAAAATCAGGGACGTTTGTGAATTTTTTTGCACGAGCTTCCACTTTTTTGGACGTGTTCAGCTGAAGTTTATGAAGGAAATTGGTTTAGTATGATACTAGTAAAAATTATTTAAAATTAAGAAATCTTTAGTAAACTGTTACAACCATATTTATAAAAACAGAGCTTAACTCAGCTGTAACTTTCGAGCTCTCGTTTAAGCATTAAGAGATAACTCATGAATTAAAAGGTTTCTTATTTAACTCTTCGCTAAACCACCTTCCTTGATGGTTAAGCTAGCTCGTAAGTGGCAGAAATCTTACTCCTAATCCACGAGTTAATGATAACTCACTGCAAGCTCCGTTTATTAATATGGCCGTCAAGGAATTACAAAAATGTTAAGTAGTATCAAACTAAAACATTAATAATAGGCTGTTTAAATTTTTGCGCCAGTATTTTTGTCGCTTATAAGCGGGGAAACATAGATCCTCCTGCCAGACAGTTTGTTTGTCTTTTGATCCAACGTATTCGCTCTGGTGCCTTCATATTATAGTTACTGTTTATTATATTACTTTGTCATTATAAATAAATAATTGTTAAATTTTGAAGAGCTGCAGTGTGGAAACTGTTGTGTGTCAACAGACACGGTAGTAGGCTCAAACTACAAAATTTATTTGATATAATAGAGTGAAGTTTTAATCGACAAATTATAGTCTTTCAGGGTTGGAATTGCAAAAAAAATTAAAAATTAAAAATTGTTCTTAGTCCATACCAAAATTGTACACAAAAATTTAAAGTAATTGGAGTAGTCCAACAAATTTTTCAATATTAAAACTTGAAATTAGTTCGATAAGCAATAAGAAGCTAGAAATTCCTTTTGCTTTAAAAATAAACTTAAAACACACACAAATTTCAAAAAAAAAATAATGCCACGGTAGAATTAAAATTTTATTTTAAAAATACTTCTTTTTTGTAAGGATTTATTTAAAGGGCTACATATAGTTTTCATTATTAACTTATACAAAAAAAACAGTAATTCCCGCTTAGTTGACTGAAAAAATTGCAAAAGTGGAGTAGCGATTCAAATGGTTAATTGAACCCCGTTCAATTGATCTTAAAAAATTGCAGCTGAAAAACCAAAAACATGTATACATTTTTGTTTAAATTGAACGGGTAAAAACAACATTATGAAAAGACCTAAAAATAAATTTTAGTTCCTTACTTGGAGCACTAAAATTGGCAATGAAATTTGAATAGTGAATTTATTATATGAATATTTTACCTTTAATTGACCGACTCGTGCAAGTATACGGGTTTTGCTTAATTGAACAGGTCGGTCAATAAAGCGGGGATTCGTCAATTGAACCACCCGGATAATTTACCGACAAATCTGAAAATTTTAAATACGTAATATATTAAAAATTGTAATGCTTATACAAAATATTATTTTTTCCAGGATAACATCGCTCCTACCAAATCCAATAGGTGAAGATGGTCCCAGGATTCTGATCCTACGTCTCGGTCATTATCCTGCTGACAAATACACCCTTTCAGAAATATTGCGAGCCAGTACAGCTTTGCAACAAATTGCCATGGAAGAAGATGACAATGTTGTCATTAGCGGATTTTTTCTAATCTTAGACTTCACCGATATAACAACAGGACATTTCTTCCAATTGAATCCATCATTTATGAAAAGATTTTCGGTTTTCATCGAGGAGGCGCTGCCATTGCGTTTGAAAAGTGCACATTTTATAAATACACCTCCTGGTTTTGAGACAGTTTTCAATTCAATTAAATCACTAATGCCTGTTAAAATGCAGCAAAGAGTAAGTGAAATTAAAAAATCGTTTTATCGTTTTTATAACCTAATAATCTTTTGAATTAATATTGTTTTAGTTAATAGTTCATGGAAAGAACATAAACGAACTTTACCAAACTGTACCTCTAGAATACCTTCCAATCGACTATGGCGGTGAAAATGGATCATTTGAGGAAATCACAAATTACAGTGCTAAAAAAGTTGTGGCATATCGAGACTACTTTAAGGAAGATGCTCAATATAAGACTGAAGAAAAACTTCGAGTGGGGAAACCTGTTAGTTTTGATAACGTTTTCGGGGCAGAAGGGTCTTTTAGGAAAATTGATATAGATTAATTACATATTAATAGTTGTTGTTTTATTTTCTTTTTGAAAAAGG
This sequence comes from Melangyna quadrimaculata, assembly GCA_949320155.1. Lineage (NCBI taxonomy): Eukaryota > Metazoa > Arthropoda > Insecta > Diptera > Syrphidae > Melangyna > Melangyna quadrimaculata. The sequence continues at coordinate 47,621,695 of OX439483.1, forward strand.
AAATGTATTTTATATTGTTACTTATTTTTTCTTTGTTTTTATGGTAAAATATTTATAATTGTTAATATTAGAAAAAAAATAAAATGGAACTCTTTATTACACTGATTATTTTTTTTTTTGAACTTGAAATTAATTTTTGTTTTCAGAATTCTGCATTTTCTATTAGCATTATTAATCACTTTTGCAAATTTATATTCATGTCGATTACAGAATCCCCAAAACTCGATCCGCATTACTGTAGTCTTCTCTTTTCTTTTAACGATAAATGAGTAGATATGTAAGAGATCAATGCACTTCGGATTGAGTTTTGAAGATTCTGCAAATAACATGATTGTGTTCCCGGATTATGATACTAAATCACTGGTCTTATTTTAATATGTTTTGTTATAACTCGAAAACTAAACCGAATTGGAGAATTTAACTTAACACACTTTTTGTAGGAAATTTAATTTTCTACCAACAATGGTGATTTAAAAAAATGTTATACAATATTTTAAGCAGTAAAATTTAACAAAAACAAACCTAAAAACTCACGATAATTTTTGTTTACTAAATTGCTCATTACTTTTTTTTTGGAGCAAAGGTTTGCCCAAGACATACCAGAATGAAACAAAGTAGACGCTCAAAAAAAAGTTATGACCAATTTAGTTAAAAAAAAAGCTGCATGACAGGATTGCACAAACTTGCTCTCGTAGTTAACAAGTTTAACGTATCTAGAAATTTATGTACACCAATATATTATAATATCATTAAAAAAATTTAAATAATTTATTACTATAAATGCGTTAAAATAATGAATGCCATCTGATTTATAAAATTTAATTTAAATAAAAAAATCGTTGGAGCTGTTTTTAAAAAAAATTATTTTTAACATATGCAATTACTTTCTTAAAAATCCAAAATTGTTTGGATTGTGAAGGGGCTCCTGTATAAAAATTTTGGTGGAAATCGGTGTAGCCGTTAACAAGAAATTTGAAAACCAAACAAAAATCGGTTCTATGACAGGTACCGTTAATAACCGTTATTTGTAAAGTTTTTTTTCTATCAAAATATTGACCACACCTTTAACAGTAAACACATCTTTTTATCAAAATTATTGAAGCCGTTTTCGAGAATAATAATTTTTTTTAACGGGTTTTTTTAACATTTGTACGGAAGGTACCGTTATTTTTGAATTTAGAAACATAATTTTTTCAAGTATTCTACAAAATAATAAAAAATTAACATTAAGTTTTCAAAATATCGACCAAGTCGTTTTCAAATATTAGGTTTACAAAAAAAAAATTTTACTTTTTAGAACTGTTTTCCAGAAAATCAAAAAGATGGTTGTACTGGAGCAAAGTAGCATTTTATTATTTTAATTATTTGATTTTTTTTTTTTTTAAATCCTCGGAGCCGTTTTTGAGAAAAATATTAATTTCCTTTTTTGTTGAAAATATTGTATGACAGGTACCGTTATTTTTGGTCCTTAAAAAAATGAAAAAAAAAAATGTAGGCATATTAGACATATTAGACAAAAAAAATATGTACCAAGTTTGAAGAAAATCCCTCCAGCCGTTAAGGCTGTAGGGGCGATGACAGACAGACAGAATTACGGGACCTACTTTGTTCGCTTTCGCGAAAATTATTATCTTGAGTTCGATTATTTTTACGAATCCAAAACTTGCCTTATAATACTTACATATATCGCAAGTAAAAATTAAAGTTACTGATTTTTTGACTATTTAGGTCAGTTTTTGTTTAATTTCCCTATTTAAATTTTTGCATACATTTTTTAAACTACCAATATTGATAGCAATCCAATTTCCTACAAAAAGTATCTTAAGTTCAATTCTCAAATTTGCCTCAGTTCTCGAATTATACCAAAAATATTGAAAATCGACCAGTGTGACCATTCTCTCAGAAATACATGGGTGAATTTAAGCAAAATTTCTGTTTTAAGTATAAGCTTAAGCTCCACAAAAAATATATTCAATATAATAAATACTCGTGAATGTAATTTTTCCTTACCAAAAGTAGTTCGCCCGATGATGGAGTAGCAACACTCCGAAACGCGTCGCATTGACAAATACATATATACAAAAAGTTGTGATATTAGTTTTTTTAAATTTAAATTATGTAAATAAAATTTTTTTTTAACAAATACAAAATAAAATTTGTCGTTTTTTAATAATTTTAATTTAAGTATAAACAAAATATCATAATTAAAACACACAACTTGGAGACGAAAACTCCACAAAATGTACCCAACAAAATGTATACGCAAAAGCCTATAAATGTGACTCATGGACAATTTTTTAAATTCTGAAACCCTTTTAAAGCTAAATCATTCATCATTTTGATGTCAAGTTTAGGCTGATGATTTAACAGATGAACAAGGTTTTTGTAGCAGAAGTCATGCTAAAATGTTCTGTAGGTTTTTACTTGCTCCATAGCCATAGGGCAAGTATTGGTTTCGTATCAAACAGAAATTGGGGTTTTAATCTAATTTAACTTTACGATGAGGGAGAAGTCAACATAAGTGATTTTCGTCAAGACGTCCGGTCCGTGCGATTGTGCGTCCCGATGTACATCGAGCTATCAAGCTTCCAATTTAAGGCGTAAGGCTAAATTCTAATTTTTGTTTAAGCTCATTAGAATGGCTAGCAGCCATTTAACGATTTCGGTTTTATGAAGTTTTCTCAAGAACGGATCTATCGATTTTGATTAATCTTTATACATGGTATCTCTAGGACAGTTCTAATAATACTGCATGCCACGTTTTTTTCCAAAAAGTTCGAATAATGGAAAGAAAGTAATGAGTTTTTTTTTTTGAAAAAATTGCATTTCTTACACTTAATTATTTCCCTCAGATCTAGTCATTGACTTAAATGATTTTATCATTATTTTGCGATATGTTACTTCTAAAAAAGTCTACGAATATTGCATTTAAAATTTGTATAAATATATTTTTTCAGAAAAATTAAATCTAAGAAATTTTCTTTTATTTTTTCCAAATTTGTTTGTATTTAAACAAAAAAACTCCAAAATGCTAAATAACATATTTTTTTTATTTTTTTGTTAAAGACAACAAAACATTAGCAAACCATTACTTAGTAGGTATATCTACGCAATATCAATATCTTGCTACACTTTATACTTTTTATAGCTACGAGAGCAAGTTCGTGCGATATTTTTTATATTGGCCTGGGTACGAATCAATTTTTTAAGATCCTGTCGTCTGAAAATTAAAATAAAATGTTGTTTCGCTATTTTGGGTTATGTAACAACACACGGGATATGTTCATGGTGTCGGAATAATTTTTTTGTTTGTGCTGCCTTAATTATTTGAATGATTGTAGTCATAAAGTTTATTTTATTATTATCAACAAAAATTTGTCAGTTCTTTCGCTTTCTTATCTCGATTTGTGGAAGACCCTTAGTTAATATAATAAGAAATAAAACTAATGCGTATTTTAACTTTAGCTATCAATTAAAAAAAAACACTCAAACATTCATAAAAAAACCTTTTTCATACAAATATACATTTTTACATTATACTTCCTCATTCACGCATGTGATTCTTTATTTATGGAGTTCTTTTGATAAAAACATAAACATTATATGCTTACAAGGCCGTAGCCAGACAAATATTGGGGGGGGGGGTGGTGGTATATGATTTTCCAAAAAAACTAGTACTTTAATTTTTCATATTGATTTTTGATTTTAACTAGTTATCAGCAAGTAAGGCTTCTTTAAAAACATGGGTGCAAACTTTTAAACGATTCCATAAAGTGTAAAAGCCATTTTAGTAAGTAACTAAGTTAACAAGATTATTTTGGTAATTTTAACCGACAATTTACTAAAGTTAAAATCACAAAATGGGTACTTTAACTTTTAGAAATTTGCTAGATCCATTATGGCATCTGATGGTATATCTCACCGATGGACCTGAGGGGTTCAGGTGTGTGTCCTGCTGGTACACAACTTTTTGATTTTTATAAATAATGAAACAAAAATGATAAAATTATAATTATCGAATACGTGCTCTAAGCACATGTTGGGTTTCCATGAACATATCAACGCATAAAAACGATAATTGTGTTTATCAAATTTAAACCCTACAAATATTCTACTATCTGCTCAATTAACAATTAACTAGTTAGCAAAAGGTTTAAAATTTTGGAATAGCTAGTAAATTGCTAAATACTTAGGAAATTGCTAACTTGTAAAATGCTAAGCCCTTAACAATTAGTACAGTAACTATATACATTCACGTATACGTCAAATCTGGTATTACTGATTTTTTGCTGATTTAAAAAATGTAATATAACTAGTAGTTTTATCAAACAGTATAATGGCAAATAAAGAATAATGATAATACTAATTTTTTTATCGCTAAATTTTGAATTGGTGTATGTTTTTTGGAAACTATTGTGTGTACAGAGTTGCCTTTGGTCTCAATTTGATGCAAATAAAGTTACTTTGAAATCGTAGAACAATGCTTTTATTTAAAATTAGTTATTTAGGACTAGAATCATTAATAACTGAAAAATGCGCGAAAAAATCGCGGTTTTTCAGATTTTTGACCATAAAGCGGTCGTCGCTCGAGGTCGAAAACTTAGGTTATTTACTTGGCCAATATCCTGAAAAACTCACCAAAAAATCAGAAATACCTGATTTGACGCGAACGGTACCTTCCATAAAAATTACAAGGTTTCTGGACTAAATCGTGCCATTTTGTACCATTGTTTTTAAGCAAGATTAATGATTCATTAATTACACATGCTTATTGTGTTTATAGTATTTATTTTTCCGAAAGCTTTTGATGCACTGATTTCAGATATTCCAGTCTAAACATGAAAATAACCGTTTTTTTAGTATATTTGATGTTAACCAAGAAACCCGTAATTGCACGAGAAACTCTTCGTGTGACGCTACTAAATTCTCTTCTTATTCAAACACAAGTCTTTTTTAATGCCGGCAAGAACCGAACTGTTTTTCATTAGGTGTGTTATGCCTGTTCCAAAACAGAAAAATAAATACAAAGGAAATTGAAAAGGGTTATCAAGCTAAAACAACTAACAAACTATTTTTTTCTCGAAAACATCGTATTTGCAATTATATTGAGATTTGTAGAGGAAAGTTATTTTACTTTTTTTTTTGAAAAAAAAAAATAATAATAATAATAATACATTGACATGAACAACCTCAAATAAGCAAAAGAGCATTTTTTCCATTTTTTGTTTGGAGGTCTCGAAAACCACGAAATTAACACCGTCAAATCATGCAAAGAACACAACGTACTCGAAAACATATAAGTTACTTCCAGAAATAACAACAGTGTTAGCCTAAGGTTATTAAAACATTTGGGGAATTTGGGCATTAAAACTGAATAGTTAATAATGGTTTTGCAAATTTCCAACCAATAAATTAGTTTTCCGAACTAAGTTTGCTCTCAAGCTGCCAAGAAGTATCTACCTTTCTATAGATTTTGCTGTGGAAAACAATTTATCAAAGAGCAAGACACATATTTGAAAAATTTCAGGGTGGGGGGTCAGACCCCTGTGATCCCCCCTGGCTACTGCCTTGTATGCTTAGATTTTGTCCTTCATGATAGTAAATGTGTTTTTGCATTTCAATAAAAAAAAACCGATCCAATTACAACAATAATAATTACAAAAGTGAAATCTTCAAAGATAACAAAACAACCAAACAAACCATGAGTTAGTGGAAGCTTTCAATAATGAATTGGATACGTCAATGAGGTGAGTAATATGTCAATTTGTTATAATCAGAACTTAACTATTCTTCGTTATTTAATAGTTTATTTTTTGTTTATGGAAACGATCGATAAGCAATTAATATTATTTGTACTCAACTCAGTGAGGTAGTCAGCATTTGTAAAGTGTCTAGTCTGACACCATCAGTAGGATCCAGGTATGAGCTTTTGCATGCGACCGACGTATGCGCTTAAAAATCATTTACAATTAATATAAACAATATTTATACCTGCCTAGTCTTTATCTTCTTTGTTGGTGGTCACAAATAGGGCTCGCCACGAGACGAGAAAAGTCTCGGTTTCGATCATTGATGTATCATTTTTTACGAAAACTCAAAGTTGAAAAATCGAGGTCTTGCATGTCGAGACCGAGACAAGACGAGACGAGACAGGCTTTTAAGCAACCGAGACCAGACTGCATATTTGGACCGAAATTTACAGAGAGTCTAATAAATAAAAAAAATCCAATTTCAGTTAAATATTTATTTTCTTCTACACGCATTCAAACTATAATTTAATATATTTTGTTCCAATAATCAACAAGTTGGCCGGAAATCGTATTTTTTGGAGACGAAACCGAGACGAGACTTAATTATACGAGACCGACTCGAGACCGAGACGAGCCTGAAAATTTTCAATTTTAACGAGACCGAGACGAGACTTACAAAAGTCTCGCAGAGTCTCGACTCGTGGCCAGCACTAGTCACAAATAAACCCTATTATAAACAACACGAAAATAAATAAAATCCACGACTGGATCGCACGAGCTTTGGTCTTGTAGCTATACAGAGTGTCCCATCGTCACCGGCCCAGAGTTAATTTTAATTTGAAAAACTTAAGAGGTAATTTTCTCGTTTTCGCTTCCTTTTCTACTTATAACGGTTTTTATGATTTTTGATCTTTTTTCTTTTAACTAGCTCTAACTTTGCCAAACTGCATCCGATTCTTGGAGAGTAAACACTTTGTACTTGCCATACAATTTTTCTATGCGGATAACGATTTTTTATCACCTTTTTTAGGTTACTCGCTACAAACAAGAATTAATTTTAATTTTGTGTTATTTCTTGAACTTTCTTTTTTTTCTGTTTTTATTTTTTTTAATAAATGTTAGTGTTGCATATTGTTAAAAAAATGTTATGTTTTTTTTTAAGAAAATAAAATGGGCTTTCATAATAAAATAGAAAAGATGCCCCTAAGTAAGGTGTTTTTATGAAAGAAATGACACCAAAGTAAAAAAAACGACCTAAAATGATGGTTTGATATTTAATTGTGTTTGATATTTAATGACACAAAAATCGTTATCCGCATAGAACAAAATTGTATGGCAAGTATAAAGTGGTTACTCTTCTTGTGTAATTAAAGCCAAAAAATCAAGAATCGGATACAGGTTGGCAAAGTAAGAGGTAGTTAAAAGAAATAAGATCAAAAATTATAAAAACCGTTATAAGTCGAAAGGGAAGCGAAAACGAGAAAATTACCTCTTAAGTTTTTCGACTAAAAATAAACTTAGGAACCCATAGTTTTCCTTTGAGCCGGAGACGATGGGACACCCTGTATAACTAGGGCTGGCAAAGAGCACGAGATGAGACGATACTGCCTTTTAAGCATCCGAGACGAGACCGATACGAAACTGTATATTTACTGAGACCGAAATTTACAGAGTTTCATAATTTTAAAAATCCAATTTCAGTTAAATATTTTTATATTCTCCGTATAGTTTGAATATGTGCAGATTCAAACTATACGGGGAAAAAATTATATTTTGACGTATCAAAAATATTTCGTCCCAACCATCAACAGGTTGTCCGTAACTCGTATTTTTCGGAGACGAGACGGGACGAGACTTCAAATTCAAATTTTCTCGCGAAAAAGGCGAGACTGAGACCAAACGAGACTCAATTATACGAGACATACTCGAGCCCGGGAAAAAGGCGAGACTGAGACCAAACGAGACTCAATTATACGAGACAGACTCGAGACCGGGACGAGACTTACAAAAGTCTCGCTGTGTCTCGTCTCGTGGTCAGCCTTAGCTATAACAACCAGAATTTAGCTTTAGACATTGACCGTTCGATAATATTTTTACATCGTTAATAAAAATTTTTGATTTGTTTGTATATACAGGGTGATTGGTATAAAGTGCACAGAAAAAAGCTGTAACGAATATGTTGGGTTAAGATAAGAAAAAAATCGTATAAGAGGGGGAGTCTATTTCCCTCCCTTTAGGCGGGAGGGTTAATTTTCTAAAAAATTACTTAAAATAGAAAAAAAAATTATTTGAAAACAACGGTAAACTTTGCAATGCCCTGCCACATCTTTTTGGAAAGCCGGAAATCTCTTCTTTAATTTCCATTTTAAATAAAGTTGCCTTTGTGAATAGTTTTAAAAAAATTAATTTTCAAACTTGAAATTTTGGGAAAAAAAATTGAAAAAAAAAAAAATTCAAACAATTTTTTTTTTTTTCAAATACTATGTTATTAAGCATAATTTTTGTTTTCAAAACTTAACGATCTTGTCAATTTTTAGTCAAAAATTGAAAACTGCATGGTTCTAGCACCTTTACTTTTCAAGATATTAAAAAATAAAGAAACCAGCATCTTAGTAAAAACGAGGTTAATGATAATCAACTGCTTGCTGAAATGATCATTTAGCCGGATTGTTCTTAGTTTTATGAGGAAGTTGCTTCAATTAATGTTTCATATCTTGAAAAGTAAAAGTCCTAGATCCATTCGGTTTTCAGTGTTTGACTAAAAATTAATAAGAGCATTGAGTTTTGAAAACAAAAATAGTATTTAATAGCGTAAAATTTTGACAAAAAATTAGTTTTAATTTTTTTTTCTTCAAAATTTCGAGTTTGAAAATTATTTATTTAAAAACTATTCACAAATGAAACTTAATTTAAAATGAAAATTGAAGATGAGATTTCTGGCTTTCCAAAAGAGTATGGCAGGGCACTGCAAGCCTTACCGTTGTTTTTTAATATTTTTTTTTCTGTTTTAAGGCAATTTTTTAGAAAATTACCCCTCCCGCCTAAACGAAGAAAAATAGACGCCCCCTCCCAATCGATTTTTTCCTTGTCTTAACTTAACCTAATCGTTACAGCTTTTTGGCGCACCTTATACTAATCACCCTGTATAAAAAAATGTAGAAAACTTCAAAATAAAATAATTTTTTTTTTTTGATGTACGCACCGCACTGACGCACAGTCAAGCAGACCGATCGATGACGGAAGTCTTGACGAAAATCACTTTTTTGACTTCTCCATCCACATGCTGTTTATTTTTATTAAAACCTCGATTTTTTTTTTGACACGCCCTATTAGTAAAAATTCTCGTAAAACATCTTGTAATAAACTATCTCGAGTTGTCAATCTTTATCAATTTTTCTGCATAACCACAACTTTCTTTAAATGAATAAACCATCGATCAAAATATACCGTGGCGAAAAATGTGAATAAACCATCATATTATCTTCAATACCTATTTATATGAGTTTAGTCAGAAAATTAAATAAACCGGAACGTTGCCTTTTAAAGCTTGGCAACCCTATGCTTTGCCCACATTTCAATAGGCAATCTATGCACAAATTATTTGTTTATATTTATACGTACAAAAGTACGACCTATATAATGTATATATGTATGTTCCTACCTGCCTTTAGCTGAGAATAACTATGAGGGTAGGTGGATCTTTCAATGACTGTATATAAAAATAGCTTTCTATATTTTTGGTTTATTAAATTATTACGAACTTTTTTTTTATTTTTGATTGTTTTTGCATTTTCGCTCAACACCGAATAAATCAGGTTTGCTATGTAGGAGACCTTGAACTTATGACTTAATTAAGATAGCTTTAGGAGTCTGTTTTAGCTCATAAATTTAAATTGATAATGGTTAAGTCATAATAACTTTAAATTAAACCATTGTACCTTCATATTATAATTTCTCGTGATTCTTATCTAAATTACTATCACTAACCATTGTGTTTGGATTGAATATGTTAAATTAAATTAACGACATTTTAAACTTAACTTGTTGCAACTATACTTCACGAATATAAAGCATGTAAAAAAAGCTTTCGTATAGACTTTGGACCTCTTAATTTAATTTATTTTAAAGTACCTTGCATAGTTATACTTCACTTCCGTGATATTGTAACTGTAAGTACTTATTTAACAATAAAGTACCTACATACATACAAACTTGAACAAATAAGCTGTATGACTTGTAAAAATTGACTATTGTAAAGGTGTATCGTTTAAATGTAAAGCTTTTGGTTGTAAAAAAAAATAAATTAATAAAAATAATAAATTATTGAAATTAACTGCACAACAAAATAAAATGTGCATATTAAAGCTATTCATCATGGTTGCCAACTGTATATACCTCGGTAGAAAAACTGTATATACCTGGGTAGAAAATTCTCCGATTTCGAATAGATCGAAAAAAAGTTTCTCCCAACGGATACCTCGAAAGGGCTGATTGTTTCGTTTTTGCAAGTGTTTAATTTTTATCCGTCCTCCGTGTTCTCAGTTGCTGTTGACGCAAAAGCTAAGAAGAGAGGACGTATGGATTTCCAGTTTAATCACTTTTTAGTCAGGTTTTGTCATAATATAGTGCTACTACCTTGAATGAAGCAGGCTGCTGGATACGTAGAGTATCAGCTTCTTCTCCTTATTTTTGCTTTAAACTTAGTTTATAGCTAGGGAATACGTCCAACCAAAATCGTCTGCACCGAGATTTCGTAAAGCTAGGGAATTAGTCCCATTTTTGTTTTCGCTTTAAATTGAATCGAGGCTAGAGAGTACGTCCCACAACTACCCATATTGATCGACCGCTTTGCGCTAATAGGGATCACGTCCCATTACAATTCGCTTTTCTTATAAATTTTAAGGTAGGGAGTACGTCCCACAGTTTATATGTACATAATACTTTTTTATATAAGCTTTATTTAAGCAACACAAAATAATTGTACCTTTATATGAAATAAGATGTTATTTTATCAAATATAAAAAAATAATAATAAACATTCGTAAAATTGGCGTTCCGATTTCCGAACCTAATAAACACAGAGTTTTTCATTGCTTTCCACGATAAGACCTTGGACCCCGCTGTCCAGGCACGCAGCCAGAGGGGGGGGGGGTTGAGGGGCTGAAAACCCCCCTCCCCCAAAATGATTTTGAATTAAAAAAATAAAGAGTTTAAACTTTTTGGTATAAATTAAAATCTCTAAAAATAAGGAGACTATTTAGGTAAAGTTAAATGTTTTAAAAACGAGACACTATTTAGGTATAATACTTATTATGAGCAGACTAATAACTTATTACGTATGTTATTAACTACGTTCACTTTGTGTGGTGTTGAAGCGAGCTGGACCTCGAAGCTGATTCGAACCTTTGTATATATTTTCGTTGAGTGGTAATGAACGAATCTCGTTATCAATCAATCCTACTTATAAGGAGTAGAGTATTTTTTTGCATATTTGTTTAAAAATATGGACTTATTTTATGTGTGTGTATTCAATTTTATTTGATGATTTGACCAATTTCCTTCTTCTGTAATCTCAACACCATTTTAGCACAACTGCAAGTCGAAATCTATAAAATTTAAATCCGGTCCTTCTGTGAGTGAAGTGGATTGGGAAATCGATTAATTTGTTTCTTATGCTGAGGCTACACGAGCCAGTGGCAATACACTCACATTTTCTTACCAACAGACACAAACTTGAGCAACTCGCTCGTCTCAACTGGCTTGGCATTTTCGAAGCCAGTTTGAAGCAAGTGAAGGAGCTTTTAAGTCGGAACCACTCATGTCTCGTGTGTTGTGTTGTGGCGTCGCCGTCATTCCATATATTTCCTACGCCACACAGCAACACAACACACGAGACAAATATGGTTCTATAATAATTCTAAATATATTGGGTTTTTAGAGGTTTTTTAATCCATCATCTTGGTAGCCATCCTTGAATGGAGTTTTACAGTCCATACCTTGAGATATAGGTAATAAACTAAAGTTTGAGGTACATAGAATATTTTGTTCCAAATGTCACCCAAAAGCCCTAACATCCACTTTTCCACGAGCAAACAATTATATCTAAAAAAAATCAGATTTCTTAAAGGTTTTCCAATACATCATCTTTGCCAACGTTCTTCAATTTGTATCTTCTATCTATTTGTATCTTGTATCTTCGTATAACTTATCTAAAAAAAAGGGGATACAAAATATAAAATTTACTTTTTTTGAATAGAGAGAAAAGACAAAAATGCAGAAGATCTTCGTATACACGCAGATTATATAGGAAGTATACCACAATGCAGATATGAAGACGGAAATGTTCACTCATGATGGTTCTCTTTCACACGCTCGGATTTTTCACATACTTCTTTCCCGTTCTACTTTTCTTTATATTTGCAGATGAAGATACATGTAAATCCAGCATGTGACTTGATAAATCGGTAAAAGAATATTTTGTTCCAAATATTGTCACCCGAAAGCTCCAAAATCGCATATTTCCCAAGCGAAAAATTAAATCCCAAAAAATTCGGGTTTTTACGAGGGTTTTTAATCCATCATAATCATAGCCATCATTCAATCATATTTGAAAGTTGTTGTCTATTTTTGAAATGTTTAAATTTCTTGTCCCCCCCCCTCTACTTAAAAGTTGTGGCAGAAAGAATATTTATTTCAAAAATGTTGACCAACGGCTCTATATACAAGCCTGAATGAGTCCACTTGCTTCTCAACTGGGTTCGAAAAAGGCAAGGCAGTTATGTCGGATTTGCATGAGTGGCAAAATGTCCTTATTTAAATATTAAATACAAAAATTCAAATTATTACACTTTTAGTTTTGTATTCTTTGTTTATAGAGCAACACCTTAGTCTTTGGAGCAAACCCAAACCACAACCCCCCCCCCCTATCCGAAACGAAATCCTGGCTACGGGCCTACCGCTGGCCTACCTCAGCTGGAAACCAGAAAGCATCACAAAAATAAAATTAAATCCTTGAAGTGGTTACTTAAAAAAAATTAACTAGGCCCAGTTTCTCAGTGCGAGATAATACCAGTTTAAGTTAAACTTTTGAATTTTCTGAGTTAACTCGAGCTTAACTTTAAACTCGTCACTGAAAAATTGCCCCTTAATTAATATACAAATATTTTAAAGTTTCCTCAAATATTTTAAGGAAAAACATTGGAACACAAATAAAAAAATAATTATTAAATTGCAGATAAAAATTTAATTTCGAAAAATGTTATCAACAGTAAAAAAAAAAGTTTTTAAATTTTATTTATAAATCAGATAAACATATTCTTGAAAATGTTGATATGCAATATTTAACTTTTACTTCTATTTAAAAAAAAAATATATTGGAATCAGTTCAATGAGAGATTCGAAAATATGAAAAACTGTAAAGTAAATTTGGTTTTTTCTAAAAGAAGATTTCAATAATGAAATAAAACACGCAATTTTGAATCAAAATTTTTGGAAAAATTTTCGACAAATATGTATATGTATGTTGTATGTTTCGACATTATTTCTATGGAATATTCCGTTATTTTTGGTCTTAGGAAAATGATTTTTTCAAGAACTCTAGAAAATATCAGGAAAAATTGACCAATTCGTTTTCGAAGTATTTATTGAGTTATCCTAAAAAAGTTATTTTAAAAAGTTTGTCAAAAATGTTGGCATACAATAGTTTTGTTCAGTGATGATAAAGTCAGATCAGAACAGAACAGAAAAGCATAGATTCGTGAAAAAACACAAATAAGAACAGAGAATCAAAAAAGCAAGTACAGAAAATCCTGTTCAATTCTTAAATAAACCGTTCAGAACAAAATCATTGAACAGCATATCAGAACTCTACTATACTTAACTTTTTACTATACTATACTTTTTAAAAGCTTTTGATTTTCTCGAAAACAGTTATATTGAAATTTTTCATTTTTTTTATTGCAAAACTTCTAAAAAGTATAAACATTATTGTCTACCAAAATTGGAAAAAAAAATTGAAAATTAAAAAACAAATCATTTTTTTTTTAAACTAAATATTTTGAAAATGATTTATAGCCCAGCCAAATTAGACAAAAAAAGCCCAAACCCGACAAAATTTTTTACAGGTATATTTTTTTAGTGGAAATGTTCAGAACAGTGTCCTTAATCAACTGTTAAAAGTCCCAAGCAATCCGGCAAAATCTTGAAAAAATGCAGCCATCTTGCACTCTTTGTTTGTGGCTATATCTATGGAACTTGTTGCCCTAGAAGGCCCATTCAAGTGACAAATTGACAAGCTTAAATAGCCAAAATCAGGAAAGTAAATACAAATTAATTAAAGGTATTACATGGCTACTGTTTTAAATTAAATGAATTTAACAGACTAAATTACAGTTTTTGAAAAAATTACCCTCCCATAAATATTTATTATAAGGCTGAAATTTTGTGGACAGGTTCAGAACAGTACCAACAATCATTTTGTGTAAGCTACCAAAAAATCCCTGTTGGGGTTAGACCACAATTTAAAAATAAAAGTACCATAATCTGTATTTTTCTGTTTTTGGCTATATCTGGGTACCTTATTGTCCTAGAAAGACCATTCAAACGTAAAATGACCAGGCTTCGACTTCAAAATCAGCGAAGCACACACAAAATTAGGAACAGGTATTTTATGGCTAAACTGTTTTGAATGAAACTAGGTACTTTAACCGAGTGAAATGCACAACAACTAGATACAAAATATCAGGACGCTGGAACTTATGTCATAAATGAATCATCTTTCACGCTTTTTATTTATGCGATCAAACCGAAATTATAAACTTTATTCAAGTGAGCTACGGCGCGGCGGGTGCTTGGACATGTACTCCCATCTCTTCTTTTTTTCACGCAATGACAGATTGTGACACCACATCTGCTCTCTATCGGAAAGGAAAAGTAAGATCTTTTAAAAAGCTCCAAGCAAATGCAGAGTTGCGCGATAGAGTTGCCATTTTCAACAAGCCAGATGCCACGCATGCAGAAATCGCAGTGGCAGGAGAGGCTTTTCTGCTTTCGCTATATGGATGCTCTATAAGTAGCTCATTAGACATCGAACGATATAATTTGTATATGCGAACTGTTGCCAAGCAGTCGATTAAATCACAATTTGATTTGTCAAGTCTTCCACCAACATCCTCTGCAGCAGAGCAACACTCGTTCATAGTATATCATCAGGTAGGAATCATAGTCTCTGAAATCTAGTGCTTGTTATAAGTCAGATTCTGATTTTTAAGGTACAAGCCTGGAAAGGTATCCGTTTACCCGCGACGCTATGGGGATGGGCATTCAAAAATGGACGCTTAGGATATTCTTAAAATAATATCATGCAACTGCAAATGCGGATGCGAGCGTAATTGTGCTTGCCGACAAAGTGGCCTTAGCTGCACGGCAATGTCTGGTTATTGCGCCGGTCATGGGTATAATAATCGACCAGAATTCATCGATGAAGGCGACGGTGAAGATATTGTTTGATTCGAAGTTAATGATTGTAAAACATATTTGCGGTAATGAGGTGTTTTATTGTTCTGTTATTATTTCCAGATAACGAGCAGAGCAACCGAAGTTGCTGAACAAATTTTAAAATTTGTATCACGATATTTCTTTCCTTTATTATATTGTTATAATTAATACACTTAAAAAAACTGCTCCTGGCATTTTCATATTTGGGTCTTTTTTTGGAAACTTAACACCTATGATTATTGGTACTGTTGTGAAAATGTCCATTATATATATAATTAATATTTATGGGACATGGGTAATTTTTTCGAATTTGCACTGTAATTTAGTCTGTTAAATTCATATAATTTTGTAGAATACTTGAAAACTTCATGTTTCTTAATTCAAATAGAACGGTAGGTACCTTCCATATACAAATGTTGTAAACCCGTTAAGATAAAACTTATTTTTCTCGGCTCCAAGAATTTTGATAAATAGATGTGCGTGTTATTAAATAACATATTGATATTACGTTCTACTTTTTAATTGAAAATTATGTTTTTTTGGGTTCTTATTAACAGTACTTCCCATAGAACAACTTTTAATACTTTCGACTTTTTCTTTATTTAATTAACCGATTAAAAGTATTTTTTTGATTACAGAAAACAATTAAAGGAGAATGGGCATTTTGGTCTACCTATTGCCCACAAATGAGATATATATCGTTGGAAGGCTAAGTCATAGTACATCATTTTTGTGTATGGACACGAAGCTAATATTGCAACTAGAGCGAAAATGAATTGCAATAGTGTTCCATTGAAATGATAGTATTGGTCACTTTTGATTAACTGGATAGACCGCAAAATAAAGGAACTTTTGTACCAACGGCAAATAATAGCGAATAATATCATGGTTGGCCAATGATTCGCTTAACAGTATGAAAATTCTACTTTTTTTAATTCCATTTAGCGAATTTAATGAATGGGAATAATTGTGCGTCTAGTGCCCACAATTGAGATATACAACGTTGGAAAGCTTAGTTCAAGAGCATCGTTTTTGAATAAGGGTACAGAACTGTAAACCATGGGGCTTAGGCAGAATATTGCAAAATATAAATCAATTCGTCTATGTTTTTTGGAATTTGCAAAGTGTTTTTCTTGTGTTTTTGGTCACTTATTTTAGCCAACTCCCATTGTTTAGGACAAAAAAAAATACTCGTACGTTGGTAAACTCCATAGTACCCAATCATTTTCATAGATTTCGTTTCTGGGCCCTAGGTAGACCAGGTCCCATATATTTTTGCCCATTCTCCTTTGTGTTTTGAAAAATCGATGTTTCTTTTTTTTTTTAATTAAATATATGAACACGTGTGCATAAATAATTGCTTTAAATTCGCGTTCCAGTTTTTTTTTTTATGATATCATAATATTATGGAACCAATACATGTGTACATCATCTATTTCTAGATACGTTAAAGTTGTTAGCAACGAGAGCAAGTTTGTGCGATCTTGTCGTGCCTTTTATTTTAACTGAACTAAAAATGAGCCCTCTGTTGTTTTTTTCGTAGTTTAATTTACGTTTGCAAAAATATGATTAAAATCAATCCACTTTGCAATGCAATATCTTCAAAAGATAACCAAAGCTCGTCAATATTACCAAAGTGTTAACCATGTTTTTTTTTAATTCGCCAAAGCTTTGCCATAGCTATCGTTGTCGATAATGAGTGAGCAGATATTCGTATTTATTTGCAAAGAGTATCTAATAGATACAACTTGACTTGTCATCGTATCTGACTCATTATACAATCGACTTTATGAAATATAAGCCAAAGAGTTAATAGTAGTTTTAAGCGTGTTGACTTATGTATAATAAACCTTCCTGAAGTTTGAATAAAAAAACTAGTTCTACAACCTTTTACCGTTACCAACGAAAAAGAAACAAAAAAAAAAAATGCAATCTCTCAAATTATAATTTCATAACGAACTTCTTTGTTTTGTTTAAGAGTTTTGAATTGAAAAAAAAAAACGATATTCCTATTTGATATTGCCCCACACACACTATTTACACCCTAACCAGTATTTCCCTTATCTTATCAACTTTATAGGCTAAAATTATATTTTGTACCTAAGTTAGTTCATAAATTATTATTTCGATAAATTTGTTTTATTAGAGAAACAACAACAACACAAATTAAAAACGAACTCGAGTAAGTTAAGTACATCTGAAGTGCAATCAACTGGCTGCCAGTGTATCTGTACTTGGTGAAAGTGTCACATCGAGAAGTTCAAAGATACTTTCGGTGGTGCAAGTACCTATAAATAATATATTTTTTTTTTAATTCGCCGATTCTCTCTTAAAAGAGATACACAAAGTATCTGAAAGCTGTATTTTGTGGCGGGGGGAGTAGCTTAAGAAAAACAAAATTCGCCAGGCCACTGGAAAATATCTACCAGCATAAGCTATCGGATCTTTTACGCGACCAGTTGTTACAATCGAAGCGTATCTATCTATAAACGCCGGACGTGTGGAATTGTTCGCAAATCGGGTTTTCGCATGCATGTGGGTTGTGAATTGAATTAATAAAAAAAAAAACAGAGCTATACAAAACTAACCATGTCAAACTTACGTCCTCTAACACCGCTATTGGCATTGCGAGCCAAAGAAGAACTCAATGAAGTTCCAGAAAGAATCGAAGATGATCTCAAGGCGTTTCGTGAGTGGATAGCGAAGCAGCCTCACTTGACACCCCGCATAGATGACCAATTTTTGATGGCCTTTTTGCGGGGCTGCAAACACAGCTTGGAAAAGGCGAAACACAAGTTAGACATGTTTTATACCATGCGTGGCATTATTCCTGAATTGTATAAAAACCGGAGTGTAGATGATCCTAAGGTTCTTGGAATCCTGCGTAGTGGGTAAGTTACATGGGTGCAATTTGTTACCAAAGTGATGTTTAAGTTTAATCTCTGTGTGTACTTCTAAAGCTGCCTCATCCGATTGCCATCGCCTCTGGGTGAAGATGGCCCGAGAATTCATGTCACTCGCTATGGCATGTACGACTCCCACAAATATAACATCACCGATGTCCTGAAAACAAACACTTTCCTGCAGGAAATCGAGTTCGTCGAGGATGACAATGCTATGGTGAAGGGTTTCATTGAAATCATTGACTTCAAGGGTGTCACTGGCTCCCATTTGCTACAATTCGATCCGACGCTCGTGAGGAAATTAGCTGCCTTAGGTGATAAAGCTTGGCCTTACCGTCAGAAGGGTTTTCATTTGGTCAATGTGCCGAATGGAACCGAAACAATTCTAACACTCGTCCGATCGTTTTTAAGTGAAAAGATCAAAAAGAGGGTAAGACTGTTTTTTATTCTATCATCATCACCGATCTTAATTAAATATTCTAAATTCTTTAATTTCAGTTCCACATTCATAAGAAATTAGATACACTCTACGAACATGTGCCCGAAAAGTACTTGCCAGTTGAATATGGTGGTAAAAATGGAACAATACAAGATGTTATCGATACGTGGGAGGCAAAATTACTAAGCTATCGAGATTATTTTAATGACGAGGTTAATTATAGAACAAATGAAAAATTAAGGCCAGGTAAACCAATGACTTCAGAGACAGTATTTGGTTTGGCTGGTTCATTTAGGAAGTTGGACGTTGATTAGATAAGTAATTAAAAAAAAAAAACAATAAATTTGGAAACATCAACTATACCGACGTTATATTATTATTTGTCAATTTGCCTTTAAGCTCCTGGATAGAGAATATTGTAAAACTAGTAATATTATGTGCTTCAGTTTTGATGGATGAGGTTGCTATAAGTGTTCAAAGCGATAGGAACTTGGATTTTTTTTTTGTTTTGTATAGATAAGAAGCCGACGACGTAAATAATTATTCATATTTTTTTCTTCTTTTTCTTTCTTGGAAAATAATAACTTCGGTTTTTTGTAGAGTAGTTCGTACCATTTTTAGTGATAATTTTGCAAAGATCAAAGGTCAATTATGATATGGCTACTGACTGCGCAAAAGGAAAATCCATTTTAAATTTTTGTTTGTGTACATTTTTCAAACGAAGTGAGAACTCAAGTCCTAAGATAAGTTACTAGGTATAGGAATATGTGTGATGGTCAAGCATTCACTAAATAAACCCCAAGATGTATGCACATTAAACTCGATATAAGGTTGATACATTTTTGGAGAATATGTTTGAGAAGCTTTACTATATAGAACCAGAAAAGTGATGTTGAATTAAGTTCTCGAATTTGGTATATATGTATGTCATTGTGTTGCGTATGTACCTACATATTAATATGTCTACTTTATGCAGACATTATTTATTAAAAAAAAAAATACTTTCAAAAAACCTGTAGTTTCTAAAATATTCAAGATAATTCAATGCAGTAAATTTTGTTTGATTGGTGGAAGTTTTTTGTATAAGATTGGCTACAAAAATAATAAAAGGACATTTTATTTTCGTCCTGTAGTGAAATTTTTTTGTTAGGCAGTTTTGTTTGTTGGGCGCATAATTGACCTTGAAACTCCAACGTCAGATTTGAAGTTCATCTCACCTCTCGTTCTTATATTGCCACAAGCCTGGCGCGAACGCAGTGGGGGGTTTTGGAAGTTCAAACCCCTCCCGAAATGTATGAATTTAACTTCCTCGCCATACAATTTCACTCTTAATTTTGAGTTTTCAGTTTAAACCCGCCCCCTGAAATTTGTTCAACCAACCCCCCCCCCCTCCCACGAAATTTGTTTCTGCGTTCGCGCCTGCCACAAGCTCTTGTTATGAGAAACCGTTTAGTTGGCTGGAACTTAAAATTCCATTTACTAGTTGGCTTGAACTTAAAATGCCATTTAGTAGTTGGCTTTAAGTTTTCCTGGGCAGCTAGTCCTTTACACTCCGCTTTTTCTAAAATGAATTGAGGAAAAATAATAAAATAATATTATTTACCTACAAGATAGTCTACAATTACAACTTTCCGAGAAGAACAACCTTTCGATAGCACATCAAATGGCAAACAGAAGATTTTATAAGGAAATGAGCCAAGTTTCAAATTTTGGCGGGAAAAATTATTAAGCTCTCTTTTGAAAATCAATCGTATATATTTGATTTAAGAGCCGTTTTGAAAATAAATAGAACTTTGTATGAAAGATAGGTCCGTGTTGATAATTAGAAAAATAATGTACAGGGTGTCCCTTGATTCGTCAATAATATTTTAAGGCATGATTCTTGGGTGTATTCTAAGAAAAAAATGGGTACGACTGGCACAAAAATTGCTCTTTTAGCTAACAACTTTAACGTAGCTTGAAATAGTCAACGTACATATGTATTGGTTCAATAACATTATGATATAATTAAAAAAAAAAAACAGTTTTAAAAACAATAAATGATTACTATGAATTATTATAAATTAGTTATTTTAATAGCTAAAACAGATAGAGCTCAAAAAAGAGTATGCCATCTGATTTGTTTAATAAATATGAATTTATTAAAAAAAAATTCAAAAATCGTTAGAGCGGGTTATTTTTTAAATTAATTTTTTATTTATAAAAATTCTTGAACATTTTTTAAAAAAAAATTTGGTATGCCAACTTTTAGTATTTAATAAAATACAATTTTTTACAGAATCAAAATTCATTAGCCCGTTTTCAAGATATTGAATTAAAAAAATCAATTTTTTTTTTTAAATCCAAAAATTATTTTTTCGAAATTTTTTATATGCAAAATTGTTAAAATTGTAAGCGAACTTTTGTATAAAAATGTTTGTTGAAATCGGTGTAGTAGTTAACGAGAAATTTGAAAACCAAAAAAAATGGTTGTAGTACAGATACCGTTAATAAACGTTATAAAAAAAAAATTTTTCTACCAAAATATTTATTTTAGTAATTTTAGTACCTCGTAATTTTTTTTTGAAATTCGTTTGAGTCGTTTTGGAATTAAATCAATTTTTGTATATTGGCTGTATGACAGGAACCGTTAGTTTTTGAGCTAAAAAAAATTTCATTTTCTCCTCTAGGGAATCGCATAAGAACCTTAAGTCCAAAGTTTGAAGAAAATCGGTTCAGCCGCTTAGGCTGCAGGTCGAGGTACAGATAGACGGACAGATGGTTAGGTTAGGTTAGGTGGGGTGGTGATGTGGCAAGCCACATCATCTCACTCGGATCTCAATGAATCCATTGCGTTCCCCGACAGAAGGAAAAGAGGGTATGAGGCGGGGGGGTAGGTAGAGGAATAAGGGATAAGGGAATATTATGTATGTGAGCCCTCCCTGAACCATCCTGAATTCTGAGTGAATTTTAGGATATTTTTCAGTGGCAAGATTGAGATGTCGCCCAGTTCATCGAAAAAATATTCTCCGAGGGCTTCTTATCTAGTTCTGGCTAAGCTGGGGCATTCGCAAAGGAAGTGATAAGAGCCCTCTTCCACCTCTTCATCCTGACACCCTCTACATAAGTCAGATGTGCTAATGCCCATTCTGCTCATGTTGTTTCCCGTAAGGATTCCAAAAAGTAGGGATAAGTGAGGTCTGCCTATCTTTAGTAAGTATTCTATTTTTTTACGTGAAATATTTGGCCATAGATTTCTTGAAACCCGACAGTTGTCGATTGATGACCATCTGGCCTCTGCGGCCACAAGAAACCTCTGGTGGATACTACTCTTTTCTTGCTCCAGTGGCATACAAACCGAGTTGTCGGTTTGGCTCGGGTCTTGAGAAGACCCGATTTTAGCCACGCACACTTTGGCGTGCACGCACACTTTTGGGTGCACACAAACTTTTGGCTGCACGCAATTGTCTTTGCTCAAAGTTGCTCTCAATGTAATGATAAAGTTGGTGATGTTACGACAACGTGCTCAATGCTGAGGCTGACTAGCAATATGGTAATGGAAGCTTCAAAGTCAATTGCAGCCGGAAATGATTGTGTTGGTATCAAGAACACCATAGCCGAGGATACGGATGCGGTGTAATGGCGTGGGTGTGATTTTCTGGTTTTAAACAATTAATCTGGACTTTCCCACATTGAAAATGACGGCATACTCCTACAAGGAAATATTGCAAGATGCTTTCCCTAAGTTTACCGATGTCTTTGGACCAATACCATGGACATTTCAACAAGACAACGCGCAAGGATCATTAACAGTTGGGTATCCGAGAAAAATGTTACCTTACTTCAATGTCCACCGTATTCTCCGGACCTTATTATTATTGAAAACGTATGGGGATGGATGGTTCGTAGAGTTTACGATTCTGACCGACAACATGGGAACAAAGAATCACTTACCGCTGCAATTAAAGAAGCATGAAGTCCAATTTCTTTAAATTATATTAAATAACTGCATGATTCCGTCTCCAACAGCGTTTTTTAAGTTATTTCAAATAAAGGTGGTAGCACACATTATTAAATTATGATTACAAATAAAAAACTACCCCCCTTTTACTGAATTTTTTCAATTTTTTCAGAATGTTTCTTCAATGGCGCAAAAAAAAAATTATGTATTTATTAAAGTGGTAGAAAAAACCTAATGGTATTTTCCTGAATTATTCTGTATCTGCAGTTTTATTCGCAATAGATCCCTCTTACAGGAACTAAAACCAAAAGGGGAATTTATAAATTGACTAAAGCGTTACCCGCTCTGATAGTAAAAATAAAGTTTGTTTCTATTCAAGTGGAGCGGAGTGTATAATGAGGTAAGGTTTTACAGTATTTTTTTTTTATTTATTGAGAACAAATTAGAGGGTGGTGCGTCATTCAAAATGAGGCACTGACCTGTATAAGGACCACACTAAATGGTCACACAAAATTTTTGAGCCATTTACAGTCGTAGTAAAAAAGTCGTACAGAAT
This sequence comes from Melangyna quadrimaculata, assembly GCA_949320155.1. Lineage (NCBI taxonomy): Eukaryota > Metazoa > Arthropoda > Insecta > Diptera > Syrphidae > Melangyna > Melangyna quadrimaculata. Next base: position 47,644,778 of record OX439483.1, read on the forward strand.
TTTGGAATACAGAAAAACGACCCGCTTCGACAAAATTATACTAATGAAAACCGATCTAACAATTTTTGAATTTTTGTTTCTCATTCTTATTAAAACAATCGTAAGAAATTTTGTTTGACGTCCAAACTATTTTAGGAATTTTTTTAGCAATCTAAAAAAAAAAGTTTTATCATTTTATATGTATATTTATATTTTTAGGATAATCTGATCGCCTTGGTTTCAAATGTAATACTCCCCTAAAAAAGTAATTTTGATCAATTTCTATTACATTTATGTTATTTGGATGTTTGTTGTTTGATGTACACCTTATTGAGACTAACACTATGAAGAATTTATTGTTGTTACAATTTGTTCAAAGTTGGTCCTCTTTTCCGAAGATTTATGCTGAATCGTTGAACCCGTGCAGAAAAACAATCTAGTTTTCTACAATGCACTAGATGCTAGAGATTCTGGCAAGGGGCTAGCAAGGGTTAGAAAAGGCTAGAACAAGCGCCTTGACAATTGTTAAGTTATCTACATAATTTTTATATTTTTATTTATGTATATTACTCTTAGGTACTTTTATGACTGTAGAAACATTCGACAGCGACGCTGTGTCGCGTCGATCTCTTTTCAAAGTTAATAATCTCGCAGATTTTGGTTATGACACACATCTGTGAGCATTATGTTTATGAACAAGGGATGCTTCGCATCGTCGTTATCCACTTTGCAACCTTGAAAACTAGATATAAGATAAGTTAAGAAAATGTATAAACATATATGTAATCTAGTTATTAGAAATAATCGTTATGTAGATATAGTTAACTTTAATAAATCAGTTCAGTCTTAGACTTTAAAGTGTACGGGTGTTTATTTGTTTTCTTTGCTCGTGAGTTTATTTAAATGGGTGTTCGGATTTGTCAACAATTATGAACCCTTTTGCCTCGTCAGGTTAGCAAACAAAAAAGTTTAGCTTATGTCCTGCGATCTTCTGCTTGTCAGTTCCGCACTGGGCTAACTCTTTATACAAAAATTCAATGTCCAAAGTGAATAAGTTTTATATTCTAATGTTTCATACCATATTGCATAACAAATAAATACGGAATGGAACAGGATTTTATGTATTTGCTTTTTAGGTAGAACAACTTAAAACATGTTATTGTATTCTAACTTGTCTGACTTTTTCCTCACTGAACAATCCTATAATATACAGATGTTTTATACAAATAGTAAAAAGAAGACAAAGGAAAGAGAAAAAAGAGTTGTATGATACTGAAATTGCATGGTACATACTGATAAAATCTTATTTTTTGGTGCACAAGAGACATTGCTGGATGGGGTACCGAAACATGTTTAGCAAGTTTTAACTAGGGAGGGCCTCACGAGTGTTTGCAGTTTCCCTCGTCTATATTTTTGGTACTGAAATCCAAGGGCAAGGACTTTCCAAGTACCTGACAAGTTTTCATCGTCTAAAGATTTTCCCTACTGAAAACTTACTAGGTCCTTGTCCAAACTAGTCAGAAACTTGGCATTTTATCAGCCGGGAAGTGATAACGTATGTACCTAGTGTCTTTAAGCAAATAAATATAAAATCAAAATTCACTAAAGTAAGTAGCCAATAAAATTCTTAACACGGTTAATGTGAAGAAAAACTAATTTGCGAAAATATGAAAAATATTTTTTTTTAAATTTATTTTGTAAAATTTTCCATATAAAAGTTTACACATAATAATATTTCTTATATATTTTCTTAAATTTATTATATATGCTATGTAATGATATTAGTTGCTATGTAAAATATAAAATTGAAACTTTTTCAAAATCTTCTTTCTTTTTGTATCAGAAGTAAGTTTCGGGCCCCACATTAAAGTTAAAAAATACAAATTAGTACAAAAACCAACCACCTATTTTTTGTAAAGCTAAAATTAATTAAGTGAATATAGTAAGTTGATATTTTAAATACATAATATATATTGCACAAAGGATGAGGAGGTTGCTTAAATAATGATAAAAAAAATGTCAAGGTACTTATATAAATTTTAAGCCTATAAATTATAATGAGATGGAATTCAGTACAATCCCGATGGGATATCTGTGACTTTTGAGCCATGCGTATAAGAACGGGTTCGGGCATTGATATTGTTGATAACAGATACATTCCCCATACACAATCCAGTGTTGATCTTCAGAGTGGGGCTCGATCCGAAAAAAATTTGCTGATTACTCCGGGATTTCTCGCATATGACATCAATGCCAGAGCCTTCGATCCGTTCGAGATTTTTTGTCACTCGGCGGGCTTGAAGGGCAGCTGTCACATCGGGACGGGGATATTTCTGTGGAGTATTCATGCCGGTCATGAAGAACACTCCATTGAAATGCTGTGCTGAGGCAGGAACAGTGATTTCGGTCTGACCAACCACTGGTAGAGAAGTGTGCGAATTTCGGCCACCTCCTTCGCGGAATGCTTTCATAGTTGGGTCGTCGTCAGTGTGACGAGCATTCATGATGACATCGAGGATTTCACGATTTGTACTAGGGTGCATTCGGGCTGAAGTTGGACTACGATCGGATTGGTGATGATATGTCTTGGCCTTGTAATCCGCCGGCTCCTCAAAATACAAATTGTGATCTTGGTTGGCAGCATTTTGATTCTGCAACAATAGCAGACCGTATTCCGAGGCATCCAGGTCTGAACCGGACTCACCCCCATTCGACATGATATGAGCCAGCGACCGCGATTTCCTAGGTGGCTGTGGCAGAAGATTTACCGGGACAATCTCTTTTTCCTTGGCGTCTAGAACTTTAGGTTTACTGTCTGTGGATATGATCGAGATATCTTGGTTTGAAATTTGCTTCTCAGCATCGCTGACAATATTCTTCAACTCTTCGATGACATCTTCAATTGTTGCATCTTCGTCTTTTTGTTCATTCAGAAGTATACTGAACTTTTGGGAGTTAATTTGTGGAAGAACAAGAATCGGAACGGGGCTAAGAGATGGTCCGGTTTCGGAACTGCTTATTCCTTCGTCTTCGTGCTCTGATAAATTATGTTTGCCATTTGGTGGAACCAAGCGTGGCAATGCCACTGGTTGTTTGTCAAGCGATTTGAAATGCTCACTTTGGGCTCCTTGAAGTCGGAAGACTTCCCTTTGCAATTCAGCACAACGTTCTTGAAGACGTCTTTCCATCGAGGTAAGAACTGATTTTTCTTCATGAAGAATCTAAACAGAAAAATGAAGATTATTTCACACAATCAGTAGAAAGTTATCCATTTAGATTTACCTGAACTCTTCTTTCTAGGATCACCATTTGACTGCGAATGCGATCTGATTCCCGGGCTTGATTTTGAAGCTTCTCGATGTCGATTTTCAGCTCATCAAAACGACGCACTTCAATTCGTACCTTCTCCAGCCATGGCGATGAAGATTCAATACACTGAAAAGAAGATATGAGTTTTGTGAGCTTGATTTAATGAAGATCAACGGAATTACCTTGGTTAGTTGGGTTGGCTCAAAGCCGGCTTGAAAGAGTTCAGCTTGTAGATACAGTCTGTTCTGAAGGTTTTCTGCACTTTCAAGGAAGGTGTTCAGGAATCTGCAAGAATAAAGTTGTTAGTTCTGGTGCTTAACGAAACAATGCAAATCTTACTTGACACCAACAGCTTGAAGCTCTCCACTGCCACCTCCACTGTTCAACATCCCAACGAGAAGTCTAAATCGCACAGGCTCACTACATCTCAGCCGGAGGGTGGAAAGTGCTTCCGAAACGGCAGTATGCCCACCGCATATACCGTTATGTGAGACATGGCCAACTAAACACTTGTCACAAGCTGCTGTCATAAGCTGCAGAGCAAATATTCTCGCCCGAATTCCCTGCCCAGTAGCTGAAGCAGCCAAAGGTAAGAGTCCAACTGGAGTTGTTCCCAGTCTTGCACTGGCTTCTGGAGATCGACAGCAACATATACTCAGGCATTGTCTACAAGAAAAAAATTGTAAATCTTCGTCATTCTTGCTAATTCAACCAAATAAATAAACTTACAAGCACGCAAGTTCATCCAGAAGAGCTCTTCTTTGATATGATTGAGCATTTCTTGGCATCGATGATGATGCTGTCATTGAAGCTGTGGGATTTATTGTCTGGGATAATTGTATAGCTCGCAGTACCTCCAGTAAAAGACTTACACCATCTAAAGGTGTGGCTACAAATTCTTGAACAAAACTTGGAAATGAAACCCGTAGGTCTGCTCGAAGTTTAGTAAGAAGATCTGTGATTGAACCGAATTGTCGCAGTGACATCTCACTATCGGTTTCCGGTGGAGATGGTATTGGACTTCTAAAGGTATAAGGAGTTTAATCATCATAGATATACATGGGTTAAAAGACAATTTCATACTTACTTGTACTCAGAATACTTTGATGGAAGAGTTGCTGATTTAAATGTTTCTTTTGGACTTTCCATATCATTGGGGTCATATATGGATTTGGCATTTGTTCCGGTTTGACGTTTACCAAATTTCTTCAACGATTGAATGTAGTCTTCTGGGTTGTAAACGGGTGGGCGTTGATTTTCCTATAAAATATATGAAAATAGAAAATTGATTTGAAGCAAGAAATTAAACAAAATAATTTTCAAATCAAAATGAATTAAAAGGTGTAATATGGATGAAATCTCGAGAACTGCAAATGCAAAAATCTCAAATCCCAAAATTTTTTAGTCACTTAATCTCGAATCCTAAAATGGGTAGTGCAATTTTTAATACTAAAAAAGTGCTAAGACATTCGGCATTCCTGCATTAAAAATATTTTTTACTTGCGATATACGTAGTATAGGGCAAGTTTAGGATTCGTGCAAAAAAAATTCGAGATTATAATTTTCCCTTACATTACGATTATAGAGAACGCAAAAAAAGTGGGTCTCGCAATTCTGTCTGTCTGCCCGTCTGTCTGTCCGTCTGTCTGTCCGTCTGTCTGTCTGTACCTCGACCTGCAGGCTGGCTGAACAGATTTTCTTCAAACTTTGGACTTAAGCTTCTTATGTGATTCCCTAGAGGGGAAATTCAAATTTTTTTTTTAACTCAAAATATAACGGTACCTGTCATACAACCAATATACGAAAATTTATTTATTTTAAAAACGGCTCCAACGATTTTTAAAAAAAAAGTTACGAGCTACTAAAATTACTAAATCAAATATTTTAGTAGAAAACAAAAAAAAAATGTATAATGGTTATTAATGGTACCTGTCATACAACCGACTTTTTGGTTTTTCAAATTTCTCGTAAACTACTACACCGATTTCAACCAACATTTTTATACAAGAGGTCGCTTACAATTTTAACAATTTTGCATATACAAAATTTCGAAAAAATAATTTTTGGATTTTTAAAATTGATTTTTTTTTTATTTTGAAAATTCAATAACTTGAAAACAGGCTAATGATTTTTTTTAATATTGTGAAAAATTGTATTTCAAAAAAAAAAAACTCAAAGTTGGCATGCCAAATTTTATTTTAAAAAAATTTCAAGAATTTTTATATATAAAAAATTAATTTAAAAAAAAACCGCTCTATTGATTTTTGAATTTTTTTTTTTTTTCATAAATTCATATTTATTAAACAAATCAGATGGCATACTTTTTTTTCAGCTCTATCTGTTTTAGCTATTAAAATAATTAATTTATAATAATTCATATTAAACATTAAAATTGTTTTTAAAACTTTTTTTTTAATGATGTTATGGAACCAATTAATATGTAAATAGTCTATTTCAAGCTACGTTAAAGTTGTTAGCTACGAGAGCAAGTTTTGTGCAATCCAGTCGTGCCCATTTTTTTTTTATTTGACTTATGTTATGCTTAAACGTAAACTTGTTGATTTGTGCATCGAAAATGCGTTTCAAAAGTTTTAGTATACCTACGGGTCATGAATGGCTGAGAATCCCGAGATATTCTTCCATTTAAGGTCAAGAATATGAGATTATATGGCATTTCAGATTTTGGCATCCGGAGTTCGAAATTCTCAGTAAAATTATTCAAAAATATCGAAAAAAAATTTGGGAGGAGAATTTGTATTGTTTAAGTTTAAGGATTCTTAAACCACAATATTCTAAAACAAAAAACCCCGCATCGTCCGCCATTTTGCAAAAAGCGTTTAAAAGCGTTTACTGGATTTATAAAAAAAATTATTTTTAAAAACAAAATAAAATAAAATAAAAAACACAAATAAAAAACACAAATAAAAATACTTTTTTTTTCTTCCCTTCCCCTCTGCTGGTCAGATTTTTTAGATCAAGTTCTCAAAATTTAGCTTACAAATTTGGTTAAGTTTATTAAATAAATATTATTGGGGAGAGGCAAAAAGTTCCGTACTAAAAAGGTGTGAATGTTCCGTTATTTAATGTTCTATAAAAAGTATCTCAAGTGAATTTTCGTTCGTATGGATATTGGATGAGATAAACTTGAGAAAACATTTTTTAAATCGAAAATTTGATGTTTTTTTCGACAATAATTTTTTATAGGAAGGAGCCATCAAAGGTTTTTTTAAGACGAAAATTGTAAAGAACATCTTAACCTACAAAAGTATAAACAAAAATAACTATTCTACGAGCTGCGACTAATAGCGGTTGAGAAAATCGAGTCAACGCTTTTAAACACCTTTTTTTCAAAATGGCGGATGACGCAGAGGGTTTTTTTTGTTAGAATTTTTGAGGTTTTAGAATTCCCAAGAAGTACTCTTTAAAATAAAACAATAAAATTCTCCTCTCGAATTTTTGTAGATATTTTTGCTAATTTGATTATGTACTATGACGAAATTATTTGCTTCGCATAGAAAGTGGTCTTATCGCTCGCTTTAAATGTTGGTAACACTTTTGAATCCCTTTAATAATAATTTTCTTGAATTTATTTAATTTTGTACAAAATAGTGTTTAGTTTTTAACAACGCCATATTTTCCAAGATGAAGGCCGAAAATAAGATGTAATTAACTAAGTTAGTTTTTATCCAATTTTGCACTCTTTTTTTAAACTGATTTGACCGAAAAAGTATAGGATTTTAAATCTCGATAGCTAAGTGCATATAAACGTTTCTGTTAAACCTAAGTTCAAAAGGATTGACCTTATGTAACTGCAAGTAAAAAGAAAGAACAAAGAGCATACAATTTATTAACAATTAGAGTGATGTTCCGCAGAGAGCACTTATTAAGTTAAGTTACATACATTACTCTCACCTTAATCGAAAACAAAATTAATGACTACCTATTTATTTTCTAAAGTTTTGTTTGTTATTTGACACTTATTTTTTAACATCCTCGATAGTATAGTGGTCAGTATCCCCGCCTGTCACGCGGGAGACCGGGGTTCAATTCCCCGTCGGGGAGACAAGATGTTACTTTTTTTTTTTAATTTTAGTGAAGATGAATTTAATATAAATAAAGATTCTCGAAAGAGATAGAAAGGATCACAAAAAATCAAAACTAATTTTAAAAGTGGATGGAAAAATATTATTTGGTATCGGCCAACGATAAGATAAGATCATGTTAAAGTTCTTAATGTATGTATGTAGCTACTTTAAAATAAATTAATTAAAATAATAACTTGTTATGTTTCAAGGACATTTCAATACATTTTATAGTATAAGCCAGGAACTGTTTTAAGTGGTTGTTGTTATGTTTTCTGGTAGTTGGTATTTGAAATTGGTAGCTCTAAATCACGTTTCTGGTAGTTGTTTCTTCGACCAGTTCAACACAAAGTACTTCTACGACTGCCAATTTTCAATCACAGTGTAGGATCGAACATTTACTGCTTATTTTAATTTCGAATGATTTATTTCTATTCATAATTGTAATGATTATTATTAGTACAGAAAACATGTTCAACTTTTATCTGATCTCAAAATTTTAAACGGATATAAACTATTACCCGCACAGAATAAGCGTACTTGGTCGTGTTGTCTTAACGACTTCGCATGCAATTTTAATTGAAAGTCAAACAGAAACCTATACATTTTTGACCGCCGTATTTATGACTTTTCATTAATTTTGTTTTCAATTACTCAGCTGCGACAAAAATTGTTAATCAAGAAAATCAAACAAATTTCAGCATCAACCTTTTGACACCAAAAATGAGGAATTTGTAGAAAAAGTTCAAATTTTAATTACAAAAATATGCGTTTGGCATCACTTTTAGCTACAATATAATGATTTCTGCGAGATTTATTGCTGTGTGAATCGCTTTTCCAAAAATTAATTATTTTTGATTTCATATTTGATTTTATTGAAAAGTATTTCAGATAGCGCGGTAGAATCCTTCCCTCGGTAAGAACAACAAAATTAAGATAGTGTCGATAAAATAGCCAACCGATAGACGGGATACGTCTAAGAAAAAATAATTTAAGTCGAAGCGAGCATTTTATGTATAATTTTGTTCAATAATGATTTGTTGGTAGTTCTGATTTTTTCTTAAAACAGTCCCTGGTATAAGGTCATCTCTGAAGATTATTGGTATGATTGTACCTCGTTCCTTCAAAAACAAATTGTTTTTGAAGGAACGAGTATATCAGGGAGTATATTATGAAGCCACGTGCCAAGTGAAGAAGTGTGGAAACTTAGAACTACAAAAGAAGAGACGGTGTAGAGTACAGAACTTTCAGAACTTTTGTTTACAAAGGAAAAAGATGTGTTTTTTGTTTGCTATGTGAAAAGAGAATATAGAGAGAATTCGAGAGAAATGAATATACAATTTTTTCTTTTGCTGTACGTGAGATTTGTTGTTGCGCCTAAGATAAACATTATCTCAAAATATAATTTAGTATAAAAAAAAACAAGATTTATAGTTTATGAAAAAGGTAATGTTAAAATATTCGTGTGAATGTTCAAAAATGAATTAAAAATTTGAAATTCTCACGTGAAATGTTTAAAAACCACTACATACTTACGAATTTTAAAATAAAGGTAGGTAATTTTTAAAAATTACTTAATGAAATCTCAATTTATCTCTTGAAAAATTTTAAATTTTGTATGTAAAAATTCGCGTGTTTTGAAATATTATGTAGTACTACATGTACTGTACTAAATTAAAATTAAGCTTATCATAAAATTTTAATTTTATGCATAAAGTTCAAATTTGATTTTTAATAACTGACGCGAACAGAATTTTAAAAAATATTTTTTTTTAAATAATAAACAAAATACGAATTTATTAAAATTAATTTATAAAGAGTATTCTTGACGAAATTTGAACATTATTCAATAAATTTTAAAAATTCATGCTTTAGTAAATTCACTAAATTGAGTTTTGAAAGTAACACATTTCTATCTAATTTTTGAAACTTCCTCAAAATTAAAAAAATTTAATATGTAAAGCAATTTTTAAAAATTAATGACTACAGTTTTTGAAAATGAAATTTGTCTTCTTGTCACTTTAAATTTTCCTTCCTTCCTTTCTCAAAATTAAAAAAATTTAATATATAAAGCAATTTTTAAAAATTAATGACTACAGTTTTTGAAAATGAAATTTGTCTTCTTCTCACTTTAAATTTTCCTTCCTTCCTTCCTCAAAATTAAAAAAATTTAATATGTAAAGCAATTTCAAAAAATTAATGACTACAGTTTTTGAAAATGAAATTTATCTTCTTGTCACTTTAAATTTTATATAAAAATCTTACGTTTTGTAGAATACAATTTGAAATTTTAACTAAACATTATTTAATAGTTAATTATGTAAAATTTCGTGTGAAAAAAAATCGATGAAATTTTCAAGACCACGATGATCATTACCCCCCCCACCCCCCCTTCAAACTTGATAAATATGAATTTATGAACAAATAAAAATCGTTTTATACAGCTATACTACGTATATTTCATTTTAAATAAAAATCGTTTTCTTAAAAATTATTTTTTTATACATAAAAAGGTGGAACATTTTTAAAAATTAAATTTGGTTTGCCAACCTTAAGTATTTATTAAAATACTATTTTGCACAAAATTAAAAAAAAAAGAAAATCACTTAACCATTTTCAAGATATTGAACTTTAAAAAAAAAAAAAAATTTCAATAATTTTTTAAACGTCCAAAAATTATTTTTTTGAAAAATTTTATATGCAAAATTGTTAAAGCTGTAAGCACCTTTGGTTGAAATCGGTTTAGCCGTTAACGATAAATTCGAAAACCAAAAAATCGGTTCTATGACAGGTAACGTTAATAACCGTTTTAAATATTTTTTTCCTATATCAAAAAAATTATTATAGTTATTATAGAACCTTGTGTTTTTTTTTTTTTAAATAGTTAGAGTCGTTTTTGAAATAAATCAATTTTTGTATATTGGTTATATGGCAGGTAAGTACCGTTATTTTTTGAGCTAAAAAAAATTCAATTCCAACTTATCCCCAAATTACCATAAGTCCAAAGTTTGAAGAAAATCGCTTCAGTGATTTGGATTTCAGACTGACAGACATACAGAATTGCCGGACCCGCTTTTTTCGCGTTTTTTATCATCGTAATGTTTGGGAAAATTATTTTCTTGAGTTTTGTTTGTCCTATACAGCTATACTACGTATATTTCAAGTAAAAAGGAAAAAACTAATTAAAATCGTTTTCATAAAAATTTGCAATACAAAAATATAGGTTATGTATAATGTATACGCATTAAAATATGTAAATATCAGTAACATAATTTTGAACCTTCTGTAAAATCATAAGTTTAATCGGCTTGGCCAATAATGAGAAAGTGGAAAATAAAATTAAAAAAAAACCGTTCTATAGGAGATGTACTATTAAAAAAATGTTGGAAAAATTAGTAAGTAGGTACCAAATTTCTTGTATTAAATTCAGAGGATAATAATAACATTATCCTTGATGACTTTTTAACATGGTAGCTATGCTATTAATATTCTAGTTATTTTTTGTTCTAATATTTTTGTAATTTTTTTAAAATTTTTTTGAAGTTCTTGCATATAAAATTTAGTTAAAATTTGTCGCTAAGACGCTTATATATTACGATGGGATATTATGGGTATAATATAACTTTATTTTTAGTATTCATAACCAGTAGTTTTTAAAATTGGCAACACTGGTTCTTGGGAAAGAACAAAAGTCCTAGGTTGTGCCAAAATGTTGTTTTTTTTTGTTTCACGTAAATGGTCCTTGTTATATATAATATAACTGTGCTCAAAAGGTAGAAGCTATTAAGTCTTTTTTCATAGTTTTTCAGAAAGTGAATTTTTAACTTCGAATCTGTGTTTAAAAAAAAACTAAGAGGGTCATAAAGATACAATTTTCAGAACTTTATCTTTATATATACAATTATTTGAAAATGTGGCTAAAAGTTGGTCAAGTGAAGTATTTAATGCATTTTTGTATGTTTTTTTGACTTAAGTGCTTTTACCAAAACAACTATTGCAATTTTTATTTTATTATGTCACCTAAGATATTAATTTTCTGTTTAACAAATATGGTAAAACACCTTAAGTCTATTTAAGAAATTTAAATGCAGGAAATTTTATGTGGTAAAACATCTTAAGTCGACATAAGCGATCTTACTTTGTTGATTAATATCGAATATCAACCCAACTTAAAATGTTTTACTAAAATAATTTCTTCGTATTTTCGGAAAAACTAAATAAATTGATACATAAGATGAGTCATTATCTACTTAAGTTATTTTAACTTTTGCAAGAACCTAAGTAAACTTGAGATATTTTACAAACGGTCATATCTTTCTTGATTTTAAAGATTTATCAACAGGGGTAAGAGAGAAATACAGATTGTGGACAAAATATGTAAGAAAGCGATAACCACTTAAGTCAACTTAAGAGCTTTTACCTTTTGAGCACTATATGCACTTCCTTCACTAATCAATTTTTAAGTCACATCGCCTGAACCCAAATAAAAGATTATAATTTAAACAAATTGAATAATCTAATCTTTTATTTTTATTGTTTTTTTTTTTTGTTTGCACCTAGGTTTGTTGTTTTTAATAAGTAGTTGTTTTTTTTTTCATTCCTAAAACAATTTATGAGTCATTTATCAACATCAACACTTCAAATTTGTATTCTCTCTATAACAGACTTGTCTTTCTTGAACCGCAACTTCCCACGCAAAATATAACGCAATAAAAATTATTTAATTTCTGGTAGCAAGCAATAAGTAATCTATTTGAATTGTTAATTATACACTTTAAATTGCTAAACATGACATTTATTTTATTAGTTAATGTTATTATTTTATTATGTATGAACGCTTATGAAAAATTTAGTTATTATAATTTTAGTAACTTGGTAAATGACAATGATATTTTGCTTGTAGATATAAAACGTATTTTAAATATTTTGTTAGTAAGATAAGATAAGTATGGAGATATATATACGTGTAGGCTTTCACCTCTATACAACTTATACTTTTAGATATCTAAACTATCAAATTTGAAGAAAATCCCACTTCAAAAGTTTGGTTTTAGGTCTTATTTTAAGTAAGGACACTTGTAGTCGATGAAAAGTTGGGGTGTTCCTTATAATTATCTTTATATTGTTTTTTGTATGCATGTCCCCCGGAATTTTTAGAACAGTATAGGAGGTACTACTTATAATTGAAGAACATTTTTTAGTCACATAATGTACTTGTATTATGACAGAAAATTGGCCTTCCACATAAAAGGGGACTACATAGGGCCCTCCCCAACAATTTATTTTTATTTCGATCGAATTTTCAAGCTCTTATGTTGTGATGCATTCCATATTAAACATTCTTCTTACAATTTACAATTTTTTTGTTCCACATACGCCCCAGCGACCTCTATAAAATATTCGCCTATCTTGTCATTTTTAATGAACATGCAGGAGTTGAACTTGTCTGTCTGATGAATTTAATATTGAACATCAAATATTACTATAAACGCCATCGCCAGTTCTATCTACATTTACATACATGATTTCATCTTTTATATGACTATCGACATGGTTTAAAAGCGCGAAAAGTTGCATCAGATTTAAATATCCCGTATTGTCTAGTGGTTAGGATATCTGGCTCTCACCCAGAAGGCCCGGGTTCGATTCCCGGTACGGGAAAGCTTTTTTATTTTTTATTTGTGTACCTCAATCATAATTTTAAAATTCAAAACAAAAAACAACTCACCTTGTTGGTAAAATTTTGCGGCCAGCTATTCTCTGAGTTTGTCATTTTATACGAAGACGCCGACGATGCTGATGGGGGATGATGATGATGATGGTGGATCTGGGCAGCCGGACCAGGGGACAGAGGCGAGTTCTGACATATACTGGGTGCCATTTGATAGCCAGCGTAGAAAGATGATAAATCACTGAAATAAAAAAACGAAAAAAACATTTTTATTTTTAGTCATGTTAAACAACTTAATATCCAAAAATAAATATTAGCAATGTTCATGGATGGATGGCTTATGGAGAAAAATATGAAAAGATACAATAATGATAAACAGCTTTTCTCCACATTGAACTTGATTGATACGCCTGTTGGTTGCTTCAAAACATTACTACTCATTTTGTGTGATCACTCTGCACAGTATGGCATGGCGTGGTAGATGGCGGCGCGCTACGGCGCACTTGTCGCAAATCGAGTTTAACCAGATTTGTGAAGATGGCGCGCGAGTACTTAGATATAGCATTGCAAGCAAACACGCGTGCCATGCTAGTACGAATGTTTTTGCAATTTCAAATGTGGGTCGTATTCGTACAGACAGAGTATTTATCGAATATGTTTTTCCATAAATTTTCCCAAAAGGAAACGAATATAAATAGATTTGTTTGACTGGCTTTATTGGCTGGATGTAAAGATGGAGTGGCGGAGGTGTTATTTCTAAAACACTACATGGTTCCGCTGACATCCGTGTAAACATAACTTTTTTGATGTTAACTTTCACTTAGACTAAGATGATGGGCAAGAAAAAATAATAAAAAAAAAAAAATAACTATATGGTAGATGCATCTATTTGCTTAATCAGTGGGAGGTCATAGGAGTCAATGTAAATTTTTATGTGCAAGTTCATTGAATGCCGTTGGCACTCAATTTCTTATCATTACCGTTATAAAGCTATGACAAATTTGGCATATAAATTCAAAGGTAGAAGTACCTATAATTTATATTGCAGTCACAGTAGGTAGCTAGCTAAAGTTTATAGTGGATATATTTCATAACTTTATGTAAAATTTATTACAAACAAAAAGCCTAAAGCCAATTACAGTGTAGTCCCTCTAAGTCGGGCAAAAACAACGAATAACGATTTTGTACGAATTTATGTGAAGCAATCTACGATACTATTATGCCTAAAACAGATGTGCAGCTTTTTCCATGCAGCGAAATTAAATTACACAGGTTCTTATGGGAGAAGATTCACTCAAAGTCTGCATGCAGCGCAGCGCTGCACGATGTCTTTTTTTCTAAATTTGCTGCCTAGTTTCATTGCAGCCACAACTGAAAAACGAAAATTTCTAAATAATTGCTATTTGGCATTACTCATATTGACATCACCTGCCATTCTTTCAAAAAATTTGTTTGTGTTGGTGATTTTTGTTTAAGAATCCATGAAGCTGGCGTTGCCACCCTACCATCGTCCAACGAAGAAAATCTCATTCCAACACTATTGTGTGACATCGGCAACGCTGTGCTTTCATGTATTTGTTTGACATAACTATGCATCATGAATGTCAGAAGCTATGCACATGTGTTTCGTGTGCAGCTCTGCATGCAGAGATGTGTGCAGACTCGCTGCACATCTGTTTTAGCCATTAGTCAATTTTTTATTTTCGTTAAAATAAAACCGTCTGCAAATCTTTGGGGTTACTTTTTTTTAAACTTTTTTGGTCGACTGCAGGAAAAATAAAAAATAAAATGTCTTTATTTCGTAAAAAAAATCCGACAAAGCTGAATTTTGTTAGAGAGCTTCAAAAAAGGGTTTATAAACAAAACTAAAAAAAAGTCAATTATAATAGAAAATATTTTTCCATAAAGAACCCACAAACAAAAAAATGTTCGCACCCAAAAATATAATTTTATTACACCGTTTTCTCTAAATCCATCAACTGTTCGAAGAAGTGTTATGATCTTACGTATTATGATTTTACGTAACTACAACTTTTTTCAAAAGAACCGATCGTTTTCGAGTAATTTGGAAAAAACTGAATTTTACAAACTCCCACCCTCCTTAAATTAAGGGAACTTTTTAGGAAGTGTTAAGAACGTAAACAATAAGCTCTATACCAAAATTCAGGTTTGTGGGAATTTTTTCGAAGTCAATATCTTGATTTCCTAAACTATGGGGTAAACTAAAATAAACGTAATAAAATTAGTAAACATATTTCTTTTTGTGATTTTTGCCATCATTTTAAATTACCCAAAAATATTAAAATATTAGATCAGCTATTTTTTTCTTGTGGTTATAAGGGATATCTGACCGACCAACGCGACGGAAGTACCTAAGCTTATTAACACAGAAAATATTCTATCAAGGGAGCTGATATCAGAATTGGGATAACACACTGTATACCGATGGTATTTGAAAAACAGTGGCGTTGTTGTCGGCATGCGTCTATCTCTGCTGTCAGGTCTACGTCTATACTCAAATAAAGTGCACCTACCTTAGTGTTAGGAATTATAAATGGGAGGATCGATGTGGAATTTTCATTGAATTCAACTCAATCTGCTTCGCCTCTATATACCAATCTACCAACTTCTTTCCTCTGTATCGCAGCTATAACATCGTGGGGTGGTAATTACTAGAAGTGCGACAAGTTATGAATTTTAATCCAAATCTACTGATGGATGTGTTTGTTTTGTGCGCATGTGCGCATCCATGGTGTCTGAAAAAATTAGGAATTCATATTGTATGTTTAACCCTTTGAGTTTATTGCAGTTTTAAAACACACTGCAGAGAGGAGTCATGCAGAGGGTGAAATGTGTCGTTGCATGAGTTGAAGTGTAAAATAATATCTACCCAGAGTTGATCGCGTATTGCTTAAAATTTATAATTATGGGAGATTTATGCAGTTCGGGGAAAAATTATTTATAAATATTTTTTAAAATTATTAACCTGTATTTCTATGCAAATAGACTATAGAGGAAATGCAATATTAAATGGAAAAATTCATATGGTTTTGAAAATTCGCACAAAATTAAAATACACGACCAGGTTAATTTTAAAAAATTGTAGATATGCATTATGCAATTGTAATTTTATTTTAACTTCATGTAAAAAGGTAAATAAATGAGAAAAATTATAAATTTAACTTCAATGCGCTGTTAAATTTGCTTCAAAGATTATGTTTTTTTCATAAGAATATAGATTTTGTTATTATTTACTCTTCAAAAAAACTTTAAGACATTATAATTAAGACATCTTTTCGTTTTTTTGTGTATTTACAAATTAAAAAGTATTTGGCTATAAACATGTATAAATACATAATAGAATTTTCAAAAAATTGTGTCCAATTTTGTAAGATGTTAAAATATTGTCAGCATGATACTAGGTTAAAATAAGGATTTTGCTTATTTAAAATGAGTTAATTATCGTACTATCTCTTCACTTTATTAAAGATGACATGTCAAAATGTTTGTGATAAAATACAGGTCTACAGTCTGCACTGATGGTTTTATTGTCGGGAAGAACTAAATTATTTTTGAGAATATGAGTTATGGTCGTGTTATACGATACACAGTTTAACAAAGGTTTTCCAATTTAAAAAAGGAAAAACCCCTCTTTTGCTATGTTTGAGGTACCTACCTAAAAATATGAATTACATAAACTTATAGCAATAACTAAAAGTTTTAGAAAAAAATATATCAGGTACGGCGTCGGAAACTACCTAACCTCATCTTCAAAGTTCAATATGAATGTTTCAAACCCGTTTAGTATCTTGCAGGCGCAAATCGACCTCTGGCTGATGCTGTGGATTATTGGGGAATTAAGTCATCAAGTCTTTCAAATGCCGTTGCGAGTGTTTTTTGTTCAGAAAACTGAATTCACCTTGGGTTGATTGTTAGTTTTTTTGTTCACAAACTGTCACGATTTAAGACGTGTTCAGTTGGACTTTATTAAAGAAAATATCTTAGTATGATACTATGCAAAGAAGTATTTTAAATGATGAATGACACCTTAATAAATTCCATCATTGAATATAAAAAAAGCAAACAAAGTACATGTTACATATGATTTAAAAACAAAAAAAAAATTGAGTTTAAAAATTAATTTTAAATAAAAACTTTATTTAAACACATGATTCAATATTGGTTTCTTTCTTGTAAGAAAAATTATAGAGTTATAGTGTTAGGTAAGGTATAACCGTTGTTTTTTGTATTTACTTTTTTCTATTCTAAATCATTTTTCTTTAGAAAACGGCCTATCCCGCCAAAACTTGGTGATTCATGCATTTTTCTTAATTCGAAAATAAACAGTTTTTCAAACAGTTTGAAATGGTAATATTAAAGATGGGTCATTTTAGATTATGTGTTATTAATAATGTTTGAAAAAAGACCAATCTAATGTACATACTTATATACCTCTCCCGCTTAACAGGGTAAATTAATACCGATCACACATACACTCCTCGTCAACTGAATACGCACAAACATTTTTTAATATACTTTATCCATTTTTTCCAAACACTGATGGTTATTATGCCATCTGTTGATGCTAACTATTCCCTTAAGATGTTAAGCAGATAATTCCGAAAGAATTATCCAAAAACAACCGTGAGTTTTTCTTCAACCACTTGCAAAGTGTTTTATATGCAAAGTAGGAGTTTTTTTTTATAGTCAACTGAATAGGTACAACGCCATTTTCTTCGTTGTTTATAAGTTTTTTGGAGTGCTTGACAGTTTAAATTAACGATTTTAGTGTTTTCAGTAAAATTTAATTCTTGATTTCAAATTTTAAGAAAAATGGGTAGATCTACGTGTCTTAACAGTGTTGAAAAAGCTAAAATCGATTTACTTAGAGACCAAGGCCTAACTGGACGTGCAATAGCTGATAAAGTTGGCCGAAGTTTTAATGTAGTTTATTCTTACTTGAAAAATAAAGATGCATACGGCAAAAACATGAAAGGAGGTAAGAAAACAGCAACAACAGCAGCTGAGAGACGAAGAATTTTAAGATGTGCATCAAATTCTTCTGATTCTGTGGCAAAAATAAAACAAAAAGTCGGCGTAAACGCAAGTTGCTCAACAGTATTAAGAGTAATCAACAACTCAAGCCATCTTAAACGAATGAAACTTAAGAAAAAACCACCACTTGACGAGAGACGGAAAATGTTGCGATTAGATTTTTCAAGACTTCACATGAGTTGGAAAAAAGAATGGTATCACGTGGTTTTTTCAGATGAAAAAAAGTTTAATTTCGAGGGCCCTGATGGGTTCAACTTCTATTTTCACGACTTAAGAAAAGAAAAAAGATTTTTAAAGCGCCATCATAGTCGTGAAGGAGGTGTCATGATATGGTGAGCAGTCAGTTATTATGGAACAGTTGAGCTCGAGGTTGTAACATCAAGAATGACAGCAGCTGGGTATAAAGTAATTTTGGAAAGAAATTTTCCTAAATTTTCTAACATCTTTGGACCCATAAACTGGACCTACCAACATGATAATGCGCCTATTCACTCAGCGCGCATAATAAAAACATGGATAGAGGAGCAACAAGTGCAGTTGCTTCAATGGCCGCCGTACTCACCTGATCTAAACATCATAGAAAATGTCTGGGGATGGTTAGTACGCAAAGTTTATGAGGGTGGTCGTCAGTTCGAAGACAAAGAAACCTTAATTTCTGCAATCAAATTAGCATGGAGCGAAATTTCGTTAAATTACATTAAAAAGCTATACGATTCCATGCCGGATCGAATTTACGAAGTAATTAAAAATAAAGGTGGAAGTACCCACTACTAAACTTAAACAAAAACTTGTTTCATTCCATTCCAATACCAATTTTAATTTTTGTACCTATTCAGTTGACTCAAAAAAAACTTCTACTTTGCATAAGTTACACTTTAGAAGTGGTTGAAGGAAAAACTCACGGTTGTTTTTGGATAAAACTTTGAAATTCTGTTATTTATATGTTACGAAAATGTTTACCATCAACAGATGGCATAATAACCATCACTGTTTGGAAAAAATGGATAAAATATATTCAAAAATGTTTGTGCGTATTCAGTTGACGAGGAGTGTATGCTTTTTACTTGCGATATATGTACATTATGTAGGTTATGTAGGATTCGTTAAAAAAATCGAACACGTGATAATAATTTTCCCTAACATTACGATAATAGAGAACGCGAAAAAAGTGGCTCCAGCAAACATGACTGTCGGTCTGGTCGTCTGTCCGTTTGTTTGTATGTCTGTACCTCGACCTGCAGCTTTAGCGGCTTAAGGGATTTTCTATAAAATTTTGAATTTAAGGATTCTAGCGGATTCCTTAGACGGGAAATTAAATTTTTGTTAAGCTCGAGTAATAACGGTAGGTACCTGCCACACAACTAACATACGAAAAGTTATTTATCTCAAAAATAAGTGACTTTTTAAAGGAAGTTAAATCTTTTAATACAAAAAATACCACTAACGGTTATTAACGGTACCTGTCATAGAACCAATTTTTTGATTTTAAAATTTTGCGTTAACGGCTTAACAGATTTTGATAAATACTTTTGTACAAGAGGTCCTTACAAATGTTCAATTTGACATATACAAACTTTATAAAAAATATTTTTTGAATTTTTAAAAAATTATTAAATTTTGAAAATTCACAATCTTGTAAAACGTGTTAATTTTAAAATATTGTTAATAAATTGTGTACTAAAAATAAGCGTGCCAAATATTTTTAAAAATATCCAAAAAATTTTATATTTCAAATTTTTTGTTTAAGAAAACCGCTATAATAAAATAAATGTAAATATTTATGTAACAAATAGGAAGCATAATTTTTTTGAGCTCTAGCTATTTAAAATAATATTTTTAGATATCTAAATAATAAATTTATACAAAATTAAGTTATAATTTATATATAAACTTTTTTTCACCCATTATTTCTTACGACATCATTATATTATTGAAATAATAATATACATTGTCAGTTTTTAGCTACGTTAAATTTGTTAGCTCCGAGAGTAGGTTTGTGCGATCCAGTCGTGCAGTTTATTTCTTATCTCCACTCAAACTATAGTGCTTAGATTCTTTAAACGCTTTCTGTGCTAATTATCCTGTATGTATAATGATTGCAATGTTAAGATAAACCTATATTTAAACAAAAAATTGGAAGTCAAAAAAATTCATACAAATTGATCAAAATGCAATTCCAATTATTCGATGGCGTTAATTAATTATTTTTTAAGTTGCTAATAGACGAGTTCAAGTTAGTCTAAAACTTATAGAAACGCGTACAATTAATTGTATTTAACAGCTTTGCCTAGCGATACTTTAAAGGTAGTTTTTAGTTTAAAAACCAAAATTAAATTAGCTGGGTTAAATTGTTTAAGAGGAGGATTTAACTGTACTATCGGTAGCAGGGGTCGGAAATTAGTTTCAAGTGCGGTTCAGATCATGAAACTATTTTATACGAGAGTCCAGAAAAGATTAAAAGCCTATTTGTAAGTAAAAATATGAAATTTACATTAATCTTATCTTAATTCGTCCCTAATCGGAGGATTAGGAACTGGAATATTTTGGCAGCTCATAAGAGTTTTTTCCGTTATGATCCGATCGACATTTTACGTGCAGTTAATTGTTAAAAAAAAATTAAGAAATAAAAAATTAAAAATGTATACTTATTGTTGGAGTGTTTTACAAGGACAAAAATTAGGAAAAAAACAAACAAAAGGATCTTAGTGAGCCTGATACAAGAAAATCAATTAAAATTAAAAAAAAAAAAAAAAGAATTAAGAAACAGAAAAAGCGCAATGTAGATTCACGCCCTTCGCGTTCCGGATTCAGCCCGAGATCCGTCAATTGCCATTTCGGGTATATGATGTATGTAAATGGCATATGAATGAATCGGTTTGTTTCAGGATAATTGTAGCGAAATATTTTTAAAAGGACGCTTCAATGAATATATATTATTTTTAGCTTGTCTTACCGGGTTTCCTCTAAAATGGGACAAACTAAATCCAAATTTGACTCTAAATTTGTATAGTCCTGTATTCCCGTTTAACAACAATAACCACTTCTTCGCACACACTCCCAAACTTTTTTTCTTCATACTGTGCCTTCGTTTTCAAATTCAATTTTATAATCTACATATATTAGCATGTTATAGTTAATCTACAAAATTCTTTATATTTTTAGAAGAAAAATGAAAGTCATAATCTTATATCAAAATGCATAAAACGCTCTCCATATTTATGAGAATTTACAATGAAGCAAGATCTCGGAACTTTCAACTAAATTTCCATAAAGAACATTCCCATAAGGCGATATAAATATTGTTAAAGACACAACCAGCGCCAGCGTCTCAGACCATAAAAGAAATCTTAAACTCCCTCGCGCTCATATACATATGTATACTATGTACCTATGTCAGAGAGATAGATAGTGTCAGAGTAATAAAAAAGAACTTAACAGCTCAACTCTACTCCACACAACACAAGACGTAATTTCCTGGTAATCTTAGTCATCTAGTGCCACCGATCTGGCAGAGCTCACCATTAAAATCTCATTTTCACATCAAAAGATCATTATCTCCGTCCGCTGCAATACTATCTCAACCAAGGGATTATGCTTCCGAAGGCTAATTGTTAATTAGACAGCTGCTTAAAAGTTTTAAGATGAGAGTTTATCTAATGGAGATCACAAAAGCGTCGTCGTCCCATATCACGGTACATCAACCATCAGTCTCAAAGAATAATATGACTAACGAGCTCTGAAATGGCCGATTGTCTTTTTTTTGTTACACTTTGTGCGATGTGAGTCAAAAAAACGAAATGGTAATTCCGGCAAGTCCTCCCACACAAGCATTTTTATGAGTCTAAGCATTAAATCTCAAATGGAGGACTGCGACTGCGGAGGTTTTCTTTTCGTCGCCGCTGAACTAACAACAACAACAACTGCAGTTGTGATTGTGCCTTTATAATTCTTCATATAGGTACCTTTTTTTAGAGCCAATTGTCAACTGTTGCAAATATGTTCCTATGTCATATCGCTCCCACAGTCATGTCAAATCAACTGACATCTCGTTGAATGTTGACTGTCTGCGAATTAGTTTATGTATACATGATTTATTAGCCGGGAACTATACGAGTATGTTCGTTCAGCATAGAAATATGGAAGGGAATTCCAAATGCGGATTGAGGTTACCTTCTGGGAGTCCGGCTCCTATTTATGTAGTATGAGGTATGACTGACTCTTATAGGATGTTTTGCATTGCATCAGGTTAACCACAATTAGTATGCTATTCAAGGAGAATCAGTGTATGACATTTGGCGGGATTTAATAGTGTTTATAGATTCATTCAGATGGAACGAGTTTATTTTTTGATATTTGTTTCATGTGAGTACCTCTATGCAGAACTCAAACTGCATACATATAAACCTTTGAAAACCTTTAAGAATTTTACTTTAGACATTTTTAGGAAAATTAGATATCGGAGATTTCAGCAATTTTTGTTCACACGAACAGTATTTTTTAGCAACATTTTTATTTTGGATTCACTTTGTAACGGAAATATTATTTTCATCATAATTTATTATGGAAATTTGAGCAACTTGTAAATAAATTTAATTTTTATCAACCACTCGAAAAAAAAACTGTGTAATTGTCAAAAAGGCATCTTCCCATACCGGGAATCGAACCCGGGCCTTCTGGGTGAAAGCCAGATATCCTAGCCACTAGACCATATGGGATGCTGGAAAATTGTTGACAAATCGTATTTATGAAATTTTTGCACAATTTCTTATTGTTTGCATTGGATTTCACCGATTAATTTGACTTTTGTATGGCAAACAATTTAACTAATTAAAAAAATTAACGTGTTCTAAATAATGGAATTACTAAGCTTGGAACAGTCGTCAAGCTTGCATACACGGTACAGTGTTCTCTGTGTCGTATGAGTGACTTAAAATTAAATTTAGCTAAGATTTTTGTTTGGCAATGGTTTTAATGGAATTTCAGTGGCACATATGTACGAGTATTATGTTAAAATAGTATTTTAGGGTGAAAGGAATTAGCGCTCGCTTGGGGACAGTACCTACCTAAAAGTAAGTTGTAAGATATTAATAAGTGGGCTACTTTTTCGTAAAATTTTGATTAGATTTGTGAAATTATAAAAAGAATAAAAAAAAAAATAAGTATAGATACACCGTAGTGTACATTTGTCAAATACTGAAAACCGGATGGTTCTAAGACTTTTAGTTTTCAAGATACCTATTACAAAATAAAGAAACCAACTTCTTAGTAAAACCAAGAAACAACGAAGTTGATGATAGTCAAGGTTATTAGAATGATCACTTATCCGCATTCTTCTTAGTTTTATGAGAAAGTTTATTAATATCTTGAAAAGTAAACATCCTTGAATCATCTGATTTTCAGTATTTCACTATGCTTTGATAAGAGCATTGAATTTTGAAAAAAAAAAAAATAGTACCTAATTACGTGAAATTTTGAAAAAAAATATTTTGAACATTTATTTATTATTTTTTTCAAAATTTTGAGTTTGAAAATTAATATTTCAAAAACTGTTCACTAAAAGAACTTTATTTAAAAAGGATCTGATATAAGGGACTTCTAACTTTACATACAAAAATGAAAGGGCGTTTTAGTTGTTGTTTTTTAATAATTTGTGTACCCATTCCTTTTAAATATTTCGGGTTCTATAAACGGTCTGGCACGGTAAATGCCGCCTCCAATCGGTCTTGGACATACGGATCTGTAATCAGGGGATGGATAAACAAATTTTTTGGTTTATACAAACACCATCAAAGTTGATTTTTTTAGGCTTTCGAAATGCTATAACGCATCTTAAGCCGCCTCCAGGGACTGCAAGACTTGCATTTCTTTCATAAGCATTACCACACCTTTCGACTCATATACTTTTTTTCGGTTCACTTTCACACCCCTAAATTTGCTGTGGACTCTTAGACTATGAGGTTTTATCGGAAATTAAAAGAAGACGCTGGAAAGATTTTAAAAATAAAAAAAAATAATTAATAATTCTTTTAGGATAAAACAAATCATTTCGCCTTGGTAAACCTTAAAAATAGCGAAAAAGTCTTATTTTTCTCACATTAAAACGAAGTCTTCTCAGAACAAGGATGATGGATTTGAGTTCAACACCAACACAACAAATGTTACTTCTTCTTTTTTAGGCCGCGTTAGCATGTGAAACCAACAGAAGAAGTATTTTATTGATAAATATTAAAATTCAAAGAGATTTATCGTGGAATGTTTAACTGTTACAATTTTCGTATTAGTTTAAGATATACTTGCTTCTAATAGGTGTATAATAAATCAAATATTTCAAATTGACAAAAAAGTGTTTTTTTTTTGTACAAATAACACATTTATCTAGGCATACAAAACCCAACTCTGTCATAAAGAAATTTAATCCCACATTTAAAAAATGACAAAAAGGCCGTTGATGAAAAATCGTAAATATTGTTCAATTTCTTTTGCTGTTGCTTTTCATTTAATTTTTTTGCCCATTTTTCATCGGCGTCAAATTTCATGAAGCCGATTTAAATATACTGTATGCACGTTTATGTATGTAATTATAGTTTTGATACAAAAAATACCGATCAAATATTATTTAAACAGCTTCAATCTTTAATTTTCAAAGCCCAAATCACATTAATTTAAATTACAGAAAATAAAATTATTTTTGGTCTATCGCACACACACAGAGGGTTGAAAATTTTCTATTTTAAAAATATTAAAATAGCTTTTGTCGCACAAAGTAGGTGTAAAATTTGTTTACTTAATGTCCCTTTATGAAAACAATATCTCTACAACGCACGCTTTCATCTAATTTGAAATAATATTTATAATTAGCACACTATTTTGTTTGTACATAGTGACGTCAAGAGTCATTAATGCAGTCGGAGTGTGTTTGAAGTTATTGTTATTAGTGAGTTAATTTGTCACGCGCCGAGCACTACCGCTTGGTCTCTTTCACTGATTCTTCCGCCAACGTCAACATATTATTTTTCCTGGTAATAATCTTGATTTAAGTGAAAAGCTCGAGAATTCAAAACTTCCTCACATAAGTAAATATAATTTTCTATGCATCTTCCAACTGAGAGAAGGTAGGTATAAAAATCAATCAAGATCCAATAAGTGAAAACGAAAAAAAACTAACATTATGATAATTTAAATTAATCCACAGAATGAGGAACTTTGAACTTAATAGTAATGAGATATACCTTCTGGCGGAAAAGATGCTAAAGAACAACATTTTTATAGAAGAAACAAAAATCTATGTCAATCAAAGTTATTTTGTATTTTTTTTTTTAATGGAATTTTCACCTTATCCGAGCAATTAATAAATTGGAAATAAAAGGAGATCGATGTTTGGTTTTCTTTTTAATTATTTTATTTGGGTCATTTTCAGAAAATCATTACTTTCATATCTTCTTCGTTATTGGTATCATTTTCTATTTCTATGATAATTGAAAATATTTTATAGCCAAGCATTTTAATCTTGTATAAAATTTAAATCAAATTAAATATATTTCATTCTGGGCCAGAATCTATAGCTTTTGTTATGGATTGAACGTGTCAATAGGAGATAAGTTTTTTTTTTTTAATCCAATCAGAAATAATGTATTACATGAGAATATTTTGTATATTTAAAATACTTGCTCCAGCTCAGAAATATTGTTAACCGGATCCATAAGCCGATCCGAATTCTTTTGGAAGTTTTGCCATGAGACATTATGTACGTAAACAAAGTGCAGCTCTACGTGTTTGACGTTAATGTTTATTTTCATTTTTGGCAGTGATTTTTATTTTTGTTATTTTTTATTTAACAAAAATTATGCTTAGCTAGTTTTCCAGTATCCCATATGGTCTAGTGGCTAGGATATCTGGCTTTCACCCAGAAGGCCCGGGTTCGATTCCCGGTATGGGAAGACTTTTTTGATAAAAATCATAAAATTAAACAAATAAAAACAAAAAAAAAAATCATTTCTTAAAAAATAGATCATAAAATTATGTCTTATAAAAACTTTTAAAATTATTTTTTGATATGCCGTCTATTTTCTAAATGATATGTTAAATTAAGACAAAGAGATTTTAGCCAAGCATAATGAATAATATAGTCCTTTTTAGCATCATTTTTGTTAACAAAAATTTAAAACTCTAAAACTGCAACCTAAACCGCTGGAGCGATTCTTTTACAAGTTTAGATTAAAAATTTGTATTTGATTTCCTAGCGCGGACACTGATTTTATTTTTCTTGAAAACGTGTTGATGTTTTTTTTTTTTAGTTTGTTTGATGTGCACATATTTTATTAAATATTTAATATAATTCCTCGTGTCCTTTTACATATGGGAACACATGTCTTGCGGTATAAAACAAATTAAGTATTTTTCACATAGTTTTTTTTGTTCTGAATTCGAGTCTGAAATCAGAATTACTGCGGGTTGGCTCTGGTTTTCGAAATATCCTAGTATAAAAGTTTCAAAGAAGCGTGTTTTTTTTTTTTGTTGTTTTTGAGGCTAATTTACACCACCACTACCATTTTTCCGATACTACGAGAACTAAACCAACCATCATTAACAAAAATTGGTTCTTTCCAATACCCTCATTTCCCCTCCACAAAATAATAAGTTAGTTTAAGTCTCCTCTTCACAATAGTAAACTCCCGAATAAGCCACTAAATGAAAAACTCATAGTACATTTTAAGTGAAAATTTCTCGAAAAAGAATAGGTTTTTTTTTTGTTAGTATCAGATGCCATTTTTTTGGAAAAATGTAATTGGTGATGGTGTTAATTAACCTCAAAAATAACAAAACAAAATACGCTTTTTCGCACTTCTTTTAAGCTAGGATATCTCGAGCCAGTTTAGGCATTCTGAGGTCGTTTAGAATTAGATAAAAATTGATTGTAGGTGTGATATAACCTTAAGAAAAATACCGAAAAACATTCAGGACATTTGGAAAATTATCATCATATTTCTGCCGTAGATATTTGGTTAGATTTTGCTCCACTGTGCTATCAATGGTCCAAATTGTAGCTGGTGAGAGACAGGTCATGTACGGGTTTCGAGTAAGTGAAAAAAAGTAGCTACCTACTCACAAATTTCATAAATTATTTTTACAAAATACCCAGTTAAAATGAGTTGTAAAAAATCTTGCGTACCGGTCGTCAAATATATTACACCGGGCGGCGATCAGGAAAACATAGAATCACGTGTTTCTCCGAGAAGAGTTGAAGCAGAACTTTCAAAGTTCATGAAGACACTTGAAATAAAATTAGGCTTCTTTTTGTATTTAAATTTGTTTGGTCCTAAACCGTTTTCACACTTTAAATTACAAAGTCACATGTGATCCTCCTTAAAGGTCCGTTTTATGGGATTCAGGTCAATTTTTTTTTTTATTTAAGGAAATGTTTAGGAGATGATTCTTCATAGATCTGAAGAAGGGTGAAACATAACGCGCGAAACTTAAACAATTTTTTTGATTAAACTAACATTTACCTTAAGTCCGCAATACAAAATTGTAGCTTGAATTCACAATACACAAAATTTAATAAATTCAAAGCATCAAAACAAATTCAAGCATTAAGTATCTTTGACATTTGATGTTGAAGAAATTGAAAGTAGACGAAATTTATACCTAATTTTTAGATTTTTCAAAATGTTGAATTCTAACAAAATACATTAATTCAACATTTTTAAACAAATAAATCTCAAAGATATATCTTTGAATTCTGTTCAAAAGTAAAAAGAAAATATTTCTTTAATATTGATAAATTGCTTTCTTTTTGTCATCAACATTTCTATTAACATGGCTTAGGAATAAGAAAATTCTTTGAATATTTATAATATAATTAATCCTATTGTTAATAAGTATCATAGTGTCACTAACCTCAAATCGGTCCAAGACACATAAATAAATTCTAAACGATTTTAAATTAATCATTAGCATTTCTATTGTTAAAAGGAGAAATTATAAAAATTGAAAGTAGATATATGTATGTATTGTGGTGAATATGCCCATTTGTACAAACAACGACATCTCTAATTCTTCAATAACAGAATAAATTAGTAGTGGGTTCCGCGCCATCTATGAACAAAAGATTAACTAATGTTACCCAATACCTAAACCACCCAATACCTCTATCTCTATCATTCTCTATCTCTCTCTATCTCTCTATCATTATCCAATACCTAAACCACTCGCATCTTTATCCAATACCCAAACCATGGAACTGCTATAATTTGTAATTGGTCGAAAGCTTTTAAGCTACTGGGCGACCTGCATCGTGCCTGATCGGGAAACTATTGATTGCTCAGAACTTGGTCTGGGCCAGTAGCGCAACAATCAGTCACGATGAAGTGCTTGTTTTACCTCCTCGTGGTGGTCCCCGGGCAACTATTTATGTATCCCAATATACATAAATAGGCCAAAATTACAAGTGCGAAAAGGCCTAGCTTTCTAGGATAGGTTACGGAGGTTAGCATTCTCCGTAACTGAAATCAACCCGCTACCGAAACCAACACTACGCCTCGGATAATTAATGATAACTCGTTGACGACTTTTGGCTATTGTACCCGGACAAAGATTGGTTTCTGGAATGTGAAGACGCTTCTTAACAACGGAAAAGAAGGTCCTCAGAATGCCAGATTCCTGCAACTAGAGAGGGGATTCATGCGGTATAGGATGGACATCTTAGGGATAAGTGAAGTTAGATGGCTGGGTTCGGGGAAGTTCAAGTCACCAACCCGTAACACTGTACTATTCTATTCCGGAAAAACACCTGGAAGCGCTCGGGAATCTGGCGTTGGATTGCTGCTTTCCAAAACAGCTCTCAAAAGCCTAATCTCCTGGGAGCCTTTAGGTGACAGGATCCTGAAAGCCAGGTTCCGGACTAGAGTACGTCGCGTCACCATCATACAGTGTTACGCCCCAACTTTGCTCTCTTCTGACGAGGAGAAGGAGGCCTTTTATAACCGGCTGAGTGCTGCTTATGATAGCGTTCCACGAGGTGATATAGTTATGGTGATGGGAGACTTAAATGCCAAGGTTGGCAATGACAACTCTGGGCTAAGGCATGTCATGGGAAAACATGGTGTTGGTAACCGAAACGACAATGGCGAACGATTTGTCGATTTTTGCAACGCTAACGGCCTTGTTATTGGAGGGACCATGTTCGAGCATAAGACGTGCCACAAAGTCAGTTGGGTGTCGACTGACAGACAAGCAACTTCCAACCAAATTGACCACTTCGCGATCAGCTGGCGTTTTAGAAGCAGTCTCCAGGACGTCCGTAACAGAAGAGGTGCTGACATGGGAATGGCCCGGGACCACCATCTGATGGTTGCTACCGTAAGATTGCGTACAGCTGCAGTTCGTAGATCCCAAGGAAACACTCGAATGCCCAAGTTTAATACAGATAGACTAAAGGATCCCGCAGTGCGCCAACAACTAGGGGACCACCTTTCACAAGGATTGAACGCAATCAGCAGCACGGAAACCACATCCATCGAAAATCATTGGTGTGCTGTGAAAAATGTGTTCATATCCGGTGCTGAAAGTATAGTCGGCCGGGCACAAGGGAGAAATAGTGGTTGGCTTTCCGACGAAACTTGGGCAAGGATCGAAGAAAGGAAACACCTTAAAGCTCGAATCGCAGCTACCCCAGCAGCAGGTAGAAACGAGCTTGAGTCTACGTACCGCATGAAGATGAGGGAAGTTCACCGTAGTGTGAGACGTGATAAGCGTAACTACATCAACGCACTGGCTACAGAAGCAGAAGAAGCCGCTAGTAGGTGTGACAGTAGGACCGTCTACAGAATTACCAAAGAGCTCACTGGTGTCCAGAGCTCTAAACAACACCTGGTTAAAGACACAAACGGATCCCTGCTAATTTCGGATGAGGACCAGCTCATAAGGTGGAGGGAACACTTTTCTGCGGTTTTAAACCGCGTTTTCGCAAGTGAAGTGAACCCTATTCCCACTGAGCTACCCGAAGTAACAATTTCCCGAATACGCACCGTACCCTCCAGTAAAGAAGAAATTATCACCGCCATCAAAGCACTGAAGAACAACAAAGCGGTTGGACTTGATGGTATTCCTGCAGAGCTCTTAGGAGCAGCCCCAACGACATCGAGCGAGCTACTGCACCCACTTATTAAGAGAGCTTGGGAAACAGAGAGCTTTCCTGAAGAGTGGAAAAAAGGAATGATTGTCAAGCTTCCAAAGAAAGGAGATCTCACACAGTGCGAAAACTGGAGAGGAATATGCGTTCTGCCTGCAGTAGCCAAGATAATAGCAAGGATAATATTGGACCGAATTAAAGACCACCTCGAAGACACACTCGACGCCGAACAAGCAGGTTTCCGCACTGGATCTTCCTGTGTGGATCACATCAACACCTTGCGGATCATCATCGAACAGTGCGTTGAATATCGATCACCACTTCACCTGCTGTTCATCGATTTTGAAAAGGCGTTCGACAGTGTCAATAGAGAATTTATTTGGCTTGCTTTGCACAGGAGGGGCATCCCAGATAAATTGATTGCTATTATCAAGGCTACATATGATGGATCCAGGTGTCACGTTTTGCACAAAGGTAGGCTGTCAGAGGAGTTTGAAATCCAAAGTGGAGTTAGGCAAGGCTGTATACTGTCACCAATACTGTTCCTGTTGGTGGTAAGTGACGTACTGCACGCAGCTTTGTCAAATGGAAATGGAGGAATTCAGTGGACTCTGCAATCTCACCTCAAACATCTGGACTACGCGGACGACGTATGCTTACTCTCTCATAGGATCATGGATCTCCATCAAATGACAACAAGGGTGGAGAGAGAAGCAGAAATCGTAGGGCTTAAGATCAACTCGGCAAAAACTAAAAGGATCAGCCTTGGAACTTCCTCATCAATCCAAGTAAATATTTCTGGACAACCCGTTGAGATGGTACAGGATTTCCAATATCTTGGGAGTATTGTCTCTACGGGTGGCGGAACTGAACTGGACGTAAACAGCCGAATCAGAAAAGCAAAGGCTGCGTTCGGAATGCTGTCCAAAATATGGAGAAACAACTCTTTTAGCTTAAAGACCAAGCTACGACTGTTCCGCTCCAATGTTGAATCCGTTCTGCTTTACGGCTGCAGCACTTGGAAAGTCACTGAAACTGTCACTAGAAAGCTGCAAACCTTCGTTAATAGATGTCTACGAAACATCTTGAGGATTTTCTGGCCCAACCGTATCTCCAATGCCGAACTTCATGCGAGAACGGGTCAGGAGCCCATAGACTCCATTATACGAAGAAGAAAGTGGCAGTTGATTGGCCATACGCTTCGAAAAGGCGATCGGTGCATTGCATCTCAAGCAATGCAGTGGAACCCGCTCACACAGGAGGGAAGACAAGTGGGCCGGCCTAGAAGTACATGGCGAAGAACGGTCGAACAGGAATCGGCACGACTGGGGAAAAGTTGGAGAGAACTGAAATACATTTCAAGAAATCGTACACGATGGCGCGTAGGTGTAGTGGAGGCCCTATGTCCCGTAAGGGAAACATCACGGACGTAATAGGTCCGAGGACCTAAGTAAGTAAGTTTTAAGCTAATTGTGGAAACTTTCCAGTGAAGTACATTCCAGCACATTCCAGAAACCCTAGAAGATTCTAGTAGCTTTTTCTCGGATATAAATACACGGCCACCAGTCCGAAGACCTCAGTTGGATTTTGGAAGTGAACGAATAAACGTCGGTGTAAAATAGTGAATTAAGAGTTGTGCTTGTTAAAATAAAAGTATTGGAATTAAAGTATTTGAAGTGAAATAAAGGTGTTTTATCTTTGTAAAGTAATTGTTGTTCAGTTTGAATAAAAGGAATAAGTTTTATTGACGAACCCTTAGTAAAATATTACAGTATATAACAAATCTTTAAGTTATCTCTTAATTAATAATTCATTTAGTGGTCCAGGTGCATTCCATGAAAATACGGAAGTTTGTTTTACGAGGGACAAACTTTAAAGTGGATAATGTTAAAGCGGTAGCAGGTATTTCTAGATTCCACTTCATGGACCCGGAGGGCAAAATTGTGGAATGCAAGGAGAATGTGGATTTCCGAGAAGAAATCCGGTATTTCTTATAGATTTTTTTGTTTATTTTATCACACGTGATGTCGTGTCCGTACGTGACACGACCATAAACAATTGTTAATAAAAAAAACACATGTTTTATTTAATTTTCAATTTTGTCATGACGTAGCTTAGGTATAGGCCTACAATAACTCTTCAGACACTACTACACCAAGTCATTTAAATTCGCTGAAAATGTTATTTTTGACAAGCGTCTGAATACTTTTCGTAGCCTAAATTTGGATGGTAATTCGACTTCTAATGAATTCGATGAGATATCCGACTCAATCCTGAGAATTGTTTCCCACTATCCGCACAGTGAAATCGTTGTTACGAGCGATTTCAATGTACACAATTCTTGGTGGCTACGCTATTCTGGTCAGACAACACCCGAAGGAAGGTATGTCGAGATTTTCGCTCAGTTGAACCACCTGACTCAGCTTGTTGACGAGCCTACTCGGATACCTAACGTTGCAGGTCAAACCGCCAACAGCCTAGACTTGTTCCTTACCTCTGACCCCAATTAATACACTATTAGTGTATTATCATCTCTAGTCGCATCAGACCATTGTGTCATATCTGCTAATTTCTCCTGCCAACAAACCCCACTTAGAAAAAAAAACACCAAAGAGAACCGTTTGGCAATACGAGAAAGCCAACTGGGACGGTCTCAATAATTTCTTCAGGAATTTTAACTGGTCACTATGCTTCCTCGATAGTGACATAGACTCCAGCGCAGATATGATCACAAATTTAATTCTTTGTGGAATCCCCCGAATAGGGTGAAATTTATCGAACCCAAAGAAAACTCATGGTTTGATTCGAGCTGTAAAGAGGTTATTAGGGTTAGAGAAGTAAGCTTCCGATGTTATAAAGCCAACCCTACTGAGGAAAACCGGAAAAAGTTTCAACAAGCTAGAAAGACCTGTAACGTTCATATTCGAAGAACCAAATTTTTACATGATCAAAAATAACGGCAAAAAATACTGCAATGTCCCAAAGGTAGTACAAATTTTTGTAAAAAACATACGAAATACCACCTCGTCTTCGGTTCCAACGCTCGTCTTCAACGATACTCCTTTTGTCAGCTCGCTATCTTATCGAAAATGCACGCATTTGGTTTCGATGAATCCCTTCGTTAGATTAGAAATTACCTTTCGGACCGTTCAATACAAGTTGTATTGGACGGTTTCAAATCTGAAATCCACAAAATAAATGCTGGTGTGCCACAGGGCTTCATTTTGTCTCCGAATCTCTTTCTTATTTCTATAAATGATCTTTTGTCTGAAACTTCTTATCCATTAAAATGTTTCGCTGACGACAGTACCCTCAGCTTCTCATATTCGTTTACAGATTATCATCCATGTCCTTCGGATGTGGAACATGAACGGCAGCGTATGATAAGCTCATTAAATTCTGATCTCGACAGCATTGTCCACTGGGGAATCAAAAACCGCGTAGAATTTAATGCTCCTAAAACTCAATGCTGTCTCCTGTTGTTAGAGCGAAACCCACCCCCAATGCCGCTATCAATGGATGGCACTTGCATCGAGGAAACCGAACACCTCTCAGTTTTCGGTATGTGTGTCACAGACCACCTTTTGTGGAATGACCACATATTTGATGTCGCCAAAAATGCTGCTTAGTGTTTGGGTTTTCTCCGTAGATGCAAGAAGTTTTTCTCCCCTTCTGATCTGGCTGTGATCTACAAAGCCTTTATTCGTCCAAAACTTGAGTACAATTCTCATGTTTAGGCAGGAGCTCCAAAAACTTACTTGAGTTTGTTGGACAGAACACAAAAGAGAGCTTTAAAAATGATAGGTGAAAGATCTATAACGGAAACAATTACATCTCTTGAACACCGCCGTAATGTTTCGTGTCTTTCCCTATTTTATCGCTATTATTATAATCAGTGTTCTAGTGAAATAGCCAGTTGCATTCCTCCCCTTAAAAAATTCAACCGTAATACACGCGCTTCTAGGAATGCCCATCAGTTTACCCTTGAGCCCAACTTCGGACGTACTGTAATGTACAGAGATTCTTTCTTCAGTCGCACCACACGAATGTGGACTGCTTTACCCGGCCCTACTTTCCCCTCCCATTTCTATATGCAAACATTTAAAACCAATGTACATCGGTATCTCCTTCTTAATCCTCTCCTACTTACCTAAACGCTTGTGCTGTGTTAAAAACATTTTAAGGGTAGCCATAACCCCTTTTGTGCGTGCAGAATATATATATAAAAAAAAAACTTGGTAGATTTTGCCCGTCTGTACGTGACGTCTTTTTGTTTTTGATTTATGTCATAATCATAACCAATTAAGTAAATAGTTCAATTTTGAATGAGCGTCGAAGACGAATGATTTCTTCAACAGTTCCAATACATAAGAATTACTTTAAACGTGGGAATATAAAAGTATCTTCATAATAAGATCAAAATTTGAGTACGATTTGTCCGTACGCGACCGTGGAATGCACCTCGAGATAAATAAAAAGGGGAATATTTTTGCTTCATTGGAAGAATAAGAACCATTTGATGTTCAACTGACTATTGGAATAGCCCTAAGAAGAATAAAAAATAAACATATTGAAGCCTATTTATTTGTCACTTGCTGAAATCACGTTTTTTGAATCCACAGTTTAAGAAAAAATGCCTCCATGCATATAGCAGCGATATCTTACTTATAACTGATTTGCTCAATGTTCCATTACTCCATTTAGAGTCTGTTCTGACAACAGTAGGTACATACCTAAGGGAGGGAATTGTGAAACAGTTCAGACGTTTACCAATATTGCTGAAAAGATCTATGTTAAGCTCTTAAATTTTGTCAGTGACAGTGATTTCTACATAAATACTGTGTTGAAATATCAATTTTACAAAACATCTTCTTAGAACCCAACATTTCCTTGAAAATCTTTTTACAATAATTGCAATCAAGTACCTACTTATAAAAGACGAATAACATTTGAAGCCATTTTGATGAAGTAACGAACCAAAGATTTAAAACCATTTCAAGTCTATCTAAAACAAGTCATTTAGAGCAGGTGGTGTGGTGTTGAGATGGAGTAGTTGAAGTACCCGAACAAGTGACATTGTCGATTCCTCTTAGCCACGATTTCATGTTTATGTCCATCTGTCTGACTACGGAAGATTGCACAAATAATGAAGGTATATAGTGATGAGGTACCCCTGGCGTCTATTTCATGGAATATATCTCAATTTATACACATTAAGGGTTCTAGAAAACCTTCTGGTGTGTTCTTTTTATTCAGTCGGATTCGGACCATGATTTTACTATAGCTACACTTTTAAACTTCCCCACATATGTATGAAGGCAGTAATGGCGATTTTATATTCGCATCGTTGATTATTCTGGGAAAATGTATGACCACAATATCCAACACTACTCAAAGTACCTTTAGATACAAAGGTACGAGTACAGTAGAAAATAGAATAAATGAACAAAAAAATATGCTAAAGTTATAAAGAGATACTCCTTCGACATGTAAGACGATGACGACCACGATGGAGACTATGCCGACGACATAGCCTGTCAATTGTCGGCCTGGCATAGACCTTAGACACTAAAGGCTAGGGTAACCCTAGTGCATCGCTTGCGCAACAACCATCTTTAGATAAGGGACGGGAACGGGAAGCAGGAGCACACGATTTAATTTACTTTGATTACTGCATGTCCGAACGCCTTGTCCGTCTCAGCTTGTCGACTGTCGAGTCAGTCGACTTCGCTGGCGATATGTGCGCCGAAGCAGGAAGCGGATTTTAAATTGCTTTTCGTTTTGAGTCTCATATAAAGGTAATTTTTTTTTTTTCTTTGATGCTTCTATTCTGATTTGTGTTGTTCTTTGACTATATATAGAGATAGATTTCTTTATTCTACACCGCTCTTCCCGGCTTCCCTTATAGATAAATTGACATTAACGTTCGTTCGAGTTCGTTGATTTTACATGATCTTAAGATGTTTGTCGGTTATTCTATTATATGACCATTGAGATATGTGGTCGACAGTGAGACAGGGAGATGTTGTGGTACCTATAGAATAGAGACTATTTAATTTCAAGGTTTATGTTTTAAAGGTGATGATGAGGACAAGGAGATCTTCGTTACATATTCTCACGGAAGTGTGGGCGCTAACATCAGCTATTATGTGCCTAGTTGGATTAGAAGTGAATTGTCTAGACATCCAGCTAGATAAAAAGTAAGTATTTTGGATTTAATTGTAAGTTGAATGAGGAACTTATAAGAATAATGTAAAAATATTTAACACTAAGTTACTGTACAAAATTGTACCTTCTTTTCGGAGCAAGAGAGCAACTTTTATTAGCGATTGTTAAAAAATATTTAATTGAATTAAGTAGATATTGATATTTCAATGTTCATAGAACTGATATCTTCAACTACTTTAAAGTATGTAACTACATTATGTATGTATATGTAGGTAGATCGATGTATCAACATACATAAATTCACAAGGCTCGAAACTATGTTGCCAAACATATAAACTTGGCTAGGGGTTAAAATAATTGGTGCTTTATCCGGTGTAAGAAACTCTATATTTTTTTATAATTTTTGCGAAAAATGTGATTCTAAGGCCGTGTGTCAATTGCGTTAACATTTTGGTACAATTTCCATTGACGTTCCTTGCGTTAAGGAACCTATCCGATATCCGAGACGGTGTCAAACCTATACAAAAATGTTCAGATACCTTGATTTGTTGTTGCAATAGCTTTTTTTAGAAGGAATTACAACACAAATCTATCTAAATGGCTTTGGATACGATCTTGAACGCGGAAATTGCATTTTGACAGTGACAGTCATACCACACCTGAACTGCTAGTCGATCGTCATTCTCATACAAAAGTTGTATTGAAGATGTTTTCACCGATTAAAAGCGACAACAGTGCGCACAATATTTCGCATTGGTTTGGGAGAGCCTTTAAGGTGAAACATTCGCTAGTTAAAATTTATTTGTATGTATGTATGTATTTGAATGTTTCTCCGCCGCACCGAATGTTTGGCGTTGGTTTGGATGAGCCTCAAGCGGGGTACACATTATCAAACCTGTTTGACAAATCTGTTCACGTTTGATTGTGTGTACTCTCTGTTTGACAAACACGTTCTTTGTTCACAAATTTGTTTGATACTGTTGAGTGTTTGACATCAAATATGTTTGTCAAACAGGTTTAATAATGTGTACCCCACTTTAATCCATGAATTGAAACTGGGAAATCATCGAATGTGTTTATTGTTGATCAAATTGTTTTCGAAAAATCCAAAGTTTGATAAGCGTTATTAATTTAGAGCGTGTGAAAGTCACATACTAAATTTAACCCACTGTGAACAAACCAAGTCGTTTTTAAATTGCCGCTAGTGTATCGATTTTTTGTTTAATAAAGGGAACCAACGTGATGTTGGCTCCTAGCAGTTCAGGTATAATAGGTCGATGGTGTAAGTAATGTGCATATGTTGTATGTATGTGTATCAATACAAACAATACAAAATTATGTCAATACAAATTTTTTTTTCAAAATTTTGATTTTAAAAAATCCTAGTTTCGAAATTTAGCTATTAAAACCCTGGTTTAAAAAAAATATATTCTTCAAAAACCGGCGTTGCAAAATTTGCGGTTTTAACATTCTGGTTTTCAAAACTCAATTTTTTCTTTCCAAAATTTTACTTCTCCAAACTGTAAATTTTCAAAATCAGCAACAAACACTTTTCTTTTTCAAAACTTTAACCAAATGTATGTTATTAAAAATTCCACTTTTTTAATTTAAACTTTCCTCCTCCTTTTAAAAGTCAGTTTTTCAAAAAGGTATATGATTTATTACAATTAAGCACTTCCAAAATGTGTTTTACAAAGTTTAGTTTTAACATATTTGTACATACAAAGTTTTCAATATTAAGATCCCTAAAATTCAGCTATTCGAAATTCTGATTTCCAAAATTCTGTTTTAAAAGTTCTGCTTTAATTATTTAATTATTTTCTTTTAGATTCCACCGACCAAAAAGAACCAAAGCTGTTTATACGCAAATACCGATGAAAGTCTTGCTTATCGCAGTTGGGTCCTTTATTTGTTATTAATTCGCACTCAAGGGATTATGACTTATGACTACCCTTATTATGATTAACATAGTGCCAGTCTTAGAAAAAGAAGGATTGTATTAGTTAAAAAAAAATACCGATATACATTGGTTTTGAATTTCTGGACATCACAATGGGAGGGAAAAGGCAAAGTATTCCACATTCGAGTAGCGCGGCTAAAGAAGGATTCTCTGTAGGGCTGTCCACTAAACGAGAAAAGTCTCAGTCTTTGTATCGGTCTCTGATGGACATTCCTAGAGGTACGAGTATTTCGGTTGAATCGTTTTAGGGCAGGTACAAAACTATAGCTATTTCTATTGAGCACTATTTCAAAAGTAGCGGTACAAAAGAGAGAGACATGAAACGTTACGACGGACAATGTTCAAGACATGCGAACGTCTTTCATTTTTAGACACTGAAAAATTGAATCTTTGAGTGCGCCTTGTAGATATTTGGCCCTAAGGAAAACGAGTTGGACTTCAAGAAAAATGCATTTTTAAAAAAGCATTACGTCCAAAGGCCCATCCATTGCATGAAAGACTTTCATACTTGCATATAAAAACTACAGATCTATCTTAAAATAGCTGTGAATCATACCAGATGAAAATAGATGTGGGAATTTTCAATTAGGCATTGAATATCCATATCAAAATCTAAGCACTTCGTAATATTTTTTTGACACGGAATTTTTAACATCCTCGATAGTATAGTGGTCAGTATCCCCGCCTGTCACGCGGGAGACCGGGGTTCAATTCCCCGTCGGGGAGATGTTGCAATCATTCTTTTTTTTCTAATTTATTTATTTAAAATTATAAATTGGTTTTTATGCAATGCTACTTAGCTAATTATGAAAAGTAGTTATGAGAATTAGTAGGGCTGTCCACGAGACGAGACTCTGCGAGACTTTTGTAAGTCTCGTCTCGGTCTCGTTAAAATCGAAAATTTCTAGTCTCGTCTCGGTCTCGAGTCGGTCTCGTATAATTAAGTCTCGTCTCGGTTTCGTCTCCAAAAAATACGATTTCCGGCCAACTTGTTGATTATTGGAACGAAATATTTTAAATTATAGTTTGAATGCGTGCAGAAGAAAATAAACATTTATCTGAAATTGATTTTTTTAATTTATTAGACTCTCTGTAAATTTCGGTCCAAATATGCCGTCTCGTCTCGGTCTCGGTTGCTTAAAAGCCAGTCTCGTCCGGTCTTGTCTCGGTCTCGTCATGCGAGACCGAGATCGAGACCGAGACTTTTCTCGTCTCGGTGCCAGCTCTAAGAATTAGTCACCTACTTACTTAAAAAATAATATTAACTAACTATGCTATGTTGCTGTTTGTCGTTTGATCTTTAGTTAGTTTAAAAGAGAGTCAACTTTGGCTTCGTAGGTAATTTGAAAATAAAATTGTGCTGTCCCTTATTCATAAAGAATAGTTATTTTTAGGACTGGCCACGAGACGAGACTCTGCGAGACTTTTGTAAGTCTCTGTTAAATTTCGGTCCAAATATACAGTCTCGTCTCGGTTGCTCAAAAGGCAGTCTCGTTTCGTCTCGGTCTCGTCATGCGAGACCGAGATCGACTTAAATAAGAATGTTCCGGACTCAAATGGATATAAGCATTTGCTTTTATTGTGAGCCCAGAAAATTCATATTCCATGCTGTAGTTTTCTTAAACATGGGAGCTAAAATAACTATTTTTTCTTTATGAATGTGGGTGTTAAAATATAAGGGTATTCATACGTCGGCGTCGTAAGTTTACAAATTGTGTAAAATTATAAGTTAACACAAAAGTTTGACTGAACGACGGACGTACGTTTTTATTCATTTTTGGTTTAATGCTGGTGTAATTGAATCAGGAGTTAGCTTAAAGGTCAAATGTTAAACGTCAAAAATAACACATGTTCAGATTTCGAAGTCATTTTTTAATGAAGACCCTCTCCTGAACCAACGTGAAATCGTAGCCTAATGTCTCGAAACGATAAATATGGAAGATTCCCTTATCATAATGTAGGTTTCTTGATTTTTCGTTAACTTTTGCTTTCGGAAGTAAAAAGGGCGCCCGAGAGCAGCTCATGGAAGTGCAAGTGAAATTTGTTGAGGAAGGAACGAAAAAAGAAAGAAAGAGTGAATTATGGCTCAATTCTGCTTTCGATTCTTCAGAAAGCTATACTTTTCATAGATTTATGACATCTGCTTCCGACAGCTTTCTAGATATTAAGTACTTATTTCCCAAACAAAGGCAAATCATTAGTTCACGTCGAAGAAAACAACAATAACAACACGTTGTTGATGTAGTTTCGTCGTTGACAACGAATGATTTGCATTCGTTTGGGATAGCCTTTAGTTATGAAAAGTAGCTTTCCTTTAATCGTTGAAAAAACTACGTTTTTATTCGAAACTTTTAGCGCCAACTAATCGGGATTCGATACTTACAGAACACGGTCATAGTTTTTTTTAGTTCTCTGAGGTATCATTATATCATATTTAGAAACACACCTAATTCTAAATGTCAAAATGGAAATTGGTATTTGGTTAATTTTATCAAATCATTTTCCCAAGCAAATTCGTTGGAGAATTTTATCCAATTTGTGTAAATTATTTCCCATATAAATTTGAACAGTTCAAATGTCCAAATGTCAAACTTACGTAGGTAAATGGTAAACTTATCTAGTGTTAGTGTTTGACATCGTTGCACGAATACCCCTAATATCTTAGAACTTAGAGCACGTCGGGTATTTGTTGTCCTGGTACAACGGAAACTTCTAGGAATGGCAATCAAACTCTGCCACCTGCTGTTCTACAAACCCAAAGTATAATTATTTCGTGTCAAAAAATCTGGTCATGTCAATCCAATTTGTAATTTGATTTCCCTTAGGAGTTAAACAAACATAAAGAAAAAAGATCAAGTAAATAAACAGAAATGGAAACAAAAATGTAGCAATACCATTTTTTTTGGTTTTGTAACGATATTCCATCTGCAACGCCATTTAAACAAGTACGATACGTATACGAGTATAGTGACATACTGGCAAATGCAGTTCCATATATGTCCCAGAAACAAAATTCATCAAAGTTATTTTCTCACGTTTATGGCTCGTGGTATAAGTGTAGTACAATTTGCACTTAACGCTGTTAACATCGTTCGCTCGCTTAGCAACGCATCATGTAATCTAGTTTCTCTTTTGTATATTTTTATTTCCTATATTTCAGGCAATTCGATTTCGAAGATGTGTTTTTATGCGTAAATGACAACCTCTCGCAAATCAACCCGCAAAGAAGCGAGTTATGTGACCCCCACCGCACCGGTTACAATATTATAATAATCTAATTTTTGTTTAAATAAACATAGAGCCTCTGAAGTCTGATCTCTGATCTGATTATGTGGAAGTTTTTTCTTCTTAATTAGTTTTTATGTTTTCATGTAATGTGAGGTTATGCACTGCTTATGTCACTACTGTGCACGCAAACGCAAAGCAATGCAAATGAACTTAAAATGCATTGATTATTACATATAAGATATCACAAGTCGGCAGGAGGAGGTTTCGGTTGTGTGTTTTGTTGTTGTTGGCAGATGAAGTCTAAGACAATGCTAAGCAAAGTTAAGTGCTGCTGTCAAGTCAAGCCCTTGCGCTCTGCTACTTGGTGTATATTTTAATTTGATTTTGTGTGGGATTTTGTTTGTTTGTCAGTTGTTGTCAGATTGTCAGTAATGTTGTTGTTATTCGCAAAATTATAAGCCTTTGGTAGAAGGCGACTCTTTAATGAAGTACCATAAATAAATATACACACATATGCATTAAAGCGACATACGAAATTATTTAAATCAATTAAACTTTCGCTGTAATTCGAGCGATTAAACGAGATTATTAGATCTAATTGCAAAGAAAGTTTATTAAATTTTCATTTTATAAGAAATGATTCGGTTTAAATGATGATTGTTTTGGAATATCTAATAATTCAATCCTGGAGGCATTTTTATTTGTAAGCAAACTTCGTCGCTGTGAAATTAATTAACATGCAGCTATGCGAGAATCTATAGTCAACCACATAAACAGTGTTTATACTTTCTTATGATGTTATAAATTTTATTCAAAGAAATAAATTAAATAATTTAATGTTGAAATTGAGGCAAGCGTTTTTAGTTTTATCAATTATCATCACTATAATAAATTTTCATTTTCATATTAGTTACTATTCCAAATTCAAGCATTGTTACGGAATTATTGTAAACACAAATATATTCATTTACGATGTATTGCGTTAAGATATTTGTTTTGTCTCCAAATTATTTTAGAAACCTTTTGGTATGTATACCTACTATGCAGGGTGTCCCAACGTCACCGGCCCAGAGGAAAACTATGGGTTCCTGAGTTAATTTTAAGTCGAAAAACTTAAGAGGTAAAATCCTCGTTTACACTTCCTTTTTGACTTATAACGGTTTTTATGATTTGTTATCTTATTTCTTTTAACTAGCTCTAACTTTGCCAAACCGCATCCGATTCTTGATTTTTGTTTGTTTATTTACACAAGGAGAGTAAGCAGTTTCAGGCTCTCCCATACAAATGCGAATTAGTTGTTGCGGGGAAGAACCATTCGTCAGTCAAAATTAATTCATATGTTACTCCGCTGAGTTGGTGTGGTTCCTCTCATATATCACCATGTAAATAAATTTTGACATGCGAATGTTTCTTCGCCGCAACGAGTTTCGCATTGGTTTGTCAATGCCATAAATTTTTGTTTCTATGTGGATAGCGGTTTTCTCACAATTAAATATCAAACCCATTTTTTGGCATTTTTAGGTCGTTTTTTTGACTTTGGTGTCATTTTTTACGCAAAAACACCTTTAATTAAAAACACCTCTAATTAACCAGCGCTTATCAAACAAAATTGGCTTATTAGCACTAGCCATGATTAGGAACTTATACTTTGGATTTCTCGAAAACAATTTGATCAACATAAACACATTCGACGATTTCCCAGTTTCAATAATCATGGTTAAAGTGGGGTACACATTATCAAACCGATTTGATGTCAAACACTCAACAGTATCAACAAAATTTGTAAACAAAGAACGTGTTTGTCAAACAGAGAGTACACACTATCAAGCGTGAACAGATTTGTCAAAAAGGTTTGATAATGTGTAACCCGCTTAAGGCTCTTCCAAACCAATGCCAAACATTCGGTGCGGCAGAGAAACATTTGCCGTTGGCTTGGGCACTCTCAATTATCTCCATGCAAATAAATTTTGACTAGCGAATGTTTCACCTTTAAGATTAGACCGCACACAACTAAAATTCACGACGTTGCAAAACATTATTTGTATGAAATTGTATGCGCTATATCGCACAAGCGCTAATTGAACTTCATAAAATTTCATACAAATTGTTGTGAATCGCAGTTCCGCTACAGACCGCAGTGCAGTTCCGCCTAGTGCGGTCTAACTTTAAAGGCTCTCCCAAACTAATGCGAAATATTCTGCGCACTGTTGTCGCTTTTAATCGGTGAAACCATGTTCAATGCAACTTTTGTATGAGAATGACGATCGACTAGCAGTTCAGGTATTCTAGGTTCATGACTGCCACTGTCAAAATACAATTTCCGCGTTCAAGATAGTATCCAAAGCGATTTAAATAGATTTGTGTTGTAATTCCATTTTCCTTCTGAAAAAAGCTATTGGAACAACAAATCAAGGTATCTGAACATTTTTGAATAAGTTGGCACCGTCTCAGAAAAGTTTCTTAACGCATCAAGGAACGGCAATGGAAAATGTATGTTTTAAGAAATTCCATTTAATGCAATTGACACAGCAAAACCCTTC
Source organism: Melangyna quadrimaculata (assembly GCA_949320155.1). Classification (NCBI taxonomy): domain Eukaryota; kingdom Metazoa; phylum Arthropoda; class Insecta; order Diptera; family Syrphidae; genus Melangyna; species Melangyna quadrimaculata. Next base: position 47,688,900 of record OX439483.1, read on the forward strand.
AATTTTATTCACCCCTATAAAAACGGATCAAATTTAACTGGGATCAAATTTAACCAAAATTTTAACGCAATTGACACACGGCCTTAGTATGATACTACCTACCATGTTTCTAATTTTAAAACAGTTTACTAAAATTTTCTAAATTTTAAATAATTTTTAACTAGTAACATACTAAACCAGTTTCCTTCATAAGCTTCAATTATTGAACACGCCGAAAAAAGTAACAGCTGTTTTGCCTGGAAAGTTTTGGAGTAGTTTTGACAATTTTTTTCCTACGCCTCACCGTTAAGAAGATATTGACATTTCAAAAAACGTAAAATGTCAAAAATGCCACTTTTGCAGGTATAACTCCTAAACGGTTCATGTTTTTGAAAACATCTAAATGCAAGGTTTGTACATTATGTAACCTCCTACACGAAAAAATTATTAGTTTTTTCTTAAAGACAATCGTTTTAAAGATATAATTATTTTAAAAGTTTGACAAAAATTCTAAATTTCCAGTTTTTCGCGTTTTACTATTAAATGACGAAGTTGTCGAAAAAAAGCTTGGACTCAATTTATAGACCATAATATTTTCTAGAAAATAGTATTAACACTTTTTTCCATGCAAGTCATAAGTCGCAAGTTATTTGTACTTAAATAGCGTCAAATGTTGAAGAAACCTTTGCCGCTAAAGCCGCCATTTTGAAAAAATGGCGACCAAACACAGTTTCTCGCCAACATCTCTTTTCCAATTAGCTGTACGATTAAACAGTCTTTAAATAAATTAAAACTGACAAAATTTCCCACATATTATACTGTATTGATTCTTCTTAAGATGAATAGTTTCGCGTAGGAGCAACGCAAAGCCTACACACATGTGAATTCAGCCTACTGGGGATACCACACAAAAAAAAAGTGCGCCACTTTCTCTACTTCATGTGGTGTGGAAATGAGTTTTTTGTTTTTGTTGTAAATGTTTCAGTAGGCTTTGCTCCTACGCGGAAACTATTCATCTTAAGAAAAAATCAATACAGTACAAAATGTGGGAAATTTTGTCAGCTTCAATTTATTTAAAGACTTTTTAATCGTACAACTAATAATTGGAAAAGAGATATTGGCGAGAAACTGTTTTTGGTCGGCATTTTTTCAAAATGGCGGCGTTAGCGGCAAAGGTGCGAGGTGGCAAAATGAAAATTCGAAAAAAGCATTCCAAAATCTATAAAAATAAAATGTTTTCAAAACTGCTTCAAAACATTCCAGGCAAAACAATATTTTTTTTTATTCAAAAAACCTGTTTTCGAAATTTGACCATTTATGAAGTCGCAATATCTTGCAACTGATGTGTTGTTATATGTAAAAAAGTGTCATAATATTTCTTCTAGAGAATATATTGGCATAATATTTCTTCTAGAGAATATTAAAATCTAACAAATAGGCTCAAAATATTTTCCGTCAAGTTCGTCATTTAAGAGTAAATGGCTACAAACCAGTATTTTCGAGTTTTTGTGATTTCTTGAAATAATGATATGATAAAAATTATGGCTGCTAGAAAAAAAAAAAAATGTTAATGCAAGCTTATATAGGGTTACATTATGTATAAAATTCGCATAGATAATTTTTCGATAAAACGTGCCGTTGAAAAGATATATTCAAAAAACCTATTTCTTCGACATTTGACGCTTTTTAAGTACCTTTATCTTGTGACTTATGACTTGCATGGAAAATAGAGTCAACACTATTTTCTAGAGAATATTATGGTCTACAAATTGAGTGCAAGCTCTTTTTCGACAACTTCGTCATTTAAGAGTAAAACGCGAAAAACTGGAAATTTAGAATTTTGTCATACTTTTAAAATAGTTATATCTTTAAAACGGTTGCTTTTAAGAAAAAAAATAAGTGGTTATACAATGTACAAACCTTGCATAAAGATGTTTTCAAAAATATGAACCGTATAGGGCTGGTCACGAGGCAAGAAAAGTCTCGGTCTCGGTCTCGCATGACAAGACCGAGACGAGACTGCCTTTTAAGCAACCGAGACGAGACCGAGACGAGACTGTATATTTGGACCGAAATTTACAGAGAGTCTAATAAATTAAAAAATCCAATTTCGCACATATTCAAACGATAATCGAAAATATTTCGTTCCAATAATGAACAGTTTGTCCGAGACGAGATTTACCCTAATGAACATTTTACGTTTTTTGAAATGTCGATATCTTCTTAACGGTGAGTTGTAGGAAAAAAATTGTCAAAACTTTTTTTCTTCGGGATCACAAAATCTACAAGTTTTGAATGAAATACTTTTCGATAGCATTTACCGTTTCGGAGTTATATGCGAAATCCTGATATTTTTGACATTTAACCTTGAATGGCGGCGTTAGCGGCAAAAGTGCGAGGTGGCAAAATGAAAATTCGGAAAGAGCACCCCAAAATCTATAAAAATGAAAAGTTTTCAAACTACTCCAAAACTTTCCAGGCAGACCACATTTTTTCGCCCTAAACCTCATTTTGACATTTATAAAAGTCAAAGTGTCAAATGGATTTAGAATGATATTAAAAACATAAGATAGCTATTTGGTGACGGGTAAAAACATAAGATAGCTATTTGGTGACGGGACATCATTTTACAAGATCGGTTACAGGCTGTCATCCAATATTCTAGTGCGAAAGTAATTCAAATACTATTGCACAATGTTCGTAATTTTAAAATATGGATTTAAGTAGTCAAGCACATTTGTCTCCAAATGTTAAATATCTATTTGGATCACTTCTGTTCTCACCTAGCCAGATATTATATTTTGTAATTTTACACTACTTAAATCTTTTCTAATTCCTTCCTGAAAATATTAATCTAGGTATATAGATTTGGTTTATTGTTAAGTAAAAAAGATAATCAAAAGGAAGGCCAGTAGGTAATATTCATATAATTACATTTCTACTTTAAGTTTATAAATGTAAAATAGATGCTTCAAAACTCCTGTCAAGAAATAAACTCAAAAAACAACCATCAAACAATTTACTTCTAGCACCACCCATTGCGTGAAATAAATTCTACACAAGATCGCTTCCGTATAATGAAAATCTACCTACATAAACATAAAAACACCATTTGAGAAGATTAGTGATGGTCTATGTTTTGCCATCACCTTAAGAAGGTATATTTATTCCCTCGCCACTCATTCATATACTTAAGCTGGCGTAGAAACCAGGTCAAAGACACTCATTTCTTCTTAAAGAATAATATACCACTGGGACTTAGCTGATCTGGGCTAAGTGCCCAGTTTGCATCAAATTATGTGCAGTCCTATACAGTTTGAACAACCTACTCTTAGGTTGAGATTCTATATAGGTATATAAAACAACTTTAAAAAAACATCTTTTGTATCTAGGTCTTCGAGCTCTGATGAAGCATACCAAAGCCAATAATATACTACACAGCTGGCTTTTGTCCAGATGCAACATTTTAATGATCATTATGATCTTGAGTGAACTTCAGAGCACATTTTATTGGTCAAGAATTAGAAAGAACAAAGCTACAGCAACAACAACAAAAAACTTCTATCTTTCACCGTTGTTTTTTGTGTTGCCATCAATATTCTTCTTACAATTAGTTTATATCTTGAACATAATTTATGCCATCATAACGGTGTTATCTTTTTGTTGTTATAGAATTAAGGATCGATTCTTTATATGTAAATTTCTTTTATATTCTCTTTTAATGTATCAAATCAAAGCTCCGAATATAAACAACTATCAGCATCATCACATCGGAGACTAAAGTGTGTGAATGATGATAGCTATAACACAGACTTTTCTGACTAATTAATTAAATACTTTTGGTATTTTTTTTTTAATTATAAGAAGAAAAAACCGTATGTGTTGAGGTGACTGACATCATGATGAAAAAAAATTATGTTTATTAACTTTTTGGAATGTTCTATATTTAATCGTGTCTATGGGTATCATACCTAGTGAAAGTATAGTGATGATCAAGATAGGAAATTTTTTTTTATTTCACCTTTTTTTAAATCAACATTTCTTTATTTAAACCTGTGTTGAAACTCTTGTGAAAGAAACTGACCCAACGTGAGAGGGACCCAAATGCATTCAAATAAAACTATTCCAGATAGCAGGGAGTCATATATTAGGTGGACCATCCGATAAAAAGTTTTGAAGTTGACAAGGTTGAATGCAGTATTGTAGGGCCCGGTTTATTTTGAGTATTAATTAAAAATTGGGGAAAATTCAGACTTCTGCGGCTTTCAACAACTTATAATAAAAGTATATCTCACGTTTTCGCACATTTTTGAGAATACTTTCGTATTGCATTTTAATTATAAGTGTGGAACTTTTTTAAGATGTACTTTCTGCTATTTTCCCTTTGAGAATAAATCGTAATATCAGACAAAATCTGTGTTAAATTTCAATAAAATCGGTTAACTTTTGAACACACGCCTTGAGCAGTTGAAATTTTCGTACCCTTAACTGTCAGTCTTTTACTCAAAAGTTCGCTATAAAAGTGATGTCGGCTCAGGTTCCTATTTTGAGGACTACCCCACAAAAAGTTTTTAATCCTGTTAAAAATAACAGTAAAGTCAAAAAAAAAAATATATACTTACAGGACATATTAATTGAAACAAAGTAGGAAACACCTTTGTAAAAATATAACGTTAGAATATTTCTTTTTAGAAAAAATGTCTTTTAAGAAAAAAGAGCAATATATCTCTGTCTCAAAGCTTCTAAACGTCAAATCAAAATTTTGGGTTAATGACGTTTCAGTGATTGGCATTATTTGTTTTAGTGGGCGTTCTTTTTTGTTACTACGGTCAAAAACAAGAGTTGCAATGTCAAAGTAACTTTTTATTTAAAAACGATCAAAGTTAAAAAATTGGAAAGAGGTTCAAGAAAAATCGAAAAAAATAATAAATAATAAATAAAAGACATCATTTTGATTGCGTTAACTTTATTGAAAAATGCATGATTCTTTCAAATAAAATTACTAACAACTTCATTTTTGCATGAAATCGATTCGTAATGTAAAATATTTTTGATTTGTTTTTGCTTTTGTTGTTAGTTTTTTATGAGGCACCTAATTCTTTTTTTAAAAAATTGACTCGATCGGAAGAATAAAAATTCGATAAAAAGTGAATTATTCCAAATATCAAAATCAATAATAAAAGAATTAAATTTATAATAAATTATTACAAAATTGAAAACAACTCCAAATCGGAAGACGAAAACCAAACACAATATAACAATCAAAATGAAAACTCAAAGCAACTTTTTCTTAATAAAAGAACGATGAAGGTTAACTATAATTAACTTTAGATGCAAAAAGAACGCACAAATTTCACTAACCCAAAATTTTGGCTGTCATTTTTAAGTTTTATAATTTAGTAAAAATCCATATAAAAAAAATTACGCATACGCCCGGGTGAACCAAGCTGTTTTAAATTTGAATCTAAGAAGTAACACAAAAAAATAAAAAAAAAAAAATAACACAAATTCTATTCATTTTTTTTTTTTTGTAGGGTGCTGTAATTTTGTGTGCCACATATAAACATTTTCCATCAACTTACATTTTAATAGAATTTTTAAGTAAAAGACTGAAAGAAGGAGTTTCTATCAAAATTTTAACAAACCTTGGCTCAAGTCTCGCGCCGCCTTTTCAGTTGTGTCTACAATGCTTTTCCATAATTATAGACTTGAACCTCAATAAGAGCAAGTTTTCGTCTTTAAGTTATTTGAGGAAATTTAAAATTATAAAATTTGATTTTTTGTTAAAAAAAAAAAAAACTTAGTTTTATGTGTGTTTTATTACCAGTTAACTGAACTCTAAGATTAATAGATATCTACGAAACATCTTCAGGATTTTCTGGCCCAACCGTATCTCCAATGCCGAACTTCATGCGAGAACTGGTCGGGAGCCCATAGACTCTATTATACGAAGAAGAAAGTGGCAGTTGATTGGCCATACGCTTCGAAAAGGCGATCGGTGCATTGCATCTCAAGCAATGCAGTGGAACCCGCTCACACAGGAGGGAAGACAAGTGGGCCGGCCTAGAAGTACATGGCGAAGAACGGTCGAACAGGAATCGGCAAGACTGGGGAAAAGTTGGAGAGAGCTGAAATATATTTCAAGAAATCGTACACGATGGCGCGTAGGTGTAGTGGAGGACCTATGTCCCGTAAGGGAAACATCACGGACGTAATAGGTCCGAGGACCTAAGTAAGTAAAGTAAGTAAGATAACGATAATTGGCTCTTTCTTTTGCGCAGTGATTTTAGTATTTCGTATCGAAGGTCAGCATTATCTCTTTATTAAATGCTTTTGGCTAAAATACTCCCAAATTTGAGAATATCCTTATAAGTTTTTACGCTTGCGATTTCGTGTTTTTTTTTGTGTGATTTTTCGTTTCGCATCAGCAGTAAAACTTATAACACTTTCTTGATTTCTCAATAATAAATTAAAACCGAAGTTAAAATATCATTGCTATAAAGTTGTACATTTCTGCTTTAATTTCATTTGATTAGTAAATTTTTTCGTTGCCAAACCATATCCATTTCCACTTCTACCATTTTTTTTGTTGGTTACAGGTCTGTTTGTTAACTTATTATGGCTTTGAATGTGCGTTTTTGTTATACAAACTACAACAATTAATTCATTTCACACAATTCATCAGACATTTTCAATAGCATTCCAATGTAGTTGTAATTTTCATTTCAACTCACATCAAAACCGCTCCCCAGAATATCAAGCCCCCATCATATGGCCCACGGGTATAAAGAAATTTAAATATTTTAGTGCATAGTGTAGCGCAGTGAAGCGTGCAATGCGATTGTATATAGCATTAAAAGTTACCCTGTAACGGATTTGCCAATGTAAACAAATTATATTACTTTCCAACACCATCAACAACCATGCAATTTGGACGATGCCGATGGTTTGCTTTTGCTGTAACTTGTAAGGAATTGATTTAAAGGTGATTGCCTGATAATGAAAGAAAGCCATACCCACATAATAATCAAGTCTTTATAATAGGACACATCTATGCGAGCAATTGAAATATCTTTTTATCGATTTTACATCAAAATTGGCTCTAAAAGTGGCTATTATTAGCTAAAGAGAAAGAATACCTACCTAATGGCCTTGACAAAACAGGTCAAAACAGCAAAAATAATAATATAATCAAATCAAATAGCTGTCTATCGGTTCGATGGGTGAATGGCCATTGAGAAGAATTTGGAGTGGATACATTACACTTTATTAGTAAGCAATTTTGTTTTTTTGTAAGCAGAACAAGATAATCGAAATAGAAACAGGCGTGGTCGGTTGAGCATCATCTTATCTCTGTTTGGTAGGAAATAGATATTTGTGTACGCTTATTTTCGCTCAGAAAAAGTTTTTAGCGATTTTGTAAAAATAAATTGAATAAAAGTATCTAATATGCACTCAAAACTCTTTCACAATTTTAGTTTAATATTTGACACCCAGGTGTTCAATATCCTCGATAGTATAGTGGTCAGTATCCCCGCCTGTCACGCGGGAGACCGGGGTTCAATTCCCCGTCGGGGAGAATCGTTGATTATTTTTTTTTTTTTACTTCAAATAAAAACGAAAAGACAAAATGAATTATGGTGTTCTACACATTCTTAAGAATAAATCAATTTCAATTATTTTTAGCACGCTTCAATAAATAAATATTGCCACACTCAATTAATTTTTGTCTATACTGTGAAGAATACGTGAGGCGTGCGAGGGTCTTTATATATTAATGGCGATCTATAAATTCCCCCTAACATAACAACAAGATTTTTCGCATCAGTCATCAAGAATGAAATCCATTCATTCAGATCTCATTCCAATTCGATGATGTTAGAATTTACGAACTAAAACAATCATAAAAACCGCACTTACATCAACAATATATAAAATCAAAACATAACAAAGTAACCACAAGTTGTACCTATCCATAGCTAGTTATAGCTTATAGGTTACTCCGAATCAAATCAACGTTTGAGATTTTGAGCCTTGGAGTGCTGAAGTAACAAGACCGCACTCAATGGTGTCGCCGCCGCTGCGCCACCGCACCGCATCATGTTGGTAAATATCTTCAGCTTCACTGAAGTGGAACATTGCTCCGTTCGAAGTCATACTTACGAGAAGTCTACTCTTCAATTGAAATTAATTGAATTCAAGACCAGACCAAGATGGTGCGTTAGGAAGACCAAGAAAAATACTCGTTATACAAAGAGTTATATGATTCATTTTAAGCCCACTCTTATTGGAGAGTTCTTCATACCGAATATAATTCAAGTGAGTGACATTTTCAAGGTCGACCACGAGATCTTTCAAAAATAAAGAATTAAACCTTAATTGAACTTATAGTATTATAAAATACACAGACCAGACACGCCTTAGGAAGTTATATTTCAGATGAAATGCGATTGATCGATATGCTCTATACCAAAAACGGTTATACAACCAACAAAACACTACAGAATAGAACGACTATAGCCTTCAAGGTGAGTTAAATAATACTGTCCGTTAATATACAACAAAAAAAATGATTAATGGAGAAACAACAAAATAAACCTCAATCAAAGTCAAACGGAGTTCATGCCTCAACAGTCAAATTGTTCAACCGCTCGTGTTGTTTTATAGAAGCACGAGTTTCACGTTTGACCCTTTTCAGTCAAAAAAAATTCGTAATTCTAAATAAAAATGTTTTCGTAAGTTTTATAACGATGACGATGAGATGCGATTAACTCATAAAAATAAAGTTAACAATTTCTGACCACATCACAGGTTTGAAATTGTTCGCTTCATATAACTTTTTTATTATCCAAGCTAATTAAATACTAACGGAAAATTAATGAAATCCTAGGCAATCAAGAACTTACAACATAAAACGTTTTTAGTGATTTTATTGCCACAAGGAAGTGAATAGCCTATAATAGTCTGGGTGACATAGTTGCAATTGATGAAATAAGATTTTGTTTGTCTTGGGTTAAATGCAATCGAACGTTGCGTTTATTAATTTTATAATGGTGATGGTGAAAAGTAGCCATCTTAAAGTGAACTGTAGCAATACATTTTGTGACATAAAGCAGCTGTTAAGAATAAAAACCCGCTATAATTTTATAAAAAACACCGGCTACCAAGTGAATAAATTGGGCCTAATTCAGGTTGATAACAATTTTTAAGCAGCAATGCAAAATTCTAAAAAGTAATTTATTTATTATACCTAAGACTGTTTAGGAAAACTTGCAATAAAATATAAAAATTATAAAATTATAGGTAAAAAAAGTTCTGAAATTTATTTTTATTTTTTAATTAATAAAATAAATTTATAAGTAAATTAAAATAAATATTTTTTATTAGTTAATTGCAATTTGTATTAAATCACAAACTGTAGACACCAATAACACTCCGAAACACGTAGCTAATCATAGATATTTAATAAAGTTGTGATAATAATTTGAATTTAAATTAAATATTTTATTCTTCATTTTTATTTATTTTAAATTTTTTTTTAAATTCTCAAACTAACCACAACTTGGAGACAAAAAAACCCAAACAAAATTGCATGCAGACACCACCTTAAACATGGAACTTTATAATAAAATTTGATTGAAATTGGTCAAGACAATAGGGAGAAATAAGGGAATAAGTTAAGACAATATCGTCGGTGTAGTAAAAAGCAGTTAAGACGCCATTTTTATTTTTAGGTATCTTAGAACCGATTCTTCAATCATCAGTTAAACAATCAGGGAAATAAATACTATATCAACAGGACCAAATGATTGTTTTATTCCAAGAATAAGTATCATATCAGCTTTAACTGACTATTGAAAAATTGTGTCGACTAAACTTCTAACTAAGAAGTGCTCATTGTACCTACTTTAAAACTTTTTTCTTTTTAATTTTCTTCTTTTAAATATTTATTTTAATGTAAAAATTAAAAATAATTTTGTTGATAATACCTTGCCCCTGAAGAAGACTGAAAATTCAGTCGAAACGTTGGGAAATCTAATGAATATCTTTCATTAATTAACTATTATGACCAAAAAAGCCGGAGAAGTAAAAACTTCAAATTTTAAATTTGAAAAATTGGCCATTAAAAGATTTATTTAAGAAATTGATAAGAAATAATAATCTTTAAAATCTCTTACTTCAAGATTTGTGAAAGATTATGAAAAAAAAAAATAGTATCAAAATAAGGGAGGATATATTCAACTCAACCTCTTTGACTATAGGAAACGATAGTTAAACTATTAATTTCTTTTAAACTGTTGCTAATTAATTGGCAATCATCTGATGTTGCTATACGAACGGTTTCTTTTGTAAACTTCTGAATGACCCCCCATGATGATGTGGATGTGTTTGCTAAACTAATCCTTAGCTAGCTATTAAAGAACCGTAATCTGATGCTAGGTCAGCAGTTAATCGTTTAATCCTTTATTGATATAGATGAACAAAAAATGTTTTATGAGTCACAAATGCACATTGTAAATTTTTGTATTACGTATTTTATTGGACATTCGTATTTCTGACTTAAGAGAGGAAAAAAAACGTTGAACTGTTCTTTCGTTATAGGATCGTAATTTTAGACACATGAATGTTAATTAGGAGATGTAGGATATTAATGCGGTATAGCTTTAAGACTGGATGTTAACGAAATATTTACTAGCCAGTACCTACTATGAAGGTGAACAACATGAACATAACCTACTTCTACATATTATTCTAATAGGAAATGTTTAAAATACCGTCTACTATACATAAAAGTATAGGTATATGTACTTAACTGTATTCTCGACTTTTAGGACAGTCATATATCGGTACGTACGAAGGGTCCAGGTGAAAAACGGCTATAGTCAATTTTTTACAAAATTAAATTTGTGTTGAAATTTATGATGAAATTTTTATTTTTTTTTTTTCTGTGTAAGCTTTCTAGTCCAGTAACCTTGTCGTTTGTATGTAAGGCCCCGTTTGCGTCAAATCTGGTATTTCTGATTTTGTGTTGAGTTGTTCAGGATAATGGCCTAGTAAATAACCTAAGTTTTAAAAAACCGCGATTTTGTCGCGTTTGTTTCAGTTATTGGCGATTTTTGTCCTAAAGAAGTAATTTTAAATAAAAACTTTGTTCTACGATTTCAAAGTAACCTACTTTGCTCCAATTTGAGTCCAAAACCATCTCTGTAGACCGAATGGTTTCCAAAATACAGCATTTCAAACTTTTGCGATAAAAACAAAATATAACAAGTAATATTATCAAACTTCAAACAGTATAATGGAAAATAAAGAATATGGTTGACATAAATGCATTAAATTCATGAACATGAACTGGTTAAGACCTCGAATTTTTGAAGTGAAACTTCTTTGGGCGCGTTGAGAGTGTAATTTCAAGGTTGAACTTTTGTGAAACGAAAAAATTTTACGCCACATGTGCAACGCTGAGATCATTGATTAGCTAAGTGGTTGGAGGTAGAGTTAAAGTAAAAATTTTTATTGATAGGCTAATATATTTTATAGGGCAATAAGTTTGGATTTTTTGATAATCTATATTATTGTAGCAGATAAAAGGGATAATGTCCTTTTATGTCTTTTTTCTAATTTCGTTAATTAGAATGCTAGAGTTTTGAAATTTTTTTGGTGGATAGATAATGAAATTCTAAGAGTCTTACTAGTTTAAGATTTTTATCTATCTCCTACTGGTATGGAGATATTAAATTATTTTTCTCAAAATAGGCTAATTTTAAAAAATTGAATTAAATCAGGAGAGTCCGCTACAAATTTGAATTATATATGGTTGAAAAATTCATAAAAACCAAATTAAAGTTGTCATATACAAATTTTTGATTTAGCAGATATTACATTACAAATTCTACCCTTCACTGTGAACAAACTACACGGTCCATGGAAGGTTTTAGCAGTTTCTTTTAGTTTGTTTGCTTTAAAAACACTGTCAGTTGATTTTTTTTTTAAATCAACTACCGAATCTGACATTTTGTGTAGAAAAAATTAATGCGAGGTCAATAATGTATCATTGTTTGTTCTCAAAGTATTTTTCAGTCGAAATATATTTTTTAAGAATTTTCAGTAGGTATTTTTGATTAAAAAAAAACTGTAAATTGATTTTTTTTTAAATTCTTATAAATTATTTGTAAACTAAAATTTATCTGATATCGATATCATTATTTGTTCTCGAGAAAATAAACTCTAATTGAATATTTTTGAAAAAAGATTCACGAACGTATGAAGAAACGTACAAACACATCTCTCTAAAAACGAGAGATTTGGTTTCTATGGATATCGAAACGTAAATAAATGTCAAAATTTTTGATTAGACAAATTAAGAGCTGGCCACGAAACGAGAAAAGTCTCGGTCTCGATCCCGGTCTAGTCATGCGAGACGAGACTGACTTTTAAGCAACCGAGACGAGACTGTATATTTGGACCGAAATTTACAGAGAGTCTAATAAATTAAAAAATCCAATTTCAGTTAAATATTTATTTTCTTTTGCACGTATTCAAACTATAATCGAAAATATTTCCTTGCAATAATCAAGAGGTTGTCCGGAAATCGTATTTTTCGGAGACGAGTACGCGACGAGACTTAATTATACGAGACCGACCCGAGACCGAGACGAGAATGAAGTTTTCGATTTTAACGAGACCGAGACGAGAATTTCAAAAGTCTCGCAGAGTCTCGTCTCGTGGCCAGCCATAGACAAATTGCACCAATTACAATAACTTTCAATGCTAAAAGTTAAAAATGCATATTCCTATACAGCAATTTATTATTTTGTCTACAATACCTTTTTGGACGAACTTATCCACTAATCCAACCTTAAACTTAATCGAAATAATGATTCAAAATTTCAAATCAATTATATGTATATTAACCACTGTGCTGATCCTCAGGCAAAACCAAGCTGTTAAAAATAAAAGTTTAGCTTGAAAAATATCTAGAGGGATAAAGCAGCGGAATACAATTTTTTTTTTAACTAAGCATCAAGCGCAGGAATCAATTTTGTTTTAACTTATTACAGAAATGTTGTTAAGCTTTATATCATTATATAGAAAGTGAAACTAATTGCTCCCTTTAGGCATCAAGTTATTGTTTTTTTTAATCAAATTATAATTTACAGAAGATCGAAAGTAGTTTGCAGGTGATATTTTAAATCTATAGGTACAACTTGGATTTGCCCAAGGTGATTATTTTGTTTATACAACTTCTTATATTATGTTTGCTCGTTAATATTATCAATCAACACGGGTTGGTTAGTCAGTTATATTCTATCCCCCTTATTTATAAAGACAAAATAGTTATTTCAACTCCCGTGTTTAGGAAAACTACATGGAATACGAATTTTATGGACTCAAATTAAAGGCAATTTCTTACTGCTCTATTTGAGTCCACAACATTCTTATTCCATGGTGTGGTTTTCCTAAACACGGAAGCTTAAATAACTATTTGTTCTTTATAAATAAGGGGGTATGAGTTTAAGATATACTTTTGTGTTGTTATTATACATATAATAATATTTAATTAGATTAAAAAGTATTAAAACTGTTGAAAGTTTGATATCCCTACATTCAACGTATGTACATATGTACAAACCTCCATGAGATTGATGGTTGAAAATTTGGATTTAAGTTTCCTATGTTATACACATTGACATTAAGATATCTACTTTCTATTCTCAGATACAATATTGTTTTTCTCAAACTATCCCACTTATGCTTCACAAGAATTTTTCTTCCTCCCCTTCTTGGTACAACAAAGAACTTCGCTCACTCAGGAATAAAAGGAATAAACTTTGGAAAAATATTTGAGATCGAAGTCTAATCAAGACTTCTTTAATTATGACTCTGTTCATAACAACTTCTCCATCTTGTGTGAATCTCTCTACTCCAGTCAACTGATTTAAGCCCAAGCCGATCTTATTTCGAATCCTAAACATTTCTTTCAATTTATTAATTTAAAAAAAAAATCTGATGGTTATCCGTCGACATTGAAATACCTGAATTCCTCATCAACAGATCCAAATATTATTTCGAACCTTTTTTCTAATTTCTTTAGTCAAGCATTTTCCTCTAATAACACTGATATAGATGATAACTACTTTAATTATATGAACAACTGCAGTCAAACTTCCTTAACTTCTGTTAACATATCTTCATCTTCAGAAGTTGATAAAATCCGTTTGCTTAAGGATGACTTTTCTTCTGGCCCTGATGGGATTCCTCCTATTGTCCTTAAGAAATGTGTCTCTAAACTTGCCCAACCTCTCACAGCTCTTTTTCAATTATCCATCTCCTGTGTTGTGTTTCTTTTACAATGAAAAGACTCATTCATCATTCCTGTCCACAAAAATGGATGTAAGAATGATATATCTAGTTATAGACCTATTGCAAAACTCTCTTGTATACCTAAACTTTTCGAGAGTATAATTCATGACACTATGCTTCTTCATAGTGGACATCTATTCTCTCCAAAACAACATGGCTTTCTTTAAGGTAAATCAACGATTACAAATCTTACTAAATTTGTTTCCAAAACTTTGTGTGCTCTGGAAACCGGCCATGAAGTTGATGCAATTGCGACGGATTAAAGTAAGGCTCCTATCTCCTATCTCTATAATCGTGAATATAGAGTAATTTTTAGGTCATGTATTTCCAACCATGTTCAAATTCAGGTGTCCCACAAGGAAGTCACCTAGGCCCCCGAATTTCCTTTTGACTATTAATGATGTTGAACATTTTCTTGATAATTCTGACCTTGAGATTTATGCTGATGATATGCGCATCTCAAAACAAATTGTTTCCATTTCAAGTGCTCAATCACTTCAAGTAGACTTAAATGATTTATTTACCTGGTGTCAACATAACTTTCTTGAGCTTAACGTAAACAAATGTCAAGCCATTACTTACTCTCGCAAGCGCATGCCCTCAATACCAAATTAACAATCAACCTATCTCTATTGTTACTGTCAACTTAACTTTCGCGAACATATTAGCAATATTATTAATAGAGCTAATTCCACACTTGGGTTCGTTAAACGCTGGTCCAAAGAATTTTCAAATCCTAAGTCCCTTTACATAACCTTAGTAAGACCCCTGCTAGAATATGCCTCTCAGGTTTGGTCACCATGCCATCAGGTTTATATTCAACGTATTGAGGCGGTTCAACGCAGATTTTTACGATTTGCGTTACGTGGCCTTGGTTGGGAGGACCCCTTCCACTTACCCCCCTATGAAAATCGTCTGAAGCTTATAGATCTGCAAACCTTATACCGACGTCGTGATAATGCAGAAATTATTTTTATACACCAGCTCTTGACTGGTGGCATCGATTTTCCAGCCCTCCGTGATAAAATTAAATTTAACGCAAACTCACGTCATTTAAGGACAGTACCACTATTATGTATTCCCTTCCATCGAACGGAGTACGGCCAGAATGAACCGATGACAAGAATGCTTCGGAAAGTTAACACCTCAACCATTTTCGATCATAATCTCTCCAAATCCTCCCTTCAACGCGCTCTTATAAATTAACCTCTAACCTGTCATGTCCTCATTTCATGACTCTTTAATTTTAATTTAGTGTTAAGTTTTTTAATTGTTATCCTAGTTTTAAGATTGTTATACATGCTTGTATTAAGCTTACAATAAATTCAAGCATTATTTAACTCAAAGAGAAAAATGTATTCCTTATTCGCATTGAAAAACAAAACCTAAATAAAGGTACTGAAATATAACTTAAACAGACTTTAGAAAAAGATGGTTCAATATTGCTGAAATTAGGGTGTGTTGAGAAATTTAAAATCTTAAAAATTGGATCCTTTTTTTTTTTTTTTTGCTGTTTCCTTGTTTATAAAAATAATAATAATAAATAAGACCTTGATCCTTTAAATACAACGGAGGGCACTTGTTAGAAGGAATTTTTGGTACAAAATAAACAATTTTACTTTACATGTAATACATGTTCTTATAATAAACTTAAATTGCCTGTTTGCAAAGTTATCACGATATTGGATAAATGATTAACGATATATACGGAAGGAACCCAAAAATATGGCAGTTTCTTTAATTGATATAAAAACTCTATTCTGTGTAGTGAATTTTTTGATAAATGCTCCGAAACAGGCAGCGCCAAATCTTATACAACGTACAACAATACCGAAATATATGTAGTTGTGTGTTGGAATTTCTTTTAAGCGTGGATATTGCACGCAATAAACAATGAGTTACTTACGCCTAAGAAACTCACAACTTATTGAACTAATTTTTGCTTTCAGATATCATTCAGGATGTTTTATTTTTGTTATTGACAGCTTTTTTTCGGCGACAAACAAAAAAAATCAAAATTAATTCAACAAATCAATAATCTATAAAACTCGAATAAATTACCGAAGTCTTAAAGCGTTTTTGCTCTTATGTTTAAGCGGCTTATTTTAAATTTTAAAAATATATATACGAGTACTGTCACCAAAAACATTAAGGTTACAAATACCAATTCTTGTTTTAATTGTTTAAATTAATTAGCTTATAAACTTATAGGTTTAAGTTTATAAAAAAAATGCAATTTGATGTTTAGAACAAATGAAATTATGCAAACAAAAATTAAAATTCGTTTTTTTTTCTCAAAAAATTATTTGTATAATAATTATTTGTAAGGGTGTACAAATTTTGAGACATTTTATTTTGTCTTAAAAGTTGGAGCCGTTTTCGAGAAAAATAAGGCGATTTTCCAACATTTGTAAACACGTTAAAGTTTAAAGAAAACCAAGCTTCAAAACAAAAATGACCTAGGAGTTTTCAAAATTTTTTATTTGCAATTTCAAAAAATTAAAAAAACCAAATGAACTGTTTTCGTTCTGCCATTTTTAACCATTTATATAAAAAAACAAACTATAAGAAGCAGCCGTTTCCTAAAGTAATAAACTACTTTTATGTATGTATTAAAAAATAAAAGTAGCTCTTTTTGAGTAAAATAATAATTTTCCTAACGACTTGAGCAAAATTTGTAAGGTCTATAAGTTATGTACCTACCGTTATTTTTGGTCCTGAAAAAAATCAAAAAAGCATGTCTATCAAAAATTATACAAAAATCCGTGTATGCTGTAGCCGCGTGAATTCAGTCTCTTCACGTGGCTACGGCCTAAACAGAAGAATTTTGAGACCTAGGTACTGTTTACATCTTAAAAGTAAGTTTGACCAAAGCATCGAATTCAATTTATAAACGCATCCATAACTCGTCGTATAGTACAAATATATCGCAAGTTTGAAATAACTTGATATTTTCTATTATTTTAATCTCATAATCATAATAATAAACTTAAACACGTTGCGCTCACGGCCACCAGGTGGGAATTTTTTGTTTAAACTGACTGTATGAAAAAGGTAATAGGTAGTTCTGATTTGTTCATATAACAGTTTCCTCGATTTATGAAGCCTTAATCTTGAATGTTGACTTTAACATGCAATAACAAACAATGTATACTGCAAACCTTGATTCGCGGTAACCATAATAGGCAAAAGGTACTAAAAGTGAGCACAAATGCTCCAACTTAAATAATTATAAAACCATGATTTTTTGATACGCGTTAGCGTCATAAGTCATTTTGATCCTTCCCAAACATTTCTTTAAGGATTTAACATCATTTAGCAATATATAAAAGTTTTTAAATAATAAACGTTTTACTTAGGCCCAGTTTTTCAGAAGTCAGTTTAACCTGAGTTAATTAACTCTGAAAATGTATTTGTCGACAGTTACGTCAAAAAGCAGTTTTTAAGTCCAGGGTAGATGCAGAAAGTTTAAAGAAACAAGGAAGATAAAATATCAAAAGCATTTGTTGAATTAATCCAGAGTTAGTTCGAACAATTTGGTAAGTTTACTCGGGTTTAACTTTAACCCCGTACTGAAAAACTGACCCTTTAGTAGGATAGTGTCTGCTAAGGATTGAGGATGCATTATGAAAGATCCTTACAAATCTAAGACAAGAGCATTTGGGGTCTTACATTTTCTACTTATAAGACTTCAAAGATTAAAATGAAATTCTATAAAACAAAAAAAAATACTCTCTAAAAGATTTTGAAGAAGTATTCCACTTTCAAGATCACAAAATACCTGCATTAAAAAACTTGCGTGTTTAATATCGCTTCCGCCGCTTTCGAATTAAAATTACAATAGCATCTACTTTTAATTTCGCAACCATTACGCATTGGTTTTCATAAAAAAAGTAAATTATATTCGTTCCTTTTATTGTTTTTTTGCGGTCAAGCACAATACCTTGATTGCCAAATAATGTAAAGCGCAAATTCATGACCACGAAAAAAAACAGTGAAGACAGAAGCTTTATAGTATCTCACTATCGGAATAACCACACAAACTGTTTCGGACCATGGAATCTAAATTTTCCGGTCTAATTTCAAGTCAAACACGATCCATGTTAAAAATATAAATTATAAAATAATAATATCTAAAAAGCGAATAGCAAAATTATATACAAAAAAAGCCCAAATAAAAATGTAAAATTTCACTTTCTTTTTGGTCAACAATTTTGCTTGTTTTTGATAGTTTTTTTTTTCTTTTACTTTTGGCCTAATTACATTTTAAACAATAAATTGAATAGAATTGTAATTCAACTTTGCGTGTCGCTTCTGACCCGGGTGTACAGGTAATTATAATGTTTCTGACACTTACCACTCTGTATGCCTTTTGGTT
Organism: Melangyna quadrimaculata; assembly: GCA_949320155.1. Taxonomy (NCBI): domain Eukaryota; kingdom Metazoa; phylum Arthropoda; class Insecta; order Diptera; family Syrphidae; genus Melangyna; species Melangyna quadrimaculata. The sequence continues at coordinate 47,707,621 of OX439483.1, forward strand.
GATCTTCTTTGAACAAGATAATTATAACTTTTATATAGTTTTAATCCAAATTTGGCGAAAGTTGCAGAATATAGTAATATTGTTGTAAGTGTTTTCTTTAGTTTAAACAATTTTCACTCGGAAGGGTCAGGAATCACATACAAAAACATCTAATTTACTGCATTTAAATTGCACTTGAACCAGACGAACAATCAACAACGATAGAAATTATTACAAGAAGAACTCTTGGCATCGTCGCATCGAGGAAATGTATCTCTAAATACTCGTTGTACCGTTAGAAGTCAATAAAGACGAACGAGAATATGTTGATTGAGTCCGCAGTTGCATCTCTTTTTCTCCCGTTTTTATAATGCAACTAAAGATGAGGAAATTGTTTACTTAAAGAAAGATACAGGTAGTAATAGAAGACAAAAACAAAAAAAAAAAACAACACTGAAACTAGAAGAACAAGAATCTTATGGATGCTTTAGTTCTTAGACTCAAGCCTTCTATTCTGGCTTTAAATGTAAGAAAAACAATCTAAGTATCTTCTAGGCACAGAAAACACTGCAGCGATACGAGGACAACGACGATCCACAACGATACGCGATGCTCAACTAACTAACTGATGCCGCTAACAAAACTCGGCTTGGCGGCCCAACACCTGTGATGGCTTTTGTTTTGGTCTTGACTTCGTCAGGTGTAAAAGATACTTAGCTTAGATACTTTGCCCCTTAGGCGGTGTATATTCTATCGAACTATCTAAGCGAGGTAGCTTACTCTCTGCATGATACACTCTCAAATATGGGGCTTTGTATAACTGGATTCAAAGAGAGTAAAAGAGAGGTTCTTCTGCTCGATCAGTCCGCGATGGCGATGGGGGATTTGTGGGAAACAAACAAAAAAATATAGTTTTTATCTTCTAGTTGGTGGGCATTGTGAGAGGATTGAAATGAGCTACCGTCGAGGGAAGTCAGTGATCTTCAGGGAATAATTTATCGATTCAAGTTTATTAGCCCCGCATCCATCTCCATCTTTAGGTTAGGTATGATAAGATGTGAGAGACACTTGAGAATTGACTTTGTTTTCTACCTTTTTCTTTAGATACGTCGAGGTAGGTAGAGGTACGATATGTTGCAGATGGACTATGATGTAATTATGGATTCGTTGTTCTGAAGCCGAGCTGAAGTGCAGTATCGATATATCGTTGTTTAGAAGCTGAGATGAAGTGCAGTGCCGGCATAGAAGTTCCATACAGAAGGTTTTATTTATGGTTCTCCGCTTTGGGTTTGTTAGGGTTTTATAATTAGAAAAAAGTCATGAATATTTTTTTTGAGAATTCTTACAAGAAAACGAAGAAAAAAAAAATGAAATTACTTACCTTTAAAGGGGAGAACAGACAAAAATGAAAATTCATGACTGTAGAATTAAAAGGAGGGGTCAGTAGACGTTTTATTTAATTCGTTCCACTTTGTGGACACTATAATTTTAAGAAAAATATTTTTGGTTTCTTAAATTTACTGATGATAAATGATTTTTTGTGAATGTCATGGTCTGAATGACTTCTTTTATATACTTGGACATAATTTGTTTAACAATATAGAACATCTTTTTTCGAAGGAAAAGAACAAAAACTATGATGAGACATTCTACTTTTGTTTTTTTTTTTCAGAAAAATAAAATATATATGTATGTAGGTTACGGTGGTCCTTATAAAGGTTACTGTCTTATTTTGAATGACGCACTTATTTGTTTTAAATAAATAAAAAAATCTTGTAAAATTTTAGCTCATTTAATTAACGTTAACCCGGCCCCAAGATGTCTGAAGTTTTATATGGGAAATCCCATGTATTTTTGCACATCCAACTTTAAAAATTCATAACATTATTTATGATTAATAAAAAAAATTTATTTTTGCACACATGTAGTAACTTTTGTCATCTTTAAAAAAATTTATCTACTAAAAAAAATCTTACAATATCTATTAAAATTCAAATTAAATAAAAAAAATATTTTTGTTTAAATGGCTATAAGTCGGGAAATAACTGTTGTAATTTTTTTTTCTGATACATTTGTGACTACATGTGTTCCAAAACTCAAGTTTTTTACCAATAATTACCAAAATTAAGATTTTCCAAATTCTGATTTACAAAAATACATGGGATTTCTCATACAAAAACTTCAGACGTCTTGGGGGGCGGGACAACATTATTATAATGAGCTAAAATTTTACAGGATTTTTTTTATTTATTTATAATAAATAAGGGGCGGGGGGCGTCATTCAAAATAAGACAGTGAGCTCTATAAGGACCACCCTAATGAAGGTACATTTTATGACTTCTTAAGTTGTACAAAATAGAGAAAGATTGCAAAATCAATAACCTTTATATTCGTAGGCGTTATATTTAAAGTAACTAAATACGATTTTGATTTTTATTGATGTTACTAAGGAAAGGTGGCCTAAAATGGCGCACCAAGTTAAAATGGCCCCCTCGCTAGAAATCGTAGAATCGAACAGAATCAGGTTTTGTGAACACAACTCTTTAGTTTATCTGGCAGCACCAACATATACGAAATGCTAGCAACTTCAAGATATTATTTGAAATTTGACAGATCAAAATGTCTCTAGCCATCTCAAAAAGTAGAAACAATAAAATTTTAAGAAAGATTTGTTGACAAAAAACTGTTTACGAAACAGTGAACTTTGGGTAAAGCAGTAAATGCATGTGGGTATGAAGTGTTTCTTTTTAATTTACTGAAATTCGTTGGCCTAGAACTATTTCTGTCTGTTCGGAATCAAAACTTAAATAAAAAAATCCTAAACGGGCAAAATGGCCCACTTACCACTCGGCTTAAATGGCATAGTGTGCCATTTATTTTAAATAAAGTTTAAATTAAATTGAAAATGGTTTTTGGTTTACTTGCCTAGTTGGTTCACTTACATGCAATTTTGATCGTTGGAATTTGGAGGCATTTTGAAAATTAAATACCTTTTGGAACTTTTTATACTCAACAAAATGTAACCTCTATTGATTAAACTTTACAAAGAATATAACATTTCAGTTTGAATATTACTTATTTCCAAGATGTGAGACATTTTCCTTAGGGGGGGTCATTTAAGCCACCTTCCCCTATAGGTCCCTAATTATATGTTAATAAGTCATTTTGATTAAATAAAAAGTCAAAATTGTATTGTTTCAGTTTCGATTATGGTAAACTTCGTATCACCTTAAATTGATATATGTAGGTATGATTGTAATTTCTCATATGTACAACAGCAAGGTGTGAAATCAAAAATATATGTAGCTGTCAAACTATAGGTTCAAAACAAACGCCATTTATTGAAAGTATTCTGATGTGGCTTTATAATTGAATGCTCTTAGCCAAAACATATTTAAGCCAACAATTCGAGGCTTTTCCAAATTGGGATTTTTTTCCGAATTTTAATTTTTGTCATATATATTTACCATATCCTATTATTTTTGACAAACAACACAAAAAGAGTTTTTGTGTGACCCTCACTTGTAACTTCCCATTAGTCCCTTTGTTATTTTGCTATCATAGAAAATCGAAAATTCAAGTTCTTCGGAAACCTTATTAGTTTTTAATTTGCAAGAATGAAAAGGAACATTGGGCCATTTGACCTCAGACATCGAGAACAAAAGCAAAATGTGAACAAATATTAATTTTGTTATCTAAATAATGGTGTCAAATTCTGAATTATGACGTTTTGTGCAGAACAAACATTATAACTGAGTCGATTTCGTTGTTTGCTTCAAGATATTTGAGCTGAAAATAGTTTCAACAATTTTCGATTTTTTTTTAAAAATCTCAGTTATTTTTTTTTTATATTGTATTAATTCTTCATAAAGTCGTTTGCCTTATTTGTTCTGAAGATATTCGAGACGAAAAACATACACTCCGCGCCACTTCAATAGAAAAAAACTTTTTTTTAAATATCGGTTTTAGTTCCTAAAAGAGGGATCTATTGCGAAAAAAACTGCAGGGACAGAATAATTCATGAAAATACCATTAGGTTATTTTAACCACTTTTTAATCACTTCATTAAAAACACTGTTTTTTTTTGCGCCACTTGAATAGAAACAGTGTGCGTTTTGTCTCTTCAGATGACGGTAAGAAGACAAAATATTGTTCTTATAATAGAAGTGTAGATTAAAAATAATAGTTGTTTTATCAGAGAAAAGATGTGTCACGGAAAACCATTAAACCCTGCAGAAAAAGCCAAAATAGAAGTACACGCGGAAAACAAGCGTCTCCTACGCACAATTGCCAACAAAAATATGTAGATGTGTACAAATTATTTGGTCGAACCTTAAAAATAAAGAAAACTAGAGAAAAATGTGTAAGGTAGGCAATCAAGAGCCACAACAGAAGCAGACCGAAGAAAGATAATTAGACTGGCTTCAAATTCAAGCGACTCTACTGCTTAAATCAAGACGAAGAGTGGTATTACAGCCAGTGTTAACACTATTAGACGTGTTATTCATGGGTCACAACATTAAAAGCGCCTAAAATTGAAGAAAAAACCACCGCTAAATCCAATACGAAGACACAATATAAAAGAAGGAAGAGTGGACAAAAGTGGTGTTTTTCGACAAATAAAATGCAATTAAGATGCCCCGGAAGGATATAATTACTCAGGTTTCTGGAGCGCCACCATAGCCGAGAAGGCGGTGTAATGGCGTGGGGTGCGATTTTCTGGTTTTGAACAATTGATTTGGAATTTCTCACATTGAAAATGACGGCAAACTCCTACAAGGAAATAGTGCAAGAAGATTTCCCTAAGTTAACCGATGTCTTTGGACCAATACCATAGACATTACAACAAGAAAACATGCCAATCCTCCTGCGCAAGGATCATCAACAGTTGGATATCCGTGTAAATTTTACCTTACTATGGCCACCGTATTCTCCGAACCTAAATATTATTGAAAACGTATGGGGTTGGATTATTCGTAAAGCTTACAATTCTGACCGACAATATGAGTGCTCCTAACCTTTAGCACCTCATTTATGGATATTCGCAAAAAAAGTATGCCATCTAAAAGGTCAGTAAGTGCTCAAAAAAGGTCAACTAGTTTCAGAAATTGGTCAGCCATAGAAAATTTTTAGTGGAGGTTTAGACTGATCAATTACTGAAATTAGCTGACCGTTTTTGACCAACTACTGACCTTTTAGATGGCATACTCATTTTTTATAAATTCTATAAATGAGGTGCTAAAAGTCTTATACTGTGACCTTGAACCAAACTTTAAAAATTCATTAAAAAAAAACAATGGCTGACCAATTACTGAAACTAGCTGACCTTTTATCACGAGCCGGTGGCCTTTCAAACGGTATACTTGTTTTGCGAATATCCCATAAATGAGGTGCCAAAAATAGTTGTTGACCTTGAAAAAATGTAACCCTTCATTAAAAATTGTCTATGGCTGACCAATTTCTGAAACTAATTAACCTTTTTTGACCACTTACTGACCTTTTAGATGGCATACTTTATCCCAGTTTTATTCGCAATATATCCCCCTTTTAGGAACTAAAACCAAAAGGTGAATTTATAAATTTACCAAAGCGCTACTCGCTCAGATAGTAAACAAAAAGTTAGTTTCTATTCAAGTTGAGTGGAGTGTATTTGTAAATTTTCTTGCTTTAAAAAAAATAACTGGCAATTGCACTCACATATTATTCAGAATAAAATTAGTCTAAGATAAATATGTTTTTTAACAATTTGTATACAGTTTTTTGATATACAAAAACTGTCATTTTTTTAAATTTTATTTTTAATAATTATTCATTACCTACTTCTTTATGTGTAGACTTCAATTAATTTTAAGTCGATAGCATGGATTTTCTTCAAACATGGTATCTATTATTTTTTTAGTAATATACCCACAAGTTTTTCTTAGGACAAAAAAAAAAAACAAAAAACAGAAACTTCTGTAATTTGTGATTTTCTGCCCTTTTTTTCAGCAGACATTTTTAATATCTTTTTTTTTAATTCAAAACGTGCAGCATACTAATTCACAGAGGCTTTTTTTTGTTATTTTTTATTAGTACAATATTATATATTCTCTTTTGTCTGAATTTCTGTCAATTGCAGTCGAGTATTTGAAAATTCATTTACAAAAATAAAATTGACATTAATTTAGAACAAAGTGTAAAAAAATGACAGAAATTCAGAATAAAAGAACAGACAAGGAAAAATCTCGAAATATGATGAATAAAAAAAAAGTCACAAACGAACGAACTTTCACACACACACGCTTCAAAGTCGCCTCTAAAAACGTTAGATTTGGATTCTAGTGATCTCAAAATGTGGAGAAATGTCAAAATCATCGATTCAAAAAATCGGACCAATTACAATAACTTCCAATAGGAATTTAAAAATAAAAACAAAAGACCTGATCTGCAAACTTTAATTTGAATTGAATTAGTTTAATAATTGTGTTTCTGTTTACATACTATTTGCGTTTATGTCACTATTAAATTCTTACTTTAGACCCTTAATATGTAATTATAATTATTGTTGTTGCAGTTGCCCCGTCTCACTTTTCTACTTATAATGATATTATTTATTGTCTTTCTTCGTCTCGCCTGAACTATTTTGATTCTATAAAAAGAACCGAAATGAAATTTTCAGGCGTGTGTGTGTTCCTTCCTTCTGCACGCACGTCATGAAAAATGATCAATAGCACCTCTCCGACGTTATTTGCATATTTATTCAAGATTGCCTATCGCCAATCTTTGAACCTCACAGTTTTAAATTCCCTTTGAACCTTCCCGGAATTAAACAAAACAAAAACTTGCATCGGCTTATTACACATTCAAGAAACGCAATTATTATCCAGAAATAAAAAAAAAATATAAGAACCCATCATCGACCAGAAATATTTTCAATGAGTGCAGAGGGCTTCGTGGATGAAAAAGAAAAAAATAAATATTCTCTGAGCCCTCCTTTTGTTTGTTATTGTCTGCAACCCTTTTCATGTTTGTTAAGTTAGAAACTGCATTTGTAAAGTGAATCTGTTGTCTATATGCAATACTTCCATGCCATGCGGTAGCAATTTGACCTGAAGGCGAAAACACACATCCGCACTCCGCCACTCTGGATGTGAAGAGCGACAAAGCGATAGAACTTCGCGTGCCGTTGAAATTCAATTTCTAAAGTCAGTTATAATAAAACTTAAGTTTAAGTCTTAATAAGAAGTTCTCACTAACGTTATGCGATGAGCGATGTTATTGGTTGTCCCTTCAGCATCACCATCCACCACCGACAGGTAGCAGGAACATACAGGTGGTTAGTGTAAATGCACTTTGGATAGAAATGAATCTTTAATAGATTCCCATATAAATAACGTACACGGACCTCCAGAACGCGTTACATGATGTATTTTCATCATCGTTATTTCCATCTTCTGCAAACAAACTGAAGTGTCATGGATAATATTTTGAGGAGGTGGGCCATACAAGAGGGATGTGGAGTGAACGCAGGAGTGTGATACTCCAGAGCTAGGTAATTTTGTTTCCTCTCCGTGAAATGTTTATGCAAATTATGTTGGCTGTCTTTGTAAAAAGAATCTAAAGTGATGGATGGAAGGTGTCAAGCCGATGGAAAGTGGTGTGAAATTATTGCTGCAGGCAATTTATGTTGACGAGTGTTTCTGACTTAAATAAACATAATTTTGCCATCTTGTGAGTAAAAATTCTGAGTTTGAATACTTCTTAATAGTGATATGTAAATATTTACTTATTAATTAGCTTTTTTTTAATTTGAATAAAATACTAGTAAGTGTAAACGTAGGAGATATTAAATAACTTTATCACATACTTTGAGGGAGTAATAATGCTCTAAGAGGTTTGTGTACCTGCTAAAAGATTTTCAAGTAGTGAAGACAATAAAATAGATAGGTTCTTGTACGTGATATGGAGTACAATAATACTGGGTTAAATCCTTGTATATGAAAACCCTTGTATATGAAATCCATAGTACTATCATGGTGAATGTCGAATGGACTGCCATCTTCAGATCGATTGTGAAAGAATCTCATCGAATTTCACAGTGGAGAAAATTGAGTTTAGTGGAGAATTTCTAGTAAGAATAAGTAAGGAATACTTATATTTATAATAGTTAGAGTGAAATAGGTAGAATGAATGTTTTTTGTTAGGTTTACATTTTTTTGTCGATTACTTTGCTATGCAAAGGTGCAGAGAATTAAAAAGTGTGACAAAAATTTGGGAATTCTCCTTGGTTTGTTGGGTCTTGTGCGCTTAAAGAGGAAGGGGTGTTTTTTTTACAACTTGTGTGCAATGCAAGAAGACAATCGTGACGTCGCGTCGGCCGGCGGCGGCATGAAGGTCAAGGCATAGGTAGATTGTTTTTTTTTTTGCTTTCTAGATATTTATGTATGTAGGTCTGTTGGCAAGAATATCAGTGATGCAATAATTCATGAGTTTCATGGCGATGATGTTTTTTGATGAGTATGGCTCATGGTAGGTAGTTAGGTATGTCGCTTTTTTATTTTAACCTAGAAAGGTAGGTATGTTTGTAGATAATTTGTATTAATATCTAGGTAGGTACTAGGTACATGTAAGAAGGTATGTACCTTATTTTTATGTGAATGTTAATTTATTTATATTATAGATATAAATGAAAGAATAAAAATTGCAACAGCTTAAACTAGAAGTATTAAAAGTAGGTAGGTATCTATATACTAAAATGTATATAATAGCAAATTATATTCAGGGTTGCACTAAGAACGGAATTTTAGAAATTCGCACATTTAATAGGGTAAAACTGAATCAAAGTCAAAAAAACTAACTTCTAAACGCGACTTCGTAGAAACATGATTTTTGTATTTGAAAGATATTGAAAAATTAGGCAACAAAATATGCACAACTTTTTTTTATTAAAAATCAACCAACCGAGATATACCCGGTTTTACAACTGAAAATTGATAAATAGTCGTTTCGAAAAGTACTTAGTAGTTATAAGGGGGTACATTTTTAATTTTTTTTATTTTTACATATTTTTATAGGGGATGATAAAAAAAATTATCCATGTTTAAGCAATTTTTGACAGGATTTTATTTTTCATACCTAAAAAGATTTTTGAAAAAGGGTAAATTATTTTGGTCAATTTTTCAATCTATATGATTTTTAACGGGTAGTTGGAAAAATCTAAAATTTTAAAATCTTGATATATTTGATGGCAATTAAATGGTAAAAATGTTATCTTTCTAACTTATCATTTGACAGATTTATTTAAGAAAGGGTAAACATTTTGAAATTTTGTTTGGTTTTTTATTAATATCTTTTCAATAAACAGTGGTAGAGGTTTCCAATATACTAATGAATTATAGCTATATGTTCCAGGAATTTGTATAAAAAAATTATATTTCTATTGTACTATTGAGCTGATAAATTAACAATACATAATTTTTACACATATTACTTAATACCATGTGAGTGTAGGCATGGATTGAATTGGTTTTTTCTTATATTTAATCTCAATAAAATAACCATTAATTTGATAACTCATTTTTTAATCTGTACCTCCTTTATTAGTGTCACTATTGATTTTTTAAAATTCATAAAAATTCAAATAAAATCCTTAAGATTTACTTTGCTTTGTTCATTGTCAACAATCGTTTAATATTATAACTATTTTTCTGCAAATTTTCACAACTTAAACTTGACGATAATCAACTGGTTGCTGAAATGATCATTTACCCGGTTTCTTCTTAGTTTAATGTGAAAGTTGCTTCATTAATTTTTTTCATATCTTGAAAAGTAAAAGTCCTAGATCCATACGGTTTCCAGCGTTTGACTAAAAATTGACAAGAGCATTAAGTTTTGAAAACAAAAATTATGCTTAATTACATACATTTTTGAAAAAAATTAGCTTGAAATTTTTTTTTTCCAAAATTTTTACTTGGAAAATTTATTTTTCAAAAACTATTCACTCGAACAACTTAATTTAAAAATTATATTAAAGAATAGACTTTTGGCTTTTCAATATGCTATAGCGGCACTCTGTTAGTGTTCCCGTAATTTTTTAATATTTTTTTTCTGTTTTTAGTGATTTTTTTTTGGAAATTGCCCCTCCCGCCTAAACGGATGAAAATAGACCCCCCTCCCATACGAATCTTGTCTTGTCTAAGTCCAACCTACACGCTCTAGCCTTTTATGACACCTTATGCAAACCACCCTGTATACACGTACTAAATACCTACTCAAAAAAATAATTTTGGAAGAAAAAAGTATTTTCATAAGTTTCGATTTTCTCTTAAACTAAACTATATATCAGCTCCTGGTTCTTAGCGTTTGACTAAAAACTAATTACAGCAATCGTTTTTGGAACAAAGAATATTACGTAAAATTCTGAAGTAAAAAATGCAAATAAATTTTATTTTTCAATTTTTTTTCTAAATTTTGACTTTGAAAAATTTTGTTTCAAAAACTATAATTTTTAATCCATTTAAAGCAAATGTTTTATAAAATTGTCCCTCCCCACAAACGGAGAAAGGTAGAAGTTTTAAGCTTTAAACATAAAAAAAACACTAACTAATTAAAATTATTATAAATTTCTAAAATTGTATTCCATTTAGAAATTTATAAAAAAAAGTTCACGAAAATAGGAACAATTTATAATTATTATTATTGTATTATTTATGCAAAAATTCATATTTAAGTTTTTCAAATTTATTTTACACTTAAATTTAAAAAAAAAGGAAAAAATTCCTAACGAAAAAAGTTATTGGTAGGTAGGTATCTACAGGTAGGTACCTACCTGTCTACAATAAAACATTTATTTTGTAAACTACCTGGAATCAAAAAATCGGAAATTAAAATTAAAATAGGTAAGTAGGTAGGTACCTACCTGTTGGCACATTTTGCAATTGGTTGATTTGAAAAAAATAAAATAAAAATTTAGATCTAGGTTTAGTTAAAACAATTTTCTTAAATGTAGACACCTACGTAGGTATGTCTATATAAACCTACCTACCTACCTTGGTATATATAAAAATGAAATTGACCGTCGACTCCGCATAACTGGAGCACCATAATTGCAGACCATTTGTTTCAGTAAAGCTGAGTTTTCAGTTAACCGAATACCGAACTATGGATAACTGAAACTTATTTCAAATAAGCGGTTTTTTTTTCAAAACAAATATTAAATTTCATTTAGACTGAGAATCAAAAAAAAATGTAGGTATGATTTTTTGTGTCAAAATATGTATGTACCTAATATGTCGTTATATTTCCATATGAAACAATTCAAACAACAAAGGTATTTACATTTTTAATCACAAAACGAATATGAATATATTAAATAATTAAAAACAAAAAAAAAATGATCGTTTCCCTTATACGGAGTTGAAAAAGTGAAAAATGTTCCTTTGAGGCACACAATTTTATTTCAATTATCCCGAGATTGCAATTAAGCGGAATTCAGTTATGCGAAGCAGTTTTTTTCTTAAAAAAGCCTCCGGAATAAATGTCTTGTTTCAGATAACCGATGTTTTCAGTTAAGCGGAGTTGGCTGTACGACGACTGGCTGGACGACTGAAATTTCGTTTCTTCTTTTTTTAACAATATTTATATAGGTACTTACCTACAAACCTATACGTACATACCTACCTACACCTGAGTATAATTCAATTTTTAGTGCACTGACCGTTTTGCAATTTACATTAATGTTCTCTCTCTGGTTGATTTGAAAACATAAAAATGTAGGTACCTACCTAGGTACATACCTTTGTAAATACTTAGGTAGCTTTAATTAAACGAACAATGATGTAGGTATGTACGTAGGTACAGTTACATACCCAGCTTTAGTTCAAACATTTCTGGGCACAACTAAAACTTATAAAACCAACCTCCTAGGATATTGCCCACTGGCTGAAATTCAACCACCACATTGACAGACTAGTGTCAAATAATAAAATCATACCTATACCTACATGCCTGCTTGTATGATAAATTGTGAATTAAAAGTAGGTAAACAAATACAACCTACCTTCCACCAAGCACTTACCTACCTCAACATTGCATAGAAATTCTCCCTTTTTTCATAACTTATTTTCATACCTACCTACATATAGTTATGCATTATGTATTGACCTACCTATATTTGTCGGCATAATTAATTGTAAATTTCTTCAAAACATTTCAAGTCAAACTCAAATCATGCAAACAACATTAATATTAATAAAACCTACCATTCATGATTTATACGAATATTATCTACCTATGTAGATGTTCCCGCAAAAAAATATGCTCAAAATCTTGCACTTGCAACAAATTTCACGGCAAATAAGAAATCTTTGCAAGACAATTTAATATCAAAACTACCCTCAATAACATACGATTGCATATATACCTACAAATATACTTACACAACATGAACATATATTTTTCTTTCACGCATTAAAATAAACATACCCTTGATAATATAAGAATGTATACCTCCACGCATTATTCTTTCCCGCAAAAAAAAAAACTATATTCCTTGCTTCAATGTTGTTGACAACGACGACGCAAAAAGCTAACTTACATGTATGTATGTCCACTTCTCTTCTCGCATATAGCATAATCAGTAAATTAAGCAAAAAAAAATAACCTTGCATTGCACATTCAATCAAAGAGGATACGAACATTTTTTTGCCATTGTCTTCACCTTTTTCTCATCATTGTCGTTGAACAAAACCTTCGATTGGTAATCTCGCTTACTCCATTTGATTCTTACCAGAATCGAAAAAAATACACTCCTCTTGCTCTAACTACTTAGTTTCGATTCTCTGATAAATGGAAGTCTCCCAAAAATTGAAGTCTCCGCCGACAATTGTCTCCCAAAAATGGAAGTCTCCGTAGAGCTAAAGTGGCGCCACCAACGAAGCATTGTTGCACAAAAAAATTTTGTCCATGATAGTACTATAGTTTTCATATACAAGGATGAAAACTATAGTACTATCATGGACAAAATTTTTTTGTGCAACAATGCTTCGTTGGTGGCGCCACTTTAGCTCTACGGAGACTTCCATTTTTGGGAGACAATTGTCGGCGGAGACTTCAATTTTTGGGAGACTTCCATTTATCAGAGAATCGAAACTAAGTAGTTAGAGCAAGAGGAGTGTATTTTTTTCGATTCTGGTAAGAATCAAATGGAGTAAGCGAGATTACCAATCGAAGGTTTTGTTCAACGACAATGATGAGAAAAAGGTGAAGACAATGGCAAAAAAATGTTCGTATCCTCTTTGATTGAATGTGCAATGCAAGGTTATTTTTTTTTGCTTAATTTACTGATTATGCTATATGCGAGAAGAGAAGTGGACATACATACATGTAAGTTAGCTTTTTGCGTCGTCGTTGTCAACAACATTGAAGCAAGGAATATAGTTTTTTTTTTTGCGGGAAAGAATAATGCGTGGAGGTATACATTCTTATATTATCAAGGGTATGTTTATTTTAATGCGTGAAAGAAAAATATATGTTCATGTTGTGTAAGTATATTTGTAGGTATATATGCAATCGTATGTTATTGAGGGTAGTTTTGATATTAAATTGTCTTGCAAAGATTTCTTATTTGCCGTGAAATTTGTTGCAAGTGCAAGATTTTGAGCATATTTTTTTGCGGGAACATCTACATAGGTAGATAATATTCGTATAAATCATGAATGGTAGGTTTTATTAATATTAATGTTGTTTGCATGATTTGAGTTTGACTTGAAATGTTTTGAAGAAATTTACAATTAATTATGCCGACAAATATAGGTAGGTCAATACATAATGCATAACTATATGTAGGTAGGTATGAAAATAAGTTATGAAAAAAGGGAGAATTTCTATGCAATGTTGAGGTAGGTAAGTGCTTGGTGGAAGGTAGGTTGTATTTGTTTACCTACTTTTAATTCACAATTTATCATACAAGCAGGCATGTAGGTATAGGTATGATTTTATTATTTGACACTAGTCTGTCAATGTGGTGGTTGAATTTCAGCCAGTGGGCAATATCCTAGGAGGTTGGTTTTATAAGTTTTAGTTGTGCCCAGAAATGTTTGAACTAAAGCTGGGTATGTAACTGTACCTACGTACATACCTACATCATTGTTCGTTTAATTAAAGCTACCTAAGTATTTACAAAGGTATGTACCTAGGTAGGTACCTACATTTTTATGTTTTCAAATCAACCAGAGAGAGAACATTAATGTAAATTGCAAAACGGTCAGTGCACTAAAAATTGAATTATACTCAGGTGTAGGTAGGTATGTACGTATAGGTTTGTAGGTAAGTACCTATATAAATATTGTTAAAAAAAGAAGAAACGAAATTTCAGTCGTCCAGCCAGTCGTCGTACAGCCAACTCCGCTTAACTGAAAACATCGGTTATCTGAAACAAGACATTTATTCCGGAGGCTTTTTTAAGAAAAAAACTGCTTCGCATAACTGAATTCCGCTTAATTGCAATCTCGGGATAATTGAAATAAAATTGTGTGCCTCAAAGGAACATTTTTCACTTTTTCAACTCCGTATAAGGGAAACGATCATTTTTTTTTTGTTTTTAATTATTTAATATATTCATATTCGTTTTGTGATTAAAAATGTAAATACCTTTGTTGTTTGAATTGTTTCATATGGAAATATAACGACATATTAGGTACATACATATTTTGACACAAAAAATCATACCTACATTTTTTTTTGATTCTCAGTCTAAATGAAATTTAATATTTGTTTTGAAAAAAAAACCGCTTATTTGAAATAAGTTTCAGTTATCCATAGTTCGGTATTCGGTTAACTGAAAACTCAGCTTTACTGAAACAAATGGTCTGCAATTATGGTGCTCCAGTTATGCGGAGTCGACGGTCAATTTCATTTTTATATATACCAAGGTAGGTAGGTAGGTTTATATAGACATACCTACGTAGGTGTCTACATTTAAGAAAATTGTTTTAACTAAACCTAGATCTAAATTTTTATTTTATTTTTTTCAAATCAACCAATTGCAAAATGTGCCAACAGGTAGGTACCTACCTACTTACCTATTTTAATTTTAATTTCCGATTTTTTGATTCCAGGTAGTTTACAAAATAAATGTTTTATTGTAGACAGGTAGGTACCTACCTGTAGATACCTACCTACCAATAACTTTTTTCGTTAGGAATTTTTTCCTTTTTTTTTAAATTTAAGTGTAAAATAAATTTGAAAAACTTAAATATGAATTTTTGCATAAATAATACAATAATAATAATTATAAATTGTTCCTATTTTCGTGAACTTTTTTTTATAAATTTCTAAATGGAATACAATTTTAGAAATTTATAATAATTTTAATTAGTTAGTGTTTTTTTTATGTTTAAAGCTTAAAACTTCTACCTTTCTCCGTTTGTGGGGAGGGACAATTTTATAAAACATTTGCTTTAAATGGATTAAAAATTATAGTTTTTGAAACAAAATTTTTCAAAGTCAAAATTTAGAAAAAAAATTGAAAAATAAAATTTATTTGCATTTTTTACTTCAGAATTTTACGTAATATTCTTTGTTCCAAAAACGATTGCTGTAATTAGTTTTTAGTCAAACGCTAAGAACCAGGAGCTGATATATAGTTTAGTTTAAGAGAAAATCGAAACTTATGAAAATACTTTTTTCTTCCAAAATTATTTTTTTGAGTAGGTATTTAGTACGTGTATACAGGGTGGTTTGCATAAGGTGTCATAAAAGGCTAGAGCGTGTAGGTTGGACTTAGACAAGACAAGATTCGTATGGGAGGGGGGTCTATTTTCATCCGTTTAGGCGGGAGGGGCAATTTCCAAAAAAAAATCACTAAAAACAGAAAAAAAATATTAAAAAATTACGGGAACACTAACAGAGTGCCGCTATAGCATATTGAAAAGCCAAAAGTCTATTCTTTAATATAATTTTTAAATTAAGTTGTTCGAGTGAATAGTTTTTGAAAAATAAATTTTCCAAGTAAAAATTTTGGAAAAAAAAAATTTCAAGCTAATTTTTTTCAAAAATGTATGTAATTAAGCATAATTTTTGTTTTCAAAACTTAATGCTCTTGTCAATTTTTAGTCAAACGCTGGAAACCGTATGGATCTAGGACTTTTACTTTTCAAGATATGAAAAAAATTAATGAAGCAACTTTCACATTAAACTAAGAAGAAACCGGGTAAATGATCATTTCAGCAACCAGTTGATTATCGTCAAGTTTAAGTTGTGAAAATTTGCAGAAAAATAGTTATAATATTAAACGATTGTTGACAATGAACAAAGCAAAGTAAATCTTAAGGATTTTATTTGAATTTTTATGAATTTTAAAAAATCAATAGTGACACTAATAAAGGAGGTACAGATTAAAAAATGAGTTATCAAATTAATGGTTATTTTATTGAGATTAAATATAAGAAAAAACCAATTCAATCCATGCCTACACTCACATGGTATTAAGTAATATGTGTAAAAATTATGTATTGTTAATTTATCAGCTCAATAGTACAATAGAAATATAATTTTTTTATACAAATTCCTGGAACATATAGCTATAATTCATTAGTATATTGGAAACCTCTACCACTGTTTATTGAAAAGATATTAATAAAAAACCAAACAAAATTTCAAAATGTTTACCCTTTCTTAAATAAATCTGTCAAATGATAAGTTAGAAAGATAACATTTTTACCATTTAATTGCCATCAAATATATCAAGATTTTAAAATTTTAGATTTTTCCAACTACCCGTTAAAAATCATATAGATTGAAAAATTGACCAAAATAATTTACCCTTTTTCAAAAATCTTTTTAGGTATGAAAAATAAAATCCTGTCAAAAATTGCTTAAACATGGATAATTTTTTTTATCATCCCCTATAAAAATATGTAAAAATAAAAAAAATTAAAAATGTACCCCCTTATAACTACTAAGTACTTTTCGAAACGACTATTTATCAATTTTCAGTTGTAAAACCGGGTATATCTCGGTTGGTTGATTTTTAATAAAAAAAAGTTGTGCATATTTTGTTGCCTAATTTTTCAATATCTTTCAAATACAAAAATCATGTTTCTACGAAGTCGCGTTTAGAAGTTAGTTTTTTTGACTTTGATTCAGTTTTACCCTATTAAATGTGCGAATTTCTAAAATTCCGTTCTTAGTGCAACCCTGAATATAATTTGCTATTATATACATTTTAGTATATAGATACCTACCTACTTTTAATACTTCTAGTTTAAGCTGTTGCAATTTTTATTCTTTCATTTATATCTATAATATAAATAAATTAACATTCACATAAAAATAAGGTACATACCTTCTTACATGTACCTAGTACCTACCTAGATATTAATACAAATTATCTACAAACATACCTACCTTTCTAGGTTAAAATAAAAAAGCGACATACCTAACTACCTACCATGAGCCATACTCATCAAAAAACATCATCGCCATGAAACTCATGAATTATTGCATCACTGATATTCTTGCCAACAGACCTACATACATAAATATCTAGAAAGCAAAAAAAAAAACAATCTACCTATGCCTTGACCTTCATGCCGCCGCCGGCCGACGCGACGTCACGATTGTCTTCTTGCATTGCACACAAGTTGTAAAAAAAACACCCCTTCCTCTTTAAGCGCACAAGACCCAACAAACCAAGGAGAATTCCCAAATTTTTGTCACACTTTTTAATTCTCTGCACCTTTGCATAGCAAAGTAATCGACAAAAAAATGTAAACCTAACAAAAAACATTCATTCTACCTATTTCACTCTAACTATTATAAATATAAGTATTCCTTACTTATTCTTACTAGAAATTCTCCACTAAACTCAATTTTCTCCACTGTGAAATTCGATGAGATTCTTTCACAATCGATCTGAAGATGGCAGTCCATTCGACATTCACCATGATAGTACTATGGATTTCATATACAAGGGTTAAATTGCTACAGAAATGAATGTAGAAGCCCATGGAAAAACAGTTTGAGAGATCTAGGTGATTTCTTTGATTTTGTCAGTTAAATTTCAAATATTTACGTTGCTCGTAAATTTTAGCTGTGTTTAATGAACCTGGAAAAAAACATAAATGGACTCATGACTTGTGTGTGTTTTAAAAAAAATATTTTGCACCAAAGTATTTATTTTACATCTTTAACTTTTATTTGTGTTAAAAGTAAACATCGACCAAAATTTGTGTCTTAGTAGGGTATAACAGACTGACTGAAGAGCCCACTGTTATACCTTGGGTCAAACACAATTGTTTCTGGAGTTGAGGTCACTTGTACTTTTAAATTGAATTTTATTCATTCACTCCACTCAAAACAGAAGTAATTTCAATTTTTTATTTGTGTTAAATGCTCAGCGGATTCCAGCATCTGAGATTTTGAAGAGAATTTTTAATTTCTCGCAAGAACTACGATAGAAATTCATGAAAAACACTTACATTTTACATAAGGGTTGGCCACAAGGCGAGACTCGGTCTCGTTAAAATCGAAAATTTTCTGTCTCGTCTCGTTCTCGTGTGCGGTCTCGTGTATAATTAAGTCTCGTCTCGGTCTCGTCTCGGATGCTTAGAAGGCAGTCCCGTCTCCTGGCCAGCCCCACTTACATATTTCACAGAGCATTTTGGGACCTACATAATCAGTTTCCTAAGTTGGATTTTCCCTTCAACATTTTAAGAATCGTTAGATGCACGACTTGTTTTACAACCCATGTACATGTCACATATAGGTACAATTTTAAGAACATAGATTTATACCCCGAAAAGCAGACATTTTAAAAATTTATCAACCGATATATTGAGAAAATAGAATAAAGGGAACGTTTTTTTTCGGAGAGCTACATAATATCTTTGTGAATAATGACATGAACCGAAAACCAGTCTTAAGATTTTCTTTAGTCTTAATTTTTGTATTAATAAGTTTTTTGGCACGTGTCAAAAATTAAAAAAAAAAAATTGAAAATTCATTGATTTTAAATTTAAACATTGTTTTATCGTTATCAAAAAAAAATCGAAAATGACATTTCTGACAATTTTTGCACAGATTAGTTACATATTTATAAGAATTTTAATCTTGAAAAAAATTGTCAAACTTTTTTTTTTTCAATTTTTTTTTGAAAATGAATTTGTTTTAAATAAAAATTCTTAGGAAAATGTTGCATTATAGACTTTTCACACCAAGTCCATCGGGGGTTTCGACAATAGGCTTACGAAAACTTGAAAAGCGTTCACACGCTTTTGGTGTGAAAAGGCTATTATAGTTGCAAATCTGTCAACAAATTTGTCAGAAATTTTTCAAAAATTAGAAGTTTTTTTTTGTTGATATGTTGTTTAAAATCAATGAATTCTTATTTCAAATTTTTTTTTGAGGGTGGTTTTGGAGGTTGTTTTGTCAAACTTTTTGGACACATTTTCTTGTTAATGATTATCTTGAACTAAAACCATTATTGGAAAACCAATATTTGTATTTTCACAAATTAAAAACTCAAGAGAAAGTAATTTTTGCATACCCTTTCGCCCAGATATTTTTATGGGCTCTTTTGATTCTTATTTCTTACGACAAATGAGACATGTGTGCCAAGTTTCATCACCATACCATTGAAATTTGGTAATGTTATGCTCGTTTCACTGAAAATTTAGTCGTTATTTTATAAAAAGGTTATTAATTTTTCTAGGGAAATTATATTGAAATTATGTTGATTGCATAAAATTTGGCATTAAAAATTAACCTAAGGTCATGTGCCAAATGCTTAGATTATACCAAGACGAATATAAAGTGGTTTGAGATACTTCCTCCTTCCCCTACACCCATTTTGAAAGCGATTATACAAAAAACAAATACAAAGATAATAATGGACTTCGCATATGCTGTAGAATATGAAATTCTACGTCGACGTTCATTTTAAAATTTTATGAATATTCATTTAATAAGCATTATTTTCTGACAAATAAAACCCCTTATTCGCCGAGGGTAAGGGGTCAAGAAATTAACATATTCCTATGGCTTTAAGTCTTCTTAATGCAACGAGGACATACCACGATATCAGCCGATTTTTGGTTCCCGATTTATATGCTATTTTATGTGAAATTTCGTGTTAAAACATGTTCAGAAGGCAACCCTTATATCTCCGGTCTGCCAGTGTTGCCACCGTGGCAACACTTCTTAAAAGTTAATTTAGAATGTGGACTATCAGTGTACCAAAGCTCAACCCGTCAGAATGAAGTGCAAGGTTGGCTGCCTTAACGCCCTAACTATAAGCAACTTTGGTAGCTATTTTAAAAGTTACGAAAATTGTTCACTTGGCATGTTCATGCAATGCAATTTCGTGAACGTTTTCGAGACTTTTAAATTCACTACCAAAGTTGCTTAAAAAAAGATATAAATATTATAACTATATTTTATGATAGTTAAGGGTTCCAAGTACGTGTACAAAAATCAGTGCCAACTTAAGTGTCCTACTTTGACCACAGCAATGATGCCAACATTGCTTGTTGCACTTAGTTAACATCATGTTTCTTGCCAAAACTATTTGACCGATTTGGATTGAATTTCTTCTTGTAATACTCTAGACTATTTGATTCCAAATATTTAGCTGAATTGGAAAATGTTTGACCTATTTCTTGAGTGCTTCAAAATTACTTAGTTTTTCAAATTTTTTTTAATTCCTGGTTCGATGGCAACACAAATATAACATGCATGAATTTAAAATTGATGTGGTATTGTAGAAAATTGTATAACAAACAAGTTTATAATGGACGGTTTTTTCTTAAGTTGCATATTTCCGAGGTTGTAAAGGAAAATGTCAGAAAAACTGGGGTGATTTTAGCGTTTTTTTTGTCACTGTTCCATTTTACCTGCAGCGATCACAGGTTTTTCGAAATTGCAAACTTAGCTACAGACTACTCTAACATGCTCCAACAACATATCAAAAATGCAGAACTACACCGCGCTTTTTGAATTTTTTGTCGATTTTGACTGGGCTATAATACGATGTTGATAAACAAAAATTAATAATCTGTGCAGCATATTTTTTTCTTTTACAACTTGATAGATATTTTGTTCGATAAATGGTTATCTCCAGCAGAAGCATTTTTTATTGGTCTTCTCAAAAATGGTTCAGTTGATTTGTTTTTGCAATTTTTTTATAGCGAAGTTTATAAAAAGTTTAAAGTCTAATTTTTTTATTTAATATTTCGGTAATTTTTTTTGTTTAAATCGATTTTTTAACTCTTTTTGGAATATTTTAAAAAATATTGTTACTATGACCAAAACTAACGGTACTTATGGCTGGCCACGAGACGAGAATCGGTGGGACTTTTGTAAGTTTGGTCTCGGTCTTGTTAAAATCGAAAATTTTTAGTCTCGTTTCGGACTCGTATAAATATCTCTCGTATCGGTCTTACGTCTCGTCTCGCCCTTTTCGTAATATTTTCAGTCCCGTCCCGGTCGTCTCTCGGTTTTCGAAAAAAAAAAAAACAATTTCAGGGCAATCTGTTCACTATTGGAACAAAATATTTTCGATGCGTCAAAATATAGTTTTTCCCCATCTGTGAAGCTAATAATAACGATGTCGATGAATTAAAAAACATCTGAAAAATCCGAAATTTTTTGCTTTTTTTTCTAGCTTCGAAAAAATACGGTTCCAGGCCAAATTATTGCCTAATTGGAACGAAATATTCTCTATACGTCAAAATATAGTTTGTCCCCCATATAGTTTGAAAATTTGCAGACGAAAATAAATATTTGAATGAAATTGGATTGTTGAATGTATTAGCATGTTTAAAATGCCTTTTTCTTTTCTGCCCAGACAATCGAGAACAATAAGACTCTTTGTAAATTTCGGTCCAGAATATATAGTCTCATCTCGATCTCGTCTTGGATGTTTAAAATCAAAATGCAATCTCGTCTCGGCTCGTAGCCAGCCCTAACGGTAACTTCCATGCAAATATATATAAAAGAAAAAGCTAGGAAGACCCATAAATTTCATGGTTTTGACAAAAATAAAAACAGTTTTTGAAATTTTAAATAATGACCAATTGCGGGACCCCGTCATGCTTTTTATTGCTTTTTTTAATTTAAATTTTTCGAAAGTCTCAAACAAAAGAGCTTCTCCATATATTTTTGTATCGTTAAATCCTATTTAAAAAAAAAATTCGTAACAATAAAATCGTTGATTAAAATTAATAAGTTCATACCACCACATTTATATTTATCCTTCGTAGCCGTGCTTAACGACACAAATATTTCCATAACAGCTATGCGTTCAAACCAATAGCAATTAGTTAATTCAAATTGATTAAACATCCATCTCTATTACTTTCTATCGTTAAAACCAAAACTTTATACCCAGCATGAATGACTATTATGTATATTTATGAGTAAAATCAAATAAAAATCACTCACCTTTCGCACATTGACATTCTTCGGCAAATTGATGGTTCTCTACTGCCAATACCATCTTTCCCGTCAATCGAGTTATAAACATTCTGCTTTGGCTCAAAGCAATAACTGCAACTGCAGAACGTACACTGTGATCCATACAACGACGAATACCCGTCCATGTATGTCTCATCGTCTTCATCGTCGTCATCATGTGAACTTGTTCCATCAAAGTAACTTCTAGGTGCTCCTGAATCCTCTGACGTCGAACAACGCCCACTCACACGCGACCTACGGCAAAATTAAATTAGAACTTCTGTAAGATAGTTTACGTGAGATTGTAAAATCTCTATAGATGATAGTGGGGGGTGGGGGAGGGTGGAGGTGGAGAATTAGAGTAAAATATAAAGGAAGTCAAGTTCTTCAATCGCACCTCTTACTACGAGTATCCACTGTGTCAATGACCACATTCCATGTACGATGAATCAAATACAATAGGAATAAGACCCGGGAACTTTCTCCTCCACCTGATTGGTTGGTGTTGTTGTTTGACTTTTTTACACCTTGATGCTCCTGATGACGATGTATATTATTATTATGGCCGTATGATCGTCCACTAGATATCGAATTACCCATGACAGAGATCGATGTGTGCACACTTTGATTAGACCTTCATGCTGTGAAGATAAAAAATCATGAGCAAAAAGGTCATAAAGTTGCAATTTTAAAAGTAAGAGTCGAAAGATACAGTAAGTGCGGAGAAGTAAAATTGTTGCATGGAAGTATTTACTATACAATAAATTTACAAAAAATAATTGACTAATTGATTAAATGATGATACGATGATTTTGCATTTTGCCCAAAAACTAGAGGCGCATTTCCCTAACAAAAGAAGGAATAAAGTTTCTATTTTTTCCAAACCCATTTCGAGTTTATTAATTCGCCGTGTTTCATTTGATCTAATTCCGTGCAATAAACGATTTAAATATTTTCCTCAGTCAGGAGCGCAATTTAGTGTAAACTTTTAGCAAACCACGACTTAACAACATAATATTGATCTACATCTAACCCAAAAACCGATTAAACGTGACAAAGAATTGAACATAAATCTTATCGTCGAATGGCTCCTTGAGCGTATACCTACCTACACAATAAACACCTCTCTTTTATAGGCCAACAAACACTCGAAGTTGTTGTTGTTGTAGTCTTAACTTGAACTTCAATTTCTCATTCTTTTTCCATCCCCGCTTTAGAATTGTCGACAACTTTATAAATGCTAGTCCTGGTATACATCGTGATTGTTGCCAATTTGTCGTATTTTTCGATCAAAAACCTCAGCACGTTTTTGACCCACCTTTCTTCCCGTTAAAAGTAAGTTATAGTAAGTTAAGCCTGATGAAGATGATAATTCAACATTAATTTTGTATATTAATATCTTTAAAAAAAAACGCTTAACCTGCAAGTGTTTAACATTTGACCCTTTTCGGGATAAGATTTCCCTACAAAAAAAAAAAAAATTAAAAAAAAAAAATGCAGTTGCACCCAGACACCAACTGCTTCGATAGATTACGAATGGTGGCGGCTCAGATTGGAGACTACTGGGCTGCTCGTTGTTGATGCTGCGCTGGTGCTGATGCTGATCAGATCATTAAGGTTTGTACGTACAACTTTGCATTGTGTAGACACAACTCATTACAAGTTATGGATTACTCCATTGACCACACAGTATAGATATGGTGTTGCAAGTAGTTGTTGCACCAGGTAGTCCGATATAGCTTTTTGCTTTATTCTTTCTGTTTACCTTTAGGATCAGGTATTTTAATAGAATATACCTAACCTAGTCTTCTTGTATGGAATCGGCGCGGTTGTGCAGTGGCAGTGGCTGCAATAGTTAGATGGTGAATGCTTCGCATGGTAAATGGGTCAATTATAACTTGATATGCAATCATGTAAAAGTAGTTAGTATCAGGGCTACAATTTTTTTTTTATAATAATGTAGACGAAGCCATAATTGAGTTGTTATGTTTCTTTGCATTTATAATAATTGACAGTTGTTGCGTTTTGAAAACATTTAAATTAACCCAGTAAAATAAAACTCTGACTTTAAAGCAATTCTGAAAAAACTAGATGTTTGAAAGAGCTATATTAGTTTGACGCTTTCAGATATCTTAAAATAAACCTATGATTTGAGCCATTGACTTTAATGAAAAAAAGATCATTCAAACAAAAATGTATAGGTGATTCGTATAAGATAAGTCAAAAAGCTAGGACTTGAAGGCTACGTCGACAAGATTTTGTATTTGCGGTAGTCTATTTCTCCCCATATACATACACATAGGCAGGAGGGATAACTTTATAAAACAAAATAAATTCAAAAATAAAAACAAAAATATTTAAAAACAACGAATTAAAATAATTAATAAACTGGGAGCGGGTCAAAATTCTGGATTTCAAAATTCTGTATGATCAAAATTCTGTTTGAAATTTTTTTGAAAATGCTGTATGACCAAAATTCTATGTTTCATAATTCTGTATTTAAAAATTCTGTATGTCCATAATTCTGTATATCCAAAATGTTGTATGAGCAAAATTCTGTTTTTCAAAAATTCTGTTTATGCCCAATTTCAGTATTTTAAAGAAGAATTTTCTTTTTTTTTTAATGTGATCTCTATTTCTTGCCCTCGTCACCTGTGCGTTTGCGAAATCAGACCCGTTTTTAAAATCACTTAATCATTTTCTGAAACTCGTATTCGACTACAGACATAAATGTTGGTATTCCAAAAGTCATACATCCATCTTCACTTCTACTTATATTGAGAAACGCACAACATCGCTCACGAATGTTCATATTTTATTCCGAATCTAGTATTAATCCAAATTAATGTCGCATTTGTGATGTTTATTCGTCTTGTGAAATTTTTTTAAACGAGATCTATACATTTTCGACAAATGAACAAAATTTAATGCATGTTGGTAACTTTTTACTATTGCTTCTATTTTATTTAATCAACTTGAGGGCCAAGACCGGCATTCCATCTTCCAACCATCAATACTGTTAATGTTTTTTTGCATCCTTTGAATACTTCCGTTATTTTTTTTTTTTTTGAATTTTCAAAGATAGAACAAAACTCAGCTTGATGTCTTCCCAGTAGGCATGTCATTTTTTTAAAACCAGGCTGCCAGTTTGAAAATTGTCTTATCTTCAAATTTACTACTCAAAGAAGTGTAGTATTGACTGATCTTATGGCAGCAAAAACAGCCAAGCTTTTTATCATAAAAAAAAAACTTTAATTATTCTGTATTTAAGAAAAAATCGTTTTGATAATGTAAAAAGTGCGCGCGCAATTTTTTACATTATCAAAACGATTTTATATATTAATTTTTAATATTAATAAATGTTGTAAATTTTTTTCTAATAAATTTTCTTAAACATGACAAAAGTTACTCCATGTGTGTATAAATTCAATTTTCTTTATGAATCATTACTAGTTATGAATTTTTAAAGTTGGATGTACAAAAAATACATGGGATTTCCCATATAAAACTTCAGTCGTCTTGGGGGCCGGGTTAACGTTAGTAAAATGTGGTAAAATTTTACAGATTTTTTTTTTTTTAAATTATTTAGAACAAATAAGGGGGGTGCGTCATTCAAAATAAGAGAATGACAATTATAAGGACCACCCTAATGTACATATTTGTAAAATGTATTTGCTTATCTAAACTTTAAGAAAAGTTTGATTTGTTTTTTTCTCAGGATTTACATACTTTCTAACTAACACAACTATATTTGTATAAAGTTATGATTTGATTTTCAGTAAACACAACACAATTATATTCAAAACAAGCACTATATTATGTGTTTTATTTTTGTTTTAAGGAAATTTCTTAAAAAAAAAAAACAAAACAGTATTGAAAATACGGTATTTTGCCGTACAGCATTTTACAAAACAGAATTTTGCAACTCAGTGTTTTGTTCATACAGTATTTTGACCACACATAATTATGTCACACAAGAATTTTTAAAAACAGTATTATGACCCGCTCCCAAAAACTAAATAATTAAAATAGGGGAAGGCTACTTTTTGGTATTGTAGGAATCCTGAAAGGGAAATAATGAAAAGGCCAAGATCCTCATCGTTTGAATTCCCAATCAGAACTGATTTTTATTTAAATTATTTCTTCTGTTTATACTTAAAATATGTAATCAAAATAATCAATGAAATAATGATAAAACTAATAATAATAATAATAATAATAATGATAAACTAACTTTAAGTTGTTCAAAAATTTAAAGAAATTGACGGATTAAAGAATGGTCAGGCCTAATAAGCTGACATTCTAGATGAATAGTACAATAATAACAATAATTAAAACTAATAACGATAGCGAATATTGAAAACAGAGTTAAATTGAACAAGTGGATAATAATAATAAATAATAACAATAATAATAATAATGTGATGGTCGCTACATTATTTTTTTTTTTTTTTTCACAAATGGTTATTTTCGGTACCTCTAGTCAGCGTTACCACAATGTTACCTTACAAGTGTAACAAAAGTGTAACACTTTTTTTAAATTTTATTTTATTGTTATTATGTTACTTTTTTTTCCCACTGTGCAAGAAATGTTTTCGTTTGCTAGAAGCAATTTTGTATGTTTCTTTTAAGAACAAATGTTTTTGTTCAGAAGAAATTCCCCTTCTTCATTAGATTTCCTATACTATAAATAGTTTGTCAGTAAGGGATTAAGATATGAGTGTTTTTTATAATACAAATTCTATATACTACTGAAATACAGCAGCCAAGTAGAAGACTTAGCATTATTTAATTGGACTTGTTGAATTATTGATTCAATATAGCTTTTAACGGCCTTTAGTCCATACAAATTGGCGTTTCGTCCCGGCGTTCTCACTTGGACTCTTCAGTTGTCAACTGACTCTTGGACTCTTCAGTTGTCAACTGAAGAGTCCAAGTGAGAACGCCGGGACGAAACGCCAATTTGTATGGACTAAAGGCCGTTAAAAGCTATATTGAATCAATAATTCAACAAGTCGAATTA
Organism: Melangyna quadrimaculata; assembly: GCA_949320155.1. Classification (NCBI taxonomy): domain Eukaryota; kingdom Metazoa; phylum Arthropoda; class Insecta; order Diptera; family Syrphidae; genus Melangyna; species Melangyna quadrimaculata. The sequence continues at coordinate 47,735,054 of OX439483.1, forward strand.
AATAATGCTAAGTCTTCTACTTGGCTGATGTATTTCAGTAGTATATAGAATTTGTATTATAAAAAACACTCATATGTTAACAATGCCAGGCCACGGGTAACAAAATTTCCAACAATTCTTGATTAGAAATTCTAATTGGGTTGGATATAGTTCACATTCGATTTTCGCTGTAAAATTGATGTAAGCTGGACTGAACTTAATAAAAATTGCGTCTTGACAAGGCCCTCACTGTCAACTGAAGAGTCCAAGTGAGAACGCCGGGAAGAAACGCCAATTTGTATGGACTAAAGGCCGTTAAAAGCTATATTGAATCAGTAAGGGATTAAGGTTAAACCCGAGTAAACTGACCAAATCCTTTAAGTTAGCTATGGATTAATTCAGATGCTTTCGATATTCCTTCTTTCGTGTTTGTCATTCACTAAAAATCTTATACTGTAACAAATCTATACTTCCAGAGCTAATGACTTCTGGTTAAAATTCCAACTTAAAAACTGGGCCACAAACATTTGTCTAGTTAGACAGTATGGCTGGTATGCAAAAACCCTTATCTTAGTCTCAAATCTAATTTTTCTGTCATTTTCGTTTTAAAAAAACCGACAAAAATAAGATTTCAGACTGAGATAAACTTATTGCATACCAGCCAGTGTGGCTATTTCTAAATTTTAAAAAAAATATGATTTTTTTAAATGAATGAAGTTTCACTTTAGGCGAGGTTAAGAAAACCAATTCTGCTGCCAAATTTTAAAAACTCTAAGGGCCAGTTTGTTCACAGCTGATTATCTTTAATCCATGATTAGTGGAGCTGGGAAATCCTCAAATGTTTTTGTTGATCAAATTTTGTTGAAAAAATTCAAAGTATGAGTTGCTAATCATGGATTTCACTAATCAGCCAATTTTGGTTGATTAGCGTTAGTTAATTAAAGCCTATGAAAGTCACATACCAAATTTAACCCACTGTGAACAAACTGGCCCTAAGAAAATTATGAAAAATATTAATTTACAACTTTTTTAATTTGTTACAATTGGTCGTTTTTTCTTTGTTACGTTTTTTCTTAAAATTTGTTACACTTTCGTGAAGGCCTGAGGTAACGCTGCCTCTAGTATCTACCACCATTTTTTTGATTTTCTCGAAAATTGTTGCGTCCATATTTTTTTTGTATGCTTCTACGAAGTTGTCATATTATGTTTTTTTTTTTTTTGAAAAATAAATGTTTTGAAAACGACTTGGTCAATTTGTTTAAAACTAAGTTGTTTTATTATTTTCAGGTATGTATACTTTAAAAGAATGAAAGCATGAAAAAATCTCTCGAAAACGATTCCAAGAATTTTAATAAGAGTTACTTTCAAAAATAAAAAAAAAAAATTTTAACTTACTATTGGAAGTTATTGTAAGTAATTTGTGCGATTTGTCGAATTGAAAATGTTTACATATCTTCACGTTTTGAGGTCTCTAGAATTAGAATCCATCGTTTTTAGAAAGATGTTTGTATGCGTATTATATGTAAGTACGTTCGGGGTACTCTTTCGTCCATCATATCTCGAGAACGAAAAAAGATATCGAATTCGGATTTTTTTTCTAAACATATTTACACAATAAAGAATTGGTAAAAATTACAACTAAATTGAACGAAACTTTTTTTTTTTAAACTAAGAAAAACAGTTGAAAAATAATTTTCGTCTCAAATATTTCAAGAACAAATAACGATTCCGAACCCAGTCTATTTTTTTCTACACATTCATATAATGACGCGTGTAGTTAATAAATGGTAGTTTTTTCAAGATGAAAAATCAATAGATAGTTTTTTGCAAAAAAAAAAAACTACTAAAAAGTATAAAAAATGTTTTAAAGTATATGGTGTTTTTTTGATAATATTTGTTTTGAAATGATTGGCTCTTGAATAAAATTAATACCTAATACTTAATATCGATAGAAGTAAGGAAAATCAGTAAGATAAATAAGGTTTTTAGAATTGTATACGCTAGTCCCAAACAAAAACTTATGGCAAATATGTAACTATACATACATAAATGGATTTCAAGGGCACAAAATGGAGGTTACTATAGTTTTAAATTTGTTAATTATTAATTTTTTTGTTGGGTTGCGGTGAATATGCTGTTTTTAAAATACTGCATTTCAAAAAAATTTAATTCAGAATTCTGTTTAAACAAAATTGCGTTTTTCCAAATTATCTAATTAAAATCATAATCGTTTTGATAAGAACGAAAAATGCGCACTTTTTTACATAATCAAAACGCTTTTGTTTTTAAGTGCAGAATAAATATAAAATACAGATGAATTTTTCTTCTACTATCTATATATTTCCTTATAATGATGTAGTTGAAAAAATACTATTTAGAAATGTTGCTACATGTTTACGATGAGTATTAAAAATTCATAAAAATAAAAAAAGTACGTATACGCCCGGGTGTACCATTTTTGTTGTATGTTTACTTGTGATGATACTAGACTCTTTGAATCGATTGAAAGGTTTATAACCTGACCTTTTTATAAAAGTAAAGCGGTCCCGAAATAATACAAACAGTTTAAATCTTGTTCTAGCCTTGGAAGTTCATTTGATTTCTTTCTGGGAAAAATATAATAAAAACAAAATGGGTACGACTGGATCGCACAAACTTGCTCTCGTAGCTAATAGGTTTAACGTAGCTAGAAATTGATGATGTACAAGTACATATCTATAGGTTCCAAAATATTATGATGGCATTAAAAAAAAAATGAGTCTGGGGTGGACCCACACTAGTAACTTCCCATTGGTGCACTTGAAAACCATGTACATATGTACATATTTACTTATGTGGTGGGTGGTAGAGTATATAAAATATACATATTATATAATTATATATTTTATATTGTGATAACTTTAGGCTTTTGGATAATCAGTATATACATAGGTAGGTATAGAGATACTGGGAAAAATGTGACATCACCTATATTTTGTACTTTTTTTCCTAACTATTCTCGGTGTAGAGGTATTAATTATTTAAGCCAATTATTTTAAAACAGACTATTGGCTGAAAAAATACCAAAAATCAGGGGAGTGTACTTAAAAATAAACATGGTTTCAAAGAATATAAAAATGCAAATTAAGTGTCATATGCAAAATTTCGATTTTGAAGCGATTTTGATGGTAAGAATTTTTCGAATAAAAACATTTTTGAAAAGTTTTTTCTTGCAACATTTTGATTTTTAGCTTTTTAAAGGGTGGTTTTAAAAATATCAAAACTACACAACATTTAGATAGGTGTACATTTTTTGTAATACTTTGAAATCGATATCATTGTTTTTTTTTTCAAAATATTTGAGTTAAAAAACATTTGTTAAGAATTTTAAATAGTTTTTTGTCAAGTTTTTTTTGTTTTAAAAAAAACTTAAAAAACATTTGTTAAGAATTTTAAATAGTTTTTTGTCCAGTTTTTTTTGTTTTAAAAAAAACTGTTTATTGAATTTAAAAAAAATGCACAAGGGGCACTTTTGGACATTTACTAATCTGCCCGTTTTTTATTACTTTAAACAATCTATTTCGGTAATTTGTGTAAAATTGTATTTTATTTGTTAAAATTTATTTCTGCAACATTTGTCAAAACCTAAAAAAAAAGGAAACTGCTCCTAATGAAGCCGATTTGCTCAATGCAATGGGACTTTTGTTTTGAATAAAACGATGACACTAAGGAGATTTTTGTTTAGTCAAACGTGTTGTTTCTTTCTGTGGCGGTGTTCACATTACACATTGGACTGACTCTTTCGACATGTTTTGACTTCTCTCTGCTTTATCTCACTCCCACTTCAAGGTTAGAAAAAGAGGAAAGGCAGAATATATTTATTTTTATTTAAAATGTGTGGATTTTTTTCGAATTCAATTTCGATTTTATCGTTTTTGTATTGCTTGTTTAAATTCGGTTTATTATTTATAATTTTGCGAAAACAGTTTTCATAGAAATTAGTAAAGATATTCTGAATTGAGAATTCGACAGATAAAATCTAAACGAATTCAAAACCGAATTTGAACAAGGAAAACAATAACAACAAACCGAAATTCTATATGAAATTAGACCGAAAATCAGAACAGAGGCATGAAACTCAAACATTAAACATGGAATTACATATGAAACTCAATTATATATTTTATTTATTTTTGATTTGATGTTATGCTTTAAAATAATTTTTTTTTTGTTAAATAAATGTGTACATAAAAACTACTTGAAAGCGTTTTAATGAGACAAGTCCAAAACTGCCCCATGGTTATCGAAAAGTGCCCCCCCTGACGGGCAGATTGGAACACTTTTAATATTTTATTAAAATAAAAAAAAAATATTAAAATCATAATTTTATATACACACTTGGATATCATATTGAAAGGTAAGACAACAAGCAACAATTATTTTCAAGATTCGAAGGGATACTCCGCTTTTTAAGGGATCAAGAGCGATTTTTGTAAGAAGTGTCCTAAGGTGCATCCTTCCCTACTATAAATTTATTATTTTAATGGCTTTGAGAAGAAGAGCTAAAAATCAAGTATGCCATGTGATTTGTTTAATAAATATGAATTTATGAAAAAAAAAAAAAAAAAATAAATAAAGAATCGTTGGAGCGGTTTTCTTAAAACTTAAATTTGTATATAGGTATATAAAATTTTTCGCTCATTTTCAAAAATTAAATCCAGTATGCACGCATTTAGTATTTAATAAAATACAATTTTACACAAAAAAACAAAATTCATTAGCAAGTTTTCAAGATACTGAATTTTCAAAAAAAGAGATTTCAATATTTTTTTAGAAATCCAAAAATTATTTTTTTGAAAATTTGTACATGCAAAATTATTTAAATTATGAAGGAGCTCTTGTATAAAAATCTTTGTTGAAATCGGATCAGCCGTCAACGAGAAATTTGAAAACAAAAAATCAGTTCTATGACAGGTACCATTATTAACCGTTATTGGTAAAATTTGTTTACATCAAAATATCATCTTTTTATCAAAATTCTTGGAGCCATTTTCGAGAAAAAGAATTTTTTTCATAACGGTTTATCAACATTTGTATGGAAGGTACATTTATAACAATGATTTTTTCAAGTAATTTACAAAATAATAAAGAACTATCTTACACCTAGTTTTTTAAAATATTGACCAAGTCATTTTGAATATACATATATTTAGTTTTCAAAAAAAAACATGATTTTTGTGTTTTTATTTAATTTTGGTTCAAAGTAATGTTTATATTTTTTAGAAGACTTAATATGAAAAAATGAAAAAATGAAAATTTTCAAAATATTTGTTTTCGAGAAAATCAAAACCCAAAAAAATGGTTGTACTGGAGGTACCCAAAATATTCAATTTATGAAAATAAAAAAATTATTAAAAAGTAGCTTTTCTTCACTTAATTTATTTGAATTTTTTTTTAACCAAATCCTCGTACCCGTTTTTGAGAAAAATATTATTTTGCTTTTTGGCAAAAAAAAAATTGCATGACAGACCCGTTATTTTTGGTCCTAAGAAAATTAAAAAAACGTTTGGGCATATTAGTCAAAAAACACTATACTGTTAGACTGTACGGGCTTTTTTCGCGTTCTCTATCATCGTAATGTTAGGGAAAATTATTATCTCCAGTTCTATTATTTTTACGAATCCATAACTTACCATATATGTTAAAACTATAATCGCAAGTAAAAATTATTTTTCATTTCATTTCTTTTTCATTTATTTATTTCAAAAAGTGGTAGTACCAAAAAAATATAATAATTCTTATAATTAGTACTAAATAACTAAAACAAACTCGTCAAAAAGAGTTACAAAATTGAGGAAAAACAAAAATATAAATATTTATATACAATACATACCTACATATATAAATAATAAATATTGGCGTACGAAAAAATAGCAAGGTTAAATTACAATTATTAGTTAAATACAATTATATACAATTTATGAAAAATCTAAGATATTCAAATAAAATTTTATATGCGACTTAAGAAAAGATAGTGTTGTTACCTGCGATATACAGGGTGTCCCTTAATTCATCAATAGAATTTTAGGGCATGATTCTTGGGTGTATTCTAAGAAAAAAATTGTTCTACAGTAAGGGCATATCTCTAATTTGGTATCATTTATCAGGAATTTAAGAAAGGTCTTATCTTGGTGTACCTTGACCCATGTTAACGGTAATTGCGCTGTTAGTAATAGTGATAGAAACTTCGTTTAGGCCTTTATTTTTAGAAGAAATACCAGCCTTTGTAAATGCGTTTAAATAAAATGTATATCTTTCTCAGTCTTAAGATATTTAGTTTTTAACCTGTTTCATTTTTCCTGCGCATGCTAATTTTTTGACTTTGAGTTCAATTTTCTCCAAAAAATGCGTAATGAACACGATGTTTTAATAATTTTTTTGAATATATGTAACAATACTTAAAATAAAAGTCAGCAACAAGTTTGCCGAAAAACCCATAGATTTTACAATAATTTGGAAAAAAGGGCCACGTAAAATTACAGAAAAAATTTTGTTTTTTGCTTTAAGCTCGAAAAGCTATGAATACAAATTATTTGTGTGGTTTAAGATAATTTTTTAAGTATTTTTAAAACAGTTATAACGTGTGATCTCTGACATTCTTTGGTTTGAATACATGCTAGTTTTAGTAGCGACTTAAGTTGAACTCTACAAACTATCTGCAGTTGTTGCAAAACGATTTACAGAACTATTGGAAGACATTCCATGGGTTCAACTAGCTTCATCTTATTCCTTACTTGTTGGTGCTTCCGCCCACTTTGCTCGAGAGGTTAAAAATTGACAAGAGAAATAGTAAGCGGTAATCGCTGGAGCAGTTCAATGGCCTGCAAGATCACCTGTCCCTACAATATTGGATGTTTTTGAATGGGGAAAAATGAAATAAATCATTTATTCAACTTATCGATAACCACACATATAATTTTTTATTCATAGCTTTTGGAGCTTTAACCTAAAAAAACATTTATTTTTAAATTTTACCTTGTAACTGACTTTTATTTTTAATATTGTTACATACGTTCAACAAAATTATTAAAACATCATGTTGATTACGCATTTTTTAAGAAAATTGTCCCCAAAGTCAAAAAATTAGCATTGGCAGGAAAATTGAAACAGACTAAAAACTAAATATCTTAAGACTGACAAAAGATATATAAATTTTATTTAAACGCAATTACAAAGGCTGGTATTTCTTCTAAAAATAAAGTCCTAAACGAAGTTTCTATCATTATTACTAACAGCGCAATTACCGTAAACATGGGTCGGTCAGGGTACACCAAGTGTACTACACTGCCGGATTGAAAACGGTAACGAATTCCATAGCCCAATAGAGTGGAAGAAAAATAATCTTTTGCTTTCTAGATAGTTGAAAGTTCTGGCAGAAGAAGCAAAATTAATTCTTTCATAAAGGTACGAAGGTTACTTATTAATTATTACGTTATTACGCAGGGCGGGTTTTGGGGGTTCAACCCCCCCGAAATGCATCAAATTAACTTCGTCGCATAAGAATTTCAGTCTTAATTTCAGAGTTTCCAGTTTTCCCACGAGATAAAAGTTGAATGAAGAGATGACCTTTAATAAATGTAACTTTAGTAGATATCCATGTAGTTAGTACCTAGTACAAATCTCTTTTTCCCTGAAAATATTTCACCCATAAAAACACGTTGGCGCAGACATAGACACAATGCCTGTCCACATTGGATTTTTAATGCTGGTTTAGGCTGGCGCGAAAGCAGGAGGTGGTTTTGGAGGTTCATACAGATTTTGAATAAACTTTGTGTCAGAAATGAATAAAGTAATTTTAATTAAACTGCATTGAATTTGACTCAAACGGAAACAGGGTTTTTATATCTTTTTTTTTGAGTTTTTGGGTTATTCCCGCATACCTATCACGTAAACGTCTACGAACTTTTTGCATCGCACACGAAATATTTTACAAAAATAATTTTTTTATAAAAAAAGCTAAATAAGAGAAGAAATAATTGGATGCTACTTTTGCCTTTATTCACACAAGGTATTCCATAAAAGTTCAAATACACTTACAATTTTATGCTAATTTTATACTTTCTTATGTCTGAAACGCGACCCAGGCTTGCATAAAATTTTCCAAAGAACTGTTTTTAGCGGTGTAGATTAAATAGAACTGTGTTTTTAATCTTCAAATTTCCCTTAAACGGCTTAACTAATTTTTATTAAATTTATTTTTTTTAAAAAAGAATATTATTTGATTTAATAAAATAAAATGCAAAACTTGTGCAGAGAAAATGTTTTTTTTTTTAATAACTTTTGTAATTTTAAAAATGGGTTTCATTTTAATTGGAGTTGAAAATTTACCGTCCTTCAACTTTCAAGTAAAGATTTCGACTTTTCACGATAAAATATAAATGTTTCATACTCTCGTGAGGTTCTCGCTAGTAAGAACTTGTTGGACGTTTTCTACATCCTATCAGACTTAGCACTATCGTTATTGATACACATGCAAAATTTAAACTATACAAATTGAATCGATGAATCGAAAAATACAAATTTTAACTTTTATAATAATTGATCAGTTTTAGTTTAAAAAAAAAGTTAAAAATGTCACGCTCTTGCAAATCCTACCAAGATAATAATAGAAGTATTTAACCCACCCCCGCCAAAGGCTTTTTGAACTTTTCATTAAAATTAATCAAAAATTATAATTTGCTGTCTTAAACTATATTTACTTAATACCAGATGGTTCATACCCGGTTGATTTTGTGGTGGGATGTAGTTTAGATTAACCGCATTTTTGTACACGATACTAAATCAAATAATATGATAATAAGAGTATTTAACAAAAATGCCCAGTATCATACTAAATTTGCTTTAATATCGTATTAAAGTCATAAAAATGTGCGCTATTATTTGTATTATCCAGGTTTTTATTTTTGATCTGAGTTATTTTACTATCGGATCACAACCGATACTAAAATACCCTTTTTTAACAAATCTAGGTTTTGCTGGTCCGGGGCCTAGAGTGGTTTTTCTGATGAGGAAAAAGGGTTTATAATCGACAAGGCCCTAGCTTTGGCCATTACTCAGCCATGCTAGGGCCTTGCCAGAATCTATTTAAAACTCTCTAGTGCCATGTCGAAAACTAGAATGTTTTGCTGCGCGGGATCCGTTCAACTGTTTAGGTTCATGCCAAATATGTACATCAGGACGCACATACAGACTTGATCCTTATGGAATAAATTCAATTTTTTGTTTTAGCTCATCTAGAAATGGTTACTAACTGATGTCATACAACGATGTCGGTTTTATCAAGTTTTCTCAAAAACATCTTTATCGGTTTTGATTAAACTTCGTACATGCAATTTCTAGAACAATTTAGTTAGCTATAAGAGCAAGTTAGTGCGATCCAGTTGTGCATATTTTTTATATCTTCCATATATCGCAATACCCAGTCTCAAAAAAAAAATCGAGTCAAATATTTACAAAACCATAACCTGCATAATATGCAGTACGTATGAACATTATACAAACACATCAGTTAGAATGTCCCTTATTTTAAAAAATTGAGATTTTTGATACGCATATACGGGCTCAAATATTTGTCTGAAGTTTCAGGTCTTTTCAATTTTTCTAAACAAAATACATGTTGTCTTTATAGCGTTTTACTAAAATTTAAGCAAAAATGGTAAAAATTGATAGAAAATCTTGATACCAAGCTGATATCTTAAGGAGTATGAGTACTTAAAACAAAATTATTTTTAGTTGTTTTAAACAATACATTCCCATGTAAAAATAATAATTAACAGTGTTGTTTTTGATTATTTATTAACTTTAACAATGTATTTTTAACTCTTCATACTTCTAAAGATATCTGCTAGGTTTGATGATATTCTATCAATTTTTCCAATTTTGTCTAAATTGTTAGTAAAATTATATGAAAACACCATGTATACGTTATATATTTTTTTCCCGACTGCCACCTGTTTTGTTTTAACCCAAATTGTGTGCATTTTATAACTTATTGACTTACAAAATCGATTCTGGAATACATTGTTGCCCAGGCACGCAACAAATCAACATACAAAAATCATTATACTATTCTTATCTTCTGGACTCATCACAATAAACCTGATTCCAAGCCCACATTGAGTTTCCACTTTCTTGCTCAAAATGTAAGCAACTATTTATTGATCTCATAAACATTCTAAACTCAATTAATCAACATACTTAAATCCTTTCTCAAATCTAAAAAACCGTGCTTATATCTATGTCACACTATCATCATCTGACCAATTTACTCTTTATCAGCCAGAAAAATGATTGTAAAGATCTAAAAGTCCCACCAGTTTTTCTAAACAAGTTTTTCCATTAGAAGAGGCACCATCAACTTTTAGCCATCACACCACCATATTGATGTTCTTCAATCAAGAATCATCTTACAAAATTAAACGCCCCTATACAGCACAAGATCGTATGAATATGTAATCAGAGTAATTGCTTAAACACCAAAGGAAAAGATTTGAATAACAGAATAACACCAGACCGCAGCGCCAGCGGCCTAATTACAAGCTTAATACATAAAATTAACATCTTAATAGTCTGCGTTCCGACCCAACTTACTGACCCACACGCAAAAATAAACACAACCAAAGAAACTGAAACCAAACAAAAAAAAACCTGCCCACGAATCGATACTAGCTCGACACATATTCCAGCCCCAACTTAAAAGCCACCAACAGAGATCTCCTCCGCATCAGCCAGCATCCAGCTAAGAAATGAAAGTCAAGTAGTTCTGGCATCTGGCTGAACTAAAAGAATCAGGTCAATTAATTCGTTTAGAATCAAGTGGTTCAACCTCTCTGGCTGAGCTGCGTGATTTGCAAATGGAAAGAGTGTTTGACAAGCTTACTATCAGTAGCGATGATGGTTGACTCTAATGAGAGAGTCCCAGATAAAGTCCAAGCGAACTGGCTTTATGTCGTAACGACCTCGACATTGCAGCTCGAAAGAGAACACCAAGTGAATACAAGCATAAATGAGTCAAGTGGAGCCACCATAAGAACCACACAACGAGAAGATCTACGATCGAATGCCGGAGTTATGGATCTCGCAAAAGTATCTCGAAGATTGATTTGACCCACTAAGTTGTTTGTGGAGAAAAGGTTTATATGTCTGGTTAAGTGACATTGCTGCATGTCTGGCTGGAAAGATGAAGAAGACTTCTTCATTTGTGCTGTTGCTTCTGCTGGTGAAGGTGCTGGCTATAGAAGAACATTCGCAGAGTGACAGAGTGCTTGGTCGTGGTACATATTTTGAAAACACATGGCGTGAATGAAAGTTGGAATTGGTGGGTATTTGTTTTATTGCAGGTTGTCTGTTTCCGTTCCAGATACATCCATCAAGTTGGGACTGCAACTTAACTCCATCCGAGATGGATGTGTGTCTCTGTATACATAAATATTAAGATGTGCCAAACTGGTGATATGTGATGATTAATAAGAGGTATGGATTTAATGGTAATGGACGTTGGATAGATTCTTAAAGTTCCGTGTGGCATATGGATTATGGGTACAAAAAGGCAGTAAAAGAGAAAGAGGACACAGGTAAAAGGCAGTTAAAGAGAAAGAGGACACAGGTATAAATGAGTTCTTTTCATTTCTGGTTAATTAAAAAAAATTAAAAAAATTGAATACGTGTGAAAAGGTACTTCTACTTAAAATTATTAAAACTTTTGACTAGGTGGTGCCCCACTCCACTGCACTGGCAAATTTATAGCTTAACCCTAACGTATTTGAATGTACCTACCCATTCAGAAATTCGGGAACAATAAATTAAAATCGAAACATTAGAATGTAATAAAATTTAAAATATTTTTGCCAACGAGGCTAATATTGTGTGAGAAATTGAAAATAAATTTTGTATACTTCCCTGACGGTAGTTATAAAAGTTTATGAGCGGAGATTTGAGAGGTGGTGCTCAATTTAAACAACAATTAAAAATACTCATAAAGTTATATGGTTTTGTAAAGAAATTTTAACTACCTATAAGATGGTAGGGAAGTCGAGAAAATTGAGTCTCGCTAAACTGTTTTTGGTGCTTAGCAAAAAATGTCTAGAACCAATTTAATAAACAAAAAAAAAAAAATCTACAAACAAATTTGAAAAAAAGTTAAAAATATAAAAAATTGAATTTCTTTGAATTATTTTTTTTTTTCGTAAAAAAAATTATTTCTACTAATTAAATTCAATGTTTCTTATGTAACATGGAAATACCGTAGTAATAACGTTCACATCAATTAAGCCAATAGCGAGATATGCGGGAATATACCGAAGCAAGTATAAAAAAGGAAATTTGTTCAAAAAGAACCCATGACTTTATTTCCATTGTTCAATTTTTTTTAGAAAAACATGGAATGCACTGTTCTAAACACTGTTTTAGAATTCTATTAACTCTGGGTTCTGAAAACAATATTGAAAATAAAATTTGGCAAGCCAATTTTTAGCATTTATTAAATTACAATTTTCCAAAAAAAAAAAAAAATCAAAAACTGGTTTTCACGATATTAAATTTTTCAAAATAAAAATTTATTAGATTTTTAAAAATCCAAAAATTATATTTTAGAAAATTTTTATATGTTAAATTCTTAACATTTGTAAAGAATTCTTGTATGAAAACTGGGCAAAATCGGTAGATCCGTTGATAAGAAATTTTATAATCAAAAAATCGGTTCTGTGACAAGTACCGTTAATAACCGTTCTTGTTAATTTTTTTTTCTACCAAAATATTTAACTTACCTTAAAAAGTAATTGAAATTTTTTTCATAAAAATCGTTTCAGCCGTTTTTGAGATAAATAACTTTTGGTTGTATGGCAGTAACCATTATTTTCTTAAGAAGAGAATAAACAATAACAATATAAAATTGTTTTTGTTTTTTGTTAAGTGCACTTTTATTAATATTTTAATTTGGAAGGTTTTTGCGACCTATGGTGCAGAATCAGATGTGTTTCGCTCTGACAACAACAAATGAGCTCTTCAGTAAGAATTGTTGTTGCCTTTCTTAGACACATGTTTTTAGTCGATGGCTACCGACGTATTTATAAAATAAGCTGCACTGATGTGCTGCAAATTATATAATTTCCAGAGGAATTTGGTTAAATTCTTGCACCTAGAGAGTTGTTGTAATGGCATTGTATTAAGAAGAAGATAAATATGTCGATAGCCATCGACTAAAAACATGTGTCTAAGGAAGGCAACAACAATTCTTACTGAAGAGCTCAATTGTTGTTGTCAGAGCGAAACACATCTGATTCTGCACTATAGGTCGCAAAAACCTTCCAAATTAAAACATTATTTTCTTAGCTAAAAACAAATGCCAGACATACTTTTTTCGCGTTCTCTATCATCGCAATGTTAGGGAAAAATATTATCTCGAGTTCGAGTTTTTTTTAGAAATGCAAAACTTGCCCTACAACATACATATGTTCATCGAAAATAAAAATGTATGTTGGAAACAGTTTTTTTTAGTTTATTTCGATTGTTGAATTTTTTAAATATTCTTACTTTAGCTTCTTATTTTACCTTTTATTTTTGTTCTCTTGAAGTTGGTACCTACATGATTTATTCTATATATTTTATTTTGTTTTGTTTTGTTATATTATATTATATTATATTTTATTTTATTTTATTTTACTTTATTTTATTTTATTTTATTTTATTTTATTTTATTTTATTTTATTTTATTTTATTTTATTTTATTTTAATTTATTTAAATTTATTTTATTTTATTTTATTTTGTTTTATATTATTGATTTTTGTGAGATGATTGAAGTCGATTTAGTACGATGTTAAATAATTTTTTATATAAAACTAGTTTAAAAATGGAATTTTGGTAGTTTTAAACGAACTGATCATCGTGCTAACATTTTACTAAAGTTAAAATCATCAAAAAACGGCTATTTTATTTTTAGAATCGTACCAAATGCAGATGATCTTTGACGTTTTTAAATGACAAAATGAGGTGAATTTGTGAAATTTTTGCACGATGAGCTGTCACTTTTTTCGACGTGTTCAGCTCTAGTTTATGAAACAAATCGGCTTATTATGATACAAGCTAAAAAGGTATTTAAAATTTTTTTAGTGAAATGTTTTAAAAAACTTAGAAAAATGTTAAGTATTACCAGCATGATAAAACTTTAATATTAAGTTGTTTTAAAAAAACTTTACCTATATGTTGAAAAAAATTGAATTTATTTATTTTTTTTCTCTCTCACGAAATACGCCAAGAACCTACTTTTTTTTTTGCAAACAATAATACGTTTAAAGAATCACATTAACAAATTTAGGTTTAAAAAAAGATTTAAATTTTGTCCTACATTTTTAAACATATTACTTATTTTTACTTATTACCCGCTTTTTTTAATTTTTTTTTCCGAACTAGGCAGTTAACATTTCTTAAACAAAAAAATTACTTTCAAAAATGTATGTTTAAAATGAGAATTGGCATTTTGGTCTACCTATTGCCCACGAATGAGATATACATATATATCGTTGGAAAGCTAAGCCCTATTACATAATTTTAGTCATGAAATGCGAAAATCTGATATATTTGACTTTTAGCCTTGAATAAGTATTGACGCGTACACAAATTGGCAATGGACTTTTGCATAGTGTTGCTAATGCAAAAATAAAGGATAATTCCATTTGTACGTTTAAAAATCTTCACCGTTCTTTTGGCAGAAATAGTACCGACATACAATTTTGCCTGCGGGCTCTCAAATTATCCATGCTAGTATTGACTATATCGGCCAAAATTCGATCTTTAAACATGTTTACCCTTAACGGTTACAAACGCACATAATTCTAGGTTTGTGCATATCTGTAAGACAAAACATTACCGACGAGCACCGACAACCGCGACGGTACAAAATTCATGTACGTATAGGTAGTTCCATTGAGAATTTACGGAGAAAAACGCTGGAAAAAGTTTGGCCACTACGCTACGTACCTATTAATAGGTAAGGTATATAGATAACTTTTATAAGTATGTAATAATTTTGTGCTTGTTTGAAAATCATATATAAAATAAAAAAAAAAAAATTATACTCGATCTTGCCAGGAGTCGAACCTGGAATCTTCTGATCCGTAGTCAGACGCGTTATCCATTGCGCCACAAGACCGCTGAAATTTCTGTGTTGTTATAAGCATATGACCAGGGTGAGTACATAATATTTTCTATTAATACCGTTTATAGGTAATTCGACCCTGATAAGTTCTTAAAATAAAACAAAAAAAAAGTGTCGTCTTCAAATATGAAATGAAAATGTTTATTAGCTCATCTAGAACGGGTAGCTGCCAAACAACTATTTCGGTAAGGTAATTTGCTCAAAAAAAAAACCCTAATTGTTGTTCTATTATTCGATTTTTTGCTACAGCTGTTTTCAATAAAACTTAATGAAACCGAAATCGTTGTTTGGCAGCTACCCGTTCTAGATGAACTAGCAAACATTTTCATTTCTCCTCTAGGTTTTGGGATATTGTTGAATATCTCTTCATTGGTGTGGTTGCTTTTGTCATAATTTTGCAATTCAGTTAGGGTTACCATTTCAGAAAATGACAAAAGGGGGATTTTGAGTTTTATTTAGCGGGACAGCTGGGTTTCAGGAGGGATAAAATTTCAAAATCCACTACTTTTAATTTAAGAAATAAATACAAAACTAACTTGATTTTGTATAATAATATTAATTATTTTTAAAAATGGTTCATTATATACATGTAGGATGTGCCTACTGTCAATTCCACTAGTCCGTACGCCGGAAAACGATGTGCCAATAACAAATCATCCCATCATCTTCTCTTAATACTTGGTACCGTTGATAAATCATTCGATAATCAAAAAACCATCAGCTAGACAAAAGCACACACGACCTGAAAGAAGAACCATTTCGAACACGCAACGGTTACGACATCATCGCGACGCATCGACCTTTTTTTTATTATTTGCTAATCTTGTTTGAAGTTTAACTTAAATTTAATTTTTTTGAATTAACAATAACTCTTAAATCAGTTTTACTGAACAAAACTGTCTTTTGTCGGAGCATTCCTCCCACATACATACATGTACCTACTTAATTAAAAAAGAAAAAAAAATAAATGATTTAAAAAAGGAACATAAGCTCAGATATTCATGTTTCATATACACATTCGGTGAGATAAAGGTAAAGATAAGTTCAAATCCTTCATAAATTATATTTATCGCCTGATTTTATTTTTTGAAACAAACTGCCATTTTCATTTATAAATTTGTAAAAATTTTTGCAACTCAATTTATAGTTATGTTTATGACAAGTAAACTATTTCTGTCTTTTCGCCAGGTGTTAAACCTAAGACATGTATTCAGTTGTAAAAACTTTAAAGTTATGATGGAAATATCCACAGATTTGCTTAAGAACACAATTAAAAAATTAAATATGAAAAAGAAAGTAGTTTTTGAATGGAAAAGTTGAAAATTGAGGATGTGTAAAAAAGGGGGACATTTGCGAAAAAGTGGGACTGTCCCCCCAAAAGGGGGGCGAATGGTAACCCTAAATTCAGTACCTACCTAGATACACTTTTACAATTTTATAAATTTTTGTGACTAACATAATTAGCCGGAAAACTAAAATTTTAGTGTTACGTATGTCCAGTCCATACAAACTAACGCTAAGCGATTTTTTTTGCATTGTTGGTATTATTGTGATCACTTTAAGAGCCGGGCCGGAAGAAAAAAAATGAAAAATAGGTAAGCAGCAATTATAGTACATACATGCACATGTATAGCACATACCTGTCTATGTATAGGTAGGGTAAGTGTACCACTACCCGGCCACCTAACGCATTTTCTTTCTTTGGTGTCCTATACAAATATAGTCTGACAATATAGAATTTTAAAACTTTTTTTTTTTTAAATCATTGATAATTTGTGTATGAAATAAAAAATATATATGAAAGTAATTGTTCTTTTGCATTTAAAACTAAAATTAATTTTTGACATAAAAGTGCTTTTTCACCAGTATCAGGCCATTGAAATTTAGTAGCCGGCCACTTTTGAGCTAGTGTCCGGCCAGTTAGTTTATTTTGTAAATATTAGAATCCAATCATTAACCTTAGCATCCGTTTTAATATATTCGTAATGATTAACAATCCTTGATGAAATATTCCAAAAATCAGACATATATAGGACCTGCAGTTAAAGCTATGAGCATTCTTGTGTTACTCCCTTATTGCATATGTAATGTATCGAAAGGATCAAAATTGGCCTACAAAAATAATAAAATTTAACGTTGTAGCTCCAATGGCCGGATATACATAAACAGCGTGTGCCAAAAACCGGCCAGAGAATTCAATATTGTTTTTTTTGCTCATAATTATGATGAAAAATAGTGGCCGGATAATAAACCTAAGCATATTTAATATATTTTACTCACTCTTGCATTAAAAGACGGAACCTAATTTAGTTTAAGAACGAATGAGAGAACAATTTGTCTGTCACTTCAAAATCTAGTATCCGGCCTTCACTCTTTCCAATTGCAATCCAAGACTGTTAATCTCACTTTTCAGAGTGCGGTAAACCTTCACCTGACAAAGGAGAATGGGCAAAGTGGTCTACCCACTCAACAGTAATGTGTTGTATGTCGTTGAAAAGGTAATTTTACTGACTTCATTTCATTGTATGACCATTAAGCTCTAAACTATGGGGTTCGTGAGATATTCGGAATCAAAGCACCGAAAAAGACAATAATGCATTTCGTCATTGGTAGTGTGTCCTCATACCTACATTAATCTGTGGTACATCGTTTAAAAGATAATTTTGTGTACTTTATTTTTGTATATAGCCGTAAAGACGTAGATCATAGGGTGCAAGAGATATGTGGGCATACAAATCGGCAAATATAACAACAATGCAATTCTTCATTTGGTACTGGTCAACCGACTCAACAGTAATGAGTCATACGTCGTTGTAAAGGTTATGGCATTTGCTTCATTTCATTATGTGGCAATTAAGCTCTAAACCATGGGGTTCGTAAGATATTCGGCTCTTAAGCACAAAAAACAGCAATAATGCAATTCTGCATTGGTAACTTATCAACCAAGTCAACAACTATGAGTCATGTGTCGTTGAAAAGGCTGTTGCGTGTACTTCTTTTTATTATATGACCGTTAAAGTGTATATAATGGGATTCGAGAGATATGTGCCAAAAACGCTGAAAAGTGCAGTAATGCAATTCCGCACTGGTAGCTGGTCTTTCAACTCAACAGAAATCTCTCTTATATCTTTGAAAACGCTATTGCATGTACTTCATTTTGCAATATGCCGTTTAGCTGTAGACCGTGGGGTTCAAGAGGTATTTGGCCATCAAAATAGGTAATTAACAAAAATGCACATCTTCATTGAGTACTGGTCTACCAACTCAACAGTGATGAGTCATACGTCGCTGAAAAGCTTATAGTATCTGCTTCATTTCATTATATGGCAGTTAAGCTCTAAACCATGGGGTTCGTATATATGTTCCTATTGAGGGGACGAATACAATCGCGTCATAGTAGAGCCAAGAAATACTACACATATATACTTATAAATAGAGGTAGGGAAGGACGAGAGGCTTTTAAACACTTTTATTGTTCATGCTTGACGGGGCGGCGAACTTTCGGTACATGTGCACATAATGTATCAATTTTGTGCTATATGTGCATAGCCCGGCATCAAAATGGGTTTACACCACCTGCGGACCGCCTTAGTAATGTCATACTGGACGAAAGTATGATATAAATGTAAAAAAATTCAAATAAAATATTATAAGTGTGTTTTTTTTATTTATGTTTATATTTTGTATCAAAATACCTCTTAAACCCCACGGTCTACAGCTAAACGGCATATTGCAAAATGAAGTACATGCAATAGCGTTTTCAAAGATATAAGAGAGATTTCTGTTGAGTTGAATGACCAGCTACCAGTGCGGAATTGCATTACTGCACTTTTCAGCGTTTTTGGCACATATCTCTCGAATCCCATTATATACACTTTAACGGTCATATAATAAAAAGAAGTACACGCAACAGCCTTTTCAACGACACATGACTCATAGTTGTTGACTTGGTTGATAAGTTACCAATGCAGAATTGCATTATTGCTGTTTTTTGTGCTTAAGAGCCGAATATCTTACGAACCCCATGGTTTAGAGCTTAACTGCCATATAATGAAATGAAGCAGATACTATAAGCTTTTCAGCGACGTATGACTCATCACTGTTGAGTTGGTAGACCAGTACTCAATGAAGATGTGCATTTTTGTTAATTACCTATTTTGATGGCCAAATACCTCTTGAACCCCACGGTCTACAGCTAAACGGCATATTGCAAAATGAAGTACATGCAATAGCGTTTTCAAAGATATAAGAGAGATTTCTGTTGAGTTGAAAGACCAGCTACCAGTGCGGAATTGCATTACTGCACTTTTCAGCGTTTTTGGCACATATCTCTCGAATCCCATTATTTACACTTTAACAGTCATATAATAAAAAGAAGTACACGCAACAGCCTTTTCAACGACACATGACTCATAGTTGTTGACTTGGTTGATAAGTTACCAATGCAGAATTGCATTATTGCTGTTTTTTGTGCTTAAGAGCCGAATATCTTACGAACCCCATGGTTTAGAGCTTAATTGCCACATAATGAAATGAAGCAAATGCCATAACCTTTACAACGACGTATGACTCATTACTGTTGAGTCGGTTGACCAGTACCAAATGAAGAATTGCATTGTTGTTATATTTGCCGATTTGTATGCCCACATATCTCTTGCACCCTATGATCTACGTCTTTACGGCTATATACAAAAATAAACGATGTATCACAGATTAATGTAGGTATGAGGACACACTACCAATGACGAAATGCATTATTGTCTTTTTCGGTGCTTTGATTCCGAATATCTCACGAACCCCATAGTTTAGAGCTTAATGGTCATACAATGAAATGAAGTAAGTAAAATTACCTTTTCAACGACATACAACACATTGCTGTTGAGTGGGTAGACCAGCTCCCATACATTTTTGCCCATTCTCCTTTATGAGGCCCTGATTAGTCAAATTTTACCAAAAGTTTAAATAAGCCTGAAATAATTTAAATATTTTATTTTGATATACAAAAAGTCTTTGGAATTCTTATTATTGGGCATTAACTGAAAAGTGTCCGGATACTAGTGAGTGGCCGGGTACTGGTGCACCTACCCTACCTACCTTTTCATTTTTAGTCATCATTCATAACAAACTTAAGCATAAACCGTACATGTTTACATGGCAACACGCAAAATCATGATGCGAAAAAGTATAAACATCCCAACTGCACTTTTTCCCACTCGACTGAGTAAATTTATTACACTTTGGCTTGCAGCCGCGTTTGTCCATGTCCATCGGCTTCGGCATCGGCATATCGTCTCCATAAACCTTTTAACTACCTCTCTGCCTCAAGAATGTTATGGTGTTGTACCTATAAATTGTTTGCCGTTTTTAGCCAAGTTATTAGTCTTCCTGTTGTGCTTTTGGTTGGTAAATGGTGGCAAGGCTACAGCTAACTTCTTGGACTGCAGTACAGTTTGCGGAAAGATATAAACTTAACTCTACTTGAGTGCACTCAATTAGCAACTTAACAAGCTTATAAAACAAAATAATCAACGGGGCATCCAAAGTCCGTATAACTATCTACCTACAAAAAAGATATTTTTAAATTTTTGGTATTGTTTAATCGAGAATAGTATATGTTTTGACATCAATATTTTATACCTATCTCATTTCAGACAACCTCATGTCAGACGGTTGAAAGCTCTTTGAAAAACAAAATGTGTGACGAAAAATTCTACTTTGCGCGATGGATTTTAAGAGAATGATCAGTGTTACGTGTGAACAAACAGACTTCTTCCACTGTATGTAAGCGACCCAAGAACAAAGCATACAATCTTCTAGAACAAAAAAAAAAAAAAAACTGAAAGACGTTCAAAGCCAAAGTGTGAAAACACTGTCATCGACGTCGTGTCGTCGTCGTCATTAAGAAAATAATTTTATTTATTGAAGTCAAACACGCAAAGAAAATCAGCCTTACATGATTAACTGTGCGAATTGTGTTATTTAATATTTGCACTTTTGTTAACGGTCTAAGCGCCATTAAATCAATAAGATAATTAACATTGAAGTTATTTAAATTATTTTATGCATAGACATAGATACCTTTCTAGCTTTTTAGGTCAAATTAGCTTACCTGCTGGAAGTAGGTAATGTAAAAAAAAAAATCATAGGTAACCCGGATGCTTGACCGTTGATCCAACTTAACTCAGGCATTTTAACTTCCTCTGATGTCTATTTGGCAATTTGGCATAAGTAGAATTAATTCTTGTCTTTCAATTTGTTTGATTTTTGTTATTATACCATCCGCTGACCCCTGGCTCTGAGTCATTTTAGCATAGTAAAATATTTTACTTTTGACAAATACGACTGTTTGTTTTTTTTCTGTCGGAGTTCATCATTTGCCCACCCGACTCTGTGAAAGGTTAAACTTTATCTGAAAAGTTACTAGTTTCCGAATAGTTAGGGCGTTAAGGCTATATTTAAGGTCAAACCTTGCACTTCATTCTGACGGGAAATTCGAAAACCAAACAAATTTTAATAAAATCTGCCCACTACCACGCCCCTTTTCTTATTTTCTTTGTTTGGTTTTTCTCGAAAACGACAAGAGGATTTTGATGAAATTTTCAGACACTGTTTATAAATGAGTAAGACAAAAATCGAAGAATAGTTTAAGTTAAATCCGCCTACTGCCACGTCCACTTTTTACACTTTTGCGTTTCTCGGAAACGAATCCAACGATTTTGATGAAATGTTCACAATTTGTTCTTAATAATATTTTGTCAGATGCGATATTGATAATTAATTATAGCTATTTTTTAAAACTGTAATTTATCAAATAAGATAAAAATGTGTTTTTTAGCAGAGGACAACAACTAAGATGATACCAGTTACGTCTCAGACGTCACCTCCTAACATTAACCCGCTATTCCCCACACGCCCCTTTGCCTAACGGCACATTTATAAATTTCAAACGGATTCCCACACCATTTTCGCTAACACAGCAAAACCAATCCAGAACGGATACACCCTTTTCCCTTCCACCTTTATCCACTTAAACAAAGAAATGTAATATGAATATTTTAAAAACAAATTTATATTTTGCAAACTCTGCACATTTTCTATTTGCCCGAAGTATTGTTCAAGTCAAAGATTATTATATAGTTTAGTTCTAATCTATCAATCAAACTTAAAGGTGCAGCCTCGCTTAGGACAGCGGCCTTTAATTTTGAAATAATTAAATAATAAGAAAATGTAATAATAATAAAATGAAACAATAATAAAATAAATAAAAGAAAAGAAACAATTATGTTTTTTTTTAGAGAGAACCCGGAAACCACGATATAAATTACCATAAATTGATACTTTTTTAAAACATTCCTTCCATATCCAACAAAATGATATTAAATTAAAAAATATTTTCAATTTGATTACTGCAATATGCATACAGTGGAATAGGTTCGTCTTAAGCAAGTACGTCTTACTTACGTCTTACTTGTACGTAAGAATTTATTTAGCCAAAATCCTACTTACAGGCGTACGAGCTACGAAGCTATTTAGCAAATTGATGAATCACGCTCTAAATTCAGGAAGAGAAAAAAAAACAACAAATTCTAGGTTAAGCCTCTATGAGCTAAAAAAGAACATAAACTTTTTGTTGACAGCTTTAGCTCCACTGGGGGTCCACTGTGCAGCGGATCTGGAAAATCTGGTCTGATATAGTTTGCTCCTTATTTGCGTCCATGTTTTATCGATCGAAAACAAGCAAACCACAAGCTAAAACACAAGCACAGGTTGATAACATTTTTTGTACTCATGTATCATGTTCCGTCTTTTCAACTATATGCTCTCAATCCCATTTTAAGAACGATTGGATGGATATTCCCACAATCTTCCCAATCTATGGCTATTGGCTATGGCAGTATGGCTATGGCTAAACAAGTTCAAACAAAAAAAAAAAAAAAAAAAAAAAAATAAAAACGCATCCATTATTATTTTCTTTGGTTTGGTTGTAGGTATAGTGTTGCGCTAAAACTACGGCAAGGAAGGATGGAAAGTTTTACAATTGGACTTTGGCAATTAAATCAGCTGGAAAGTATAAATTGCCACCTCAAACTCGATCTGGAGGAAAAGGCATTTCGACATCACTTTGTGGCTCCTGCTGATGCTGGTGCACTACAAAATACCACCTCGGCGAAGCGATGGCGATGCCGGTATGTAATCAGAGTAATTGCAATTCGATATTATAAATGTATATCACATTTGTTTCGATTAGCGGATCAATGACTCCCCAGTTCCGATTTGAATCCAAACATGGCCGTCACAGTTGGCTTAAATGGTGTATGGTTATGATTGAGAAATGAGTTGAGTATAATTAATGTGCTGCCACTGCCATCAGAGATGGTGCAAGTGTATAAAAGACATTAATATGGTTCGATCTTAAGATAGGTGTCTAGTTACCAGTTTGATGACTTCCAGAGGCTATTTGGCAACACACACACGGCTCGGCAAGGTGCTGCTACCAGGCATAAACCTAGAGCTTAAATAGACTCAGGAATGCGGTACGAGACAAAAGCTAGAATTTCGAAGAAAAAGGCGGCACACGTTCTGGGGCAATAATTCTTCTAAGATGGCGAGCCTAACTGATTTATCGTGCGTCTTCGTCGTCTTGTTCTACGTTCATCCTCGTATATGTTTCCTATTGAGGTGGCTGGCTAGATTGCTGGTGGTGGTAAAGAGATGCTATTATTTATGGCCTGTAATATAGTACAAATGTGTGAATCTAGAACGGAATGGTGACTTCCTTCCAACAACATAGTATCACCCAAGGTGGAGACAATCAATTAGAATAAGTGCACAGGCATGCAAACGGATTTGTGTATCTAAATGAAGCGCGTTAACCTTGGCATGTCGCCACAACATAATCGCTAACTGGAAGATATAGGAAATTTATATACTTATATTTCTGTAATCATAAGTCGTGGTCACCATCACCTGATGCTAATGCAAATTGAAAATAATGGACGGCTCTGGTGATGTGGACTTGGATTTTTAGTTTTCAAAATGCTTGCTCTCTATCTACATTTTATCACTGATCGGCCGGCGAGGCATGCAAACAAGTGAAAATTGTTTTCCGGCTTTAATAGACACTTATTGATATGTTGTAAGAAATTATGATGATTTTGTTTACCATGTATAGCTTGAGAAGACGGAAAGGAAAAGATCAATGATTATTGGTATCCCGGGGTTTGAATGTTGTCCTGTTTTTTTTTTTAATGTTGTTTTGATTTTAGGTGAAAGTGGGCTAGTTTGTCTTGATTTCTATACATATATTAAAATTTATCGATGCAGGAAAAGTCTACTTGTTTTAAATATGAAAGGTTAAGAGAAAAAAAGCTAAATCCTTATTAAGATACAAAAGAAAAGCTTAATTTTGGTGTGAACGGCTTCGGCAGGTTATAAAGCTTCGTTAACGAAGCTGCTAAAAAAGAAATGCGAAGCAACTTGCTCTTGTAATTCAGGGCTATTATGTGACTAAGTGTTATAAAAGAAATAAAGACGCATTGGTTAACCAATACAATAATTGTGTGAAAAAGTCAAAAGTACAAAAAATGAGTTTTTTGTATAAAACAAAAATTTTCTCATAAGATTTTTAGAATACAAAATTTTATTCGCCTGCAGCAGGTTGCTTAAACTTTGTAACGGCTGTTCTTTTGGAGGTATATGCAACTTATGATTAACTTTTTTTTCAGTATAAGTACCTTGGCGAGTCATCAAGCACTGTCTTACACAAGAACAACGCCTACAAATCGTGGACATTTATTTCCAAAATTCGCGCTCTGTTCGTCAAACCTGAACCAGATTTTTATCGTCAAATTATATGAGTCTCATTTCTGGCTAACGGATAGCTAAACAAGCAGAATTGTCGTTTTTGAAGTGAGCAGAATCTTCATGAGACTCTTGGGACTCGATTCCACTCCAAAAAAAAGCGGTTTACATGCCGAAGGTGTTATCGACCCATTTATAAATATTTAAATTTGAAACCGGCGCACAGTGCGGTGACTAGTGAAAAAAAAAAGTTTTCCAAAAATTTGTTACAAGTATGTCATTTCAATGGTAACAAGTCTAAATAAATAAACCGATAGTTTATTTATGATCCACTGTCCTGTTGTCAGAGAACCTCAGAAGATCAGCATAATTATAAAGTTAATGAGAGTAATACTTATACCGGTTGAAAGAACGTTGCGCTGAAGAATCAGAAAGAACATATGATTTTTTTTTTGCTCACCTTCTGCAGAGAAAATACAGTTATTCTAATTGCATATTTTTTTCTTTACGTGCAAGATTTTAGGTTTTAAAACAGATCAAAGCCAAACTTCATTTTACACTGTAAGTGCTGACTTTGTTAAGGTATATATTTTGTGTGGGGCCATATTGGAAAATATTTTTTGTTTTAAAATAAAGAAATCGGTCATATCTTTAAAAAAAGTAAGTTTTTTCTGCGACAACTTGCAATTTTTCTTGCCACAAGTGTTTGTTTGCGAGCATTTTTTACAGAATGTGTTCTACCAGGGAGCTTTTTGATGTATGGTCATTAAACTCAACTGCGCGAGTGCCTGGTATTTTACAGTTAATGCTGGTAAAATTAAATATACAAGCTACTTTGAAGCCTGAAGATGAGATATATTTACAAGACATGCTTCAAGAACTTGCACAGAAAATAAAAAACATTGGCAAAATTGCCAATGTGGCAAAATTGTCACAGAAATCGTGATCGCTTTTTGAGCAGGAACAATGCCAGGCTTGACAGTTTCCACTCCATACCAGAAATTGAAGAACCCATTTTTGTCGTTCCCAAAATAATAATAATATATAATAAAAAAAATATGCATACTAAAATCTTGTTTTTACATGCGATATACGTAGTATAGGGCAAGTTTAGGATTCGTGCAACAAAAAAAAATTCTAGATAAAAAATTTCCCAAACATTACGATGATAGAGAACGCGAAAAAAGTGGCTCTCGCAATTCTGTCTGTCTGTCTATCTGTCTGTCTGTCTGTCTGTTCGTCTGTCTGTCCGTCTATCTGTCTGTCTGTCCATCTGTCTGTCTGTACCTCAACCTGCAGCCTTAATGGCTGAAGCGAGTTTCTTCACACTTTGGACTTAAGGTCCTTTGATGATTCCCTAGAGGTGAAATTGAAATTTTTTTTAATTGAAAAAATAACGGTGCCTCCCATACAACCAATATACAAACATTTCAAAAACGGCTCTAACGATTTTATGAGCTACTATAATTACTACAGTTAATATTTTGGTAGAAAAAAAAAATTCGTAACGATTATTAACGGTACCTGTCATAGAACCGATATTTTGGTTTTCAAATTTCTTGTTAACGGCTACACCGATTTCAGCCAATTTTTTTTTTTTTTCAATTTCAATTTTAACAATTTTGCATATAACAAAAAATATTGAAATTTTTTTTTTGAAAATTCAATATCTTGAAAACGGGTCAATGAATATTTTTTAATTTTGTGTAAAATTGTATTTTATTCAATTCTAAAAGTTGCCATACCAAATTTTGATTTTAAAAATTTTCAAGAACTTTTATATACAAGAAAATTAATTTTTAAGGAAACCGCTCTAACGATATTTGCATTTTTTTTTCATAAATTCATATTTATCAAACAAATCATATTGCATACTTTTTTTGAGCTCTATCTGTTTTAGCTATTAAAACAAAAATTATTTTAAATTATAGTAATAATTTATATTTTAAATTGATTTTAAAACTTTTTGTAAAGATATCATAATGTTATAGAAGCACTATATATGTAAATTGTCAATTTTAAACAACGTTCAAGTTGTTAGCTACGAGAACAAGTTTGTGCGATCCAGTCGTGCCCAATTTTTTTTTTTTGATTTTTCCCATACATTCAACGCACTGTGCGGCGCGGTGCCAACAGCGGCAGCGTAGCAAACGCTACGGGCAAATGAATCGTGATTTTTGTATTCCTCATGTCTTTCGAAATCGTTTGGAGGAGGAATGGTTCTAACAAAACGTCCGGCCGGCGGCAGCGCAACATGGCATAGAGCGCGTGCAACCATCACTATGTAGAGCCAAACTTTTGGTGACCGAAGCAGTGGTGCAAAATTAAACCGAGAGGATGGCGTTCATTAGGCGCAGGTTGTGGAGGGCCAGAAGTTTTTTTTTAAACATTAAATGTCATGAAATTTGTGAGCTAATAAAGCCAGAATTTTGTTAATTCCATTGAATTTGTTGTTTTATTTTTAAAAAAGTTCTATGCCTCTAATCTTAAACACATGCAATAACATTTTTTTTTGTCTGATTCATCAGTATGTTTGGTAAGGGTAGTATGCTGCTAATGCGAAACGAAATGTTCCTGTGTTGTTTCCAACAAGAAAACGAAGTGCCTACGATAATAAGGCGGAAAAATATTCAATATAAGTTCCATAGATTGCAAATAAATACCAAATTTTGGACCAAAATATTTTTTTTTTCTCAAAAACGGCTCCAAAGATTAACTTAAAAACAATTCATTAAATTTAAATAGGGTAAGGCTACTTTTTGATACAATTTGTATTGGTATTTCTAGTACCTACAACTATTTTTCAGTTTTAGATTTTCTCAAGGACGGTTCTGTTGATATTTTTCAATTTTTTTGTATGGTGAAGTCTGAAGTTAAAGATGGTTTTGTTGATATTTTTCATTTTTTGTATGGTGAAGTTGCTATAAAATTTTAACATTATTGTGTAACACAACATTTTATAAGTTTTTTTTTTTTAGAAAACTTAAAATTTTAAAAACTACTTGTTAAATTTCTTTAAAACTTGGTTTAGCTTATTTTTTTATTACCTCCTAGAATATTTGAAAAAAAAAGTTTCGAAGTTCAAAAATACATTTTATTTTTCTCGAAAAGGACTAAAAGAATTAGACTAAAAAATTGTGTGTGATATTAAAAAAGTGCAATCTACTTTCAAATAAAAAATATTTTATTTTGAATTCTTATTACCGTAGGTACTGTTCCATTAAACAACTTTTCATATTTTCAACTTTCTCATCATTGAATGAACCAATTTAAATTCATTTTTGTATGCAGATGCTCATAAAAGATATAAATAATATTGAACATCAAAATTTTCCAAATTTTTTGATCGCTCCAACGATTTTAAATTTTGTTTTCGTAAATTTATATTAGTTCAAGAAATTAATAAAAGAGAGAGAAAATAAATAAAAGATGAAAGGAAAACCTCAAATAAAAAGTCTTCGAAGCGATCCCGCCAATTTTACTCTTGAATTGAATTGTCATCGAGAAGCATATTTTTGTCTTTTCTTTGGAATTAATTTTAAATAAAAACCATTAAAAAGCATTTTAATATTTGAGTTTGTATTTCTAGCTGGAAATTGCAACATTATTTACGTGCAATTTATTATCTCTCGGACTAGTGCAATTATTCCCATTTTCTTTTCATTCTCATTGAAAAATGTTTGTTCAAAAAAAATATTATAATTTATTTCTATTTTTGAAATTCATAAATACAACATATTCTTTCTTTAGACTTTTACCTTTTATTTTTTTTTTTCTTGAACTAAATGGATTTTTTTATTAAGTATTGTTAATGATACTTTTTTTAAATAACTTAATATATTGAAAAAATTTATGGTTAAACAAAATTTATTTTTTTTCCATTTTTCAAACTATTAAATAGTTTTACTTTTATCCTACTAATTTTTTTGTCGACTTTTGTTGAGGTATAGTACCTTAAAAAACGCACTCGAAACGTTTGTTTTATAAAGATTTTTAAATTTGTATGTATGTTTTAAACTATTAAATATATGTACCTTTACCCTTTTTTAAATTTTATTTTTCATTCCCATATACTCGTAGAAAAATAAAATGTTAAAAAGGGTAAAATTGTTTGTTAACTATCGTTAAACAGCATTTTTACTTGCGATATACGTAGTATAGGGCAAGTTTAGGATTCGTGCTAAAAAAAAATTTGAGATAACAATTTTCCTTTACATTACGATGACAGACAACGCGAAAAAAGTGGGTCTCGCAATTCTGCCTGTCTGTCTGTCTGTCTGTCCGTCTGTCTGTTTGTACCTCGACCTGCAGCCTGAACGGCTGAAGCGATTTTCTTCAAGCTTTGGACTTAAGGTTCTTATGGGATTGCCTAGAGGGGAAATTGATAATGTTTTTTTAGCTCAAAAAATAACGGTACCTGCCATACAACCAATATACAAAAATTGATTTATTTCAAAAACGGCTCTAACGATTTTGACAAAAAAATTAGGAGCTACTATAATTACGACAGTTAATATTTTGGTAGAATTTTTTTTTTTTATATCGGTTTTTAACGGTGCCTGTCATAGAACCGATTTTTTGGTTTTTAAACGGCTAAACCGATTTCAGCCAAATTTTTTGTGTAAGGAGTCCTTTACAATTTTGCATATAAGATTTTTGAAAAAATAATTTTTGGATTTTTAAAAAAAATATTGAAATTTTTTTTTTTGAAAATTCAATATCTTGAAAATGGGTTGATGATTTTTTTTCTGAAAAATTGTATTTTATTAAATACTAAAAGTTAGCATACCAAATTTAATTTTTTTAAATTTTCAATAATTTGTATATATACAAAATTAATTAAAAAAAAACCGCTTTAACGATTTTTGAATTCTTTTTTCATAAATTCATATTTATTAAACAAATTAGATGGCATACTTTTTTTTGAGCTCTTTCTGTTTTAGCTATTAAAAACACTAATTTATAATAAGTCTTAGTAATCATTTATGGTTTTTAAAAGTTTTTTTTTAATTATATTATAATGTTATAAAACCAATACATATGTACGTTGACTATTTCAAGCTACGTTTAAGTTGTGCCCATTTTTTTTAAAGAAACCACATTAAACATGCATTAGGTACATTTATGTTCTAATTAAAAACAAACTAATCTACAAATTTAAATTTTTGTATATGACTTGACTAAGTTTTTTTTTTCAGATAAAGTGGAAATCGGAAAAATTTTTAATCATCTGTCTTTCTTATCATTTAAGAATAATAATTGATTATTTCAAATCAAGAGAAAAGTCTATTTATACCTACCTACCTACTCATCTTTTCATTCATATGTTGATTGTGTTTACTTATACTCGTCAAAGTGAAAGTGAAACGAAGTGGAGAAAACGAAATCACAATAGCGGCCTTAAAGTGATTTATCATAACAAAATAGATAGATAAGGGTTTAGGTAGGTATCTAGATAATCATTGTTTATTTAATTCAGATGTCACTTTTTGAAGTTCAGTATTTAACCTCAGGTTAAGATACATTAATAACGCTATACTTGGTTCAAGTTAATTTGGCTTTTCCTTCTGTTTTTTGTCTTTCGTTCAAATAAATCGAATTCAAGAAATGCATGCAACCACTTTAAAATGAAATTAAAGTAAGCAAAATAAGTTCACCTACCATACATACTATCAAAAAATTACCTAAACTGAAGCAAAACAAAAAACACTATCATTATACTGAGTTAACAGCTAATACGTGTTGATTTTTTTAACTAAAACTTTTCCTTTCAGCTTTACTTTTGTTTGTTGATTTGTAACAAACTTAAAGTCTTCCTCAATTTAAAAAAAAACAAGAAAACAAAAAAAAAAATTTGTTGACCGGTATAAGAAAACAAAACATAACTGAAATAATTTCAAAGAAAAAGAGACGTTCCCGTCGCGTAAGTCGACATGTCGATGTGTCGTGGCCAAGAGGCATACTCAGTCACGGATCCCTGAAAGTTCGCCCAGAATAATAAATGAGTTATTTATAGGGCCCTCTTCAAGAGCGTACCTGAGAAAACTCAATCAGAAACTATAGATCCGGGGAATTTTATATTCAGATTTTAAACATTGATATCAGGTCGACTGAAAATTCCGGGCTTTACCCATTGATGGTGATGCTTCTATACAAAATTGAGAACAAAAGTATAGTAAGCTGGTACCAACCTTTAGAAGAAAAATATGTGAATTGTCAAATTGTACCTCCATAACACTGAAAATATTGTAGTGCTAGGTACGTTAAAAAAGTTACATTTTTTGTTCAAAAATCAGACTTGATTTAATACTGCAGGCTAAAAGTGCAGTGAAATTAGTCTACTAAGGCTTAAGGGAAGCCATGGCGAGATTGTCTCAGTTTTGTTGTCCAACCCCGATCGAAAAATGAATTTATTCAAAAATCCTATATATATTCGAAGTTGAATTTTTTTTGAGTCGTCATATTTTGAAACTCATCTCTTAAACGTAAAAATGTGTCATAATATATTTTCTAAGGAATAATAACATCTTCAAAAAAAAAATTCAAAATATTTTGCGCAAATTTCGTCATTTAAGAGTAAAAAGGTAAAAACCGGTATTTTTAAATTTGGTGTTTTTTTGAAATAGTGATAGGTATCACACAAATTATGGCTGTTAGAAAAAAATTATTTATACGAGCTTATATTGGGTAATAGTACAAGAGCCGACAGCAAATTTTGGGAGTGGATGTATAACCAAAATTTGAGTATGGGGGCTTATGGGTGCATATTTTGTGATATCGAACTCAAAAGTCTGGCAGCGTTTTTGTTCAGCTTTTGGCGGCGTTGGGGGGTTGAAAATAGAGATTTTCTAAATTTCTTGTAAGGGGTATTTTGACCTCCACTAATTTTTTAAAAATACGTTATAATGCTCTGTCATTCCCTAAGTCCAAGGACTTTAATCCTGGTGATCCGACTAATAAAACTAAAGATATCAGCTTTTTAAGGGAACCTTATCGGTTTTTTCTTGGAGATTTATAAAACGAAAAAAATTAAGAAAACAAAGTCTCCAAAAAAAGTCGAT
The DNA here is from genome assembly GCA_949320155.1 of Melangyna quadrimaculata. Taxonomy (NCBI): domain Eukaryota; kingdom Metazoa; phylum Arthropoda; class Insecta; order Diptera; family Syrphidae; genus Melangyna; species Melangyna quadrimaculata. The sequence continues at coordinate 47,767,086 of OX439483.1, forward strand.
TAAGGTTCTTTTTAAAAGCTTACATCTTGAGTTCCACAAGTCGGATAACCAAGATTAAGGTGTCTGGACTTAGGAAATATAACAGAGCTTCATATTTTTAAAAAATTAGTATAAGTGTTAATACCCCTGATGACAAATTTAGAAAATCCCTTTTTAATCCCCCACCCTCACCAAAGGCTGAACAAACAACCTGCCAGACTTTTGATTTCGATATAACAAAATACGCCACCTATAAGCCCTCATACTCAGATTTTGGTTATACATCCACTCCCAAAATTTGCTGTCGGCTCTTAGACTATAACATAATGTTTAAAATTTGTAATGTTAATTTTTCGATAAAACTTGCCGTTTAAAAGATGTAGGTATATATGCACAAATGCTGTACCTACCCATTTTAGACATTTCACGCTATGGAAGTAGCAAAATCTGGTAATTTATGACTTATATGGACAAAATCGTCATAAACTTTTTGTAGAGAATATTACTGTCTAAGAAATTGGGTGTAAGTTATTTTTTTTAATAACTTCGTTATTTAAGAGTGAGATTCAAAAAAAAAAAACAGAAATTTTGAATTTTCCTCAAACATTTAAGATAATTATCACCCGTATTCAAAAACGCAAATCAAACGTGAATTATCTTTATTCAGTTAGTTAAGTGCAAAAATGTATTCACAAAACAAAATTGAAGTAAATTAACGTTGATTGACGTTTAATTAATTAAGTCACCAAAGTAGGTACATATATTAACGAGAAATTAAGTTGACAGTGTTGAAATTAATTGAAAATTGATATATTTGTTAATATAAATTTAAAATGGCATATCAATATTGTGAATTTTTTGCATCGAGCTGCATTGTTGGATATGTTGGAGCCAACATCAACGCGTAAAAAAAAAATTAAAAAACGCGATTCAATCCAGCGTTCGGACTTTACTGCTAAGGCAGTAGATCTACTGCATTTTTTTCTAAATTTTCAAATCTACTGCGCTTTTCCTATAATATACTGCGATTATTCTATTCTCGGTTCAATAAGTAACATGATTACAAAATTATTCCAATCGGAGAAAACAATTATTGTTTAGAAACACTTTTTAAAAATGAACAATTTCATAAAGAAAGAGTTTATTAGTAAGAAAGTTGATCTTGTAAATCAAGGCTATCATGTTCCAGTCTTAAGAATTTTTTGTGGTCTTAGTTTTTAAATATATAAACGCTGTTTATCAGACGCGAACCGTTTTGAAGTAGAAATATTTTGAATAATTATATAAAATACACTTTGCAAGCAAATTCAATCTAGATTTTCATTAAAAGGTTATTATCCTTGTTCTCATTTAAATTCGGTAAATTCGGTGAGCTCTCCAATTCGACTCTTCCCGTTCTCTGACGGAAGCACGGGCGAATTGTAAGAAGTTTTGAAAATAACCAAAGCATTTCCATTCAATAAAATAGCTGTTGAAATAATTAATGATAAATGGAGAACACTTTTACGGTATGATAAAAGCGCATTGAATACAGAGGACATTGTTAAGTTTTTGTATTCTTTTAAAGAGCAGAAAAATGCCGTTGAATAATTTATTTTAAAATCTTTCATAATATATGCGATCTCTTATCTACGATTTAATTTAATTTAATTAATCATTAAAGATAAAACTTTAATTCTACTGCAAAAATTATGGTTTCACTGCGATTTTTGTTTCAATTTACTGCGATTTGCGATTACTCAAGTCCGAACCCTGATTCAATCCTCTTACTGAGCTAAGTGAAAGTGATTTTAGGAGCAAATATAGATTCTCCAAGAATAACATGGGAAAACTGATTGCTATTGTTAGCGAAGCCCTTAAAGAGGACATACGAGGTGGACACATTCCCGTAAGATTAAGTGACGTCATTTCACCTGTGTACACGAAATTCACGATTTAATGAGAAAGTATGTGTGTTAAATCTCAGAATATTTGAGCAAGTATTTGTGTAAAATAGCTAATACTCTTTCTTGACATAGAGAAGTTGATTGTAGTAGATTTTCGTTCGTGTTGATTACTAAACGTCAATTAGCTATTGTACGCATTTTATTTTTTTATTATAAGGGAAGTCTAGTTCATGAATTATCTTTTGATCAACATTTTAGTTAATTTCTGAGTAAGAAGACAATTAACAATTTTTTTTATTACTAGGGGTGTACATATATCTTTAAAACGGATGTTTAGAATTTTTTGCTGACACAGATTGGCCATTTTCTTGTACATTTTTTCTGAGATTTGAATTTTAAGAAAGAGAAATTTCAAATCAATTTGTCATCCATAATTCGTTTATATCCATCGTGGTTGCACTTGGGCGCCACTTAAACCAAGATAACCCTGTGTCGTGAGCCGTGCGCGACAATTGAAATGCCCAAAAGCAAGTCAAAACAAAACAAAAAAAAAGTCATTATGCAGCAAAACAAAAATGAATGAAATTATATACCGGCACACGGAAGAAATCATAGCAAAATTTCATTGCTCAAATGAAATGTGTACGTGTTTTCTTCCAAAGCAATAAAAAACGACTTTTTCCAGCTAATATACCTAACTGATTTACATTTTAACAAAAAACCTACTTAAAGGCAAAAGAAAAACCGATTGTGATGAGAAAAAAATTGACTTATTGCCAAAAGAAAGTTAAAAGTTCCAAAACAAAAACATGTTTTGCATAATTATGTAAATTTTTTTTTTACCCAAAAACCTAAATTCTAATTTTAAAATTTATGAGGAAGAACAATTTATCCAAACGAATGCATTAAGGTTGACTTTTTTAGTTTGATTATTATTAAATTGGTTTTCGAGATTAGAATAAAAACTAACTAACTCACCTATTTTAAAACTGATCAAGAACTTGAGCTTTTCTGCTTTGTTTGTGTGTATGCAGCTTCCACAATTCGTATAGGAGTTTCCGGTCACTTTAAGAACCACCAATTAATTTAAAGCCAATATTAATTGGAAGCCCGATTACTTCAAGCCGCAGGCGATTTTTTAAAAACTCTTCAAACCATAAGCAATAACAGCGATTTCTTTTCCACTTGAGCACAAAACAAAACAAAAAATGCAACGAAATAAGTTAACAATTTTTTTATGCAAATTAGCCACAAGACACAGTATTAATTGTTTCACATTAAACAAAAATAAAAAAAAAAAAACAAAAAAAAAAGAAGCCCAATAAACAGACGGATGGAAAATAGTTGCAAGAAAATAAACGAAATCTAGAACGCCATCGACGTCTTTCGTATTTTACAAAAAAAAAAAAAAAATCCGAAAAACAAACAAAGTCTCGAACACGCAACTAAGAAATGATCGATTGAACATAAGACACCAACGAACGGTAGTGGGCTTGTGAAACAATGCACGTCTGTTTGGCTAAAGCCTTCGTTGAAGACTGAAAATCCGCCACAGTCATTGACTATCAGTGGCCAGTGTAAGCCAAAGCCTGGTTATCTGTCTTATTTCTGCCTGCTGGTGCTCTTGCTATGCTGCTGCAAAAAGTGATCGCGTAGTTTATTTGCAATCGATCTGGTGGATGTGCAACTCGGGATCGATCGGGATCACGTGAGGAACTATAGGATGACGAAGAAGGGAGCGATCCTCAATGGGTTGGTTTTGAGCTGGGATGAGGTAATTAGAACTAGATATATCATCGTTGCACTTGGACTTAATTCATATAGATTGTGCGGCATGCGGTTGAAAGTGTAGGATGATGATGAGGACAGGGGCTTCTTCTTGATGTGGCTGACTAGGTCAGTGAGATCAAGTTTGTTTTTGAGTTTCATCCGTCGATCTTCGTGGTGATGGTGATGAGACAGGTTCTTAATTCATTATCATATAGAGACAAGCTTCTGAACCAATTACATAGATTCTGATTTAATTAAAAATGGTGGGCTGTGTTCGAGACGATCCGGATTGCAATTTGCAACTTTGAAACTATTTTGAAGCTCATAATTATATTTATTAGAAGTAAAGTGTGTGATATATTTCAAGAATATCAATGGAAATGAACACGAATGGACCACAATCTGGTCATTACGTTAGATAAAAATGGCAAATATATTTATGCGTGCAAATTTGTTGTCACTCTAGATACTTTGAAGATGCGCCAGTGCGTGATGTTGACGGTGAAAAAAAAACTACTTCGATGCTGTGAATGTTCGTTAGTTAGTTGTTTGCAACACTGTTGATGTAGATACTCCACCGGCTAACAGATCCGCATATTTTAATTCAGAAAATAGTATTTTTTTTAAATGAGTCTTAAAGGGTAACCGCATCAGTTACATTTTAATGAAATATGTGCACAAAAACCAGATTAAGTATGGAGATGGCTAGATGCAAATGACTAGTTGGATTTGTTGAAATCGGGTGATAGGTTGCTCATATTTTAATGAGTGACAGGTCTTTTACAGGTTTTAATTTTGGGGATTAATTTATTAAGTTTTATAATTAAAGACTAAATAATTGGAACCAGAATTTTGCATCCAAATTCTAGGTAGATTGGTACATAATCTATGTGTTTTTTGTCAAGGAAATATAAATGTCATATTTCTAAGAGTATAAGAATTTGTATGGGGTGATACACGAAATTGCGACAGCTACCGTTCGATTAAGCTGATGTCACACAGCATGAAGGTCGTTGAGCGGATACCTTCGAAAAATAAATGGCTGTCTGACGACCAGTGCGGTTTTTTTTCGGCTAAATGAACCACAGATGCTATTCAGAGTAAGGGCCAGTTTGTTCACAGTGGGTTAAATTTCGTATGTGACTTTGATAGGCTTTAATTAACTAACGTTAATCAACCAAAATTGCCTGATTAGTGAAATCCATGATTGGGAACTCGCACTTTAAATTAAAAAAAAAAAATTTGATCAACAAACACTTTTGAGGATTTCCCAGCTCCACTGATCATGAATTAAAGATGATTAGCTGTGAACAAACTGGCACTAAGGATCAGAATGGAAAAATATAGGGATTCCGCATATTGTATTGATTGATTTTGAAAAAAGCATTCGACAGACAACCACGAGATCTGATATGGGTTGCACTTACTTGTTGTGTTGCAACGTGCAGTTCCGGAAGTCTGCGTGCGGATGATCATGGACATGCACGAGCAAGTTAAAACAAAGAAGTAAGATTCCCCGCAGGAATCACCGAAGAGTTCCCAATTAGAGTAGGTGTGCACCAGGGAAGCGTCTTGAGTCTTTTGCTCTTTATAACTGTCCTTGACTTTCTGCTTGAGAATAAGGTGACGAACACCAAAGTGCATCAGTTATTCTTTGCTGACGATGGAGCCATCATAAGTGAAGATCCTGTGCCCTTGCAACGAGCACTTGATGTATGGGTGGATGTTCTGGAGGGAAATGGATACCGCATTAGCGCGAAAAAGACCGAATACCTATACTGTCCATTTTCTGATCCACGCAGGCCTATTCCGGACATCTATTTGAATGGAACAGTGCTTCCAAAGTGCGAAGAGTTTAAATATCTTGGATCAATGATTAATAGCGAAGGCTCTTGTAATGAGGACATCAAATATCGCGTAAGCGTAGGGCGGATGAAGTGGCGGGAAAACTCTGCCATCTTCTGTGATAGAAAAATGCCCCCGATGTACAAGAAGTATGAGAGTAAATTGACGGCAGCTGAAATTAAGATGCTTCGCATGACAGCAGGAGTGACAAATCGCGATCGAATAAGAAGCAAGAGAATCCGAGGAAGCCCACATGTCAAAAATACCAGCTTGGACAAAATACAGCATCACCAACTTATCTGGTACTGTCATGTACAAAGAAGATGCCATGAGAACGCAGTTCAAAAGGCAATAGAACAAGACGTTCCAACACTATCGCGGTAGAAAGGCAGCCGCAAAAACTCCTAGATGAAATAAATGCAACGACACCTACATTTAGTTGGCCTCAGACATGGAACAATCCAAAACCTGTCAACGTTTTCTAGGGTCAACCCGGCGAACCCCACAAGTGGAACCTTAGGCGAAGCAGTTGAGTGGGAGAGTTGTGGTCATCCTCAAGATCATGACAATCGCCGGTAAATTGAAAAAGAAGATAAGAATTTGTATGGGGATTTAAACAAACTAAAATAATTATGTATAAGAACATGATATATGGATTCGACAAAAAATTGAGCCAAGGATTTTGATTTTGAACATCTACGTCCTAGATATCCATTTGATTTGTCGTAATAGAACAATAATCATATAGGTACCTACTTGATGTGGCTAATTCAGATTTGGGTCGAAATATTGTATGGTACAAATTTTGTTTTACAAAATACTGGATTTCAAAATACTGCCTGATGTAGGAAGAATATTTCGTATTGTTTAAAATTCTGTTGGACCAACATATTCTTAATGTATAACATTTTGTATTTAAAAATTGTGTTTTTCAAAATTATGTTAGTATTTAAAAACAAAATCGTATGGATAATGTAAGAAAGTGGGCTCTTTCTTAACATTAGCGTGTTTTTTGAGAGAGTTTAAGCAACTAAGCAACATTCTTACACGGCAAAGTGAAACAAAATTCTTTAAAATAATTTCGTTGGTTAATGTTTTTTGTAAAAATTTTAATGACTTGCTATACACTCCCTTACAAAACACGGCTATTACCAAACAATTATGTACTTAAATACATTATTGAAATAAAATACATACCAATTTTCCGATTTTTTTGATGTTCAAAAAATGTATTAATAACTCAATAGAATACAAAAAAGTACGTATGCACCATAGTGTACCATTATGTTTTTAATTTTATTTTTCACGTTGAAGGGCTTATGGCAACTCTATAAAAAGGAAACAGTTCTTTAATAGTAATAGTTTGACCTTTGATATGGTCCTGGAAAACTCCTATCCCATCGAAAACTCTTGGACAGTTTTTAAAACTATACGTTTAAAATGTGAATCCAATTGAAAAGTGCAGTTACAACAGGTGCAGTTTTATAATGCTAATGTTGTCAAAACCTTAATAGATCAATACCAAACAGATATCGAAAATTTGTTAAAATGTGTTTTTTTTTTTTCTTGCAAACATATAATAATAGGAACAAACAGTGCCGATTCCTGGTTACTTACTTACTTACTTAGATCCTTGACCCCTCTAAGGGGCACAAGGCGTCAACTACCGCTACACGCCATCACTTTTACCGAGCTTTTGTGATTCCTTGTCGACTGTTTTGCGCCAAGATTTTCTCTGGCCTCCAGGTCTTCTGCCATCTTGGATGAGTGGAACCCACTCCATTGCATGTCTTGCAATAGAGTCTGCAACACAACGTAGGGTTTGACATATCCACTGCCAATTTCTTTTCCTAATAACGATGTTAATAGGACTTTGGCCCGTTCTCCGAAGCAGTTCTTGGTTGGAGATGGTGTTCGGCCAAAAAATCCTTAGGATGTTTCGGAGACATCTATTTTCGAAAGTTTGTAGCTTCCTTGTGACAGAGGCGATCACTTTCCATGTACTACACCCATATAGTAGTACTGACTCTACGTTCGACCAGAACAGTCACAGCTTGGTCTTCGTACTGTAGACGTTGCTCCTCCAAACTTTAGACAGCATGCCGAAAGCAGCTTTAGCTTTGCCGATTCGGCAGTTTACATCTTCATCCGTACCACCGCCGTCTTTTGAGACAACACTACCGAGGTACAGGAAGTTGTCCACCGCTTCAACCTGCTGTCCCGCAACGACAACTAGAGAAGAAGATTCCGATTCCTGATTAGAATTGGTTTAGCTACGTAGTCTGGGGAAGTTTAAAATAAAAAACCCCAAATCATAATATTTTTTTTTTTAATTTTATTGATAACGACAAAAAAGGCAACAAAAATGTACTCCAATAATAAATAACATAAAATAAAAAGTTTAAAAATTTATCGATACATGAATTCTCTTGGTCGTTCGATGACCTGAATATAAAACTTGTCACTTTCTTTCAACTCTTTCAAAAATTCTTTTCGGATGTTTATTTAATCAAATAAGAACATGAATAACAATATAATAAGCACAAAAATTCCTCCCTGCATTTTCCTAAAACATATAAACAAATAAAAAAAAAAAAGAACACAAAAAAACGCACCCAAAAATAAGTACCTGCTTTACATACACCCTTTTAAGTTTTAACCTTAGGCCAGTCGGCAGGTTTTTTTTTTTTTACAAAAACATACCGCCCAAATTTTTTGATCGAATTTGGAAAATGGATTGACTCTGAGTACAAAAACAAATCGGCGTGGCTGTAAGTGTTGTGCTTGTGTTTTAACTTCATACAATTGTTTTTCTGCATACAAATTTTGCTTTTAAGGTGTATAGTTTCAGAGATAAAGCCTTAACTACATAGACCTACTTTTGCCAAAAAGTCCAAAAGTGAGAAAAAACAATTGAATATTCTATATGGTGGCTTAATGTATCTGTCAGAACAATTTACGCCATATGAATGTGAAAACAACTCTTCCTAGTTAAATTTTGCCTAATTAAGTATACACGTCAACTTTTTCATATAGTTTCGGATACTAGAAAAAAAAGGAAATTATTACTCCACTCTTAGCCTCACGACATGATGAAATAACAGTGAATGAATATTTATTTACCTTTTATGTTTTTTTTTTCTTTTGTCGTAAATTGGTCAGAAATCATTCAATATCTAAGAGATTAACAGTTTTTTTTTCAGATTTGTGCACTTTTCTACTCCCGCGTATCCCTTATTATTAACCCTAGCGAAACCAAGAAAATAACTTTTTTTATAGAAATTTATTTGTCTCTAATTTTGTGGTATAGACTTTTCCGCTAACATGCTAGGTTGTGAAAATATTCACGAAAATCTAAAAAGCGGTACCTTTAACCCCCCCTCCTGAGTTTAGCTCGCGGGCCTGGGCTAGGGACTTTGGGTATGTTATAGGTACCTGTGGGTTTCTTCTACCATATGAAAAAAAAATCCAGAGAGCACTATTTTTTGCATTTATTTTATCAATTTGAGTCTTCGTTGACTGGGCTATAAAACGAACTCTGAAAATTTCACCCAAATCGTTAGAAGCACTTCCAAAAAACAATAAAATACGAAAAGTTGTTATGTCAGTGGGCGAATCGAAATATAACAAATTTTAGATTGTTTTCCTTGTTCTTTAATACGTTAAAAACGGTCAGGACGGGAAAATCCTCCAAGTTGATTCCGTGAATCCCATAAACAAAAAAAAAAAAAAAAAAAAAATATGAAAAGAAATATTTTCCTTGTTTAAAATGACGAACTCTGAAAATTGTATCCAAATCATAGAACCCGTTAGGGCTGGTCACGAGCCGAGAAAAGTCTCGGAGACGAGAGGAGACGAGACTGAAAATTTTCGATTTTAACGAGATCGAGACGAGACTTACAAAAGTCTCGCAGAGTCTCGTCTCGTGACCAGCCCTAGAACCAGTTTCCGATAAATCAAAAAAAGAGTAAAGTGGGCGTACCTATTTTTTTTTTGCTTATTAACGAACTCTGAAAATGTCATTGAAGTCGTTGCAACCGTTTCCGAAATGACTTTTTAAAGCAATTGTTGAATTTTTAATTTAATCATAAAAAGAGACTTTGAAAATTTAATCTTAATCGTTTGATGCCTAGAAAACGAGACTTTTCCATTAAATATAGAAATAAGAAAATAGGATTTGGCTGTGGGCGGATCTATTATAACTGATTTTGATTTTTTTTTAATGTTTATAAAAACAAACTCTGAACATTTCATCCAAATCGTAGAAGCAATATCCGAGAAACCAAATATATAATAAATATAAATATACCTATATATACCAATACCTACTCGTATATTTAAACACACAAGTGTAACTCCATTAAAGTCTCTACCTAGCAAGTTAAAAAACAAGTATTTAGCAAAAAAAAAAAAAATTATTAAAATCGGAGCTTCACTTTGAAAGTTAGAACAATTGACGTTTTTCGGCTTTATTGACTTAATGCCTTTTCTTATATTAATTGACTTGAATACCTACCTACCTACATAAACTATAAACATCGTCTTGACATAGCGATATAGCCACACACCTTATAATAGATCGACCAAAAAAAAACATACATTTCCCACAAGCCACAATATGACCACCACGAAGTTAGCCGACCGACTTTCGATTTTCGAAAAAAAAAAACAAAAAATGTCAGGCGATGTACCTCCTATTGCTCATGTCATTTCTGCAAAAAAAATAATTGCACACTCCCACACTTTTTTTTGTTTAAATATAAACAAGTTGCACTTTGTACGGAGCTTTTAAATGCCTATAACTTGGTAACCAAATTGAATTACAAATGCAAAAGGACTTTTATTTAGTGAGCAGATAGAGAGTTAACTGCTCATCCAAAAATTTGATTTGAAAACCTCGTAATTTGTTAATAAATCAATAATTAAGATTTTTACCAACCGAAAATTTAACCATATACAAATATTATTGTAATAAATCAGCCATGAAAATATAATACTGAACGTATACTGGCCTTTCATGAAAATATAACAGGGCATTGTACATGTTACCATTGTTTTTTAATAATTTTTTTTTCTGCTTTAAGTCAATGTTTTAGAAAATTGCCCCTCCCACCTAACACAAACACAAATATTTTCTAATTTAAAAGTAGAATATAATAATTTAATACCAAATACATCTTCTTATCAAAATTCTTTAAATCGTTTGCGAGAAAACTTTTATTTTTTCTTAGCGGTGTTTCAACATTTTGTATAGAAGGTACCGTTATTTTTAAAATTATTTCATGTATTCTAGAAAATTACTTAAAATCAAGTTTGAATCAAAAATAGACCAAGTCGTTTTTAAAATATTGAGTTTTCCAAAAAATACATTTTGAACTTTAGAAAAAAAAGTGAAAAATATCAACTGCATCGGGCCCGATAACACAGACACACAGAATTGCGAGACCCACATTTTTCGCATTCTCTCGTAACGTTTGGAAAAAATAATATCACGAGTTCGATTTTTTTTACGAATCCATAACTTGCCATATCTATACAGGGTGTCCGTTATTCATTTTTATTCAAATATTGAAATTTTCTTGAAAACTCCTTTTTTTTGTTTTTTTTCTCTATTTATTTTTTTAATACATTTTAGTGTTGTAATATGTTAAAAAGTGTTAAGTATTTAAAAAAAAAAATAAAATGGGCTTTCAGAAAAGATGCCCCTTAATAATGTGTTTTTGTGAAAAAGAGACCACCAAAGTAAAAAAAAACGACCTAAAAATGCAAACTAAATGGGTTTGATTTTTAATTGTGGGAAACCCGTTATCCACATAGAAAAAAATTGTATTGCAAGTGTAAACTGCTTACTCTCCTTGTGTAAATAAAACAAACAAAAATCAAGAATCGGATGCGGTTTGGCAAAGTTACATACTTACTTACTTTTGATGGCGCTCACAGCCCAGGATGGGCTTCGGCCTCAACTAACTAACTAACCACTCCAGCCAGCTCTGTCCCTAGCTAGCCGCTTCCAGTTGCGCACACCGAGTGCTTTGATGTAGTCATTCACTTGATTGCGCCACCTGTTACGGGTTCTTCCTCTGCTGCGTACCCCATCGGGGTTGGATTCGAAGACTCGTCGGGCAGGTGCGTTGCTGTACATACTCCACGTGCCCCAGCCATCTCAGCCGCTGTATTTTCAGCTTTTTGACCAGGTCAAAGTCGCTGTATAGTCCGTATAGCTCGTCGTTGAATCTTCTCCTCCATACTCCTTCGATACACACCGGACCGAAAATCACACGAAGAATCTTCCTCTCAAAGCACCCTAGCAGATTTTTATCCGAATCTTTCAGTGTCCATGCTTCTGACCCATAACGCAGGACCGGGATGATTAGGGTCTTGTATAAAGTCTCCTTGGTTCTCTGAGAGAGGGCCTTATTACTTAAATGCCTTCTTAGACCGAAGAAACAGCGGTTGGCACGAGTAATTCTTCGCTTGATCTCTGCACTGATGTCGTTCTGAGATGTAATAGTGGAGCCCAGGTAGACAAAGTCCTTGACAATTTCGAAGTTATATCTGTCCATCGTGATATTTTGCCCGAGTCGACGATGTTGAGATTCCTCTCTCGATGACAGCATATACTTCGTCTTGTCCTCATTAACCGCCAATCCCATTCTAGCCGCCTCCGATTTAATGCTCGCAAATGCGCCTGCCACAGCTCGCTTCGTTCTGCCGACAATGTCTATGTCATCCGCATATGCAAGCAATTGAACGGACTTTTGGTAGATTGTACCGCTGGTGTTGACATGTGCGTTGCGTACAATGGCTTCAAGAACGATGTTGAATAGGTTGCATGATAACGCGTCGCCTTGCCTCAATCCTTTCTCAACATCAAAGGAATCGGTGGTGTTCTTACCAATTTTGACGGAGCAGCGAGATTTCTCCATCGTCATCCTGCACAGGCGCACGAGTTTGGCAGGGATGCCGAGACTCGACATGGCTCTGTATAATTCGTCCCTTTTCACGCTATCATACGCGACTTTAAAATCGATAAAAAGGTGGTGTGTATCGATCTGGAATTCCCGGGATTTTTTTAAAATCTGTCGGAGTGTGAACATTTGATCGACGGTTGACTTGCCTGGCCTAAAACCGCACTGATAGGGGCTGATCAGATCGTTGACAAAAGGTTTTAAGCAATCACACAGGATGGCCGACAAGATTTTATAAGCGACGTTTAGGAGACTAATTCCTCTGTAGTTGATACATTTCAGAACATCTCCCTTTTTATGAATGGGGCACACTATACCGAGGTTCCATTCATCGGGCATACTTTCCTCCGACCAATTTTTGCAGATGAGCTGGTGTATGCTCCTAGCCAATTCATCTCCCGCTGATTTAATAGTTCGGCTTGTAAGCCAACTGCACCAGCAGCCTTGTACGACTTTAGTTTGGATATCGCCAGCCGCACTTCGGTTAGGTTGGGTGGACGGATCTCTTGGCCATCATCGTCCAAGTTGAATGGAGAGTTCTGCCTATTGACAAAGTTAGAGCTAGTTAAAAGGAATAAGATCAAAAATCATATCAGGAACCCATAGTTTTCCTCTGGGCCGGTGACGTTCGGACACCCTGTGTATTGGAAGTAAGAACGGCAACTTGCAAAAAAAAACGTCAGAATTTTATTTCGGCTATTCGAATTTGTTGGCAAATACCTTGTTTAAATTATGTTTAAAACTGTTCTAGATATAGAGTTTGAAAACAAAATTGTACACGAAACCAATACTTACCCTATAGAGCAATTAAAAAGGATCCAAAAGGATTAGTCAGACTCTAAGAACAAAAATTGGAGTTTAAATAAACGAGATATCAACTTAGCGTTTATAACCCAAGGACACTTGATCTACTTGTAAAAGCGATTTTATATAAAAATTAAATTAAAATTTTAAATTTTCAAATTTAAAAGCAGTTTTGTATAATTTTCTGAATTTTAAACAATTTTTTGTAACCTATATCTATGTATCTATCGTATACCAATATTATTTTCTTACTAAACTTCAGCTAACTAACAAATTATTGAATGCAAAACCAAAAATCCGCAGAGCCGACTAAATTATTGCATAAAAGTTATAATTGTGCATCATTTGTAATAATAATGTGCTGTGTTGTTAATTCCAAAGTGGCTCTTACGCGTGACAACTATAATTTGTTTTGACATCTGTAAATACATTGTCAAACTCAATCCTCCTGATTAAGAATGACATTATTATTTATAACAGTTAAAGTAGCTTCTTGTCGAAATCAATTAGATATCATATGGCACAATCATTAACAAAAAAAAAGCACATCTCTACCTTCAGAACAAGTTTGCTCTTTCTATCTTTCTTCAACAACCAAAACTGTTGATCAATTCACCAGAAACCGATATAAATTGCTGAACAAACATTTCTGCAAATTTCCACATAAAAGGCAAAAATTGCATAACAACCGGGCAATTAGCAAAACTCCTGACTTTGGTCGCACAAACTAGGCCAAAGTAAAGTGGAAGAAGAGATGAAGAAGAAGGTCGGTATAGGTACATACATACTTTGCCATCAAGCACCATCACTACCGCGCAGAATAAGAAATCCCAATCGGGAAATAAAAATTATTGTAGCATTTCTGGATCAAAGTGAAAGATCCTCCATAATACAAACTCAGCAGTCCCAGCAGTCAGCACTCACAGCTCTTACTATACCTCTTTATTATTGATCCAATAAAGTGGGATGATGATGTAGAAAAGTTTTCTTGCAATCAATCCTAGGTATAGAAGGAGCAAAAGATCAAATATGATGAGTTAGACACTGGCTGCTCAGGCTTACTGCTTGCATTGGACAATGATTTACTCCAAATACCACAAAAGGTATCATCATCATCATCATCATCCGTAAACGTGTTGTGCATGATAAAGGTGCGATCTGTTTAACTTTTAACTGCCAGCTGGAGAGCTATAAAGCCGCCACGACGAAGTCTGGTGTTAGTAGTGCAACAGCTTGTTCTTTTGTAGGGCACTTCGACCACGAATGAGATTTTTATAGTGGACGGATTCCTGCTTGGCAAGCAAATTGTAGGTAGCTTTATGTTTACCTAGAAAATAGAAGTGTGGCTCTGTAGGTCGATGAATTGGAACACAGTTAGAAGCGCGATGTTCTTATAGTTCTTTGTCGATTAATGGATTTTCTATTTCCGTATGTTTATGGTCGTAATTCTGTTGAAGTCCGCGAGCTAGCTTAGGTTATGAGATCGAAATCGTACAAATGACTACATACTCGTTAAAGTGAATGGGGCGTATTCATAGTCATTTAAGACCCGGGTCTAAGTTAAACATAGGTCTAGTTGAAGTTTCGGACTTTGATTCTATTTTTTTAAGTTTATCATTTCAAAATATTTAAAGCTATTTGTGTAGTATACCAAGTTAATTATCTTATAAAAATATAAAACCAACAATTTGTAATTAAAATCGGTTTGTATACATTGAGCTAAAATTGCCTAAAACTGTAGTTTAGTTAAACCTGGGTCTATCTGCGACTATGAATATGGCTCAGTAAATTTATAAAGGCATTATGTCCATTTCGCAGTTAATACTTTTTTCGAAATTAGTATGTAATTTTCTATGGATTTTTTGTCAATTTTTGTGGTATACGTAATTAGGTAGGGTAGGTATATGTGTTTCAATATTAGTTCTGATTTCGTTAATATAAAATAGTTTTATTTTTAAAATCTGCATATTTATAATTAATTACTTTTGTTTGAACTTTTAAAATTTCAAAAAAATTCGCAGAATTTTTCAGCAATCACCTGAATGTATTGGTTGAAAAACTTTAAATTTGGCACTAAGCGTATTCTGGACCAAAAATAATGAAAGTTGGTATAGTCATATAGGTACCTTAATATTTTTTTCTCTTCAAAACTTGTACAAAGATTTCGGGTAGGTAGGTACCTCCAACAAAAGGTTTGTTCTTTATTTCTGATTTTCTTGTCAGCGACAAAACCAAAATTTAATTCACAATAGAAAACTTCTTGTTTTAAATTTCTATTAAAAATTAATTTTGACACCTTTTTATTCCATTTAATTTTAACAAACTCAGCAACTCTTCAATTATAAGAGGAAGTACGTGTGCATGTGCACTCCACTAGTAAGTCAGTGTACCTATTGCAATTTAATTTTTGGCTGGGGTGTAGGGTCTACAATTTTCTATTAAATTGCAAGGAAGCAAAATTTGAATATTTAACTCATGCCACAAATTTCTAGCTACAAAAGAATTATTTTAGGAACCTTGAAAGTAACAAAAAAGTTTCTATTCAATTTTTTAATTAAACAGAGTATTTTTATATCCCATATGGTCTAGTGGCTAGGATATCTGGCTTTCACCCAGAAGGCCCGGGTTCGATTCCCGGTATGGGAAATACTTTTTTATTTTTTGCGACGAGTAAAAAGATGTCTGCGAAGCTTTTTAAGTCGAGCTTTTTAATTTAAGCTTTTGCTATAATCTGAGATACATTTTGCAAAGCTTTTGTAAATAGTTTGTGTATAAGGTTTAACAAAAAGCCCTTTTAAATGGAAGCTTTTTTTTATTCAAACAGTGAGGTGTGTAAAAAAAATCAATCTTCTTGCAAGAAATCTAAATTTAAATCTTAATCAATCGCTAAGCTATTTAAACTGCTTTTTTCTTTTACTTATTATTCTTTTACTTATTTCTATTTAATTTTTTTTATTTATTTAATTTTTTATTCACCGATTTATTTATTTATTAAGTTATTTATTAATTTGTTTATATATACATTTTTTTTTTATTTTTGCTTAATTAGAATATAAGAAATAAAATTTTTGTTAAATGTACAGAGTTGAATTATAAATAAATAATAAAAAAAAATAGTTGATGTCTTAACTGCGAACCCTATGACGGGCAACGGTTTTCAAATAAAAATGCACATTAAGACTCAGCACCCCACACAGAATAGACCAAGATCCAAGATACAAAAACCCAAAAGTGTACAAAAATCCCGAACTGTAGAAGAAAAGCATAAGAAGAGAAGAATTCAAGAAGAAGAATTCAAATCACTTCTGTATTCAACTGTGCTTAGTAAAGTCAAATTTTAATAATTGTACTTGTACTTTCCTAAATTGTACTTGTTAATGTTCTTATTTGATTTACTTTTATAATCAAAAAAGTTAATAAAACAGTAGGTAAAGTCGTGTTTTTTAGAATAATTGTGGAAATAAAATATCCACAGCAGTGGCGATTCCTATGGTCCTTAGTATTGGTTGAGCTAGGTGGTCTGGGCAGGTTAAAATAAAAAAAAATCATACTTTTTTTTTAATTTGATTGATAACGACAATTAATAAAAAAACGTTAATAAATTATAGGTATAAAATAAAAGTTTAAAAATTTATCGATACACAAATTCGCTTCGTGGTTACGTTTTTCTTCAGGTCTCAAAAACATAGTTATTAATATTTTATAGCTTCAATTTTTAAAAATTATAAGATATGTACTTACAAATTTTTTTCTTATAAAAATAATATCAAGGTTTAATTCTCTTTTGGTTGTATTTTGGTTTTTGAACGCAACTATTATTCTTTTTAATATTAAGAAATGTCTTGAAAAAGACATTTTTTTTAAATCAAAAGTTCGAATAATAATAAATATTTCAAACTATATTTATTATATTTTGAATAATAATTCAAAATATTTTAAATAATAATTCAAAATATTTTAAATAATTCTAACCTACAAAACAAGTTAAATATAAATTCTAATTTTAGTTTATTGCCTTTCAATGAGTTGACCATATAGGTATGCTGCTAAGTCACGAAGAATTATTATCATAAAATATAGTTATAATATTTATATCTTTTTTTAAGCAACTTTGGTACTGAATTTAAAAGTTCCAAAAACTGTTCACTTGGCTTAAAAAAAGATGTAAACATCTATTATAACTATATTTCATGATTTTATGGTTCTAAGTACGTGTACAAAAATCAGTGCCAACTTAAGTGTCCTACTTTGACCACCGCAATGTTTGCATCATAATTGTGTTGCACTTAGTTAGCATCATATTTCTTGCCAAAACTATTTCACAGATTTGGATCGAATTTCGTCTTGTGATACTCTAGAGTCTAGACTATTTGATTCCAAATTTTTAGAAGAATTGGACAATTTTTGACATATTTTTTGAGTGCTTCAAATTTACTTAGTTTTTTCAGATTTTTTTTAATTCATGGTTAGATAACAACACAAATATAACATGCATTTAAAATTGATGTTGTTTTGTAGAAAATTTTATAAAAAACAAGTTTATAATGGACGGTTTTTTCATAGTTGCATATTTCCAAAGTTATAAAGGAAATTGTCGGAAAAAAGGGGTGATTTTAGCGTTTTTTTCACTGTTGCTGCAAACTTGGCTATATACTACTCTAACATGCCCCAACAACATATCAAAAATGCAGAACTACATCGCGCTTTGCGAATTTAGCACTTTTTTTTGTGTAATTATTCACTGTGCTAAAAGAACTCAATCTCAATATTTACTCATATCAATCAAAGATCACTAATAACAAAACAATGCATTCATCCTTCCTACCGCATTTTCCCAGAAACATATACGAAAGCAAAAAAGAGAATGACAAAAAAAACGTACCCAAAATGTACCTGGAGCTGCTTGCATACCTAATGTATCGTGCCTTATCGCATCATACTTACGCTTACGCTTTCATTTATTTAGCTGGGCTTTGCTTAGGACATTGTGTAGTAAAACGCTCTGGTATTCTAGATTGTATTGTATTTGTGCTTGTATTTGTAATTTGTATAGATATTATTAAAAATTGTATGAAATTGTGCAGCGCAGATGTTGCAAGCTAAAATGTTTCAAGGGAGACTTGTTCTATGAGAGTTTTATGTTGTGTGTCTGCAGGAAAATATAATTGAGAACAATATGGGGTAGGTTAGGTAGGTATCTATTTTTTTTTTTAATTATTTCAATGCTCTTTGTAGAGAATTTGGTTTTGGTATCGCATATTGTAACGCTGAGGCAGATAGGAAGATGGGAGTTTTGTGTTGTGTGAAGGAAAATATGATTTGAAAATAGGTAGGTAGGTAGGTAGGTGGGTAGATGGGTAGTTTTTTGTATTTATAGTATTGATTATTGTATGAAATCATTATCATTATTTCAACATTGCCATTTGTTACTTTTTGAAAATAAAAAGTACATCATACAATTTATTCATTTAAATTCTTGGTTTAGCGGCGATAAACCTGCTAACTGAGAGGAATCGCCACTGGTGAGCAGCATGCTGCAATGATAATTAAGTATAAAAGATTAATTTTAAAAATAAAACAGTGTTGTTTCCACTTCAAAGATGGGAAATGGAGTTTGAATTTTGAATATATTACCAAAAAAAGGTCACGGCTAGAGCTTGTATTACTTCATTCGATTAAAATTTTTTTACAGATTTCGAATTTACCAATAAAATCGTTTGTGGCTACCTAGTTTGTTTGTGACAGCCTATTTTCCGAAAACTCGTTTTTCAATAGAATGAGCATAAATTTAAACCAGCCCTTACGAGTTTTTGGAAAATAGTCTGTCACAAACAACAAAACACCAAGTATTCTGGCTGGCGCTTTGCAAACTTTTGATTTGCAAACCCATGCCTTCATTTTATTGTATAATGTTGGATCTGGATGATGATTTATATAAATATTGAAAAACATTTATGGATATCAACAAGTTTTCAACCTTTATGAAAATATCGTTGTATGGCAGCTACCCGTTATAGATATTCTCCAGTGCATTTCAAAGCAGTTTGTTACACGATACAACTTATAAAAAAATAATCGCAGACCATATCATGGACTGGACATGAACATCCAATATGCACCATTGATACATCGTACATGCAAGATGCAAGAAGCCAGAAGCAATATCAAAATGCCAAATGCAACATGCAAAATGCAACATGCGACATGCTATATGCAACATGCTACATACAACATGCAACATGAAACAAACAACATGCAACATACAACATGCAACATGCTATATGCAACATGCAACATGCAACATGCAACATGTAAAATACAACATGCAAGATGCAACATGCAACATGCAACATGAAACAAACAACATGCAACATGCAACATGCGACATGCAACATGTAACACGCAACATGCAACATGCAACATGCAACATGTAAAATACAACATGCAAGATGCAACATGCAACATACAACATGCAACATGCCACATGCAACATGCAACATGAAACAAACAACATGCAACATACAACATGCAACATGCAACATGCGACATGCAACATGCAACATGCAACATGCAACACGCAAACGTGTGCGTGCACGCAAACGTATTCGTGAACGCAAACGTGTGCGTGCACGCAAACGTATGCGTGCACGCAAACGAATGCGTGCACGCAGACGTATACGTGCACGCAAACATATTTGTGCACGCAAACGTATAGGTGCACGCAAAGGTGTGCGTGCACGCATACGTTTGCGTGCACGCATACGATTGCATACGATCTTGAACGGCCTTGAGATCTTGAACGGTCTTGAGATCTTGAAAGGTCTTGAGATCCTGAACGGTCTTGAGATCTTGAACAGACTTGATATCTTAAACGGCCTTGAGATCCTGAATTGCCTTGAGATCTTGAACGATCTTGAGATCTTGAACGGTCTTGAGATCTTGAACAGTCTTGAGATCTTGAACGGCCTTGAGATCCTGAACGGCCTTGAGATCTTGAACGGTCTTGAGATCTTGAACGGTCTTGAAATCTTGAACAGTCTTGATATCTTGAACGGCCTTGAGATCCTGAACGGCCTTGAGATCTTGAACGGACTTGAGATCCTGAACAGTCTAGAGATCCTGAACGGTCTTGAGATCTTGAACGGTCTTGATATCTTGAAAAGTCTTGAGATCTTGAAAGATCTTGAGATCCTGAACGGCCTTGAGATGTTTAGCGTATGCTCCGCATGCGTAACGCACGCGTAACGCATGCGTAACGCTTACGTGTGACGTAACGTTAACGTGCACGCATACGTTTGCATGCACGCATTCGTTTGCATGCACGCATTCGTTTGCATGCACGCATACGTTTGCGTATACGCATACGTTCGCGTGCACGCATACGTTTGCGTGCACGCATACGTTTGCGTGCAAGCATACGTTTGCGTGCACGCATACGTTTGCGTGCACGCATACGTTTGCGTGCACGCATACGTTTGCGTGCACGCATACGTTTGCGTGCACGTATACGTTTGCGTGCACGCATACGTTTGCGTGCACGCATACGTTTGCGTGCACGCATACGTTCGCGTGCACGCATACGTTTGCGTGCACGCATACGTTTGCGTGCACGCATACGTTCGCGTGCACGCATACGTTTGCGTGCACGCATACGTTCGCGTGCACGCATACGTTTGCGTGCACGCATACGTTTGCGTGCACGCACACGTTTGCGTGCACGCATACGTTTGCGTGCACGTATACGTTTGCGTGCACGCATACGTTCGCGTGCACGCATACGTTTGCGTGCACGCATACGTTTGCGTGCACGCATACGTTCGCGTGCACGCATACGTTTGCGTGCACGCATACGTTTGCGTGCACGCATACGTTTGCGTGCACGCATACGTTTGCGTGCACGCATACGTTCGCGTGCACGCATACGTTTGCGTGCACGCACACGTTTGCGTGCACGCATACGTTTGCGTGCACGCATACGTTCGCGTGCACGCATACGTTTGCGTGCACGCACACGTTTGCGTGCACGCATACGTTTGCGTGCACGCATACGTTCGCGTGCACGCATACGTTTGCGTGCACGCATACGTTTGCGTGCACGCACACGTTTGCGTGCACGCATACGTTTGCGTGCACGCATACGTTCGCGTGCACGCATACGTTTGCGTGCACGCATACGTTCTCGTGCACGTATACGTTTGCGTGCACGCATACGTTCGCGTGCACGCATACGTTTGTGTGCACGTATACGTTTTCGTGCACGCACACGTTTGCGTGCACGCATACGTTTGCGTGCACGCATACGTTTGCGTGCACGTATACGTTTGCGTGCACGCATACGTTCGCGTGCACGCATACGTTTGCGTGCACGCATACGTTCGCGTGCACGCATACGTTTGTGTGCACGCATACGTTTGCGTGCACGCATACGTTTGCGTGCACGCATACGTTCGCGTGCACGCATACGTTTGCGTGCACGCATACGTTTGCGTGCACGCATACGTTTGCGTGCACGCATACGTTTGCGTGCACGCATACGTTCGCGTGCACGCATACGTTTGCGTGCACGCATACGTTTGCGTGCACGTATACGTTTGCGTGCACGCATACGTTTGCGTGCACGCATACGTTCGCGTGCACGCATACGTTTGCGTGCACGCATACGTTCGCGTTCACGCATACGTTTGCGTGCACGCATACGTTTGCGTGCACGCATACGTTTGCGTGCACGCACACGTTTGCGTGCACGCATACGTTCGCGTGCACGCATACGTTTGCGTGCACGCACACGTTTGCGTGCACGCATACGTTTGCGTGCACGCATACGTTCGCGTGCACGCATACGTTTGCGTGCACGCATACGTTTGCGTGCACGCATACGTTCGCGTGCACGCATACGTTTGCGTGCACGCATACGTTTGCGTGCACGCACACGTTTGCGTGCACGCATACGTTTGCGTGCACGCATACGTTCGCGTGCACGCATACGTTTGCGTGCACGCATACGTTTGCGTGCACGCATACGTTTGCGTGCACGCATACGTTTGCGTGCACGCATACGTTTGCGTGCACGCACACGTTTGCGTGCACGCATACGTTTGCGTGCACGCATACGTTCGCGTGCACGCATACGTTTGCGTGCACGCATACGTTTGCGTGCACGCATACGTTCGCGTGCACGCATACGTTTGCGTGCACGCACACGTTTGCGTGCACGCATACGTTCGCGTGCACGCATACGTTCGCGTGCACGCATACGTTTGCGTGCACGCATACGTTTGCGTGCACGCATACGTTCGCGTGCACGCATACGTTTGCGTGCACGCATACGTTTGCGTGCACGCATACGTTTGCGTGCACGCATACGTTCGCGTGCACGCATACGTTTGCGTGCACGCATACGTTTGCGTGCACGCATACGTTTGCGTGCACGCATACGTTTGCGTGCACGCATACGTTCGCGTGCACGCATACGTTTGCGTGCACGCATACGTTTGCGTGCACGCATACGTTTGCGTGCACGCACACGTTTGCGTGCACGCATACGTTTGCGTGCACGCACACGTTTGCGTGCACGCAAACGTATGCGTCTTTTTGCCAAGTCTCTTCTCTATTCTGCGTTACGCATGCGTTACGCATGCTTCCGGGTACGCAGTTTCAACTTGAAACTTCTTGAACGGCCTTGAGATCCTGAACGGTCTTGAGATCCTGAACGGTCTTGAGATCCTGAACGGTCTTGAGATATTGAACAGACTTGATATCTTAAACGGCCTTGAGATCTGAACGGCCTTGAGATCTTGAATAGTCTTGATATCTTAAACGGCCTTGAGATCCTGAACGGTCTTGAGATCTTGAACAGTCTTGAGATCCTGAACGGTCTTGAGATCTTAAACAGTCTTGATATCTTCAACGGCCTTCAGATCCTGAACGGCCTTGAGATCTTGAACGGCCTTGAGATCCTGAACGGTCTTGCAATCCTGAACGGTCTTGAGATCTTGAACGGTCTTGATATCTTGAAAAGTTTTGAGATCTTGAAAAGTCTTGAGATCCTGAACGGTCTTGAGATCTTGAGCGTAACGCATGCTTTCGGGTATGCAGTTTCAACTTGAAACTTCTTGAACGGCCTTGAGATCCTGAACGGTCTTGAGATATTGAACAGACTTGATATCTTGAACGGCCTTGAGATATGAACGGCCTTGAGATCTTGAACGGCCTTGAGATCTTGAACGGTCTTGAGATCTTGAACGGTCTTGATATCTTGAACAGTCTTGATATCTTGAACGGCCTTGAGATCCTGAATGGCCTTGAGATCTTGAACGGTCTTGAGATCTTCATCGGTCTTGAGATCTTGAACAGTCTTAATATCTTGAACGGCCTTGAGATCCTGAACGGCCTTGAGATCTTGAACGGCCTTGAGATCCTGAACAGTCTTGAGATCCTGAATGGTCTTGAGATCTTGAACGGTCTTGATATCTTGAAAAGTCTTGAGATCTTGAAAGGTCTTGAGATCCTGAACGGTCTTGAGATCTTGAACGTGTGCGTGCACGCAAACGTATGCGTATACGCAAACGCATGCGTGCACGCGCATACGCGAACGTATGCGTGCACGCAAACGTATGCGTGCACGCAAACGTATGCGTGCACGTGAACGTATGCGTGCACGCGAACGTATGCGTGCACGCAAACGTATGCGTGCACGCAAACGTGTGCGTGCACGCAAACGTATGCGTGCACGCAAACGTATGCGTGCACGCGAACGTATGCGTGCACGCAAACGTATGCGTGCACGCAAACGTGTGCGTGCACGCAAACGTATGCGTGCACGCAAACGTATGCGTGCACGCGAACGTATGCGTGCACGCAAACGTATGCGTGCACGCAAACGTATGCGTGCACGCGAACGTATGCGTGCACGCAAACGTATGCGTGCACGCGAACGTATGCGTGCACGCGAACGTATGCGTGCACGCAAACGTATGCGTGCACGCAAACGTATGCGTGCACGCAAACGTGTGCGTGCACGCAAACGTGTGCGTGCACGCAAACGTATGCGTGCACGCGAACGTATGCGTGCACGCAAACGTATGCGTGTACGCGAACGTACGCGTGCACGCAAACGTATGCGTGCACGCAAACGTATGCGTGCACGCGAACGTATGCGTGCACGCGAACGTATGCGTGCACGCAAACGTATGCGTGCACGCAAACGTATGCGTGCACGCGAACGTATGCGTGCACGCAAACGTATGCGTGCACGCAAACGTGTGCGTGCACGCAAACGTATGCGTGCACGCAAACGTATGCGTGCACGCGAACGTATGCGTGCACGCGAACGTATGCGTGCACGCAAACGTATGCGTGCACGCAAACGTATGCGTGCACGCAAACGTATGCGTGCACGCGAACGTATGCGTGCACGCAAACGTATGCGTGCACGCAAACGTGTGCGTGCACGCAAACGTATGCGTGCACGCGAACGTATGCGTGCACGCAAACGTATGCGTGCACGCAAACGTGTGCGTGCACGCAAACGTATGCGTGCACGCAAACGTATGCGTGCACGCGAACGTATGCGTGCACGCAAACGTATGCGTGCACGCAAACGTGTGCGTGCACGCAAACGTATGCGTGCACGCGAACGTATGCGTGCACGCAAACGTATGCGTGCACGCAAACGTATGCGTGCACGCGAACGTATGCGTGCACGCAAACGTATGCGTGCACGCAAACGTGTGCGTGCACGCAAACGTATGCGTGCACGCGAACGTATGCGTGCACGCAAACGTATGCGTGCACGCAAACGTATGCGTGCACGCGAACGTATGCGTGCACGCGAACGTATGCGTGCACGCAAACGTGTGCGTGCACGCAAACGTATGCGTGCACGCGAACGTATGCGTGCACGCAAACGTATGCGTGCACGCAAACGTATGCGTGCACGCGAACGTATGCGTGCACGCAAACGTATGCGTGCACGCAAACGTGTGCGTGCACGCAAACGTATGCGTGCACGCAAACGTATGCGTGCACGCAAACGTATGCGTGCACGCGAACGTATGCGTGCACGCAAACGTATGCGTGCACGCAAACCTGTGCGTGCACGCAAACGTATGCGTGCACGCAAACGTATGCGTGCACGCGAACGTATGCGTGCACGCAAACGTATGCGTGCACGCAAACGTATGCGTGCACGCGAACGTATGCGTGCACGCAAACGTGTGCGTGCATGCAAACGTATGCGTGCACGCGAACGTATGCGTGCACGCAAACGTGTGCGTGCACGCAAACGTATGCGTGCACGCAAACGTATGCGTGCACGCGAACGTATGCGTGCACGCAAACGTATACGTGCACGCAAACGTATGCGTGCACGCAAACGTATGCGTGCACGCGAAGACTATTCAAGATCTCAAGGCCGTTCAGATCTCAAGGCCGTTTAAGATATCAAGTCTGTTCAATATCTCAAGACCGTTCAGGATCTCAAGACCGTTCAGGATCTCAAGACCGTTCAGGATCTCAAGGCCGTTCAAGAAGTTTCAAGTTGAAACTGCGTACCCGGAAGCATGCGTAACGCATGCGTAACGCAGAATAGAGAAGAGACTTGGCAAAAAGACGCATACGTTTGCGTGCACGCATACGTTTGCGTGCACGCATACGTTCGCGTGCACGCATACGTTTGCGTGCACGCACACGTTTGCGTGCACGCATACGTTTGCCTGCACGCACACGTTTGCGTGCACGCATACGTTTGCGTGCACGCATACTTTCGCGTGCACGCATACGTTTGCGTGCACGCATACGTTTACGTGCACGCATACGTTTGCGTGCACGCATACGTTCGCGTGCACGCATACGTTTGCGTGCACGCACACGTTTGCGTGCACGCATACGTTTGCGTGCACGCATACGTTCGCGTGCACGCATACGTTTGCGTGCACGCATACGTTCGCGTGCACGCATACGTTTGCGTGCACGCATACGTTCGCGTGCACGCATACGTTTGCGTGCACGCACACGTTTGCGTGCACGCATACGTTTGCGTGCAAGCATACGTTCGCGTGCACGCATACGTTTGCGTGCACGCATACGTTTGCGTGCACGCATACGTTCGCGTGCACGCATACGTTCGCGTGCACGCATACGTTTGCGTGCACGCATACGTTTGCGTGCACGCATACGTTCGCGTGCACGCATACGTTTGCGTGCACGCATACGTTCGCGTGCACGCATACGTTTGCGTGCACGCACACGTTTGCGTGCACGCATACGTTTGCGTGCACGCATACGTTCGCGTGCACGCATACGTTTGCGTGCACGCATACGTTTGCGTGCACGCATACGTTTGCGTGCACGCGTACGTTCGCGTATGCGCGTGCACGCATGCGTTTGCGTATACGCATACGTTTGCGTGCACGCACACGTTCAAGATCTCAAGACCGTTCAGGATCTCAAGACCTTTCAAGATCTCAAGACTTTTCAATATATCAAGACCGTTCAAGATCTCAAGACCATTCAGGATCTCAAGACTGTTCAGGATCTCAAGGCCGTTCAAGATCTCAAGGCCGTTCAGGATCTCAAGGCCGTTCAAGATATTAAGACTGTTCAAGATCTCAAGACCGATGAAGATCTCAAGACCGTTCAAGATCTCAAGGCCATTCAGGATCTCAAGGCCGTTCAAGATATCAAGACTGTTCAAGATATCAAGACCGTTCAAGATCTCAAGACCGTTCAAGATCTCAAGGCCGTTCAAGATCTCAAGGCCGTTCAGATCTCAAGGCCGTTCAAGATATCAAGTCTGTTCAATATCTCAAGACCGTTCAGGATCTCAAGGCCGTTCAAGAAGTTTCAAGTTGAAACTGCATACCCGAAAGCATGCGTTACGCTCAAGATCTCAAGACCGTTCAGGATCTCAAGACTTTTCAAGATCTCAAAACTTTTCAAGATATCAAGACCGTTCAAGATCTCAAGACCGTTCAGGATTGCAAGACCGTTCAGGATCTCAAGGCCGTTCAAGATCTCAAGGCCGTTCAGGATCTCAAGGCCGTTCAAGATATCAAGACTATTCAATTTCTCAAGGCCGTTCAGATCTCAAGGCCGTTTAAGATATCAAGTCTGTTCAATATCTCAAGACCGTTCAGGATCTCAAGACCGTTCAGGATCTCAAGACCGTTCAGGATCTCAAGGCCGTTCAAGAAGTTTCAAGTTGAAACTGCGTACCCGGAAGCATGCGTAACGCATGCGTAACGCAGAATAGAGAAGAGACTTGGCAAAAAGACGCATACGTTTGCGTGCACGCATACGTTTGCGTGCACGCATACGTTCGCGTGCCCGCATACGTTTGCGTGCACGCATACGTTCGCGTGCACGCATACGTTTGCGTGCACGCATACGTTTGCGTGCACGCATACGTTTGCGTGCACGCACACGTTTGCGTGCACGCATACGTTTGCGTGCACGCACACGTTTGCGTGCACGCATACGTTTGCGTGCACGCATACGTTCGCGTGCACGCATACGTTTGCGTGCACGCATACGTTCGCGTGCACGCATATGTTTGCGTGCACGCATACGTTCGCGTGCACGCATACGTTCGCGTGCACGCATACGTTTGCGTGCACGCACACGTTTGCGTGCACGCATACGTTTGCGCGCACGCATACGTTTGCGTGCACGCATACGTTCGCGTGCACGCATACGTTTGCGTGCACGTATACGTTTGCGTGCACGCATACGTTTGCGTGCACGCATACGTTTGCGTGCACGCACACGTTTGCGTGCACGCATACGTTTGCGTGCACGCATACGTTCGCGTGCACGCATACGTTTGCGTGCACGCATACGTTTGCGTGCACGCATACGTTCGCGTGCACGCATACGTTCGCGTGCACGCATACGTTTGCGTGCACGCATACGTTTGCGTGCACGCATACGTTTGCGTGCACGCATACGTTCGCGTGCACGCACACGTTTGCGTGCACGCACACGTTTGCGTGCACGCATACGTTTGCGTGCACGCATACGTTCGCGTGCACGCATACGTTTGCGTGCACGCATCCGTTTGCGTGCACGCATACGTTTGCGTGCACGCATACGTTCGCGTGCACGCATACGTTTGCGTGCACGCATACGTTTGCGTGCCCGCATACGTTTGCGTGCACGCATACGTTCGCGTGCACGCATACGTTCGCGTGCACGCATACGTTTGCGTGCACGCATACGTTTGCGTGCACGCATACGTTCGCGTGCACGCATACGTTTGCGTGCACGCACACGTTTGCGTACACGCATACGTTTGCGTGCACGCATACGTTCGCGTATGCGCGTGCACGCATGCGTTTGCGTATACGCATACGTTTGCGTGCACGCACACGTTCAAGATCTCAAGACCGTTCAGGATCTCAAGACCTTTCAAGATCTCAAGACTTTTCAAGATATCAAGACCGTTCAAGATCTCAAGACCATTCAGGATCTCAAGACTGTTCAGGATCTCAAGGCCGTTCAAGATCTCAAGGCCGTTCAGGATCTCAAGGCCGTTCAAGATATTAAGACTGTTCAAGATCTCAAGACCGTTCAAGATCTCAAGGCCATTCAGGATCTCAAGGCCGTTCAAGATATCAAGACTGTTCAAGATCTCAAGACCGTTCAAGATCTCAAGACCGTTCAAGATCTCAAGGCCGTTCAAGATCTCAAGGCCGTTCAGATCTCAAGGCCGTTCAAGATATCAAGTCTGTTCAATATCTCAAGACCGTTCAGGATCTCAAGGCCGTTCAAGAAGTTTCAAGTTGAAACTGCATACCCGAAAGCATGCGTTACGCTCAAGATCTCAAGACCGTTCAGGATCTCAAGACTTTTCAAGATCTCAAAACTTTTCAAGATATCAAGACCGTTCAAGATCTCAAGACCGTTCAGGATTGCAAGACCGTTCAGGATCTCAAGGCCGTTCAAGATCTCAAGGCCGTTCAGGATCTGAAGGCCGTTGAAGATATCAAGACTGTTTAAGATCTCAAGACCGTTCAGGATCTCAAGACTGTTCAAGATCTCAAGACCGTTCAGGATCTCAAGGCCGTTCAAGATATCAAGACTATTCAAGATCTCAAGGCCGTTCAGATCTCAAGGCCGTTTAAGATATCAAGTCTGTTCAATATCTCAAGACCGTTCAGGATCTCAAGACCGTTCAGGATCTCAAGGCCGTTCAAGAAGTTTCAAGTTGAAACTGCGTACCCGGAAGCATGCGTAACGCATGCGTAACGCAGAATAGAGAAGAGACTTGGCAAAAAGACGAAACTTTTATTTAAATAAAATAAAAAGGAAACGACAAACACATACTCCATGCGATTATGATGGTTTCAAGTCTAAACCAGAAACGTTTGGTTGAAATAAAAAATAAAATTTATCTGCGTCTGTTTTCTTTTTGAAAGAAACTTCTTTGGGGGCATTCAGAGCATTTAAACGTACTTTTCGAAATAAGTGAAACGACATCATTGTTTAGCTAAGTGGGTGATTGGTAGAGTAAATTGAAAATATTTTATTAATGTACTTACATAGATATATTTTATCGTTCAGGAAGCTTGAATTTTTCAAAAATCGATATATTATAGAAAGTTCAACGGAAATATGATCTTCTACTGTGGTGTATAATATTGTAAGAGTTTAAAAACAGAAGTTGAACAATGAAAATGTTTATTAATGATGGTTTTCAGAAAATTATACAAAATGAAGAACACCCTTCTTTGCACTAGGGCTGGCCAGGAGAGGAGACTCGGCGAGTATTTTGTAAGTCTCGTCTCGGTCTGATTAAAAATTTTCAGTTTCGTCTCGGTCTCACGGGTCTCGTATAATTAAGTCTCGTCTCGGTCTCATTCTCGCCTTTTTCGCGAAAAAATTTGAATTTGCAGTCTCTTCCCGGTCACGTCTTCGAAAAATACGATTTTCGGACAACCTGTTGATAATAAGTGGAACGAAATATTTTCGATGCGTCAAAATATAATTTTTCCCGCAAACAGTTTGAATATGTGCAGAAGAAAATAAATATTTAACTGAAATTGGATTTTTCTATTTATTAGACTCTCTGTAAATTTGTCTCGTCTCTGTCTCGTCTCGGATGCTTGAAAGGCAGTCTTGTTTCGGTTTTCACCGAGACCGAGACTGAGACGTCTCGTGGCCAGTCGTACTTTATAGAGCTTATAAAGAAGGTACTTAAAGGTATAATGCAAAACAAATATTATTTAAATTGGTATATGTATCTATTAATTGAATATTTTAATCAAGTGTGCACTAAGACGTGATATTTTAAAACTCGAATTTTAAGTAGTGTTTGATAGGATTTAGCTGAGAAAGTTTTCAGAAACTGTATTCCAAACTAAAAGTATTTTTTTGCAGGGCTACTGCCTCTTGCGAGGAATTGACAAATCCTCGCAAGAGTATCACTTGTCACGAATAAGTGCTTCTCGTCTAGCCGTTCGGATTCGGCATAAAATTGTAGGTCCCTTCCATTCCTGTCGAAAGGCGCACACAGGAATAGTTGCGAGTTGTTAGTCACTAGGCCCTGGTTCTTCACGAGCCGTTGTGCCAGCCAATTTATTTTTATTTTTATTTATTTTTAAGTTCTAAATTATGCTAGCCCGGAGCGTAATAGTTTGTGTCTTGGACTGTCACGCTGGAGACCTGATGGGTTCAATTCCCAGCCTCGTCCACCTGCGGGTGGCAATGGCACAGTGGATATAGTGTTTGACTGCTAACCTGGACATGTGGGTTCGAGCATCAGTCTAGATAACATTCTTTTCTATATTCCCCAGTGACAACTGGCTGCCACCAGTGGAATTTAATGAGATAATTAACATCTAATTCTCAATTCACTGTGCCAACAAAAATCTTTCCTTTCCTTCTATTCCTTCTAACTAGTGCCGTGCATTGCATTTAAAAGACCTGAGGTCTTACAGGCATATAGTTAAAATTATTATTATTAAAAAAAACTAAAAACGTTTTGTTCAGGGCTACTGCCTCTTGGGAGGAATTGACAAATCTTCCAATTATCATGAATAAGTCCTTCTCGTCTAGCTCTTCGGAATTGGCATAAAATTGTAGGTACCCTCCATTCCTATCGACAAGCGCACACAGGAATGGTTGCTAGTTGTAAGTCACTAGGCCCTGATGGTTCTTTATCCGCTATAGCGACACCCAATTAATTTATTTATTTTTGTTGCTAAGACCACAAATTTCTAGTTCACATAGTTTTTAATTAATTAAAAAATTAGCTAAAATAAGTCTGAAGTTAGCGGCAGAAATCGAAATAATGGTAATTTTAAAGTATGATTGGAAATAATTTTAGCTTTAAAAAACTCGATTTTGTACTTAAAATAATTTTTTTAATATTCAACTTCCCACTTAAATAAGTCTGAAGTAAGCGTACGAAAATTCTAAATTCTCTTGATGACTTAAATTTTAACTCAAAATGGACCTTCTACAATCGAAAAAAATTTTTAAATTATTTTATTTTTGCAAAAAATTTGAAGCTTTTCTGAACTAGATTAATCGCGTACACTCCCATTTTGTAGCGCACATGGATTTTTGTTATTAAAAATTCCGCTAAAATAAGATTGTAAGGATCAAAATTGTAGCTTTTGAAATGTAATAGCTACAATTTCAGCTAAAAAAAAAATTTTAAAATTATAATTTTTGAAATTTTGACAAATACAATCTTATATTAGCGGAATTTTTAATAACAAAAAATCCATGCGATCTAAAATTTTGAGGGCTCCGGGATCTCAGCACCTCATTTTATTGGATACTGACAAAAAAAAGTATTCCATCTGAAAAGTCAGCAGGTGATTGGTCAAAAAAGTTCAAGTATAGGGTTTTCCAATAACAGGTGTTATTTTGATATTCAAAGAAAAATGGCATTTTTTTGAGGCAAATGATTAAGGATGTGAGGAGGAAAGTATGCCATTAATAATAAAAAACAATATCAGCCAAATGGCCACCACGGCTACCCTTACACAACAATAGCTATTCAAAATAACACCTCTTATTGGAAAACCCTATAGTTTCAGAAATTTCAATGGTTAAAGTTTTTCATCTTCAGTAGAGAAAATGTCCGTTATTAATAATGTTGATGGACAATAAGGCGAACCTTATAACTTTAATTAAGATGAAAATCTTTAATATTAAGATCATTAAATAGAATTTAAATGTCAGACTACACTGTAAACATTTTCGGGGAGGGACAAACAAAAATTCATAACAGAGGAGGATTAAGTCCGTCATCATTTTTATATTTGCTATTTTGAATGCAAAATTTTATGATCAAATAATCAGAATTAAAATAAAAACTTTTTTTTAGTTAAAAAAGCACTAATTTATAGCCATGAAAAGTTCTTACTAGTTTATCATGGCAATTCATTTTAAATAGAAACTTTCGCACTCGCAGTTAAAATTAAATTAGTTTTGTTAGGTCTGTCAGTGACTTTCAACACACGTGCCTGATTATTGTGTAGGTAGGTACTAACGTTACAATAATTAATTCCTTTTTGAACCTTGCTCTTGTCAATACAAAACAAAAACTAACCCTTTTTACAGGAAACGCAGCAAAACCTGCCATTGTTTATTTTATTTTCCCCTATAACGTTATAGTGCTAAAGTACCTCCAGTAAAATTCAATTTTATACCTCTGTTCTTCGTCGTTGTGCTCTTTCGCTAACAAAAAAAAAACATTTATTCACTTTGAAAATCTATCCAACTTCCAACAAGAATCCGTAAACTCCATTTTTAACAATTTTTTCTATTTTTTTTAACTCGCATATAGGAACGAATGGTTCAAATAACCCGACAAAAAATGGGCGGACTGGGCCTCAGCATAAAAGGTGGTGCTGAACATAAACTGCCAATACTGATATCCCGCATTTATAAGGATCAAGCGGCCGATATAACTCGACAATTGTTCGTAGGCGATGCGATTATCAAGGTAAATGGTGAATATATAACAGCGTGCCCGCATGACGATGCCGTTAACATTTTACGAAACGCCGGCGATATTGTTGTTCTAACTGTGAAACACTATCGAGCTGCAACACCATTCCTGCAAAAACAACGTAAGTAGATCTACCTCTCATCTAGAAATAGAGTAAATAAGTTAGAAGCACAAACAACGGTATCTCTATCAAAAAAAGTGCAATGGCCGCCATTCATCAATACGCCACAATGTGCGTCACCGCCGCCGCCGCCACCATCCAGTGGCGATTCCTGGTCCTTAGTATTGGTTTAGCCACGTAGTCTAGGGAAGGTTAAAAAAAGGTTTAAAAATTTACCGATACATAAATTCGCTTCGTCGTTCGATGGAAACAAAATTATCGATGACCTTATCATAAAAATCGTCACTTTCTACAACAATAATATAACAATTATATAAATATAAATATCTTCATCCTATATTTATATATTTTGCGTTGCAAAAAATCTTAAATTTAACCTTACCTACCCACATTAATGTATGAAGGTATGTATGTACCTATCTATTAAACAATTTAGTTCACGTTCAAAGCTATGTAAACAAATTTTATTATTATTATTATTATAATTATTATTATTATTATTATTATTATTATTATTATTATTATTATTATTATTATTATTATTATTATTATTATTATTATTATTATTTTTATTATTATTATTATTATTATTATTATTATTATTATTATTATTATTATTATTATTATTATTATTATTATTATTATTATTATTATTATTATTATTATTATTATTATTATTATTATTATTATTATTATTATTATTATTATTATTATTATTATTATTATTATTATTATTATTATTATTATTATTATTATTATTATTATTATTATTATTATTATTATTATTATTATTATTATTATTATTATTATTATTATTATTATTATTATTATTATTATTATTATTATTATTATTATTATTATATCAACAAAAGAACGAGGGAGACTCCAAAAAATGTTGCTGCTCAACAGAACGGAGAGCAAAGAGAAACCCATGTTTCAAAAGTCTCTACCGAGCAAGAGAGCTACGCCGAAGCTCTCAAGAAGAAAATAACCGACACTGTCGCGAAAGGCCAACTCGCTCAAAAGGATAAAACTGGAGGAAACCCAAGTGAAGGTGCAATGGGCCATAAAAAGAAGAAAAGGAAGCGAAAACAGCAGACCCAACGAAAACCTCGACTGGAAGCTATCCTTATAAAGCCAAACGGAAACGAGAAGTTCACTGATATTCTTAGGGAAATTCGCAGTAAGGCAAATCCAGACGACACCGAAACTATAGTCAAAACTGTTCGTCAAACGAAATCTGGGGATGTTCTCTTAGAGCTCGGATCAAAAACGAAGGATAAGAAGGCTTTCGGAGAATCTCTAAAAGCAATTCTTGGGGAAAGGGCAACGGTCCGAAACCTTGAACCAAAAGTAACACTCGAAATCAGGGATCTGGACGAGCTCACCACAGCGGAGGAAGTAGAAGAAGCCGTCAAAAAGCGAGCCGATGGCCTCCTCTCAGATATCCAGGTTTTAGTTACAGGTAAAAATAGAAGATCACTAAAGCTGGCCATTGTCCACATAAATGCTCGAGCTGCCTACGAGATGCTGAAGGCCCCTCTGATTAAAATAGGCTGGGTTCAATGCCGAATCCGACGAAGAACAGAGGTCTCACGTTGCTTCAAATGTTTTGGGTATGGACACCTGCAGGCAACATGCACTGGAGTCGATAGAAAGGGACAAGGGTTGGGCTTCAACTGCGGAGAAAATGGCCATAGGAAGAGTGAGTGTAAGCAACCACCAAAATGCTGCCTGTGCGCGGATCTTGAAACTCCCCCATCAGAACTGGACCATGTACCGGGGTCGAGAAAGTGTCGAGTGTTCAGACGGGCACTTGAAAATGCAAAAACATCACAATGACCAGAATACTCCAAGGAAACATACACAGGAGTATCACAGCGGACAGCCTCCTAGTAAAACTTAGGGTTGAGCTGCAAGCAGACTTCGTTATCATTAGTGAGCAATACACCAACAAAGAAGGACCAAACTGGATCTCTGACTCGTTGGAAACCGCTGCTATATGGATCCCGGACGCATCGAACTTCCCCGTCAAAAGCCAAGTGGCTTCGCATGGGTAAAATGCGAGGGACTCACAGTAATTAGCACCTACCTCAGCCCAAATGATAGGATCGACGAGTTCCGGC
Source organism: Melangyna quadrimaculata (assembly GCA_949320155.1). Taxonomy (NCBI): domain Eukaryota; kingdom Metazoa; phylum Arthropoda; class Insecta; order Diptera; family Syrphidae; genus Melangyna; species Melangyna quadrimaculata. The sequence continues at coordinate 47,802,548 of OX439483.1, forward strand.
GAAAGTTGGAAGACCTGGAGGACTTCTTAGGTGAAACTGAAGGCGAGATACTGGTTGCTGGAGACTTCAACGCTAGAGCGCAGGAGTGGGGAATGCCAACTACAGATTCAAGAGGAAGGCAAATACTCGAGATGGCAGCGAGACGGGGACTAAACGTAGCAAATGTAGGAAACACTCCCACCTTCAGAAGACCTGGCTGCGAAGGAACCATACCGGACGTTACCTTTGCGACGGAGGCTACTTCCGCAAAGATACAAAATTGGAGAGTCATCGAGGAATATACGGGGAGTGATCACCAGTATATTATCTTCGATCTAGAAAACCGACGAGCTCCTAATCGAAATCGAACACAACCTCCAAGGTGGAACGTGAACAGACTCAATGAAGAGATCTTTTCGTCTGTGATCGAGGAAGGAAAAGCTGCTGTTCTCGAAGTAGTCGGATCTGCGGAAACAAAAGCTGAAGCCACGATGCAACTAAAACGGCTCGCATGTGACGCTTCAATGCCCCGAACGTGTGGCTCAAATAGGAAAAGGGAACCTGTATACTGGTGGACAGAAGAAATAGCCGAGCTACGAAAAACATGTTTGCAGCTTAGACGCAAAGTCACCAGGGGAAGGAGAAGAAACGCTGAACCTACAGACGCTGATCTAGCTCAGTTCAGAACCAAAAGATCCGAGCTCAAGAAGGCCATCAATTCGAGCAAGAAACAGAAGTGGGAGGATCTCCGCCGAGACGTCAACAGTGACCCCTGGGGACTTGGCTACAGGATTGTCATGCGGAAACTTGGTGCTCAATCGGCAAACCCTATCCTCGATGGAGAAAAAATGGAGCGCATAGTGGACACACTTTTCCCAACTCACCCTGTTCGGGAAACCGACGACATACCGGCCCAACGACAGGAACCTCCATCGTTTAGCGAAGAAGAGTTAAATTTAGCTGTGAAAACTCTCCAAACTAAAAAAGCACCCGGACCCGACGGAATACCATCGGAAGCGCTGAAAGTGACTGCACGAACATGCCCACAGCTTTTGCTGAACATGTACAACAGCTGCCTGGAAGAAGGTGCCTTTCTCAGAACATGGAAGATGCAACGTTTGGTGCTAATAAGCAAGGGAAAAGGGGACCCAGAATCCCCATCTGCGTACAGACCTCTGTGTATGCTAGACACAGCAGGAAAACTCCTGGATGCTGAGACCGCGAATCACTGAGGCAGTGAAATCAGCAGGAGACTTGTCGCAAAGACAGTTCGGCTTTAGGAAAGGCCAGTCTACGATCGGAGCGATTGAAGAAGTAGTAAAGGCCACCCAAATTGCCCAACAGGGAAACCACTACTCTAGGCGGATCGTATTGTTGGCCACTCTGGACGTCAGGAATGCATTCAACTCAGCTAGGTGGAGCGACATGCTAAACGCGCTCGAAAACACTTTCAGCATTCCAGCTTACCTACTGCGGATGATGAAGGACTACCTCAAGGACCGGGAGCTTATCTATGAGACCACAGAAGGACCACGAAGGAAACAAATCACCTCCGGAGCAGCGCAAGGATCAATCTTGGGACCCGACCTCTGGAACATCTCCTACGATGGTATCCTCCGCATGGAGATGCCAGAAGACACTTTCTTAGTAGGGTACGCAGACGACATCGCCGCGGTGATAACTGCAAAAGACACCGAAAACGTGCAAAGGAAGCTTGACCAGGTCATTCGAAGGGTGAAATTCTGGATGGATGAACACGGTCTAAGCTTAGCCACGGAAAAAACCAAGATAGTCCTCCTGACGAAGAAGAGAATCCCGAACCTAATCAACTTCCAAATTGGCCCCGAAGTCATTAGAAGTAAGGATGCAGTCAAATATCTGGGAGTTAGTATAAACACCAAACTCACCTTCTGGCACCAGATTAAAAACGCGGCGGAACGAGCGTCGAAAGTGACCACGTCACTAAGCAGACTGATGGCAAATATAGGCGGTCCAACGGCCAGCAAACGAAGGCTCCTGATGTCGACCACGCACGCCATTCTCCTCTATGGATGCGAAATTTGGGCAGATGCACTTCGCCAGGAGAAGTACAGAAAGCAGATGGCCGCAGTTCAGAGACGCGGAGCTCTACGCATAGCTAGCTCATACCGAACGGTGTCGGAACCAGCCGCCCTTGTTGTTGCAGGAGTGACACCCATTGACCTCCTAGCAGCAGAGAGGAAGTACGCCCATGACAAAAAAGCGGAAATTGGTGCGGAAGCGGCATCAGACGAGGCAAAGCAGCTGACGAAACAGAAGTGGCAAGAGCGTTGGAGCTCAGAAAGCAGAGAACGGTGGACCGCAAGGCTGATCACGAACGTGGCTGAATGGAACGAACGGAAACACGGTGAGGTGAACTACTACGTCACCCAGTTACTCACCGGACACGGATATTTCAACGCCTTTCTCCACAAAATTGGCAAGAAAAGCAGCCCAGCCTGCCAGTACGGGGACTCCTTAGAAGATGATGCACACCATACCTTCTTTGTCTGCAGTAGATGGGAAGCCGAGAGACGGGATCTGGATCGAAAAGTTGGCAACATCACTCCAGAAAACATAACCCAAAAGATGCTAATCAGTAAGCAAAATTGGAGCGACATTAGCTATTTCGCCCAAAAAATTCTCAGAAGAAAGAAAAGAGAAGAAGATTAATCGAGAAAGAGAATAAGCCCGAAAGGGTATACGAGACAGCCCCCCCGAAGTCATGCAAATAGTAGTTCCAGGGGGATGGGTCAGAAACCGAAGGGTTTTAGGTGGTTTTAGTCCGTGCGAGTCGGACACACGGGGAAGGTAAACGACAAAAAGACAAAGCCTCCCTATGGTGCATAACGCATTTCCATCGTCACCCAACAGGAAAAAAAAAAAAAAAAAAAAATATTATTATTATTATTATTATTATTATTATTATTATTATTATTATTATTATTATTATTATTATTATTATTATTATTATTATTATTATTATTATTATTATTATTTTTATTATTACTATTATTATTCAGAGACTGATGCTTAGATTTTTTTGTGGGAACAAAAATTGAAAGGAAGACAAAATGGACACATAACATTCTAATTGGATTGTTTTAATTTTAA